>CM036763.1:22969647-23707147 GCA_020796225.1 Arion vulgaris | reverse complement strand
ATGTGGAGCGTTCGAAGGAGAAAATGGTAAAAAAGTATTTAAAAACCCTTTTTCATACCATGTGGATTAGTGAGTAATACGGTTTTAGGTTCGTATTTTAAAGTGACGCGGCACATGATAGGTAATGTGATCAACATCACGCCGGCAACATTTACTTCCGAGTGGTTACTCTAGTACACTTTTGATGTCTAGTCGATCTGAGAACGGTTGCAGACGAAAAACAATCCACTTCAACTGAAAATGTTGAACATTGGACCAAGAGTTTATAAATCAAGTGCGCTGACGGCTAGTGTTACTAGTATTCGAAACTAAACAGACAAATCTGGAGCTTGACATTCTTCTTCTACAAACCCTTTAATTTTATCTGAGTAACCATGGTGCTCCGATCTCTTTCTTACACAGGAAGATCTCAGCTCCATTGCACGAACTCCGTAGCACCGGTGTGGGTCTCCTATGTAATTTTGAAGATGAAGATATTTTTGTAGAAATTTTTATTTTGAATCTTTTCTAATTAATTTTCCCCGGGCAGCTGCTAACCTGCTCTTCTATATTTGAAACTGTCAAGGGTACTTTTATGTGCTCAACTTGAACACGGAACCTAAGTTTTATCGTCCGTCTCCGATAGGACTAGGAACTCATCACTGACATCAGAGCTCTCTGAAAAAATATCTTGATGGCTCCACGAGAGAGCGAACTGAGTACGCGTGGCGATCTCTACGCCACAAAGACTCACATTTGTATTGTGAATAATCAGTAATGTGGAGTAAAGAGATATACTGTATAGACACAAGTTTATGTCGTTAAAAACTGCGTTAGTTTGCGTTGTCGGTCACTAGAAATAGCTTACAGATAATACAGTGTTCATTGCTTCAGGTACACAATCAATGCTGACTTAAGAAAGCTACGACAACTAAAGTGCATTCTTAAGTGCAACAGTTTAAAAGTTCCGGTGGCTTGATAATGGAAGTGAAGTAGAACGGATGTGGCTAAGTGTTGTAATACGGTGTAGATTTGGACAAGTTTGCCGCTGTTTGAGCCAGACAACGGTGCACGAATTTAGATAAGGAAAATCACAGAGAAGAAACTTTCTTCTTCTTCTTCTTCTTTGTCGTCACACTGCTACCGGGTTGTTGTCAGTGTCGTCACATGCTACCGGGTTGTTGTCAGTGTGTTCACACTGACGGGTTGTTGTTGCCCAGTGTCGTCACACTGCTACCGGGTTGTTGTCAGTGTCGTCACACTGCTACCGGGTTGTTGTCCAGTGTCGTTACACTGCTACCGGGTTGTTGTCCAGTGTCGTCACACTGCTACCGGGTTGTTGTCCAGTGTCGTCACACTGCTACCGGGTTGTTGTCCAGTGTCGTCACAGTGCTACCGGTTGTTGCCAGTGTCGTTTCGTGTTTTTGCTGTTTTTGTTTTGCGCTGTTCTGGTGGCTTGGTTGGTTGTTATTTTTGCTCTTTCACAGGATTCTGCTACGCCATCTAACCATCTTTTCCGTGATTTTTCTCTTGCCTTCTTTCCCGATGTTCTGTTGTAGAAGACTCTGTATACTGTGGAGTTTGGATTCATTCTTATTAAGTGGCCAAACCACTTCATTCTTTGTTTCTCAATGTAATTCAAGGAAGATTCTGTGCCAACTTTCTTTCTTATGTTGATGTTGGTGACTCTGTCTTTTCTGGTTCTGTTGGTAACTTTTCGCAGGCAACGCATTTCACATGTAGTTATTTTTGTGACTGCGCTTTCTCAGCAAAAACGGAATGTTTGTGTCCTGTAAGATCATGATCATCAGTCCACCTTGCGATCAAGGACACATAAGGCAGGTACAACAAATGACCACTCAATTCGATCTTGTGGTTTTATTTAAAACATGTAGAACTATTACAAACCTTCATCCACCTTTCTCTTGCATACTTGATTTTTAGAAATGCTAAGTAGCAGACACTTCGTAAGATAAGGTCTGTAAAAGACCTTTTCATTGAAAAAATTAAGTGTAATATACGATTTATAGTCACTGAAAAACAAAATTAAAATTAAAAACAGTTTTACCTATGTTCTTTCTTGTTTTATGTACATCTTTTTGTTCTGCTTATTGTTTACAACTTCGTTGGCTATTGTGCTAGAAAAGGGAGGGGGATGCAATCTATTATTTGAGGCGTTGTACCCGTGGGGTGCAGGGGCCCGCAACGGAAGCAAAGAATAGTACCACTGCGACCTACAAAACTTGTCGTAGAGGCGACTGATGTAGGAACTAGGAAGCAACAGAATAGTACCACTGCAAGCTACAAGACTGTCGGAGTAGCGACTGATGTAGGGAAACTAGGCACAACGCTACAAGCTCTAGGCTCAGATCACATGCAAATACAGATATGTTAAAGGTCGATATGTAGGAAGCTAGGCAAGCTAAGAATAGTACCACTGCAACCTACAAGACTTGTCGTGAGAGGCGACTGATGTAGGAAGCTAGGCAAGCTAAGAATAGTACCACTGCAACCTACAAGACTTGTCGTGAGAGGCGACTGATGTAGGAAGCTAGGCAAGCTAAGAATAGTACCACTGCAACCTACAAGACTTGTCGTGAGAGGCGACTGATGTAGGAAGCTAGGCAAGCTAAGAATAGTACCACTGCAACCTACAAGACTTGTCGTAAAAGGCGACTGATGTAGGATCTAGGGAAGCTACACAGTAAATAAAAAGCGTCACATAAATCGGATGTACTGGCCTACTTGTAGGCGCAAAACTGGCACAACGCACAATAGCTCTTAGGCTCAGATCACATACAAATCACAGATATGTTAACAAGTGGTCGATATGGAGCGTTGGAAGAAGAAGATTTGAGGCGTTGAGGTTGGGCGTGGTCTGAAAGAAGGTTGATAACACTGAATTAGGAGATAGAGACACGGGGTGATCTGTCACGAAAGAGAGTACCTATAGAATCACAGTTGGCGTCATCGTTGACAAGGACTGGAATTATATTAAGTAAATTAACAGTCTAAGTTAATGAAATCGTGAATGAAGGATAGATACATAATCAATCGAAGTTGACCACCGTCTTTATCTCGTTGATATGTGCAATTTAGTCCGTCTAAAACTGGACGACGTCACGTGAACTGGTTGCGATAATCGCATGTATTTAGAGCTCATGACTTGATCACTATGGTCACATGTCACGTCGGATAAGCAGATAGGTTTAGGTAGACAAAAATTATGAAAAGTAGGTGAGCCTACTACGTGTGAAGCAAGGACATTTATCAGGGCGGTGGGAGAACATATATCTGCTTTTGAATATAAGTTTTAGAGTGCTCCGTATATCATGAACAGAGAAGAGAACAAATATATATATATATCCAGAAAGAACTCAAAATCAAAGAAAATTGGCTGATGCTACAAATATGAATGTGAAAATTGAAGTATTTTGGACATATAAAGAGACACGAAGTGCTGGCTGGAGAAGACTATCGTGGAAGGAGGTATCCCGGCAAAGAAGAGAAGGGGAATACCACGGAGAAGATGGATTCAGGATGTAACTGATGGATTGCGCATGACGACTGCAGAGGTAGGCCATCTGGCCTATGATAGAGAGAAATTTGGAAGAACTGTTAATGTGGTAAAGTTCTGCTCAGTACAAGCTATTTGATAATAATGATGAGGTGAGCATGGTAAGAAGACAAGTTTATACATTATCAAATTGATGAAACACCATCTAATGGGTACCCGGCCCAAATAACATTTCTCTTAATATAATAATAATAATTTCCCGTATTCTTTGTAAACCTTAGTGTATGAAGTCATTTCACTTCATACTTCTAGTCCCTAGTATGCAGAAGGTAGGAGATCCAATTCCGTTCCTCACGTGTGAAACATTGAGTGTGGGTTAAGTACACAACCCTCTTGTGTCCGAATCAGCACGCAAGCAATTATACCGTATATATATATATATATATTCATCTAGCTTGTCTTTGTTGGAACCTGGCTCCCATGGCATCAACTCTAAATGTCTCATTCTCATATGTGAGATGTTCAGCGTATACTAAACTCGTCTGTGATATCCTACATCCGTATTTTCCTTGTTCTTCCTGTCCTTTGTCTGCCCGTTACAATTATTTTTCTTGTTCTTCGAGCCCTTTTTCATACTCGAAGTGTATTGGGTAATATGGTGTTACGCCCCCTTATGTTTCATTGACCGTCGCCACACTATGGGTGATGTCGTTAACATCACACCGGGCCCGATAACATACCCTTCAGAACATACCCTTCAGAACATACCCTTCAGAACATACCCTTCAGAACATACCCTTCAGAACTATCTCATGAGAAGAACCATATCACCATGTATGTCCAAAATATTTAATTTTCTCATTTTTCTCTTCTGTATGAATCAATGCTCTTCAGGTTTAAGATGTTGAAAAATGTACATATTTGTTCTTGTTTCTGTCCATGGTATTTTGAATAATCTTCTGTAGCACTTGCAGTCAAATACATTAATGTAATTTTAAACTGTTTATCTATATTTATATTGATATTCAAAGAATGTTAAAAATATCATCAAAACACATACACACGATCTTATACTTAACCCCATTTTCACACAAACACACACTGATATACCATTTAAAAAAAAAAGATTTGCATTACAATTTAAATAAAGCAAAGACAGCTTCAATATTTTGACAATACATAAAAAGGTAGAACATTCTAGTAAAACATTACTGGAAGTGCAGATTTACAATGCAGTCATCTAGGAGAAAGTAAAACATTACTGGAAGTGCAGATTTACAATGCAGGCATGTAGGAGAAAGTAAAACATTACTGGAAGTGCAGATGTACAATGCAGGCATGTAGGAGAAATCAAAATAACGATACAACAACAAGTAAATATCAACATATATATATATTTTTCCCGATCCAGAAACACTTGAGCTTTCAGCTCTTCGGCTCAGTGCCATGGACATCATAACCCTTCGGTTCAGTGCCACCAACACCGTAAATCTGGAGAACCTGTGGCTTTTCGCAAGCCCGCGGAATCGAACCGCACTCACATGGGGCTTGTCGCCCGTCGTCCAACGCGCTACGAACACGCAGGGTAGGCGGGCATCAACATATATAAAGAGACCATCATGTCAGTGCACCATCAGGTCGAAAGTTTGACATTATTGAAGACTTATTGCAGCTAATTCTATATCAAGAAGCTTTGCCCGTTTGTATTGAAGACTTATTGCAGCTAATTCTATATCAGAAGCTTTGCCCGTTTGTTGCTTGGCTCAATCAAGGGGGAGAGCAAATAATAGTAACACTACGACCTACAAGGCATGTCGCTAGAGACCACTGAGGTTAGAGCCTAGGGAACTACCATAGTTAATAAAAAGCGTCGCAGAAATTGAATGTGCTGTCCTACTTGTAGGCGCATAACTGGCACAACGTACAATCACTCTTAGGCTCAGATCACATACAAATCACAAAGAGTGGTTTAGCAAGTGATATGGATATGGAGCGTTCGGAGAAGAAATCCAGAAACGAAATATAAATATAAAAAAACCATTACTGAACATACACACGTTCTTCAGTTTAGTCAATCAATGAAGATTCATTGTTTAGAAACATAACATCAGTCTAATGAATTCGGATAAAGGTTCATAGTTTAAATATGTTCTGTAAACAAAGAACATCGTTTAAGAGATGTATGGTAAACACGTTCTTCAGTTTAAATATGTTCTGTAAACAAAGAACATCGTTTAAGAGACGTATGGTAAACACGTTCTATAGTTTAAATATGTTCTGTAAACAAAGAACATCGTTTAAGAGACGTATGGTAAACAAGTTCTCTGGCTTAATATACATCTTGTAATAACATCCTCCAGTTAATAGATCTTGCCTGTATCGGGTAAAAGGAAAGCATGATAATTTAACAGATGTTCAATAAAAACATCATTCAATCTAGTATTGATATTGTGTAAACATGATTTGGTCTCATTGATATCTGGTAATCACACCGCCAACTCTACTAAATTTCTTGTAATAATATCACTGAATTTTGCACAGGCAGTGACTTTGCAGCCTACTGGTATCGATTTTCAACTGTCAGTGGTTCTATTACATGTTCAGCATGTTTTAACACTCGTCTCATTTATGACTAGGAACTCTATCTCCTCTACATTGAAATCAGGGATCTGTGGAAAACTATTCGATTGCTTTAAACTGGGAACGAACTGGTTAGTGAAAGCTGGCAAATTTAATGGCAAAATGACATTGGAAGGCAAAGAGATAAATTGATGGTTGGTTTGACAACGTGATAAGTACTAGACAAGAACACACTCCTGATAGGGACTCGGGTGATCGTTTGAGATGACGAACCATGACCGTCAACGTTATCGACATGGATCATGATGATGTTGATAATAGATTTTTGATAACACTAATCTTTTTCCCCTTATATTGCAAGAACACATCTGCTGGAGAGCATTTGTATGTTCGTTGTTTTTTAGTATGAGTTCAAACCTTGTCACTTTTAACCTTTTAACACGATCTGTTACGTTAATTTTCCAGTTTAAAAACTCAATTCAACATGTTTTATTGCTATTAACACAATAAATACCTTATGTTGAAATCGGGAATCAGGGGCTGGGCTAGAAAACTTCGTTATTTATTAGAATTGGAGTGCATAATGATGTAAGCTATGGGAAATTGTTCAACCGGAAAGATGAAAAAATTTGTTGAGCTGTCGTATAGCTGGACATTTTTTCTGTTAAAACAGAAGTCGTGGGTGTGATTCAATCAAGATGTAATTTCTGAAAGAATAATTTCACGGCAGGTTGAATACATGGTCTGGTTGGAATATTTTTATGGGATCTAGCATAATTTAGTAACTACAATCCCGATTTACATATCAGTGAACGAAAGTGAAGGCGCAGGGAATGAGATTACGTCATTCAGCGTCAGCGTCATCAATAAAAGGAATGAACGACGCAGGAAACACGGTTAGAGAATACCGAGTTTTAATAACCCAAGGACACGTACCGGAGCCAATGAATATAATCGATACATGCTATAAATAGACAGCGAATAAGTATTAGGAGCTTCGAAAAAATCACAAATTATTAAACACAGTTTAAAAAAGGGTTTTTAAGCCGAAGGATTGACTTCATTGCACCGGGTTTTACCCCATTGGCTCGGTCCTCTCCGCAGAAATGACACGCCACCTGCCGAGAGTATTGCACAAAGCACGAACTCCGTAGCTCCAGCAACAATCCTAGGGTCTCTGGAAAAACTGCACTCGTGAACAGAAGGCCGCGGTCCGGATTCGAACCCACGACCTTCGACTCGCAAGGCAAAGGGCTTAACCACTGAGCCACAGATTGTCTTTCCCTAGGAAAATGATGGAATTGGTTGTCTACTCTTGGCTTAGGGTGGGAGCTTTAATTTGTGTTCCAGGGCCAGATGTCGCTCTTGTTGTGTTATATCTGTGTTTATTTAGTGTGGTCTTGATCTTCACTTGGCTCAAGTACATGATCTCTTTTTATTGTATGCTGTTATTCGCGGTTGATTGTACTCCATTCTCATGAAATGTCCGAACAACAAACCAGTATTTCCCACGGCACACATTGCCTAGACCTACAGGATACTGGGAATAAGATTATAAGATTCAGCAACGTATAACGGTTTAGCGTGTGTGACTGTACTGTAGGCAGAATTGTTCACAACCAATCTTAGATAGTGTTCTGCAGTCATCATTCTACCTCTTTTCTTCAACCAGTGACGCCTGGCACTTAGGAGAAGGAATAATTGAACACCATCCTTTTCTTTCTTATTATAAGAAAGAGAAGATGGAGATATGTTGGACACACCTTGAGGAGAAATGTCTAGTCAACCACTAGTGGCAACTTTATAAGAAGAGAAGATGGAGATATGTTGGGACACACCCTTGAGAAGAAATGATCAAGAATATCAAAGCAGGCATTGAAGTGGGATGCACAGGGTTCAAGAAAGAGAGGACAATAAGGAGACCTGAAACGAACTTGCTGAGAGAGGCAAGAAATATCGGTCTCAGTTCCATGGAGGAGATTGAGTGAATTGCCCAGGATAGAGCGGTAAGGAGAAATTACTTGCAGGCACTATGTAACGTATAACGGTACGACAGGAATTATTATTATTTTCTTTTCTTGGCGGTCTCCTGTACTGTATTCCAGATGTGATTAATTTCTTTCAGTTGTTGTTCTATTCTCATCCAGGTCGTTGTGGGTCTTCCTCGTATTTGTTTACCCTCTGATGTCTATCTCAGTACAGTTTCCGTGACAGAGTTCGTCTGCAAGCGTATCCCATGTCCAATACATCTCCAGGGCCGTCTATTTTAGATGATGCGCATGCTCGCTTGTTGGCACTGTCCAAGAAATTCTTGGTTGGAGGTAGTATTTGGTCAAAACACGCGTACGATTTTTGATCGGATAAGTTGTATTGAAAGTGGAAAGTTTGGACATATCTTGTTCTGTTATTCTACAGCATAATTGAATTTATCCACTTCAGGAATATTATCACCGCCATGACCTCTATAATCATGCTGCTGGTAGTCATCTCATAAACGCTACTTCCCGCTTTGAATACATTTCCTGTAGCTTTAAACGTAAAGGCAAACGCACTTCGACTGTGCCTAATCACAGAATTATCAATGCAAACTGTAACAATATCATCGTCTTCCGATGTGAAGTCATTTATTTGTAAAAGTGATTATTGTATCATACAATGATATTGTAACAGCAACTCAATGAGCATGTTCAGAAACGTCCTATCCGGTTGTATGGACAAGGGATAAAGTCTGTGTAGAGTTCCTGGCTGATTAGTCACCTTCATTTTCGTGTCCTGATATGCGGAATTCAAGAGAAATAAACGGTCTGGATCAGCACTGTGGGCATCGTGTTAGTCAGTAATGTCCAGCGTCATGCCCACGGACGCATATTGTGTCCGTGTCATACATTCACAACGCTCTATTACTCTGCCGGCTTAAACAGTTTTTCAGGTTTTTGTAGTAGCGATTCCATGAACAAGATCTTCCCATATTTACAATCTTGTTTTATTTTTGTAACGACTCCATGAACACGATCTTCCCATATTTACAATCTTGTTTTATTTTAGTAGCGACTCCATGAACACAATCTTCTCATATTTACAATTTTTATTTTGTGTTTATGTTTTATTTTAGTAGCGATTCCATGAACACAATCTTCTCATATTTACAATCTTGTTTTATTTTAGTAACGACTCCATGAACACAATCTTCCCATATTTACAATTTTTATTTTGTGTTTATGTTTTATTTTAGTAGCGATTCCATGAACACAATCTTCCCATATTTACAATCTTGTTTTATTTTAGTAACGACTCCATGAACACAATCTTCCCATATTTACAATCTTGTTTTATTTTAGTAACGACTCCATGAACACAATCTTCCCATATTTACAATCTTGTTTTATTTTAGTAACGACTCCATGAACACAATCTTCTCATATTTACAATCTTGTTTTATTTTAGTAGCGATTCCATGAACACAATCTTCTCATATTTACAATCTTGTTTTATTTTAGTAACGACTCCATGAACACAATCTTCCCATATTTACAATCTTGTTTTATTTTAGTAACGACTCCATGAACACAATCTTCTCATATTTACAATCTTGTTTTATTTTAGTAACGACTCCATGAACACAATCTTCCCATATTTACAATCTTGTTTTATTTTAGTAACGACTCCATGAACACAATCTTCTCATATTTACAATCTTGTTTTATTTTAGTAGCGATTCAATGAACACAATCTTCTCATATTTACAATCTTGTTTTAATTTAGTAACGACTCCATGAACACAATCTTCCCATATTTACAATCTTGTTTTATTTTAGTAACGACTCCATGAACACAATCTTCTCATATTTACAATCTTGTTTTATTTTAGTAACGACTCCATAAACACAATCTTCCCATATTTACAATCTTGTTTTATTTTAGTAACGACTCCATGAACACAATCTTCTCATATTTACAATCTTGTTTTATTTTAGTAACGACTCCATGAACACAATCTTCTCATATTTACAATCTTGTTTTATTTTTGTAACGACTCCATGAACACAATCTTCCCATATTTACAATCTTGTTTTATTTTAGTAACGACTCCATGAACACAATCTTCTCATATTTACAATTTTGTTTTATTTTAGTAACGACTCCATGAACACAATCTTCCCATATTTACAATCTTGTTTTATTTTAGTAACGACTCCATGAACACAATCTTCCCATATTTACAATCTTGTTTTATTTTAGTAACGACTCCATGAACACAATCTTCTCATATTTACAATCTTGTTTTATTTTAGTAACGACTCCATAAACACAATCTTCTCATATTTACAATCTTGTTTTATTTTAGTAACGACTCCATGAACACAATCTTCTCATATTTACAATCTTGTTTTATTTTAGTAGCGATTCAATGAACACAATCTTCCCATATTTACAATCTTGTTTTATTTTAGTAACGACTCCATGAACACAATCTTCTCATATTTACAATCTTGTTTTATTTTGTAAAATTCTTCTTCGAACGCTCCATATCGACTACTTGTTAACCGCTCTGTGGGACTTGTATGTGATCTGAGCCTAAGAGGGATTGTACGCTGTGCCAGTTATGCGCCTGCTATTAGGCCAGTATATCTGATTTATGTGACGCTTTTTATTTACTATGGTAGCTTCCCTAGGCCCCTACATCAGTCGCTTCTTACGACATGCCTTGTAGGTCGCATGGGTACTATTCTTTGCTACTCCTGAAGGGGCCCGGCACCACAAGGGCTGTAAAGTGTATAATGAAGACAAAATACGAAAATAATGAAAACTACAACAGTCAAAAGCACACACCCCCTCCCTCCTTGGTTCTGACAGAAAGAGATGACTCATGTTGTTATGTTGTTATAGTGTGAGAATATCTTTCTTCTCTCAACATTTCAGTTTTCTTTTCTCTTACTGATCTGTTCAACTCCCTATGATATTTTTATGTTAAATTCTGCTTTTGTGTCTGAACACAAATATAACTAGTTTCTGCTTGTTTCCATGTTAAGATAGACAGCACGCTAAAGAATGAGAGAGAGAGAGAGAGAGAGAGAGAGAGAGAGAGAGAGAAAGAGTATTAAGCAAGAGGAAGTGAAGTGTATTGCACGACAGCACTCTAGTTTTGTATGTCACTGACCTTAGCGATCACAGGTCAGAATGAGCAACTGTCTTATGTTATTCCGCGTTAATACGTTCGTCCTGGCTGACGTCTATGTATGTGTGGGTATGTGAGTGTGTACGTATATATATATGTACATGTATGTTGTTTGTACGTGATATGTTTGTATGAATCTCCAATTTAAAGTGTTTACTATGCGAAATGAAACATCGTTTAAAAAAAAACCCACTTTAGAAATTGTGCATGTTTTGTTACAAAAAAAAGTAAAATCGTGCGTAGGATAGTTTTGTTATTATCAAAACGGATATAGGAGAAGGCCAGCTACTTTCAACCTATAGACGAGCCTTATTTTGGTTATATCAGAGAGTGTAGGCTAACTAACATGAACAAAAGATGCGAAAAACTAGGAATAGGAAAAGAAGATAAAGAATAATAATCAAAAATATACATAGCATACCTAAGGAGATCCTGAATCGAACTTTGCTGAGAGAGACAAGAAATATCGGTCTCAGTTTCTTGGAGGAGATTGAGTGAGTTGCCCGGGATAAAGCGGTACGGATAAATTACTTGCAGGCCCTATGTAACGTATAACGGTACGAGAGGAATTATTATTATTATATACATTGCATATATACATTTAACATATACATATATACTAGTGAGCACAAGAAGAGACAGTATTACGTCTCAAATATGCCCGACTGCCCAGCGTGTTCGTAGCGCGTTGGACGACGGGTGACAATTCCGCGGGCTGGCAGAAAGTCACAGGTTCTCCAGATTTACGGTGTTCGTGGCACCGAATCGAAGGTTTACGATGTTCATGGCACCGAGCCGAAGAGTTGAAAGCTCAAGTGCTTCTGGATTGAAAAAATAAAATAAAATAAAAAGTCTGAAATATCTAGAAAATAGCCTCACGGACTTGATAACTGCTGTTACATCAGCAGACTTCAACTGAAGATCGCCGTCTCGTCAGGAAAAAGAAGTAGTAAATGATATAGATATCACCTGTAGAAAGTACTAGAAGTAAAATATCTTCTATAACGTATACATTAGAATCACGGCTGCCTCTTATCCGTAGACCCGACAAGTTAGTGTTATCGTCTCCCCCATCTACGTCATCACAGGAACCAAGTTGGCGGTTATCAACAGTAACTTACGACCATAAAGTGGTATGGTGGCGCTGAAAATGATACGGTGGAGATATTACATTCACAATTTGACTCTTTATTTTCACAATCTTCCTTCACAATCTTCCTTCACAATCTTCCTTCACAATCTGTTTCGTCTTTTCATCAAATTTTAATAAATCACTTTCTTTTGTCGTTTTTTTTTTCTTTCTGATCCAGAAGCACTTGAGCTTTCAGCTCTTAGGCTCGGTGCCATAGACATCGTAACCCTTCGGTTCGGTGCCACGCACACTGTAAATCTGGAGAACCTGTGGCTTTTCTACCAGCCCGCGGAATTGAACCTGCACTCACAGAGGGCTTGTCACACCGTCGTCCAACGCGCTTCGTACTGTAGTAAATGAGAACGTCTCCGATTTGCTTCTGTGTGATCTTGCGCTTGGTTTCGAGTGTGTGTGTGTTTTTTTTATTGGTGACGCATAACATCTGGCACGATGAGCTCCATCCATCTGACTTGCTTTCTAAATGTCGTGATATGTTTGTTTTTTCTCTTCTCTGTACGAATGACACTTCTGTAACACTTATATATATAAAATTAAAAGCACATATATGCTTTTCCACTGCCTTGTTAAGGGTTTATTTACCCCACCCATTTGTTTCTACAAGGAACATGTATGATCTTAGTATTCTGATCGTTGTTTTCTTATCAGTTTTCTATACAGTTTTTAATTGTTTAAATTAGTATAAACAAACTGTAGTTCGCTATTTTGCTATCTCTCTCTTCTCTTATATATATATAAATATATATATATATATATGAAAAAAATGATAATAGTGGCATAACCTTTACATGACTTGGTCATCAACCATAGTAAACGAGCCGTCGATATTCTAGGCACAACTTATACGTTCAGTAGTTTGCAATTGCTTTCTGTACTGTAAGTATGAATGTATTTTACAAATGACATCGGGGACTCTCGTCAGTGCAAGAGGGAGTTCGTCACTGCAGCTAAGATTGTCCTGTGTAAGAGGAGTTCACACTGCAGCTGAGATTGTCCTGTGTAAGAGGGAGTTCTGCACTGCAGCTGAATTGTCCTGTGTAGAGGGAGTTCATCACACTGCAGCTGGATTGTCCTGTGTAAGAGGGAGTTCGTACACTGCAGCTGAGATTGTCCTGTGTAAGAGGAGTTCTGTACACTGCAGCTAAGATTGTCCTGTGAGAGGGAGTTCGACACTGCAGCTAAGATTGTCCTGTGTAAGAGGGAGTTCGTACACTGCAGCTGAGATTGTCCTGTGTAAGAGGGAGTTCGTACACTGCAGCTAAGATTATCCTGTGTAAGAGGGAGTTCGTACACTGCAGCTAAGATTGTCCTGTGTAAGAGGGAGTTCGTACACTGCAGCTAAGATTATCCTGTGTAAGAAAGAGTTCAGAGCACGTATGGTTACTCAACCAAAGTGCAATCATGATGGTTCTATCAATTAAACAATTCCCACCCTGGATTTCTTCAAGAGAGAACACTTGGATCTACCAAGATCATTCATTAAACATATTTATGTTTCCCGCCTGCCTAGCGTACTTGTAGCGCGTTGGACGACGGTGATAAGCCATCTGTGAGTGCGGGTTCAATTCCGCTGGCTGGCAGAAAAGCCACAGGTTTCCAGATTGACGGTGTTACGGTCCGAAAGGTTGCGATGTCCATCGCACTGGGCTGAAGAACTGAAAGCTCAAGTGCTACTGGATCGGGAAAAAACAACCACATATTTATGTAATGTTATAATTTTCAGAAACACTTTCAGTGAGTCGTTGCACGTGTCTATTCTGTCTTTCAACTGTTTGTTTTTCTCTGCTGAGTTCGCAATAAGTCAGCTTTTCTCTGGTGCAATCATCAACAACGAACGGACAACATAACCTTAAACAATCTGGCAGCAACGCGTAGAAGCGTGGGAGTGTATTATTACTAAGCGGAAGAAGCATGTATATGCATATGTTTTTTTTCTTACTTCTCTTTTGTTTCCATTTCTGAAGAGAACGTTGGAGGATTCTATACGCAAAAGTATTAAGGTCGCTTGTCCGAGGCTGTCGCCACGCATATGAAGGTCATCGGTTTTGTTTTCTCCATAACAGGAAAAAAGCATTGTCATTATCATCGTTCGAACACGGGTTGTTTCTGTCAGAAACCCATGTGTTAAATCATTCGACCTCTCGCGCTCTTACAGCAATCATTATCATCGTTCGAACACGGGTTGTTTCGTCAGAAACCCCATGTGTTAAATCATTCGACCTCTCGCTCTCTTACAGCAATCATTATCATCATCCTCATTATCATCCTCATTATCATCAGTATCATAATTATATAAATAGGAAGATAATGAAATCATATTAGTCTAGAGTAGTGGTTCTCAACCTCAGTAATGCCGCGACCCTATAATATAGTTCCTCATGTTGTGGTGACTTCCAACCATACAATTATTTTCGTTGCTACTTCATAACTGTAATTTTGCTACTGTTATGAATCGTAATGTAAATATCTGATATGCAGGATGTATTTTCATTGTTACAAATTAAACAAAATTAAAGCATAGTGATTAATAACAAAAACAATATGTAATCATATATTGTGAAATATTTATTCAGTATTTCGTTTCCTAAGACCATCGAAAATATGTGTTTTCCGATGGTCTTAGGCGACCCTTGTGAAAGGGTATTTTGACTCCCACAAGGGTCGCGACCCACAGGTTGAGAACTACTGGTCTAGAGCGTCCACAGTGAATTTTATTTCATCTTAATCTTGACACATTTTATGTCAGAAAATTGTCCTAGTCTGGCTTTACCAGTTTTCAAAGTCTGCTTCCAGTCGAACCTGTCCCAGGAAAGCTCTTCACAGTTTTGTTTTTTTGGTATTACCAATCAAGCGCATCAATTATTTGTTACATACGCCCTTGTAACTGACGAATGTTTGCAGTACAGTTCTTTTGTAAGAAGTAGTTGGTTCTCGATACAGATTGTCCTTGGGGATAAGGTCGTCCTTCATCCAGGATAAATGATCAAGACATCTTGGGGATAAGGCCGTCCTTCATCCAGGATAAATGATCAAGACATCTTGGGATAAGGCCGTCCTTCATCAGGATAAATGATCAAGACATCTTGGGATAAGGCGTCCTTCATCCAGGATAAATGATCAAGACATCTTGGGGATAAGGCCGTCCTTCATCCAGGATAAATGATCAAGACATCTTGGGGATAAGGCCGTCCTTCATCCAGGATAAATGATCAAGACATCTTGGGGATAAGGCCGTCCTTCATCCAGGATAAATGATCAAGACATCTTGGGGATAAGGTCGTCCTTCATCCAGGATAAATGATCAAGACATCTTGGTAGCTTGGCCGATGGTGACCATACCATAGAATTTGATTCATCACAAAGACTAGATTCTTATTTTCTACATTTCGTTGTCTACACGCTCTGATATAACCCACAAACAGCTCGTCTTTGAGGTTGAAAAGGCTGCAGTCCCATAAAGGGTCTAAATCAGCGTTTCCCAAAGTGGGCGGTACGCCACCAGTGGGCGCTGAAGCCTTCCAGGGGGGCGATAGTGGGTTCAGAAGCATTTGGAGGAGTTTTTTCTCTCGTGATTTTGCGATTGAATAATCATCAAATAATTTTAATTCATCCTATACCCGTCTTACACGATCCATTTTTTGATCAATTTTCTATTTCATGCTTATAATCATTTGAAAATTGATCATGTATTACAGAAATAGATATCAATTTTCTATGTCAAAGAGAAAATAGAGCGTGTATATATGTGGGAGGGGGCGTTGTCAAACTGTTATAATGTGGAGGGGGCAGTACAAAGTTTATGTTGTTAAATGTCGGCGGTGGGCCGAACAAGTTTGAGAATCTATGATCTAAATCAAATGATTGTCTTTATTACACGGGTCTTAAAACAAAAGGGTTCGTTTCTGTCGGCAGAAATAACCCCCATCTGCAAAAGTGGTCTATAAAACACGAGCTCCATAGCTCCAGCAGCATTCCTAGGTATCTCATGAAATAATAGCACATGTGGTTCAGCCGGATTCGAACCTCAGATCTTCAGAGCGACATGCAAACGTTTTAACTAGTTCGCCATAGAGATCCTCTTGAATTCCATACATAACAAATAAACAAAGTTACCATAGAAATCCCTGCGTATTCCAACAGCTCTTTGGTTGTTACTCTGTCAGTCCAGAAGATCCAGCGTATACGTCTCAGCCAACGCATGTAGAATTTAGTTATATAGTTCCCCTAATATAAATATGTGAACGTCTGTAGCTTAAGAACTCGATCACAACTCAAGCGTACCTGGATCAAGCTTGCAAAGTTTGCAGAACGACGTGCAAGTTTGCAGACCGGCGTGCAAGTTTGCAGACCGACGTGCAAGTTTGCAGACCGACGTGCAAGTTTGCAGACCGACGTGCAAGTTTGCAGACCGACGTGCAAGTTTGCAGACCGACGTGCAAGTTTGCAGACCGACGTACAAGTTTGCAGACCGACGTGCAAGTTTGCAGACCGGCGTGCAAAGTTTGGAAGCAAAGTTGTCCTTTTGGATTTCTATGAAAGGTAAAAATAGACCCCACTGTTCATAAAGCAATGCAAACTACTGAAAGTATAAGTGGTGCCTAGAAAATCGACGACTCGTTTAGTGGGTAACGACTATGTCCTGTAAAGGATATGCCACGATTTTCATTTTTTCAATATAATTGTTAAGATTTATAATAATAAATCTGGTTTTTTTCTTACCAGATCCCAGTGAAAACAACGATGAAATCCGCGCTTGCCCTGACGGTTTGCAACGAGTCCATAGAGGATGTTATATGTTTGTCGAGGATGAGTTAAATTGGCAAGATGCGGCAAACTATTGCAAAGAAAACAATGGAGAGTTATCAACAATTCAAAGCTTCAATGAAAAGGTATGTTCATATCTTAATTGTTAGAGATCAGTGGTTCTCAACCTGTGAATCGGACCCCTTTGGGGTCGAACGACTATTTCACAGGGTCACCTAAGACCATCGGAAAACAGATATTTATCATAATTATAAATAAATATTTCACAATATATAATTACATATTTTTTGGGTGACTAATCACTATACTTTAATTTTGTTTAATTTGTAACAATGAAAATACATCCTGCATATCAAATATTTACATTACGATTCATAACAGTAGCAATATTACAGATGATGTAGCAACGAAAATCATTTTGTGAGTTAGGAGGTCAATCACAACATGAGGAACTGTATTAAAGGGTCACGACATTAGGAAGGTTGAGAACCACTGTTACAGATGATTCCATTCATGTTTTGATTGTTAGTTTTTCAGCTGTTTCATAAATTAAACAGACTGTGACCATCTATTTGTTTCGACTTTTCTTGATTGACTTATTGATATGATCATGGTAATTATACCTTGTTGAATAAGAATGTGTGCTTCGATCCCTTTTTTAAGTACAGTTCTTGACACAGTCTTCTTCTTCTCTTCTTCTTTCGATCGTTCTAAGGCAATTTTTATCATTCTATTGTGATATATAAATAGCCACTAACATCAGAACGTAATGTGCGTGCAGCAACCTTCAGCACCTATTGGAGCACAGATGCTTATCCTTGGTTCGATGTCAGCGTTTTTTTGCGGTACGCTTTCCGATAGCCTTTGGCTGTCCCCAGCCGAACCCACAAGGCAGCGGGTTTGCATTTTCTTTAGGGCAGCGACCTTTAGACTGCCTGCCCTCCCGGATTTATGAACGCCATCTGCCCAGCAAAACCGGTCGTTTTAATGAACACCTTGGTTTGCCGCCCGTTCAGGTTTTTTTTAACGGTTTGCTCAGCTAGACTTTGATTGTCCCCAATCAACTACAAGGCAGCAGTAGCTCCCTGCGATCGGAAACGCGCACTGGTTTTACCTCTGCTGGGCTTTCCAGTTGTTTTGCACATTTGGGATGGACGTACACCCTCTTGTCTGCTATGCCTGCCGCTGCCGCGCTTGCACTAGTTTTGCCTCTGCTGGGCTTTCCAGTTGTTCTGCTCATGTGGGTGGGACGTATACCTTCTTGCCTGCCATGCTTGTCGCTGCAGTGCTTGCCTCGCTTTCCGCGTTTGCCGTGCCGGCCTGCCCTCGTGGGACCCACTATGGCTTTGCCACCGTGCTCTGCCTGTCTGCCTACCTCACCATTTCCGTCAATTTCCACTGGGCTGTCCGACTTCGGGAGGTGTGTGGGGAGACAAAACCGAATTTCGCTCCATGATGCCCACGTGCAACTCAACTCGACTCCCAGCATACTCATCGGCTCTAGAGTAGTGCATCAGGAGAGAGCATGCTTGGTCTTCGAATTTCGCCACATGCGGGTCAACGTCTCTTCGATTGTTTTGGGTCGTGCTCCCATCTTTGTAATGGGGGTCAGTGCTTTGATCTATGTGGACCAACGTGCGGCCCATCTCCTCACCCAGCATACTCATCGGCTCGAGAGAGGAGACTCAAGAGACAGAATGCGCGGGCTCCGAGTTTCACCCCTCGTGGTTCCATATATATCCTTCTAGCTTTTCCCATCGGCTGGAAGAGGCGAGTAATAATAGTCACTCTGGGAGTTCGTTCATCGAGTTGCGAGAGGGTCCCATCAAGCATGACTACCTTTGCATCTTACTCTAGGGTAGCTCTCACACAACACCTGCCCTATTGGCCAGACCGGAACTACCGTCTGTTACCAGGGTCACCACGTGGAGGTGAGAGCAGGGATTGAGAGCCATCTCCTAATCCTAGCGTGCCACTTCCTTGCGCCTTTGACTCCTGACGCAGTATAAAGGGTCTCACGCTGAAGGATTGACTTCATGGCACCGGGGTTTATTCTATATATCAGGACCATCTAGGCACAGAGCTTGCAAGTAGGCCATCATATCCGATTTCTGCGACGCTTTTCATTTACTATTGTAGCTTCCCTATTCAGTAATGTCATAGATTGGGTGATGCGCAAAACAACTGAGGATAAGGCGAGAGGTATCAGATGAACGCTCATATCCACCCTGGACGACCTAGATTGTGCAGACGACATCGCACTTCTATCTCACACACATAAAGATATCCAGGAAAAGACTTGCCGTCTTGGTCGGTACAGTGAGATGGTTGGACTGAAAATCAATCAGAAGAAAACATAAATAATGACTGAACATGGCAACTCCAGCACCAGTCAAAATAGAAGATAAAATCCTCCCAAATATAACTACTTTCACATATCTTGGAAGTGTTATCAGCAACGAAGGAGGTGCTGGATCTGACATTAAAAGGAGACTGAGTAAGGCGCGGAGTGCGTTCACGACCCTTCAGACAGCCTGCAAATCTGCCCAATACAACATTAGAACCAAGACTGATATATACCGCAGCTGCGTGCTATCATCTTTGCTAGACGGATCGGAATTCTGGAGAATTACAGAACAAGATATGTCCAAACTCTCCACCTTTCATACAGCTTGTGTGCGAATAACTTACATGTGTTCTGGCCAAATACTATCTCTAACCAAGAACTGCTCACATGATGTAGACAAGAGAATATGAGCACCATCACCCAACGACGACGATGGAGAGAGATCGGGCATATGATGATCATGCAGACTGGCTCTGACACGCAAACTGCACTGAGATGGACTCCAGAGGGTCAAGAAAACGGGGAAGATCCAAGACAACCTGGAGGAGAACGATAGAGCAAGAACTGAAAGAAATGAATCATAGCTGGAACACAATACAGAGGAAGGCCATGAATAGAGAAGAATGGTATGCGTTTGTTGCCACCCTAAGCGCCAAGGGCGTAACAGGCTAAAGATAGATAGAGATAGAGAGTGTGTAGCTTCCCTAGACCCCTACCTCAGTTGTCTCTTACGACATGCCGTGTATGTCACAGTAATACTATTCTTTGCTCCCCTTGCGAGTACCGACTGCACATGGGCGGTAACATATCTGTCTTAAGTTAAGTAATTAACAACGAGTAACGAATAACATGGACTTGATTTGATTACCCACACAAGATCACTATTGATGGATGTTCTGTTAGTACGAGTAATAATTTGATTACCCACACAAGATCACTGTTCTGTTAGTACGAGTAATAATTTGATTACACACACAAGATATGATGGATGTTCTGTTAGTACGAGTAATAATTTGATTACACACACAAGATATGATGGATGTTCTGTTAGTACGAGTAATAAACATAGTTACAATTTACAATGATATGAATTATTTCTTCTAATTTTCATTTCAATTAGGAAGAATTGCAAAAATATGTCAATGCAAACTATCCAGACACAGGTAAATGGTGGATTGGTCTCACAAAAAATAAAACACTACAGAACGAATGGACATGGCTGGATGGTCATCCACTGGATGGGAACGTTCTGTGAGTAGTCATTTATACTTTTTACTTTCTATTGGTTATTGGTTACTAAACTAACGTCATTGCACTCCGGGAAGACTCATAGGTGCTCAGTCTCCCCTACAGATATCGAAGAGTATGCATACTGATGGTTCCCGTGGCTCGCTGATTAAACACACTCTGCCCCTCAGGCATCCAGTTCTACTTGTACAGCGGGTAACTCCAAACTGTTTAAATCGCTTTATAATTATTTATTATGCTATTAATTATGGTCATCAGTCTACATTTATGGAATTCAATTTAAAGGAAGTTAAAAAAAGTTCTAGAATCCAAGGGGACGCCCAGACCAATGAAAGGACAGCAAGTAGCCAAGCAAACTAATTTAACTGACTAAAACGAAACAGGTATCTTAGACTTTCGGGGAGGGACACAAACTTAGAATACAGTGAAATTTAAACTTGGATCTTTTTACTCGGCATCCATCGCCCTAGCCATGAATATGATGATGATCTTAGAGACAATGAAAAACTGAATACTCCAGAAGTATAGCCGTCTCTTAGGGGTTTATTGTCTGATTGTGTATGTTATGTCTGTCTGTCTGTACGGCAACGGATA
This sequence comes from Arion vulgaris, assembly GCA_020796225.1. NCBI lineage: Eukaryota > Metazoa > Mollusca > Gastropoda > Stylommatophora > Arionidae > Arion > Arion vulgaris. The sequence goes on along the minus strand of CM036763.1, from coordinate 23,685,792 downwards.
CACCAGTGGTTAAAAATGATCTGAACTTCTTGTACATAAGTCCGAATTTCTTCGCTTCTGGTGTATCCTTTGCTTGATAAAGGCATTTTGGGTCGAAACGAGGAAGAAGAACAATTGATAAAAGAAGAATGATAAAGAGTAATTTATCAACTGTGAGTAGAAATTTTCAAAATGATGGAACAGTTTTGAATATATCAGGTTCACTACTAACAAGAGATGGAAATAGGAAAAAAAAGAAAAAACACAGTAGCTATATCAACAAATAAACTATTAAAAACGAATGGCATCTCCAAACTCTCCACCTTTCATACAGCTTGTCTGCGAAAAATCTTACGTGTGTTCTGGCCAAATACTATCTTTAACCAAGAACTGCTCGCACGATGTCAACAAGAGAATATGATCACCATCATCCGAAGACGTCGCTGGAGATGGATGAGGCATGTGATGCACATTTAGACTGGCTCTGACACGAAAACTGCACTGAGATTGACTCCAGAGGGTAAACGATAACGTAGACGACCCAAGACAACCCGGAGGAGAACGATAGAGCAAGAACTGAAAGAAATGAATCATAGCTGGAACACAATACAGAGGATGGCCATGAATAGAGAAGAATGGTGTGTGTTTGTTGCTGCCCTAAACGCCAAGGGCGTAACAGACTGAAGAGAGAGACATAATGTGTTCTAAACTATCATTTGCATCACGTGTCACAAAAATACAAATTATGGCTGTCTTTCTTATATTGCTAATACGTTATATTTGTACAAACCCCTTCAACACATCCGATATTAATCAATTGAACAGACCATGGGATTCTTAGCATTCTCTATTAAAATCACATCTCTGTAATGTCCAGAGATGTTGCTGTTGGCTTCTTCATTGTCCGTGAGTCGCTTTCATGTGTCAGTATTCGTTTGATATAGCAATGAAGAACTCTCTATATCTCTCTCTGACTTTGATTGATTTATGGTATATTGGTAAATAATGGAACGAATTCAGAAGTGATGAAATCAGATACATGTCTGGTCAACCATTAGTAACAACTGTTATAAGAGAGAGAAAATGGAGATATGTTGAACATACTTTATGTATAAACTATCAACGAAACACAATGCAGGCATATAAATGCGAGGCAAATTGTTTAAGGAAAAAGTACACTCTATGGCGACCATGAAACGAATTTTGAGGAGAAACGAGAGAAATATCTGACTAAATTTCATAAAATTGAACGAGTTGCCTAGGGTAGAGCGAAATGGAAAAATTGCTTGCTGGATCTATGTAATGTATAACGACACGATAGGAATGTACCAATAAGTAATAATATTGGTTAATACGGTGCTAGGTCCGTATCTTTCTTTGACCAACCATATACAATGGGTGTTGTACCTAACATCACGTCGATATATCAATGCATAACTGGGGAGTAACAAGAAGAGACCGGTATAGAAATGAAGAATTCAGGGAAAAAAAGTGGGTACAGCATCAGAACCGAACTTCATCAAGAAACAACAAATTAAATGGTTCGTCCACATAAGCAGATAAGCTACAGAGAGCAATGTTACTCCGATACAATCGACACAAAACAAAAGGCCGTACACTCCAAAGGTAACCCTCAGAGATAACATACACGACGAACAACACTTTTTATGAAGCGTACACAAAAGCCCGTCTAATAAATCTCTTCTTATCCTGTGATTCTGTGGCTTTACCGCCAGCCCGCGGAATTGAACCCTCACTCACAGAGGGCTTGTCCCACCGTCGTCCAACGCGCTACGAACACGCTGTGCAGGCGGACCACATCTAGTTTAAATGCACGCCTACAGTGAAACATGCACAGTTATGCAACTTTTAGATTGCAATGTTATATTTGGTTCTGATACTAATCTCTAAACGTGACAAGTGCCACTTCTCTGGTAAGAAGAAACTGTTAAGAAGAAATGCTGCTTCCGTCTCGTAGATTGGTGCTAAATATAAGCCACTTCATATGTGCAAGCAATGAGTCCACGGTTACTGTAATCGGACATGGAACAGAACAACGTCATGTATATGTAATAATAATAATAATTCTCTCGTACCGTTATACGTTACATAGGGCCTGCAAGTAATTCTCCATACCGCTCTATCCTGACAACTGCTCTATCTCTCATGGAACTGAGACGATATTTCTGCCCTCTCAGCAAAGTTCCTCAGGTCTCTTAGGTCGACTCTCTTTGAACCTTTGCATCCCACTTCAATGCCTGCTTTGATATTCGTTGATCATTTCTCTCAAGGTGCCCAACATTCTCCATCTTCTCTTTCTTATAACAGTTGTCACTAGTGGTTGACCAGACATGTCTCTGATTTCATCACTTCTCCTGAATTCGTTCCATTTTATATTCATTATTTTTCGCAGACATCTATTTTCAAATGCATTCAACTTGTTTTCCATATCTTTAGTCATTTTCCAACTCTCGCTAGCATATGTTAGGATTGATACAACATTTGAATTGAAAATTCGTAATTTAGTTTTAATACTATATAACTTGCAGTTCCATATTTTATTTAGACTTTTAAAAGCTGATGTTGCTTTGCCAATTCGTATCATAATTTCTTTTTTAACATATGTATACGTATGCATATATCTATATCCGCTTCGTGTACAAGAGACTAACACTGTTGCCGTTCTGCTGTTCTTCTAACAACGGTCTCCCACGTTAGGCCACACTCTTTCAACTCTCCACTGTTCTTCTTCATGCTTTCTTTGGACGTCCAATCCTTCTATTCCCATCTGCCGTCCATATGAGAGCTGTCTAGCAAATGCCCCCACTGGCATACGACATACATGTCCAAACCACCTCCATCTTCATCTCTTAATGATGGTCTCCAAGAATGCACAGTCTGTTCGTTTCAAAACTCTAATTTCTTATGGTATTTGGCCAGAACATTTGCAGGATTCTTCTTAAACATTTATTCTGAAATGTCTCCAACTTGTGTATTATGTGTTGGGTCATTTTTCAGCATTCACTACTGTATAATAGCACTCCCAGTATATTACTTCTATATATTTTAAGTTTTGTCCTAAGATTTAGTCCTTTGTTTTCCAGATTTTGTTGAACATGGCAAAGTTTGTTTTGTCTTCTTGATTATTTATATATGACCTTTTTCGTCTGTAACTACGGTCAACTGGCAAGTGTGTTAATGGACAACTTCCGAGTTTACTCTAGTCTCTCTTGCTCGTCATTAACTAAGAGTTGTGATGGTGGACTGCTTTATGGTGATAGTTATGTCAAGAAAGTTGACACAAGAAGATGAGATGTGAGAGGTAAATCGAATAGCAGGGTTGAAATAATTAGTGAAATTTATGAAGCAGGACAAATCAACTTCAGGTATTTCAGTAATGCCAATACCCTCATCAATGTATCTATGATAAACGGACGGAAGAGGGCCATCAAAAGTGTTCTATACTTGGTGTTCAAGATTATCCATGAAGCATAACCCTTGATCATAATCAAATAGCCTGTCCTGACCAGAACGTTGCCACCCCAATAGTCCTTCGGCATTTTCTTCTCATAGGCCAGATGTCCCGTCTCTGCAACCGTCATGCTCAAATCATCAGTTACATCCTGAAGTCTTCCTCTTCTTTGCTGGGGTTCCTTCTTTCATAATTGTTCTTTTCAACCCGTCGTGTTTCTTAATATGTTCAACCCGTCGTGTTTCTTAATATGTTCAACCCGTCGTGTTTCTTAATATGTTCAACCCGTTGTGTTTCTTAATATGTTCAACCCGTCGTGTTTCTTAATATGTTCAACCCGTCGTGTTTCTTAATATGTTAAACCCCTCGTCGTGTTTCTTAATATGTTCAACCCGTCGTGTTTCTTAATATGTTCAACCCGTCGTGTCTCTTAATATGTTGAACATACCTAGTAGCTTGTCTCATTATTATCAAAAATACTCAGACATTTCTTCGTCTATCAATCATTTCTATGTTGTTCTTGGTCTCTCCGCCCTTCTTGTCATTATCTAACACTTTAATCCATCATGCAGAACTTATGAAATGAGACTTTGATAGAGTTCATCCAAATTTTCTTTCTTTTTGCTGTAGATCCTCTATTTACAGAATGGTTTCATCTTGGTAAAATATGTCTCTATCATTACTTAAACTGAGATTTAGTATCGAAGTACAAACATAATCACATAATTATTGACTAACTGACTGACTGACTGACTGATTAACTAACTCTGCGCTCACTCACTACTACTCTGCTCACCCACTCACTCACTTAATCACCTCACTCACCCACTCAACCAACTCAACTCACTCACTCACTCATTCACTCACTCACTCTCTCACTCATCCACTTTCTCTGTCTTCTTCTCACTCACTCACTTCTCTGCTATCTCTCAATGCTCACTACACTTCAAACTTCTGAAAATCTTTCTCTGTATTTGTCTGACAAACACTAGCTTATATTCATCAATATTTCCTTCCCCATCACAATATCTCTAGACCAGTGGTTCTCAAACTTTGTATAACCGTGGATCCCCTTTAAATACATTTTTCTGCCCGGACCCAAAAGTTTCTATATATGAAAACCTTCTAGCGATGGAGTTATTATTACACCACACTAACAGTTTAGCTGGCTTCAATTTCTCAGACTGCAGGAAACTTCAAATGATCTTTAATTTTGTCCTGTCAGACATTTAGACTCCGGTCTGGTCCAGGATCCTTGATTTTGCAGCGGTTCTAGTTTACCAATGTTTTTAATACGTATTTTTTAAATTTATATTTCCGTTTGAAATGTCAAAGATCATAATATTTCTTTAAACGTTTGAGGATTCTCTGTGAGTACTTCGTAGACCCCCTGGGTCCGGGACAACAGTTTGGGAAACGCTGATCTAGACCATATCTCACATTCATCAATATTCATACATTATATTTTCTAACGCTAACACTACATATTTCTATTATCCATGAAGACCTTGGCTCAATTCACTGCAAAAAATCAAGCCAGGAATAGTGTGTGGTTATGCTGACAGTGCTTCGAAGAGGCTTCTGGCCGCAGTTGTCACTTGCAAGACAGAACAGTCTTTTATTTGTGAATACCACAGCAGTAAGTATCAGATATTACTTTTAATTGCATAGGAAAACTAAAAATAAATTATGCTGCGAATTGTCAAAACAACATCAGATTTTAAAAGTCTCATTAAAATATGGAACTTTAAGTTTTAGAATCACCTTGTTATGCCGAGACCGAAAGGGAAGCAAAGAATAGTACCACTGCGACCTACAAAGCAATGTCGTAAGAGGCGACTGATGTAGGACATAGAGAAGCTACCTTAGTAAATAAAAAGCATAACAGAAATCGTATGTGCTGACCTAGTTGTAGGCGCGTAACTGACAGAACGTAAATCTCTTTTAGGCTCAGATCATATACAAATCACACAGTGGTTAACAAGTGTTCGATATGGAGCGTTGGAAAAAGAAGTTCTAGAAGTTTATAACAGAATTACGAAATGTTAATTTTAATATATCAATCCTAACATAGCGAGACATAGCGAGACATAGCGAGAGTTGGATAAAATGATTAAAGAAGATATAGAAAGTAGGTTGTATACATTTGAAAATAGTCTCGAAAAACTAATAAACATAACATTGGGGCAATTCAGAAGTGATGACATCAGATAAATAAATGTCTGTTCAACCACCATTAACACCTGTTACAAGAAAGAGATGATGGAGAAATGTTGACGTACTGGGACAAGAAGTGATCACAGAATCAAAGCAGCAATGGTGATCACAGAATCACAAAGCAGGCAATGAAGTGATCACAGAATCACAAGAGCAATGGTGATCACAGAATCACAAAGCAGGCAATGAAGTGGACGGGAAAGGGTTCAAGAAAGAAAAGACGTCAAATGGAAACTCTGAAACAAACTTTACCCGAAGAGGCGAGAAATATCGGACTAAATTTCATAGAAAAGATTGAATAAATCGCACAGGATAGAGCGGGATGGAGAAGTCGCATACATGACCTCCATAAGTATAACGGTACGAGAAGTACATACAAATATATAACTATACATTTCATATATAAATCATTAGTATGTTGCCTAATAATGACTATATTGAATATATATTTCATAATTTAACATAATATAGTATTTGTGTTATGCTTGTGTGTCATATTTGTGTTAGTTAGAGGCGACTGTGGCTACTTATGGTTGTGAATCATGGACTATTACACAAAAATTAAGAACGAATATCCAGTCCTTCGAAACTAAATGCTACAGAAAGATCCTACGAATACCATGGACAGAAAAAGAAAGAACAATGATGTCCTGAAAGAACTAAATGTTAAAGAGAATTGGCTGATAAACAACATTCTATACAGAAAAATTACATACTTGGTCACATCAAGCGTCACGATGGCCTGGAAAGAACAATACTAGAGGGCAGGGTCCCAGGACGCAGAGGCAGACCAAGAAGAAGATGGCTACAAGATATTAAAGAAACCATGAACATGACCATCGATGAAGTGGTTGAACTCTCAAGAGACAGAGTGAATTTCAGATGTGCTGTAAAGAGAGCAACGTCCTATAAAGGATACGCACCTTGATGATGAGAGGCGATACGTTTGTATGATAAGTAGCCATATTGGTGGAGTAACCATGTCCGAGAAGGAGTTAATAGTTATATTAGTGTTAGAGAGTGATTATGCTTTTCATAGAGCGGGTGACCTTGCAGAGTTAGTTATCATACCTAGGCTAGTGTTAGTTGCAACACCTGTACTAGAGGTAGTTATTATATCTGAGCTAGTGTTAGTTGTAACACCTGTGCTAGAGTTGCAACACCTGTACTATAGTTAATTATCACTCCTGAGCTAGTGTTAGTTGCAACACATGTACTAGAGTTAATTATCACTCCTGAGCTAGTGTTAGTTGTAACACCTGTACTATAGCTAGTTATCATACCTGAACTAGTGTTAGTTGCAACACCTGCACTAGAGTTGCAACACCTGTACAAGAGTTGCAACACCTTCGTGCACTACTAGAGTTAGTTATCATACCTGAGCTGGTGTTCGTTGCAAGACCTGTACAAGAGTTGCAACACCTGTACTATAGCTAGTTATCATACCTGCGCTAGTGTTCGTTGCAACACCTGTACAAGAGTTGCAGCACCTGTACTAGAGTTAGTTATCATACCTGCGCTAGAGTAAGAGACCAAACCTGGGCTAACATTAGTAACCTTACTTGTATTAGTTCAAATGACCGTGTGAGGACAAAAGATAGTGATCACTCACTCACTTATATACAGTCATGTTAGAGTGTATGGTTTCTGTGTTGAGATAAGAAAGATGTATGTGTTGAAGTTAAGTAAACATATATATGATAGAGTTTGTAGAGTTAACAACATAACATTGTACAGTTGTTGCTAAATATATCTATGAAATACCACCAACAAACATATTTATAAAGTTATCAAAATGATAAAATGCAGCTTAATAAGTGAACACAAATAAACAGAGTCCTGACTTATAATCTAAAATAAAATAACTACTTATACAAACATTAAGAATGATGCTAAATAACAAAACATAGATCTACTAAACTCATTGCGCAATAGGTTCTCCACAGTAGAACTTAACCACCTAGAACTTAACCACCCTAACAGTTTTTCGGAATTTCTCACTCTCTTATAGACAAAATGTCTCGCTTATGCTGCCGTTATGCCCAAATAATTAGTCACATTCTGAATCCATCTTCTCCTTTGTCTTTTTCCCATCCTATTCGTTGGAATACGTTATTCCAAAATGTTTTTTTCCTACCGTTCATGTCTTGATATATCTCCAATTATTTGGATTCTTTCATTTTTATTTGTAGCAGCAGCCAGTTTTCTTTGATTTTGATTTCCCCTTGGATATATATATATATTTGTTCTTCACTGTAGTCTGTAAGTTGTCTTCACTGTAGTCTGTAAGTTGTCTTCACTGTAGTCTGTAAGTTGTCTTCACTGTAGTCTATAAGTTGTCTTCACTGTAGTCTGTAAGTTGTCTTTACTGTAGTCTGTAAGTTGTCTTTACTGTAGTCTGTAAGTTGTCTTCACTGTAGTCTGTAAGTTGTCTTCACTGTAGTCTGTAAGTTGTCTTTACTGTAGTCTATAAGTTGTCTTCACTGTAGTCTGTAAGTTGTCTTCACTGTAGTCTATGTTGTCTTCACTGTAGTCTGTAAGTTGTCTTCACTGTAGTCTGTAAGTTGTCTTTACTGTAGTCTATAAGTTGTCTTCACTGTAGTCTGTAAGTTGTCTTCACTGTAGTCTATAGTTGTCTTCACTGTAGTCTGTAAGTTGTCTTCACTGTAGTCTGTAAGTTGTCTTTACTGTAGTCTGTAAGTTGTCTTCACTGTAGTCTGTAAGTTGTCTTCACTGTAGTCTATAAGTTGTCTTCACTGTAGTCTGTAAGTTGTCTTCACTGTAGTCTATAAGTTGTCTTCACTGTAGTCTGTAAGTTGTCTTCACTGTAGTCTATAAGTTGTCTTCACTGTAGTCTGTAAGTTGTCTTCACTGTAGTCTGTAAGTTGTCTTCTCTGTAGTCTGTAAGTTGTCTTCACTGTAGTCTATAAGTTGTCTTCACTGTAGTCTGTAAGTTGTCTTCACTGTAGTCTGTAAGTTGTCTTCACTGTAGTCTGTAAGTTGTCTTCACTGTAGTCTATAAGTTGTCTTTACTGTAGTCTATAAGTTGTCTTCACTGTAGTCTGTAAGTTGTCTTCACTGTAGTCTGTAAGTTGTCTTCACTGTAGTCTGTAAGTTGTCTTTACTGTAGTCTGTAAGTTGTCTTCACTGTAGTCTATAAGTTGTCTTTACTGTAGTCTATAAGTTGTCTTCACTGTAGTCTGTAAGTTGTCTTCACTGTAGTCTGTAAGTTGCCTTCACTGTAGTCTATAAGTTGTCTACACTGTAGTCTGTAAGTTGTCTTCACTGTAGTCTATAAGTTGTCTTCACTGTAGTCTGATAAGTTGTCTTCACTGTAGTCTATAGTTGTCTTCACTGTAGTCTATAGTTGTCTTCACTGTAGTCTATAAGTTGTCTTCACTGTAGTCTATAGTTGTCTTCACTGTAGTCTGTAAGTTGTCTTCACTGTAGTCTAAATGTTGTCTTCACTGTAGTCTATAAGTTGTCTTCACTGTAGTCTATAAGTTGTCTTTACTGTAGTCTATAAGTTGTCTTCACTGTAGTCTGTAAGTTGTCTTCACTGTAGTCTGTAAGTTGTCTTCACTGTAGTCTATAAGTTGTCTTCACTGTAGTCTATAGTAGTGTCTTCACTGTAGTCTGTAAGTTGTCTTCTACCTGTAGTCTAGTAAGTTGTCTTCACTGTAGTCTGTAAGTTGTCTTCACTGTAGTCTGTAAGTTGTCTTCACTGTAGTCTGTAAGTTGTCTTCACTGTAGTCTGTAAGTTGTCTTTACTGTAGTCTGTAAGTTGTCTTCACTGTAGTCTATAAGTTGTCTTTACTGTAGTCTATAAGTTGTCTTCACTGTAGTCTATAAGTTGTCTTCACTGTAGTCTATAAGTTGTCTTCACTGTAGTCATAAGTTGTCTTACTGTAGTCTATAAGTTGTCTTCACTGTAGTCTTAAGTTGTCTTCACTGTAGTCTGTAAGTTGTCTTCTACTGTAGTCTGTAAGTTGTCTTCACTGTAGTCTGTAAGTTGTCTTCACTGTAGTCTGTAAGTTGTCTTCACTGTAGTCTGTAAGTTGTCTTCACTGTAGTCTATAAGTTGTCTTCACTGTAGTCTATAAGTTTTCTTCACTGTAGTCTATAAGTTGTCTTCACTGTAGTCTATAAGTTGTCTTCACTGTAGTCTGTAAGTTTTCTTTACTGTAGTCTGTAAGTTGTCTTTACTGTAGTCTGTAAGTTGTCTTCACTGTAGTCTGTAAGTTGTCTTCACTGTAGTCTGTAAGTTGTCTTCACTGTAGTCTGTAAGTTGTCTTCACTGTAGTCTGTAAGTTGTCTTCACTGTAGTCTGTAAGTTGTCTTCACTGTAGTCTGTAAGTTGTCTTCTCTGTAGTCTGTAAGTTGTCTTTACTGTAGTCTGTAAGTTGTCTTTACTGTAGTCTGTAAGTTGTCTTTACTGTAGTCTGTAAGTTGTCTTTACTGTAGTCTGTAAGTTGTCTTCACTGTAGTCTGTAAGTTGTCTTCACTGTAGTCTGTAAGTTGTCTTCACTGTAGTCTGTAAGTTGTCTTCACTGTAGTCTGTAAGTTGTCTTCACTGTAGTCTGTAAGTTGTCTTTACTGTAGTCTGTAAGTTGTCTTCACTGTAGTCTGTAAGTTGTCTTTACTGTAGTCTGTAAGTTGTCTTCACTGTAGTCTGTAAGTTGTCTTCACTGTAGTCTGTAAGTTGTTTTCACTGTAGTCTGTAAGTTGTCTTTACTGTAGTCTGTAAGTTGTCTTTACTGTAGTCTGTAAGTTGTCTTTACTGTAGTCTGTAAGTTGTCTTTACTGTAGTCTGTAAGTTGTCTTTACTGTAGTCTGTAAGTTGTCTTACTGTAGTCTGTAAGTTGTCTTCACTGTAGTCTGTAAGTTGTCTTCACTGTAGTCTGTAAGTTGTCTTCACTGTAGTCTGTAAGTTGTCTTTACTGTAGTCTGTAAGTTGTCTTCACTGTAGTCTATAAGTTGTCTTCACTGTAGTCTGTAAGTTGTCTTTACTGTAGTCTGTAAGTTGTCTTTACTGTAGTCTGTAAGTTGTCTTCACTGTAGTCTGTAAGTTGTCTTCACTGTAGTCTGTAAGTTGTCTTTACTGTAGTCTATAAGTTGTCTTCACTGTAGTCTGTAAGTTGTCTTCACTGTAGTCTATAAGTTGTCTTACTGTAGTCTGTAAGTTGTCTTCACTGTAGTCTGTAAGTTGTCTTTACTGTAGTCTATAAGTTGTCTTCACTGTAGTCTGTAAGTTGTCTTCACTGTAGTCTATAAGTTGTCTTCACTGTAGTCTGTAAGTTGTCTTCACTGTAGTCTGTAAGTTGTCTTTACTGTAGTCTGTAAGTTGTCTTCACTGTAGTCTGTAAGTTGTCTTTACTGTAGTCTATAAGTTGTCTTCACTGTAGTCTGTAAGTTGTCTTCACTGTAGTCTATAAGTTGTCTTCACTGTAGTCTGTAAGTTGTCTTTACTGTAGTCTATAAGTTGTCTTCACTGTAGTCTGTAAGTTGTCTTTACTGTAGTCTGTAAGTTGTCTTCTCTGTAGTCTGTAAGTTGTCTTCACTGTAGTCTTTAAGTTGTCTTCACTGTAGTCTGTAAGTTGTCTTCACTGTAGTCTGTAAGTTGTCTTCACTGTAGTCTGTAAGTTGTCTTCACTGTAGTCTATAAGTTGTCTTTACTGTAGTCTATAAGTTGTCTTCACTGTAGTCTGTAAGTTGTCTTCACTGTAGTCTGTAAGTTGTCTTCACTGTAGTCTGTAAGTTGTCTTTACTGTAGTCTGTAAGTTGTCTTCACTGTAGTCTATAAGTTGTCTTTACTGTAGTCTATAAGTTGTCTTCACTGTAGTCTGTAAGTTGTCTTCACTGTAGTCTGTAAGTTGCCTTCACTGTAGTCTATAAGTTGTCTTCACTGTAGTCTGTAAGTTGTCTTCACTGTAGTCTATAAGTTGTCTTCACTGTAGTCTATAAGTTGTCTTCACTGTAGTCTATAAGTTGTCTTCACTGTAGTCTATAAGTTGTCTTTACTGTAGTCTATAAGTTGTCTTCACTGTAGTCTATAAGTTGTCTTCACTGTAGTCTGTAAGTTGTCTTCACTGTAGTCTATAAGTTGTCTTCACTGTAGTCTATAAGTTGTCTTCACTGTAGTCTATAAGTTGTCTTTACTGTAGTCTATAAGTTGTCTTCACTGTAGTCTGTAAGTTGTCTTCACTGTAGTCTGTAAGTTGTCTTCACTGTAGTCTATAAGTTGTCTTCACTGTAGTCTATAAGTTGTCTTTACTGTAGTCTGTAAGTTGTCTTTACTGTAGTCTGTAAGTTGTCTTCACTGTAGTCTGTAATTTGTCTTCACTGTAGTCTGTAAGTTGTCTTCACTGTAGTCTGTAAGTTGTCTTCACTGTAGTCTGTAAGTTGTCTTTACTGTAGTCTGTAAGTTGTCTTCACTGTAGTCTATAAGTTGTCTTCACTGTAGTCTATAAGTTGTCTTCACTGTAGTCTATAAGTTGTCTTCACTGTAGTCTATAAGTTGTCTTCACTGTAGTCTATAAGTTGTCTTTACTGTAGTCTATAAGTTGTCTTCACTGTAGTCTGTAAGTTGTCTTCACTGTAGTCTGTAAGTTGTCTTCACTGTAGTCTGTAAGTTGTCTTCACTGTAGTCTGTAAGTTGTCTTCACTGTAGTCTGTAAGTTGTCTTTACTGTAGTCTGTAAGTTGTCTTCACTGTAGTCTATAAGTTGTCTTCACTGTAGTCTATAAGTTGTCTTCACTGTAGTCTATAAGTTGTCTTCACTGTAGTCTATAAGTTGTCTTCACTGTAGTCTGTAAGTTTTCTTTACTGTAGTCTGTAAGTTGTCTTTACTGTAGTCTGTAAGTTGTCTTCACTGTAGTCTGTAAGTTGTCTTCACTGTAGTCTGTAAGTTGTCTTCACTGTAGTCTGTAAGTTGTCTTCACTGTAGTCTGTAAGTTGTCTTCACTGTAGTCTGTAAGTTGTCTTCACTGTAGTCTGTAAGTTGTCTTCCTGTAGTCTGTAAGTTGTCTTTACTGTAGTCTGTAAGTTGTCTTTACTGTAGTCTGTAAGTTGTCTTTACTGTAGTCTGTAAGTTGTCTTTACTGTAGTCTGTAAGTTGTCTTCACTGTAGTCTGTAAGTTGTCTTCACTGTAGTCTGTAAGTTGTCTTCACTGTAGTCTGTAAGTTGTCTTCACTGTAGTCTGTAAGTTGTCTTCACTGTAGTCTGTAAGTTGTCTTCACTGTAGTCTGTAAGTTGTCTTCACTGTAGTCTGTAAGTTGTCTTTACTGTAGTCTGTAAGTTGTCTTCACTGTAGTCTGTAAGTTGTCTTCACTGTAGTCTGTAAGTTGTTTTCACTGTAGTCTGTAAGTTGTCTTTACTGTAGTCTGTAAGTTGTCTTTACTGTAGTCTGTAAGTTGTCTTTACTGTAGTCTGTAAGTTGTCTTTACTGTAGTCTGTAAGTTGTCTTTACTGTAGTCTGTAAGTTGTCTTTACTGTAGTCTGTAAGTTGTCTTCACTGTAGTCTGTAAGTTGTCTTCACTGTAGTCTGTAAGTTGTCTTCACTGTAGTCTGTAAGTTGTCTTTACTGTAGTCTGTAAGTTGTCTTCACTGTAGTCTGTAAGTTGTCTTCACTGTAGTCTGTAAGTTGTCTTCACTGTAGTCTGTAAGTTGTCTTTACTGTAGTCTGTAAGTTGTCTTCACTGTAGTCTGTAAGTTGTCTTTACTGTAGTCTGTAAGTTGTCTTTACTGTAGTCTGTAAGTTGTCTTTACTGTAGTCTGTAAGTTGTCTTTACTGTAGTCTGTAAGTTGTCTTCACTGTAGTCTGTAAGTTGTCTTTACTGTAGTCTGTAAGTTGTCTTTACTGTAGTCTGTAAGTTGTCTTTACTGTAGTCTGTAAGTTGTCTTTACTGTAGTCTGTAAGTTGTCTTTACTGTAGTCTGTAAGTTGTCTTCACTGTAGAATACAGAGGTCAAAATATAACTGAAAAATAAATAAATCTACAAGAATGTTTACCGATACTGACCATGTTGTGGTGAAAACTGCATTCAATAAAAATGTAGACAATTTGAGGTACAAATTACATTCAATCACAAGTGAACGGTTTGAGGTATAAATTACTTTAAATTTTCTATGGAATATTTGAGGTATATATTGCTTTCAATCACATGGAGACGGTTTGATGTATACACGGAGAAAAGAAAGCAAGACGGGTTATCAGCGACTGGTTTCAAAAGAAGTAATGAAGGGTGTTGGGTCCGTGAGTTTTCGTGATTTCCAGTCGAATAATTTGAGATTCTCTTATGTACTTTCTGCCATAGAATGCACACATCCATAGTTTGTTTAAACACAGTGTATCCACTAAGCGGGAAATCCTCATACCAGCCAAAACTTCCTTCAACACACAATAAATAGTTCAATGCCGTAGTGCTCAGTTTTCCCTGCAATTTCCAATCATATGTAATTATATGTCATTCTCATGGCGAAACTGAAAACAAAAATGTATCGAAGTCTTTGCTGGTGTAAAATGTCACTTCAAATGTTTAAACCCAAGAATGCAGAAGTGAGGTGCATCAGTTTTTTCTCAATTGTAGAGTGTTTATTGTGTGAATAGAAACCACAATCCATTTTTTTCTCAAATCCGAGAAGACATCGTTGCGTTCTACGCGTTGTTTTAATTAGACTGTTCTTCTATAAATGATGCCATTCTATTGTTAAATAGTCAGTTCTGGTAACAAAAAGCGTTACGCTTGTAGTGATATATATATACTCCTGTATCACTGCTATCTTGGGTCCATAGTCACTGCCAGCTTTTCTCTTGATGAAGAAATCAACGCTCGAATAGGCAGCGCGGCTACTACATTCGGCACACTATCAAAGAAAGCGTGGACACAAAAAATTAACATTGCAGACGAAGATTCAAATATATAGATCCTGTGTACTATATGGCTCAGTAACATGGACAGCCTACTCAAGGCATGAGAGAAGACTTAACATCTTTCACCTTCGATGTCTCCGCAAGATTATGAACATCAGGTGGTACGACAAGATAACCAACTCTGTGAAGTACTGCAACGTGCAAACTTGCCTTTCATCATGGGCATGCTCAGCAGTAGAAGATTTGGATGGCTAGAGCATGTGCGAAGAATGGACAATGGCCGCATTCCAAAAAAAATGTTGTTCTGTGAACTTTCGGAGGGGAAGAGACACTAAGACAGACCACTGCTCAGGTATAAAGATGTAAGGCCTCAATGAATAACTTTTCCATCAGTCCCAACAAATGGGAAAAACTGGCTGATGATCGAGATTTATGGAAAACAACATTACGCAAAGGTGCAGAATCTTTTGAAGAGAGACTTAGGGATGAGCTGAAAGACAAGAGAGACAAGCGAAAACTCAGAAGTTGTCACAGTGAAACACTTGCCAGTTGACCGTGTAAAGACGAAAAGACCATATATATATATCCCTTTTTTCAGAGATACTATTAAGCAAAGAGTTTACATCAACATTTTTTATCATTGTGTTCCTTACAATATTGAATGAGTATGTTACTGTATGATAGTCATAAAAATCATTGAAATGGTTGGATCCGACAAGAATAACAGCTGTAAACTGGTAAAGATTCGAATTCAGACATTTTAAATTTGTATGGTGGCAGCCATGCTATCTCATTTTGTCAAATATCTAAATTTCCGTTAAAAATAAGAAACTATTCTTGTTGTTTGTTGTGAAACAAACTAAAATCTTTCTAACAATTGTATGTATCACATAGTAGATGGGTTACCGTCACGCTGAAATCAGTAGTCTCGAGCTACGCCGATGCGAAATGAGTAAACTTAGACGTGAGACGAGCAACTGATATCTTTACCACAGAGCCACACCCCTCCCCCAATCCTGTTTTTTTAGACTTGGCACATATCTAAACGTAAAACATGCAATTATAATTAAGTTAATAATGTATATTGTAGGTAATTGATAGTTTCTGTTTACCGTATTGTTTGAAATCAATGCACTGTTTGGACGCTATCATATCAGATGCATGTTCTCCATAGACGTTAGACTTTAGAATAGAAGACAGAAATGTAAGAAACAAGTCGTAGATACATCTTCTTCTTCTTCTTTGCGTTCGTTGTTTACGACCAATTTTAATCACTCTCTGTGATATGTTTGATCTTTGCCAAGAACGTGTATAGGTTGCACATTAGTTTGGTAGGCCCCTAATCGTAGATAAGTGTTAAGATTTCATGGAGAAATGTAAAAGAAAGATAAATAAAATCAACAACTAGGATACGAAGAGATAAATGATATATAGAAATCAAAGACTGGAAGAAGTTGGACGGAATATAGAACATGCAGATGCGAAGACCTTGACAGAATATAGGAAACATAGATACGAGAAAGTAGAACAGAATATAGAAAACAAGAAGACGCAAATAAATGGGAAATCAAAGTAAGACATCACTGTACAAACTTATTTTCTATAATCCTGTTTTGCATCACAGCGTCAGGTTAGCAAGAAATTTCTAGAACGGGCTTTTTTGTACGCTTTATAAATAGTGTCATTCACTGCTTCAGTTATTTCTGAGGTCCATCTTTTGTGTAGACGACCTTTTGCTTTGTATCCACTGTATCCACTGTATCCACTGTATCTGAGTATCATTTCTCTGTGATAGAACTATCTGTTAGAAATCTGCTTATCTGGCAGAAAGTTTTAATTTATTGTTTCTTGATGAAGCTCAGTACTGATGTTGTACCCACTTTTTCCTGTCTTTATTTATAAAATGGTCTCTTCTTGAGACTCCCATCATTCTGCGTAGAGAATCCATCTTTGTTTTGACTGGTTTTCTTCTATCGTTTTAAGTTAAATAATTTGCAGGCTCTTACCAATTAACATTATGAATATTTAATAATAATGAGAATGCTTTGAAACAATAAAAAGATAGATAAAATCTAATTGCACGCAATTTGTATGGATCTGCATTTATATATAGATTAGAAAATGGCGGATGCAACATTTATCAATCTATTTTATGTCAAATTTCTTGCAACGTGAGCACTTTGTGTTAAATTTAATGCACGTAATTATATTTAAGATATCAGAGACTCGACTAAATTAGCTATAAAATAGTTGGAAATATCAAAATTATACACAAGTGGAAATGTGAAATTGATATGCTGCATGCTACGCAAAAAAGTAGTCACAGAATACCCCAGAGAAAGACGGCTCTTCCCTTCTCTGTGTTCCACAGTTACTCCTAGACCTATACAAGACTCGGCTTTTGAAGCTACCACCTTCACACCTTTCGTCTCTGAGACCACACCTCGTCCAACAGTGCAGAATACAACAAAAACGATTGACAACTGCCCTTGCCGAGACTCTACCTTCTCCAGTGATTCCATCAGCTCTCATGACGAACGACTTAAGAGACGGAACCAAGAATTGGCCACTGACGAAGAGTTATACAAGAAGTATCTTCAAAGTGAAATTAATGCTAACAACGCAAAAGTTGTGTATTATTCTCAAGTGGCCAAGTTATACCAAGATGCATTGTTAGTTCAAAATCAGTTCTACACTAAAGAGCAGGCAAAGCTTGACCTGGAAATCACTCACCTCCAACAAGGGTCAAAGTGTAACTAGTCTAATCCTTGAGTATTTACATGTATTCACTTCAAAGCTGACAATATAACACATTTTTTTTCTTCAAAATAATTCATTTTTGGATTATATCCCCACTGATAATTTGATCTTGAAGTGACAAATTTCATCAGTGTACGGACATGAATTTACCATATATATTGCTGACAAGCGGAAATTATTTTCCCAAGTTTTAAATCCGTCCACAAAAAAGATATTTTGCTTTTCTATATATATTCCCCATATTATTTCTATACACGCTAGCTTGTCACATACTGGAAATATTCAATCCATTGTACAGTAAACTTGATGGCAAATAGCTCACACTATTTTTGAGAATATACATACATGTATATATGCATCTTGGCATATCACAATGTTAGCTTTATAATGCACACTGTTCTTGATGTAAATTGGACCAAAACTTAACTTTCCAGTTTGCACTATTTCTTGTTTGAACTTTTATATAGCGTTTGTAATGTGACTTTTCAAATTGAATTATTCATAATTTTGATATTAAAAATACACCAACAACAATATGTATTTTCAGAGTTTTATTTCTTATGACTAAAACAAAAACAATAAAGCTTTCTTTGTGAACAACACAGCATAATCGTTGTTTTTGTTTCGTTTTCTCTAATCCTGCTGTTAGGTCTCAAGGTGTCAAGATAAGAAGAGATTTCTAGAATGGGTCTTTGTTTGTCCTTCATAAATAGTGTTTTTCACTATCTCTTGTATTGCTGAGGTCTTTCTTTTATATGTTGCTTTGTATCCACTGTATCGGTGTAGATTTGCTCGTTGAGGCGCACTGTATGTTGGTAGTCTGCTTATATGGTCAAACTATTTAATCTGTTGTTTCTTGATGAAGTTCAGTACTGATGTAGTAGCCACTTTTTCCTGATGCCTTCATTTCTAAACTGGTCTCTTTGTGGTACTCCCATAATTCTGCATAGACGTTCTCTGTCCTGACCAGTTTTATTCTGTTGTTTGATATCAGAGACCAAGTTTGGAACTGATAGTATGTTGGGAGAAAGATAGCACATCTTTATCATCATCGTAAACATTTGTCTATGTCTGTCTCGATTGACACATACGGCTTTCACAAGATATTTCCAGTGTTGTCGTTTTGTCATCTTTCTACTAAGTGTTTACCATGTCAGGTCTTAATCTTTTAACTCTTTTTCAATAATTCTTTCACATTATTTTTTTTTTGACTTCCAGATCTTCTTTTCTCATCCGTTGTCCATCGGAGAGCTGTCCTAGTCAATGTCCCTACTGGCATTCCCTATACATGACCAATAAATCTATGTCTTTGTCTTTTAATGATGGTCTTCAATGGTGTACAGTTTGTTCGTTTGTTGTTCGTCATATATACGTTCTGTTTTTATTATTGTTCTCTGTTATTGCAAATAATATTACAAATATATATTCAATTTAACAAATACTTTTACCCGTTTGCTGGCGATTAATCGCGGAAGTAAGTAATAAAATATGTTTTCCAGTTAAAAGTTACCAGAGAACAACATAAAAACATAAACAGATACACATTAAAAATCACATTTTTCCTTGACCAAGTCACCTCCATTTTCGTTTTTAAATTATGATGTCAATTGATGCACAATTTGTTCGTTTGTCATCATCCTATATGTAACAAAAAACGGTTTCGTTATCGTTTTCTGTTATTGTAAGTAATAATACAAACATATATTCAGTTGAAAAACACTTTTACTTGTTTGTTGGGGATTAATCGCTGAAGGAGTAATAAATATTATTTCCAGTTGAAAGTTACCAGAGAATAAGATGAAAACCAAAACAGCTGAAGATTAAATTTAAAAAAATGCAAAATATTACCATAGCCCCCTATAACATAAGGCCGTCTAACTCTGTCATGAAGTCGGAAATTTCAAGTAGAGTGGGCTGACTTTTACACAAGTTTGATAAACATTGTAAACTTCGTTGCAATTTCAAAGGATTATATTTTTATTGTTGTTTATTGATGAAAAGTTTTAATAATACTGATATCCCGTAATGATAAATTTCGTTTATGTCATAATATAGCCTTTCACGCATACCAAGTTAGTTTGTGAAATGAATTATTCTAAATTTAACATTAAAGAAAGCAAGAGTCACGTAACGGGAGAAGGATGAGTTTTCAGGAATTTCCACTTGAGCTAGGCGGCCGTACGTTACTGGGAATTATAGGATTTATACACCCAACCTACAACGGAAGAGAAGAGATGGGAGATCAAATACTTCTTGGCTAGGAACAGAAGAAAAAAAGAGGTTCGAGAGGTGGAAAGCTGTTATGCAGATCTGAAGAATAGAACTATGTCAAAAGCATCAGTTATAGTTAGTTACAAGGTTTAGTAGCAATAGTAATTTAAGATCTCACTGCAAACAAGGTTTAGTAGCAATAGTAATTTAAGATCTCACTGCAAACAAGGTTTAGTAGCAATAGTAATTTAAGATCTCACTGCAAACAAGGTTTAGTAGCAATAGTAATTTAAGATCTCACTGCAAACAAGGTTTAGTAGCAATAGTAATTTAAGATCTCACTGCAAACAAGGTTTAGTAGCAATAGCAATTTAAGATGGGCAAAACAAGGTTTTGTAACAGATAGAATAAAGATTCAGGTGGAAACAGGTTTAGCTAGCAATAGAACTTTCAAAGATCTTATGTTAGTACAAGGTTTAGTAGCAATAGTAATTTAAGATCTCACTGCAAACAAGGTTTAGTAGCAATAGTAATTTAAGATCTCACTGTTCAGAAAGCAATGGCAGACTACTGAACGTATACGTGGTGCCTAGACAATCAACAACTCGTTTACTGTGGTTGATAGTTACGTAATATACCCCGATTTTTGAGTAGTTTAAGCATGGGACGGATTATCGTAATGCTCAAGCGTTCTTCTATCAAATCGGACACAAGAGGGGTTTGGGTTCAATCCTAAATTCAACGTGCCACTCGTGAGGAAAGGAATTGACCCTCCTGCACACTAGTGTCTAGAAATGTGAAGTGAAGTGACTTCATACCCTGTGGTCTGAAAATGCTCCGAAAATGTTATAGTTAACAAACACAATTACAATGGTTAGTTTCTGTAACGCTATCATTAATTGGGCATGTACTTTGCTTGTATTACAGATTGCATGTTACTAGAGTAGCATAGCATTAGTCAAACGAGCGTCACACGAAAAATTCCAACAAAACATCGTGCATTTTAAGTGATTAAAATTGTTGAACTTAATTCATCATCAAGCTGCGTGTCCTTTATAGGACGTTCTCTCTCTTCAGCGCATTTGAAATTCACCCTGTCTCTAGCCAGTTCACCCACTTCGTCGATGGTCATATTCATGGTTTATTTAATATCTTGTAGCCATCTTCTTCTTGGCCTGCATCTGCGTCCTGGGACCCTACCCTCCAATATTGTTCTCTCTAGGCCATCATGATGCTTGATGTGAACCAAAGTATCTAATGTTTCTGTATAGTATATTGTTTAACAGCCAATTGTCTTTAACATTAAGTTCTTTCAGGACATCAATGTTCTTCCTTTTTTCTGTCCATGGTATTCGTAGGATCTTTCTGTTTCGAAGGACTGGATTTTCATTCCTGCTTTTTGTGTAATGGTCCATAATTCACAACCATAAGTAGCTACTGGATTTAATTAATTACAATAAATAACTACCAAATTGTGAGCAAACCAGAAACTATAGTTGGATTTCGCATAAAGCACTTTCTCAAACTTTCAATTTTTTAATTGTAGCTACAAATTGAAGAATATATATTAATGGGATACCCAGGGCCGTGCGGTATATTTTCTCAGTATGATACAAATCTTCGAAATGCCGTCCCTTAAATGTTTTTTCTTTAAAATAACCTTCGATTGTAATTTAAAAAAAGCTGCAGATAATGTACTAATAATATTTTTATTTGGAAAATATAAACTATTTGAAATAATGATATCAACTATCAACTACAACATTCTACTCGAGTTTTACTTTTATAATAATAATATCTGTAGGTCAAAGACTGTATGAGACATATTTATGCTTTTTTTCAAGTCAGCTTCAGTATTTCTAAAGAAACAATCAATGGCTGCTAAACCAACAATAATGGGGATAGGAGATTGGAAAAACAAATAAAATGTATATCTAGCTCAACACCAACAAAACCAAAATATTCAGCATGACAATTCTTTATAGCATTCTTCTCTGTAGACTTTTTAAAATGTCCAAAATTGAACATTTATAAATAATTTTTCAGTTCAAGATTCTGACTTTCTCCTTCTGTACACTTTTTATATCAGATTGAACATTTCTAAATTAATAATAACCTTTTCTGTACACTTTTCTTTGCCCATTTCTTTACACCTTTCAGAACCTTTTCCGATTTAATGAATGCCATTAGCGGTTTCACCGAACATGCTTGGGGATTATATTTGAGACAAGCGTTTATTGTTATTGTCAAACCCCAGGAATTATTAGTTTTCACCCTTTTTCCTATGTGTGCGTTGGGGAGAACAACCGGCTTCCTTTCAGACCCAGAAACTTCCAACAACTCTAGGCGTGCAGTAGTGCTGCGGAGTCTTCTACTCACGTAGAGTCTATTGGTCAGACAAGCGTTTTGAATAGACTAACCTTTTCTTTACACTTTTTAGAACCTTTACCATTAGTGGTTTCACCGCGAGAGAGGGTGGACATAGTCAAGCTTGGATTAATATTTGAGAGAAGCATATGGTCAGTAGGATCATCCAGATAGCTGTCATCGACATGACTGCACAAACATATCTCGGGGTAGCGAGACAGCAATCTATTCAGAGCGGATCCCAAAGTCGCCGCGATATCGTGAAAGAAGCCTGCACCTTGTCATGCACAGAACGACACTAGATTTATCTACCAAACGAATGTGCAACGTATACACATTCTTGGCAAAGATCAAACGTATCACAAAGAGTGATTAAAATTGGTCGTAAAGAACGAACGCAAAGAAGAAGACTAGATATATTTCTGCAAAGCCATTTGCTCGTTGCGAGAACATGGCCTTTTAGCGAGAACACTGTGTAGCTTTCAAAATTTCATACTGACTGCCTCCCATAAAGACTAGGCTCTGCAAGCTACAGACACACACAAGAGTCTGATAGCAGACGTGTCGTTAACGCTTCCTGTCCCTTACCGCTGGGAACCTGACCAGCTGTGACTAGTAGGAGAGAGAATCGGGTAATCGTTGGGACTATGCATGCATGGTGAGCGACACTGATTGGCACGGTCATTGGCTTACTTGTTCGATTTTCAAGACAAGGAGATGCACACTTAGCAACAATATGTTCGGGGAATGTCTTAATGTGTGAGCGTTTGTCATATGCTGAGCTTTAAAAATACGATTTTTGTACTTTTTGCGTGAAGCCTACTTCTGCGATTTGACTGGTGTCGTGTCCCTCACCATGCAGGCGAGCCTTAATAGAAACTTATCTATCGTATTTCCTGCCTTTTTCTGCTTGTGGTGAGTTTTTTTCGTACGCATCGTATGATAAACACTCTTTAGTGATCTTTTAAATGCCATATATTTGGGTTTGCATCTACGCCAAAGATCATTTACTACTGTAGATTTCTATCTGGGTGAGGTCGTTCCGGCTTAGAAACATTTACATCCCTTCTAGGACTGCTCATTGGAACGATCATTTTCGACTACTTCGTGTGTTTACTGCTCTTTAACGATCATTTTTCGCCGCATATTTGGGTTTTATGATCTATACCTAAACGTGTGTCTACACTGTTCAACTTTTCTGACTATGTGACTATCTCTACACACAAGATTTTCACGTTTTGGATTTAAACTGATGCCCTTCTAAATCCGACTGTGTATCAGTTATCTTGACGCTGGTGTTAATTGACGAAGTAGAACTGGGTCGTCGTCTCTGACTAAAAAAAAAGGCTAATGCTTGACAACTGACTCACGTGGTAGCTATTGCTCTGAACAGTTCAAATCAAGCTGAGTGATGATTAAACGCGCCGACATCGGACGTTCTCAAGGAACGACTCTGTATTACTCAAGTCTAATGAAAGACTCTGTCAACCTCAGATGAAAGGGTTTCTGCCACGTGGTTGATGGCTACCGATCGTCAGCGTCTAACACAAACTGGACTTGGTAAAACTCGACGAATTATCTGTCTAAATTCCTACTGGTTATGAAATATACTTGTTACTTGGTTTACGTTAAGACTACTTCCCTGCATAAGTCAACTGAAAACCGCATGGTCTCTTCTACTTTACCAAGCTTCGATATGCTGCCATACGCCAGACAGCCTCGGTCTGCGATCTCCTGTTCATCTCTGTCCGCCCGAATCGTTCGTGGTTCTGCATGTGTCTTGGGGTTCTCACTCATTACTGCCTGAGTCCCCTTTTTATAAACTTCCTCCAGAAATTAGTTTGACCAATCTCATTCTGATGCCCCATCCGGTGTCTAAGGGAGTATGCTCGCACTATTTTTCCTTTCGTAGATTTCCAGTCACATATTATTAGCCTCCCTCTGAAACCAAGGGCCGTAATTTTGCGTAACCTCTGCTACCCTGTTACACATGCTAACGGAAAGAGAACAGCAATATAGAAAAGAAAACTCAGAAAAGAAAGTAAACGCAAAGTATAACTTTCTTAGACCTAGTATATGACGACACAAGTAAAAACAAAGTACTGTAGTTTTACAAAGTACAAAATCAATATATAGCGACGCTTGGACCAGAATACAAAGAATACAACAGAAGCGAAGAAATTCCTCTTCTTCTTCTGCGTTCTCACTAGACTGGGATTTCGAATTCTTTAATAAAGGCAGCCGTCTGCCTCAGATTGTCAGCCAAGCCATACAGTTTGTCTTGGACGCTGGTGTAACTGGGCCACCTCTTTCTTCTCAGGCGAAGAAATTCAGCCTTCTTAGACAGCAGACATAATATATATAGTCAGAAAATAAATCCCTAACCAGACTAAGTTATACACACATTCATGGAATACAGTAATCATTACACAAATTCAATAAACATTTAGCATTGATGCCAATAGATATCAATCATAAACAACAAAACAACATAACAGAAACAAGTAAAGAACACTCCATACTACAAGAAAAGAAATAAAGACAGACTTAATACGTGTAAAATTGAAGAAGAAGTTTGTATAATACAAAATGCAAGTTTATAAAAGCAATTACAATCGACAAAAATACGAAAGTTATAAATCAGAAAAGAAAATTATTCTTCTTGGATTCTCCGAAAGGAGTTAATTCTTATTTTTCATGTTTTTGGCATACACTCTGATATAACCAATAAAAGGTTCGCCTTAGGTTGAAAGGGCGTACCTCGGCTTAAAATGGCTTTAATTCCCTACTAAACAAACAAACAACAAATGTAGAATATGAAGATAAATGTAAAAGAAGTAGATTCCATTAATCATTATAATGGTAAAATATCACAACTAGCAAACATTGTGTTTGACTATGTTAAAGAGCTACTCAATCATACCAAACAACATACACACTCCCAACAATAATGATGGACCATATATTCACAAATGTTTATTAAAAAAGCCAAGAAATAGTTAAGCAAAGAAACATTACAAGACTCAACAATATGAAGATGGAAATAATGAAAACAATAACATTATATGAAAATTTAATTCTTATTTTTCAAGTTTGATAGCTTACATTCTCTGATATAATCAAACAATGTTCGTTCGGAGGTTGAAAGAGCGTGCATCAGCTTAATGTGGCTTTATTCCTCAACATAACAAACAAAACAGCGATAAATTATGATGGTATGCTAGCTACTTCATTCACACTATCATCATGTTACTGCACAAACTATAGATAATGAACTGCACGTTTTATAACAGTAGGTAGTTATCCCAATGCAGGATTGTAGTTCTAACAAAATTTGATAACGCAGTTTGAGATAAAGAATAAATTAAGTAAATAGTTGGTGAGAAACATAAGAAGTCACATCAAAGTGACAATGCAAAGTCTAATATCTTAATACATCAGTGGATATTTCGTGGATTAGTGCATCTTGTGATGCATCCAACTTTCATATTTTCCAAACAAATCTACGATCTTTCTGTTGACAGTCACCCCTCGACCAAGCACAGACATCACAACCGCTCTTAAATCTGAAGGGATATTTGGCACAACCTTAAGTGAAGACACAACGACGATTGGCGTTACCCCAACTAGTATCTCACAAGGTTCCATCAACAGCGAAACGACGATGTGGTCAACGACTAACCCCCAAACCTCCTCACTTGCTACTTCCCCCAAAGACATACACACGACTTATCAAGAATCAACTAAGCTTCCAGTAACACAATCAGTGTCTTCAAGTCAGTACATCAGTGACACAACTACAAGCAAGAAAGAAGCTACATCACATATAACCAGAATAACCCTCACGACAGAAGCAGAAAAAGTTGACATTACATCGTCCCAACCACGGATCAATGGTGATGGAGACTCGACAACAGAAAGGTAAGTAAACTTAACAAATGATATTGTTTAAAAATGCCATAGTTATAGTTCAGTAGATATAGTTTCTTTGGCTTCTTTGGCTTCTTTGGCTTCTTTTGTGAGCGTCTGTAGCTCAAGCGGTAGTGAGCTCGATCACAGACCCAAGCGTACCTGGTTCAAACCCCACGGTGGACAAGTTTGGAAGCACATTCGTTTCCGTGGGATTTTTACAAAAAGGTAAAATAGACCTCACCGTTCAGAAAACAATGGCAAACTACTGAACGTATAAGTGGTGCCTAGAAAATCAACTACTCATTTACTGTGGTTGATGGCTACGTCCTTTGGGATATGTCACGATTTTCATTTTCAGATATAGTTACGTCGTCAACTATTAAGACACATTTTGTTTACGTTTTATATTCTCAAAAGCGCCCGTGTGGTGCCAGGGCCCAAAGCAAAGAATAGTCCCACTGCGACCTACAAGGCATGTCGTAAGAGGCGGCTAATGTCGGGCCTAAAAGTCCCTAGTAAATAAAAACGTCGCAGGAATCGGATGTACTTGTAGGCACAACGTACAATCGTTCTTAGGCTCAGATCATATACAAATCACAAAGAGTTGTTAACAAGTGGAGATATGGAGCTTTGGAAGAAGATGAAGAAGAACTATACCAGTCAACTTTCAATGTAACGACGACTACTTGCTTGATTGACTGAATATTTACAAATGTGATATATATATATATATCTTTAGTTAATCGTTGCCTTCACGTGTCATGTAACTGATATTATTTCCTTTCAATCAATTCATTTGTTAGATAGATAGTCATCAGATCATACACATTGCCCAAGAAGCAAGTCGATAACTGCTCCGAAACCATCTTTAGTGTATTCCTCAGCAACTCGTAGATGCAGTCCTTCTTCTTTTCTTCCACCATTTACTTCTTTATACAGGGTGTTCAACTTAAAAGCAGCCTATGAATGGAGCTAATCTGGCATATATGTATGGAAATGAGAAGGTTCAGTTATGACGTATATAGGTCAAGGTTGTGTGATGGTGTGTAATTGCAGTGCGGGAAGGGGTGATCAACAAATGTGACGTAGGACGAGCTAGTCAGAACCGGTTTAAATAGTAAATACACACAACGCGTTAGGTTATCTGGCAACTTTCGATTTGTCAATGGGGCTGCAATTATCTTGAACACCCTGTAGAATTGTTGGGGGTATGTGTGAAGGGAAGGAGGAGGGGGCTGTGGTGATCTTGTGTGTGCTTGTTCTAACACACTTTGCAAGCTGTTATTCATTTTCTTAAAGCTGTTCTTGATGCTGTCGATCCACCTTTTGCGTGGTCTTTCTCTTGCTCTGTACTTGTTATACTTTTTTAGTGTGTCTCTCTGTGGTAGACGATACCAGGGTATTCTTGTATGACGTCCAAACCATTTAATCTGTTATTATTTTATGAATTGCATTACTGGTTTCATTTCACACCCAGTGTTCTTCTGATTTCTTCATTTTTAATTTCAGTTTCAGTTCTCTTTTGGTTACTTTAACCTACACTATTGGGCGTCTGAAGCTTACCGGTAGTGAGCTCAATCAAAACCCAAGAGTATCTGGTTCAAACTTTGCGGTGGGCATTTTGGAAGCAAATTTGTTCCAGTTGATTTTTACGAACGGTAAAAATAGACACCACCATTCAGAAAGCAATGATTTTAAACTACTGAACGTATAAGGGGTGCCTGGAAAATCGACAACTCGTTTACTGTGGTTAATAGCGACGACATGTAAAGTATTACCCGTGTGGTGCCGGGGCCCGCAGGGAAAGTAACGAATAGTACCACTGCGACCTACAAGGTATGTCGTATGAGGCGACTGACGTAGGACCTAGGGAAGCTACCCTAGTAAAAAAAAAACATCGCAGAAATCGGATTTGCAGCCCTACTTGTAGGCGTATAATTGGCAGCGTACAATCGCTCTTAGGTTCAGATCACATACAAATCACACAGAGTTTTTAACAAGTGGTCGTTATCGAAAACTCGAAGAAGAAGTGAATGTAAAGGATAAGCCTCGATTTTCATTTTGACTTCTCGTACAGTGTTCAAATCTAGTAACAGAATGTTTGATTTGACTTCTCGTATAGTGTTCAAATCTAGTAACAGAATGTTTGATTTGACTTCTCGTATAGTGTTCAAATCTAGTAACAGAATGTTTGATTTGACTTCTCGTATAGTGTTCAAATCTAGTAACAGAATGTTTGATTTGACTTCTCGTATAGTGTTCAAATCTAGTAACAGAATGTTTGATTTGACTTCTCGTATAGTGTTCAAATCTAGTAACAGAATGTTTGATTTGACTTCTCGTATAGTGTTCAAATCTAGTAACAGAATGTTTGATTTGACTTCTCGTATAGTGTTCAAATCTAGTAACAGAATGTTTGATTTGACTTCTCGTATAGTGTTCAAATCTAGTAACAGAATGTTTGATTTGACTTCTCGTATAGTGTTCAAATCTAGTAACAGAATGTTTGATTTGACTTCTCGTATAGTGTTCAAATCTAGTAACAGAATGTTTGATTTGACTTCTCGTATAGTGTTCAAATCTAGTAACAGAATATTTGATTTGACTTCTCGTATAGTGTTCAAATCTAGTAACAGAATGTTTGATTTGACTTCTCGTATAGTGTTCAAATCTAGTAACAGAATGTTTGATTTGACTTCTCGTATAGTGTTCAAATCTAGTAACAGAATGTTTGATTTGACTTCTCGTATAGTGTTCAAATCTAGTAACAGAATGTTTGATTTGACTTTTATAGGTTCAAATCGTAACAGAATGTTTATTGATTGATAGTGTTCAAATCTAGTAACAGAATGTTTGATTTGACTTCTCGTATAGTGTTCAAATCTAGTAACAGAATGTTTGATTTGAGTTCTCGTATAGTGTTCAAATCTAGTAACAGAATGTTTGATTTGATTTCTCGTATAGTGTTCAAATCTAGTAACAGAATGTTTGATTTGATTTCTCGTATAGTGTTCAAATCTAGTAACAGAATGTTTGATTTGACTTCTCGTATAGTGTTCAAATCTAGTAACAGAATGTTTGATTTGATTTCTCGTATAGTGTTCAAATCTAGTAACATAATGTTTGATTTGAAGATTCTGCAGTCAGGGCTTCTTCTTCGTCTTCTTCGAACGTTGATTATGAAAGATTTTACCAGCTAATATTTTCCTTTGTGAATATGTTCTTCCAGAGCTGAGACAACAACTGAATCTACATCACTTCCAACACAACCAGTTACTACTGCACCAGATACTACTAGACCAACTACAGCGTATACAACACAACCAGTTACTACCGCACAAGATACCACTAGACCAACTATATCATATACAACACAGCCTGCAAGAACTAGTCCAGAAACTCCTTTGCCAACATTGGTTGACTGGGTCAAAGCTCTTGAAGATTTCGAAGGCTGTTACATTCCTGGCACTGGTGGCAGTATCAGAGATACAGTAATGTCTGCTAGAAATTTTTACACTGAAAGTCTAACGACTTGTCCGGAAGTTAAAATCGGCAGTATCCTCTGGCCTGCTGTCAAAGCTGGGAATACAACGAAAGCTAAATGCACTAAGGGTGACGGTGAGTTATTGTTTATTTGTAACGTGAAACTAGTTTAACATGTAAAATTCAGGTACGGTGACATTGTGGAAGACAGAGGGAGAAGATGTTGAATGGACTGACATCGTTGCTCAACAAAAGATGGATGTCAGAACTGATTAACTGCACCAAGGAGAGAGAGTTGTAGAGAGAACGGCAGGAATGGCATTTGATTGATTGAATCTGAAACTAACATGAAAATAGAGGCAAAAATGCACGTTATGGGCTCTATACGTCTTTATTCTTGACCCTTCATTCGACAGAAATATGGTCAACATGCAAGGTTTCTAGCGTCTTGTCCAATGTCATCTTTCCCCATTCTCTCATTCGACAGGGAAATATAGGTCAACATCCAAGGTTTTCCTAGCGATCTTGTCCAATGTCATCTTTCCCCATTCTCTCATTCGACAGGGAAATATAGGTCAACATCCAAGGTTTTCCTAGCGATCTTGTCCAATGTCATCTTTCCCCATTCTCTCATTCGACAGGGAAATATAGGTCAACATCCAAGGTTTTCCTAGCGATCTTGTCCAATGTCATCTTTCCAGATCTCCCATTCTCTCATTTTTAGCACTTCCGTCTCCAGGGTTTACGATCCTGGGTCTTCCCTTACATCTATTACCCGGTAGCTTCATTACAGATTGGTTCTCTACTACATCAGTTAAATGAGCTTACTTGTTATTTTTATTTTATCAGTTGTTAGTATTCATTATTTCTGTTTTAGTGTTGTTGATTTTCATGTAAAACATGACATGAAAATCAACAACACTAAAACAGAAATAATGAATATGGGAAGAAAACATAATAATCTAGACATCGATGTCAATGGCACTAAAATAAACCAAGTGAAAGAATTCAAATACTTAGGAAGCATATTCACAGAAGACGGAAAACTGGATAGAGAGATAGAGGCTAGAGTACAAAAAGCAAATGCTATAACCTACCAGCTAGCCCCATTGTTAAGGCACCCAAAAATTTCACAGGCAGCTAAGCAACAGATGATCAACAGCATTTTTATACCTACTTTGTGTTACCAGAGCCAAACATGGACATTGAGCAAAGCGCAGTCACAAAAATAACTACATGTGAAATGCGTTGTCTGCGAAAAGTTACCAACAACACAAGAAAAGACAGAATCACCAACATCAGCATAAGAAAGAAAGTTGGCACAAAACCGTGCTTGAATTACATAGATAAACAAAGAATGAAGTGGTTTGGCCACTTA
This sequence comes from Arion vulgaris, assembly GCA_020796225.1. NCBI lineage: Eukaryota > Metazoa > Mollusca > Gastropoda > Stylommatophora > Arionidae > Arion > Arion vulgaris. The sequence continues at coordinate 23,655,140 of CM036763.1, read as the reverse complement.
ATAAGAATGCATCCAAACTCCACAGTATACAGAGTCTTCTACAACAGAACATCGGGAAAGAAGGCAAGAGGAAGACCACGGAAAAGATGGTTAGATGGCGTAGCAGAATCCTGTGAAAGAGCAAAGATAACAATCACACAAACCACCAGAACAGCACAAGACAAAAACAGAAAACCACGACACTGGGCAACAACCCGGTAGCAGTGTGACGACAAAAGAAGAAGAAGAAGAAGTAAACAAAAGTAATGAAAAATAATAAAACAAGCAGAACAGAAGATATTGTTATTACAGGAGATAAAAATAGAACAAGTGAACAAGGTTGGATATCTCGCTAATGGAAATGGGATGAAGGTAATCAAAGAGAGAACAAATGTAACTCTACAAAAACTGAAACAAATAAAAACAGTATGGAATGGGACTGATAAGAAGACACAAATAAGAATAATAAGAACATGCATATTCCCAGCAGCAACCTATGTGTGTGAGTCATAGCCATTTAACAAGACAGTAGGGAAGCAATATGAATTCTGAACTATTCTTCCTCTACTCCTTCGAACGTTCCATATCGACCATTTGTTAAAAACTCTTTGTGATTTTTATGTGATCTGAGCCTAAGAGAGATTGTATGTTATGCCAGTTATGCGTCTACATTAGGCCAGCTCATACGATTTCTGCCACGCTTTTTATTTACTAGGGTAGCTTCCCTAGGAAGTTACCTCAGTCGCCTCTTACGACATGCCTTGTAGGTAGCAATGTTACTATTCTTTGCTCTCTTTGCGAGCACCGGCAACACACATGGTCAGGTTCCTAACAGGCGGTTCCTAACAGGCGGTTCCTAACAGAGCAGGTTCCTAACAGGCGGTTCCTAACAGGCGGTTCCTAACAGGCGGTTCCTAACAGGTGGTTCCTAACAGGCGGTTCCTAACAGGCGGTTCCTAACAGGCGGTTCCTAACAGGCGGTTCCTAACAGGTGGTTCCTAACAGGCGGTTCCTAACAGGTGGTTCCTAACTATAAATATTAGAGAAGAGTCCTCCGTATACCATTGACAGAGAAGAGTCCTCCGTATACCATTGACAGAGAAGAGTCCTCCGTATACCATTGACAGAGAAGAGTACAAGATATATCATGAAGGAATCTGGAATTAAGAAAATCATGGTGATTCTACAAATAAGAATGAAAGAATTGAAGTATCTTCAAACATAATGACATGAAGAGATGGAGAAGAAAATTATGCATCGACATATCCCAGAAAAGACAAGAGAAACATGACGAGAAGATGGATTCAAGATGCCAGATATATTCTGAAACTTCAGTGTTCGGAAACTCTCTCTCTCATTGCGTTAAGAATGTCATTTCGATACATTGCAGTTCCCTCTGATACCACATCCATGCCAGATAATCTATCAGCTCGTTCATTACCTGACTACCACATCCATGCCAGATAATCTATCAGCTCGTTCATTCTACCCTGACATACCACATCCATGCCAGATAATCTATCAGCTCGTTCATTACCCCTGACCCATGCGTGCTCAGGGACAAAAATGAAGGTGTTATGTAAAATAAGGCATCCATGGATTATATGGCTTACTGTAGTTGGTAACTATACAAGTCATCTGACTTGAACGTTGATTCGTATTGCCACAACATGCAACGTAATAATAATAATAATAGCCGTCTATCGCAAGCGATGATGACAACAGCCCCAGACGTGTGCTGATGCACCTTTCTGGTGTTGCGGAGGTCACTGTAGAGTCTAGTCCTCGAGCACAATCTCTCTACCACAAGTGGGGCATACATGGTCAAGGGTAAACATGTGGGTGTTGTGTGTTCTGTCTTTACATGCAACATAATCAACGAATAATCAAAGTTCTTCATGCATATAATGCGAATAAAAGATTTAGAACATTTGGTGACAACAGTTAAAATTCAGGGAAGGAGATATCGTGGAAGACAGAGAGAGAGAATATGTTGGATGGCCTGACATCATGGTTTAACACATGATCGACGTCAGAACTGATTACATGCACCAAGCAGAGAGATCGTTTTGTAGAAACATGATCCCCTACGCCGGCAGGCATGGCCCTTGATTGATTGAATCAATGAACAAATTATTTCGTCCATCCTTCTAAACAATATACTGTAACTTTTCAACAAATCTACCATTGACTCATAAATTCTTTAAAATAAAAAAATGATTATTGATGTATTGTATCTTATGATACAGGTTTTGCGACATTTGAATGTGGTATTGAGAGGCGATGTTGGAAAGGTCAACCAGATATTACAGGATGTGCCTCAAAAAAGCTACAATTTTTGTTGAAAACGGTTGGTAAAGTGACTTAATTATTACTGTTTAGCTGTTGCTATATTATTATTGTGAGCATCTGTAGCTCAATCGGTAGTGAGCTCGATCACAAACCCAAGCGTACCTGGTTCAAACCCCACGGCGGGCAAGTTTGGAAGCATATTCGTTTCCGTGAGATTTTTACAAAAGGTAAAAAATAGACCCCACCGTTCAGAAAGCAATGGCAAACTACTGAACGTATAAGTGGTGCCTAGAAAATCAACGACTCGTTTACTGTGGTTGATGGATACGTCCTTTAGGATATGCCACGATTTTCATTTTTAATATTATTATTATTTTCATCTCCTACATTTGTCCATTATATAGGATCTGCAAGCAATTTTCCCATATCACTCTATCCTTGACAACTCGTTCGGTCTCTTTTATGGAATTGAGTCTATCGATGCCTCATATGTTACCATCCTGAAGTTGCCTGTTCTTCAACATTTGAGCTATTCTAGAAACTCTTCTTATCAGACGCTCTGAGAAAAAGATTTAAAAACGGAACAGAAGAAAATATTAAAGATCCTTAGGAGTAACTCGTTCAAGTTGATCCCAGAATCTCATTGTAAACGATCAGACTTTTGAGTTTGATAAGAAACTTAATCTGTGTTATGTATGATTTGTCTCTGGCCGATCAAGCAATTAAGAAACTCTTCGGCTCAGAAGCAGTGATAAGAACCCTTCGGCGACGTCAACTCGTTCAATTGAATCCTAGCTTTCTGCCAGTCCGCGGAGTTAACCGCATTACACTGAGGAATGCACGAGAAACTGAACACCTGGTCGGCACTGTATGGTTCGGAAACGTGGCGAGTCACCAAGTTAAACATAAATAAGATTCAGACCGATCACACTTATCTTCGTTCCGGGGCACATGGGTGTCGTTGGCAGTGAGAGAGCAGACAGGCTAGCTGGCTCTGCCACCATATCAGAGGGCCAGTCAATGGATAGAGCTGATATTTTGAATGCCCTCATAGAGTGTGGCCGCAAAAAGATTTTCATTTAAACCAATCCACGTCAACTACTAGATTGCAGGAGCTGGGTTTGAAGATTGGAGTAGCAAGAAAAGAACAGCATAACAGGTACGTGAGTAGGCTCATCAATCAAAATCGAACTGGTACGATCAGTCGTTGGACGCTGTTGGAGATATTGTGAAGGAGATCGGAGCACCTATGGACATGTCCGGAGTGCAATGAAGATGTTCCAAACTGAAACTGAAACTGAAAGATTCAGACCTTTGTCACCGGATGTCGTTGCAGTCCGACTGATATGGTATAACAGTTGCAACACAGACATATCGATAAGAAAAGATATGGTATAACAGAGTTGCAAACACAGACATGTAGATAAGAAAAGATATGGTATAACAGAGTTGCAAACACAGACATGTAGATAAGAAAAGAACAAGAACTAGGGCCGTGCGGTATATTTTCTCAGTATGATGCAAGTTTTCGAAATACCGCCCATTAAATGTTTTTCTTTAAAAAACCTTCAATTGTGATTATGATTTCGCTGCTTATGCCGCCCCCTTACGGTACTGTCTGATGCGGCCGCCTCTCTGCACGGCACGGCCCTGACAAGAACCCATGATGGCCCAGGTTAAGAGGAGAAAGTAACGGTGGGTCGGGCATTCCCTACGGAAGACACAGTCAAATGTCATTAGACAAGTCTTTGAGTGGAACCCACAAGAAAAACGGAAAAGTAGATGTCCTAAACAAACCTGAAGACGAAAACTCGAAAGAACTGAAGAGTGCTCGACTGTTATGTGATATCATAAAGAAAACAGTCAAAGACAGGAACAAGTGGCTGAGTAACAACTGTTGAAGCCCTATGCTCCACGAGGAGCGGAGAGGAAGAAGTCCAGTCAAGTGAATGTAGAAGTACAGGGTGTTCAAAATAAAATTAGCCCCATTGACAAACCAAAAGTTCCCAGTTACGCATTGCATTTTGTATATTTACTATTTAAACCGGTTATGACTAGCTCGTAATTCTATCACATTTGTTCATTGCCCCATTCCGCATCATAATTACACACCAACACAAAAAGACTCACTCTCTTCCCATATACTACGTCATAATTGAACCTTCTCATTTTCATAAACTTGTTCCAGATTGGCTCTCTAGACGGAGCTGCTTTAATCTTGAACACCCTGTAGAATTGACAAGATGATAAGTATGTATTAATATAAAGATCATGAGATTTTGTTCTTTTTTAAATGAAGGTGGAGATTTCAAATACAGAAATAACTGTTGCCCCGCCTACAATAGAACAGTCAATTGAACTGTCATCTCAACTAGCTCAAGCCACTGAATCTGAAGATACCACCATGGAAGATATTATGGTCACATCACAGGTCCTCACAGCCATGACACAAAAAACAGAGGGTGGTGAGGTCAAGGATAAGGAACAAGTGCAGGCAATTGTTGACGTAAGTAAAGTTTGCTATCTTCATTATTGTAAATATTGAATTATTGCTAATGGGTTTGTGAGTTATCTGGTATACCCAGCGAGCCACGGGAACCATCAGTAAGCATTCCCTTCGATATCTGTTGGGAGAGACTGAGCACCTATAGGTCTGCCCCGAGTGTAATGACGTCAGTTAAATAACCAATAATCAGTGGGTATTAGTAGTGAAATGAATGAATGTAGATTTTTAAACTCACTGACTGATATCTATGTGTATGGTTGAATAAATATTTGTGAACCGTGACAGTGTTTGGGTTCTGAAAGTAGATTATTTGGTTAGGTAAAAGGAACCCTTTCATACCTCGTGGTATATAGGTCAATACAGTGTTAGGCCTGTATTTTTCATTGACCGTCGGCACACGATGGGTGATGTGGTCAGCATCACGCCGGCCGCCTTTACTTTCCCAGAGCATGTCTGATATCCAGTTGAGGCTAGGTCGACCTGAGAGCCGTCGCGGTAGGGAAAAATTCCACACGCATTGCGGGAGCTGAACCCAGACCACCAGCCTTGCGAAGTGAGTTCACTAACAACTACGCTACAGCGGCTCTCATTTGGTTAGGTACGTAGTGGATAAATCTTTTGAAAAGCATGCAGACAGTTTATTTACGTTGCTCATCTCATTTGATCTAATCTTATTTAATCTCAATATGTTCCTCTTGTGCCCTCGTGGTGTCGAGGGGAAGTATAGGGTACGGGAGAGTGCGTTTGAAAAGACGCTTGTGCTGGATAAGACGAACGATGAGAAAACCCAAGGAGAATACAACAGGAAAGGACAAACTGATGGAATAACAACATGCAAAATGTGGACATGTTTCAATGTATATAAAAACATCCTTATCGTTACTGCATGTAACACTGCTTTTTAATGGCGATATTGGACAGATGGGACGTGAGCCTGAGGGATTTAATGGCCACATGGCTAGTGCAGTCGCGGCGACGCTGTTCAGGTTAGGATTTTGCATTTATACCCACAATAGAAAACAATCCTTGGCCTTACCGTGAATTGAACATGAGTTCTCCCGCATGGGAGCCACGCTATTCGGTCAGACGATGATGAATTCCTCATTGTAGATGAATTTCGGAAAAAAAAGTTCATAATAGTCCTGGAGGAAGCTGACACAAAGAAAACCCTCATGAGTTCTTCAAGAATATTAGTGTTACGGGATGAAAACAGAAACACAGTTAATCATTTCTACTATTGACTCACTTCCATTGAAAGACAACAAAGGCAGTGGTTTGGACATTTAATGAGAATGGAATACAACCAACTACTAATAACAGCATACAATAAAAAGTGATCAGGTACTAAAGCCAAGGCAAGACCAAGAAAAAGATGGATAGACAATATCAAGACTACACTAAATAAACGCGGATATGACACAACAAGGGCAACCCATCTGGTCATGGAAGGCAGATTAAATCTCCCACCTCTATGCTTAACGGCAAGAGTGGGCAACCAATTCCATCATCAACCTGGGAAAAGACAATAAACTCATTACCATGATACGAGATCAGTTTTTTATGTTTTGCTTAGGATTAGTATATCCCAAGTACTTGATTGCATTTTAACAAAGATTTGAGCTTTACAATTTACAAGAATCTGGCTAACAATTTCAAACGTTCTACAAAACTTGCTATTATATACTATTATTATTTCTAGAATGTCGTCAAGACAGGAAGCAATCTTGTTTCCTCAAACAAATCTGCAATGTGGGACGAAATGTCGCAAGACGATAAAGTCAGATCAGCATCAACTCTTCTCGTTGCTATGGAGACGGCAACCGTTTCTATGGCACAAGAAATCAATGAACCAACTGTCATTACTCAGAAAAATGAAAACATAGGTGAGAAACCGTTAGTTACCTGTTTGTTGCAAAAGTACTGTCCTTAGTTACCTGTTTATTGCAAAAGTACTGTCCTTAGTTACCTGTTTATAAGTACTGCAATAGTTACCTGTTTATTCAAGTACTGTAAGTTACCTGTTTATTGCAAAAGTACTGTCTTTAGTTACTTTTTTATTGTAAAAATACCGTCCATTTCAAGCGTTAACATCTTAAGATATTGTCCCATTGAAAAACCTGTAGTAGCCGAAGTAGATTTTACTTATTTTTTCACGCCCCATGTGTGTGTACAACTGAAGCTGTAAAAAAAATGTTGAAAATGATAAAAATAAAATGGAACGAGTTCAGGAGAAGTGATGAAATCCGAGAAATATCTAGTCAACCACCATCATCATCATCAAGTGTTTTATCCATTCCGGAACCTGGCTCCCATGACAGCAGTCCTGAAAAACTCTCGGTTCTGTGCAATTTGACCGTCGTCAGCAGCAGTCATTCTCAGATTGTCAATGACATCTTGCACAAATCGTCTTCCAGGTCTTCCTATCATTCTTCTTCCAGGCACCATTCCCTCCAAAATTATCTTCTCTAGGCACTCATGTCGTTTGATGTGTCGGAAATATTTAATTTTCCTTGATTTCATGCTCTATATTAGCCATGTATCTATAATATCAAGCTGTTGCAGAACAGAATATCTTTGTCAGTCACTGATAACAAAATAGAAGATGGAAGTATGTTGAGCCTAGTCTCAGAAGAAATGATAAAATAATCACAAAGCAGAGACTGAAGTGAGATGCAGTCTTTTTAAAAAGAAAATTACGACCTAGGCCAACCTTGGATATTGTGAAAAATATCGCACTATATTTCATAGAAAAAATGAACGAGTTTCTCAGGAAAAAGAGTTTTGGAAAACATTTGCTTGCAGACTCTAGGGTAAACTCGAGAGCGCGGTAAGCGTAGTTGTTGTAACTCCTTCTCGAAGGCTGATGGTCTCAGTTGAACTCGCAGTGCGCGTGTAATTTTCGGACCGCGATGGTCTTCTAGAGTGACGTAGCCTCAACTGGTACAGACATGTCTGAAAGTAAAGGCGCCGGCGATGCTGACCATCACCCATCATGTGCCGACGGTCAATGAAAAATGCAGGCCTAACACTGTATTGCCCTATATACCACGAGGTATGAAAGGGTTCCTTTACTTTACTTTTTTTTCTATGTAAACTATAAGGGCACTAGTGGAATACAATAATATTACTCTTTGCATATTTTGCAACGAAGTGTTATTGTTTGTCTCTTCTTTCTCGGAACCATTGATGATAAATTATGTTCTTCAGCTTCGAAGCTACATTATTGTATTATTGTTCAGGATTTTGGATATCTGTTGCATATTAACATATTGCTATAAGAGAAAAAGACGGTTAGACAATACAACTACAAGTTACTTATTTCTGAAATATTTTTACTACATTCCCATGCTTCTCAGTACTTTCTCTTCTCATGCTCCATAATCTATATGTTAAATGTATATATGTTATATATTTATTTGATTTTTATTGTTTATTGTTTTTTTCTACTTCTAGTTTTTTGCATTTATTTCTTATTCGTTTTCAAGTATATTTTTCATTTATGATTATGAATTTATTGTCTGACTTCTAGTTTTTGCTTATAATAAGTGAATCTCTTCACTTCAGTTGTATCCTTTGCTTGATAACGGCCTTTTGGTCCAAACGTTGCTTGTTATTGTTTTTGTATTTTGTAAAACTATCATCATCATCAAGGTGCGTGTCCTTTATAGGACGTTGCTCTCTTTGCAGCGCATCTGAAATTCACTCTGTCTCTAGCCAGTTCACCTACTTCACATATGGTCATATTCATGGTTTCTTTAACTTCTTGTAGCCATCTTCTTCTTGGTCTGCCTCTGCGCCTGGGACCCTGCCCTCTAATATTGTTCTCTCCAGGCCATCCTGGCTTGATGTGACCAAAGTATATAATTTTTTGTGTATAGTATGTTGTTTATCAACCAATTGTTCTTAACATTCAGTTCTTTCAGGACATCAGTGTAAAACTATAGTAAAAAAAAAAAAAAAGTAAAGGAACCCTTTCATACCTTGTGGTATATAGGGCAATACAGTGTATACAGGGCAATATAGTGCCTGTATTATTCATTGACCGTCGGCACACGATGGGTGATGTGGTCAGCATCACGCCGGCGCCTTTACTTTCCCAGAGCATGTCTGGTACCCAGTTGAGGCTGGGTCGACCTGAGAGTCGTCGCGGTCGGGAAAAATTTCACGAACACTGGGGGAGTTGAACCCGGACCACCAGCCTTGAGAAGCTAGTTCACTAACAACTACGCTACCGCGACTCTCGTAAAACTATAGTACTTTGTATTTTTACGTGTTTCGCCATCACATAGTTTTACTGCAGTCTTCCCTTATATTGAAACTATTTGTTTATCCATGTTATATAACTAAAATGTATTTGTTTCACAGAGTTAGAGCTACGTGTGGTGGACATGTCAGCTCTGGAGAAAGAAGACAAGAAGGAACTTGTATATGGTTCCAGTAATTCTGACAATTCATTCTCCATTCCTATAGAAACTTTAAAGAGCTTCAGCAAAGGTAAGAATGTTGCTTGTAATGAAATATGGGTAAGATCTATGCTTGGTTATTTATTACTATTCTGACATCATTGCACTCAGGGCAGACCTATAGGTACTTAGTCTCCTCCAACAGATACCGAAGAGTATGCATACTAATGGTTCTGGTGGCTCGCTGATTAAACACACTCTTCACTCTGCCCATTAGGCATCCAGTTCTACTTGTACAACGGGTAACCCCAAATTCCTGTTAAATCGCTGCATCGAGTCAACATCTATTTTAGTGTCTTCATCCAACAGAGAGTCGCGAAGATGATGAAGAACATACCCCTTATCCATCTCTAACTCCCCACATACGTGTTATCATTGCTTCGTATGTGTGATAAATATCACAAAAAGTTATTGCAGGAAATTCACATGCTGTATAACTTTCGAGCAGAAGTTTGAAGTCGAAACAGGCTTGCAACTAGGATGTAAAACGTAAGTCCTTCTATTCAACATCTTCATAGACTGGGTGATGCGTAAAACGTAAGTCCTTCTATTCAACATCTTCATAGACTGCCCGTCTGCCCAGCGTGTTCGTAGAGCGTTGGACTACGGGTGACTATCCCTCTGTGAGTGCGGGTTCAATTCCGCGGGATGGCAGAAAAAGCCACAGATTCCCCAGATTTACGGTGTTCGTGGCACCGAACCGAAGGGTTACGATGTTCATGGCACCGAGCCGAAGAGCTGAAAAGCGCAAGTGCTTCTGGACGAAAAATCAGACGGGTATCGAAAAAAGTTCATTCAACATCTTCATAGACTGGGTGATGCGTAAAACGTAAGTCTTTCTATTCAACATCTTCATAGACTGGGTGATGCGTAAAATGTAAGTCTTTCTATTCAACATCTTCATAGACTGGGTGATGCGTAAAACGTAAGTCTTTCTATTCAACATCTTCATAGACTGGGTGATGCGTAAAACAACTTAAAATAAGACAAAGGTACAAGATATTATGGAGAGAATTGTGCCTGGAAGAAGAATGAGAGGAAGAAAAAGAAGACGATGGATGCAAGATGTCGTTGACGATCTAAGAATGACTGCTGCTGACGCCGGTCAACTTGCATAGAGTAGAATAGAGTACTTTTTTTCAGTCGGGACTGCTGTCATTGGAGCCAAGTTCCGGAAGGAACAAGTTACTTGATAATGATGATGAAAATTGTTACAAAACGAAGCGAATCATATAGGACAACTTCTTCCAGTATGCGTGTAGTGGTTCAGGCCGTTACTACTGCACTCTAGTTGGAATTCAGTTTACTGGGGTCACCGTTGTACTCGATTATTAGTCTATGCTTCGAAAGGTCCGAAATGACAGGTTGTGGTATGAGTGCATTTTGTCTATTTAGGTTTCCGGCCTCCAGAAGCTTACGTGGATATACTGTCCTGAGTATGCTGGTGGCTGCAGCAATGAGAAAATTGACATCCTTGCATCAACATGCATTGAATGTCGTGTAGTTGAGTATGGATACGGGATATTTCTATATTTCGTTCTTTGGTATCTTCAAGACTGCCTGTTGGATGAGGACACCAAAATAGATGTTGAATCCATCCAGTGATTTAATGAGTATGGAATTACATGTTGTATAAGTAGTGCCGGGTGTCTTAAAGACAAAGTGAGAAGAGTGCCAGCCACAGGAACTATATCTTTCGACATCTGAATAGTACCAATACGACTTACAAGGCATGTCGTAAAAGGTGCTGATGTTGAGGCATAGGGAACCTACCCTAGTAAATAAAAAGCGTCGCAGAAAACGGATGTGCTGGCCTACTTGTAGACGCATAACTGGCACAACGTACAATCGCTCTTAGTCTCAGATCACATACAAATCACACAGAATGGTTAATACGTGCTCGATATGGAGCGTTTGAAGAAGAAGAAGAAGGATACCCATTTACCAAGATATTTTGGTTGAAAATCTCTACATCTTGTTATAAAAATAAATATTTGATAAAACTATCGTACTTTCTGTTTACTTATCTTCACTTTCATTTTGTGTTCAGGAGGTTTGGCTAAAACAGTATTTATGACCCATTACTCAATGTCGGATATTCTGGGTGGACGATCTAAGAGACAAACGACCCGTCCAGTGACTAAGATACGAGATCCTCATTTAAGTGAGTCTGAGACCTCTGAAAAAAAGAATGGCAGCAAAGCTGAAATGGATGAGATTGATGAAGAAACTGAGAGAAACGATGAGGAAGATGAAACTGGTCCTCGAATAGCGAGCTATATCTTGAGTGCTTCAATTGGTAGTGAGGGACAAATAACAAAGTTGCTCCACCCAATCTCTTTTACCATGAAACATGTTGTGGTATGTATTCTGAGAAAGTAGTTGTAATGTAAAGCATGTTGTGGTATGTATTCTGAGAAAGGTGGGTTGTAAAACATGTTGAGCTTTGTATTTTGAAAAAGTTGTTGAGTTGTAAGATATTTTGAGATGTGCATTTTGAGTAAGTTGTTGAGTTGTAAAACATGTTGAGGTATGTATTTTGAGAAAGTTGTTGAGTTGTAAAACATACTGAGGTATGTATTTTGAGTAAGTTGTTGAGTTGTAAAACATGCTGAGGTATGTATTTTGAGTAAGTTGTTGAGTTGTAAAACATGCTGAGGTATGTATTTTGAGTAAGTTGTTGAGTTGTAAAACATGTTGTGGTATGTATTTTTAGTAAGTTGTTGTAATATAAAACATGTTGAGTTTTGTATTGTGCGCAAGTTTGTGAGCTGTAAAACATGTTGTGGAATGTGTCCTGATCAAGTTGTAGAGTTGTAGAAGTTGAGCTATGTTTTCTAATAAAGTTTAGTTCACGAGGCAAGTGTTTGGTGAGAGTGCATTTGTAAGACGGATAAATATCAAAATACTAAGCACAGCAATTTTATAGCGTACAACAACAGACAAACTGGCCGTTTCGATCATATAACTCCTATCAAGTAAATAATATGAGACACAGCTAACATAACATTAGGATAATACAGTTTTGTTTCCATAAAAAAGTCTTTATCAATTACAGAGTGCAATTTGATAATACACCGTTATCATGTTAAAACACACACAGGAACAAAATATTTTATATTTATCTCGTACCTTTATATGTATTGACACAGCGCCGGAGAAGATCATTGATTCATTTGAATGCAAATGCTACAAAAGAGTACTTAGAATATTATGGACAGAGAAAAGAACAAATGTTTATGTTCTGCAACAATTTGATATTAAAGAGAGTTGGCTATTAAGAGAGAGTATAACATCATGGAAAATTATATATCTCGGACACATCAAACGACATGAGTACCAAGAGAAGATAATTTTGGAGGGAATGGGATTTGGAAGAAAAATGAGAGGGAGACTTAGAAGACGATGGGTGCAAGATGTCATTGACGATCTGAGAATGATTGCTGCTGACGCTGGTCAATTTGCACAGAAAATATATTTTTTCAGGACTGCTGTCATGAGAGCCAGGTTCCGGAAGGGACAAGCTACTTGATGTTGATGATGACCTTTATAGGATACATAGATCCTGCAAGCAATTTCTCCGTTCTGATCTATCTTGGGCAACTCGTTCAATCTCTTCCATGGAATTCAGTTCGATATTTCTCGCCTTTCTCAGTAAAGTTCGTGTCTGGGTTTCAATATTGTGTCCTTTCTTTCTTGAACCTTTTGCCTCCCATCTTAATGGCTATTTTGTGATTCTTTGATTATTTCTTCTCAAAGTATGCGCAATATATCTCCATCTTATCTTTCTTATAACAGTTGTTACTAGCAAGATCAGGTCACTGCCACAGCGCGGACTGTGATACAGATCATGCACTAGTTATCAGCAAAGTCAAAATACTTCCAATGAAAACCTATTCAACAAGAAGACCACCCAAACCCAAAGTCAGCGTCACCAAATGGGGATGACAGAGAATAAGGAGACTTTCAGAAAGGCGTTTACTGCTCTGTGTGAGAATGAAATGGGAGAATGTAGCGTAGACGAAAAGTGGAACATTCTAAAATCTAACATATATGACTGTGCCATTGACTCATTTGGCACCAAGAAATTATCCAACAAAGACTGGGTAGAACAAAATGAAACAACCCTAAGCCCTCTACTTGAGGAAAAGAAAAGAGCTCTAATAAATTACAAAAATAAACCCTCGCAAAGTTCGAAGGACCATCTTCAGCACACAAAATCAGTATTGCAACGAGAGTCAAGGAGGTGTGCAAATGAATACTGGTCAAATCTATGTTCTGCGATACAAAATGCTGCAGATATGGGCAACACCAAGGCAATGTACGAAAATATCAGAGTAGCTCTGGGACCAAACATAACAAAAATTGCACCACTAAGATCAGAAACAGGTGAACCAATAACAGATATGACCACACAGCTCGAAAGATGGGTGGAACACTATTCCAATCTTTACTCTGTGGAGAAACCAGCACACCCAGTCCTCGATCAGATCATACCGAAACATCATGACCAAACCGAGCTGGATACCGAACCCACGGAGCAGGAACTTTCCGAAGCAATCAACAAACTTTCAAATGGCAAGGCATCAGGACTAGACAACATTCCTGCAGAAGTCCTCAAATACAATAGGGATGTCCTGTTGTCCCACCTCTACAATCTCCTTATTCAGTGCTTGAGAGAGGGAACACTTCCTCAGGACATGAGGGATGCAAAGATAGTGACACTCTATAAAAACAAAGGGGATAAGGGGATTGTAACAACTACAGAGGCATCTCCTTCTAAGCGTAACAGGCAAAGCTTTTGCACTAGTCCTTTCAAAACGACTACAGAAACTGGCGGAGCGTGTTCTTTCAGAGTCACAATGTGGATTCAGAGCTAGACGGTCAACAACTGACATGATATTCACCCTTCGACAGCTACAAGAGAAGTGCAGAGAGCAGAGCAAGCCTCTATGTATTGCTTTCGTGGATCTGACTAAGGCATTTGACACAGTCAGCAGGCCAAGTCTTTATAAAATATTGAAGTATATTGGTTGTTCCCCAAAGTTGCTCCAATTGATTGTTTCCTTCCATGAGGGCATGAAAGCCAGCATACAGTTTGATGGCAGCACATCTGATAGTTTTGAAGTTAAGAGTGGAGTCAAGCAGGGCTGTGTCCTTGCCCCCACTCTCTTTGGTATCTTCTTCGCAGTCCTTTGAACCACGCCTTAGGGGACGCTGATGGTGATGTTTTCATCCGGACTAGATCTGATGGTTCACTGTTTAACTTGGCTCGCTTAAGAGCCAAGACAAAAACGACTGAAATACTTCTCAAGGACCTCCTTTTCGCTGACGATGCTGCCTTAGTCACCCACAGTGAGACTACACTGCAATGTCTAATTAATAATTTGTCAAAGGCATGCGACCTCTTTTCTCTGACAATAAGTGTCTCCAAAACAGTTGTATTATGTCAGGGAGGTAAGACATCAAATATCACTTTAAATGGTAACCATCTAACACCAGTGCAAAAATTCTGCTATCTTGGGTCCACGGTCACTGCCAGCCTTTCTCTTGATGAAGAAATCAACGCTGCGTATAGGAGTGCGGCTACTACATTCGGCATACTATCAAAGCGAGCGTGGGACAACAAAAATTGACATTGCAGACGAAAACTCAAATATATCGAGCCTGTGTAATTAGTTCTTTACTATATGGCTCAGAAACATGGACAGCCTACTCAAGACACGAGAGGAGACTTAACATCTTTCACCTTCGATGTCTCCGCAAGATTATGAACATCAGGTGGTACGACAAGATAACCAACTCTGAAGTACTACAACGTGCAAATCTGCCTTCCATCATGGGCATGCTCAGCAGTAGACGACTAAGATGGTTGGGACATGTGAGAAGAATGGAAACTTATCGCATACCAAAACAAATGTTGTTCTGTGAACTTTCGGAGGAAGAGGCACCAGGGCAGACCACTGCTCAGATATAAAGATGTCTGCAAAACCTCAATGAAAACTTTTCTATAGATCCCAGCACATGGGTGGGACTAGCTGATGACAGAGTTGTGTGGAAAGCCAAATTACGGTAGGGCGCAGAGTCTTTTGAGAAGAGACTTATGTACGAGCTGAACGACAAGAGAGAAAAGCGAAAACTCAGAAGTTGTCACAGTAAAACACTTGCCTACTGACCGTCTGTAAAGATGAAAAGGGCCATATATGTTACTAGTTTACTAGTTATTATCTTCTCAAAGTATTGCGCAACATATCTCCATTTTCTCTTTCTTATAACAGTTGTTTCTAGTTTACTTGTTATTATCTTCTCAAAGTATTGTGCAACATATCTCCATTTTCTCTTTCTTATAACAGTTGTTACTAGTTTACTTGTTATTATCTTCTCAAAGTATGCGCAACATATCTCCATTTCTCTTTATAACAGTTGTTTACTAGTTTACTTGTTATTATCTTCTCAAAGTATGCGCAACATATCTCCATTTTCTCTTTCTTATAACAGCTTGTTACTATTTACTGTATATCTTCCAAAGTATTGCGCAACATATCTCCATCTTTTTCTTATAACAGTTGTTATACGTATAGTTATTATCTTCTCAAAGTATGCAACATATCTCCATCTTCTCTTTCTTATAACAGTTGTTACTAGTTTACTAGTTATTATCTTCTCAAAGTATTGTGCAACATATCTCCATTTTCTCTTTCTTATAACAGTTGTTACTAGTTTACTTGTTATTATCTTCTCAAAGTATGCGAACATATCTCCATTTTCTCTTTCTTATAACAGTTGTTACTAGTTTACTTGTTATTATCTTCTCAAAGTATTGCGCAACATATCTCCATCTTCTCTTTCTTATAACAGTTGTTACTAGTTTACTAGTTATTATCTTCTCAAAGTATTGCGCAACATATCTCCATCTTCTCTTTCTTATAACAGTTGTTACTAGTTTACTTGTTATTATCTTCTCAAAGTATTGCGCAACATATCTCCATCTTCTCTTTCTTATAACAGTTGTTACTAGTTTACTTGTTATTATCTTCTCAAAGTATTGCGCAACATATCTCCATCTTCTCTTTCTTATAACAGTTGTTACTAGTTTACTAGTTATTATCTTCTCAAAGTATGTGCAACATATCTCCATCTTCTCTTTCTTATAACAGTTGTTACTAGTTTACTTGTTATTATCTTCTCAAAGTATGCGTAACATATCTCCATCTTCTCTTTCTTATAACAGTTGTTACTAGTTTACTTGTTATTATCTTCTCAAAGTATTGCCAACATATCTCCATCTTCTCTTTCTTATAACAGTTGTTACTAGTTTACTAGTTATTATCTTCTAAAGTATTGCGAACATATCTCCATCTTCTCTTTCTTATAACAGTTGTTACTAGTTTACTTGTTATTATCTTCTCAGAGTATGCCAACATATCTCCATCTTCTCTTTCTTATAACAGTTGTTACTAGCGTACTAGTTATTATCTTCTCAAAGTATTGCGCAACATATCTCCATTTCTCTTCTTATAACAGTTGTTTCTAGTTTACTAGTTATTAAAAAATATTTCGTAACCTGTTCAGATTTTAGAATATGAAGTGCATGTCACTTCATATTTATAGATCTTAGTGTGCAGGACGTAGGAAGATCAATTCATTTCCCCAGTGTGAAGCGTCAGTGGGAGAGCCCACAGCCCTGTTGAGTCAGAATCGATCTGCGAACGCTTATGTACTAGGCTAATCCGTAGCACTAACTAGTTGTTACTGAAACGAAATACCTCAAACATCAATCTTTCTTTCTTTTTCTTTTCTTCAATCCTGTTTTGCCTCACAGCATCAGGATAAGAAGAGATTTCTAGAACGAGCCTTGTGTGCGCTTCATAAATAGTGTCTTTCGTCGCCTCTGTTTTCTCTGATGTTCATCTTTTGTTGGCTGGATTTTGCTTATGGAAGAAACATCGCTCTGTGAGGTGCACTGTCTGTTGGTAATATGATATGTGGCCGAACCATTTAATTTATTGTTTCTTGATGAAGTTTAGTACTGGTGCTGTACCCACTTTTTTTCTGGATGTCTTCATTTCTCAACCGGTTTCATCTTGTTACCATGAATCATATGATGGTAAGTTATGATCAACAAATAAACAGTGTACAAGTATTAAAAGCTTTCGAAAAAACAAATAGACAAACACAGGATTCGAACCACTTACACTCATTTCTTACGACACCCATCGCCTAGCCTAGCAATACGAGCGTCCTTATGAACACAACCAGCGAGCCATTCTGTCATATTCTTCACTTTCGTTGCTTTCTCTGGGATGCAAAAAATCGTGTTCTCATCTCGATGGTAAGTTACAACTTTTTTTGGAAATCAAACATGTCGCAATATCGAATGATTTAGAAATAATCAAGAAATTGAAACTTAAAACTTCTTGGTGCTCTAACCACAAAAACAGCAACAAAAGTCTTACTCATTGTATATAAGAAGAAATAGTTTAAGACAGAATAATTTAGTCGGGAGAAGTTTGAAGACAATTTAACTGACTGAAACGTAAAAACAATTACAGCGAAAACAACATATATAAACAGTACAGCTTTTGTACAATGTTTTAGTTTATACTGATACTATCGTTTAATTAAAAGAAGTTATGTCGTAAAGTTTATTTTACGACATCATAAAGATAAATAAAGAAGTGTATGCATACTTATTCGAGTTAATACATTACTTGTTTCCCCAGGAGATTGATGCTAAATATACAGCTTTGTGCTCGTTTTGGAATGTCAGTCAAAGGTGAGTTTCTTGCTTGATCTGACGATATAGATAAATAATTATCTATTCCACCTGCTCATAAAATGCTATTTATGAATAAGATTCAACATGCTTTTATATCATTCTTTATTCTTGTGTTATTATTGTTTTGGTGGTAAAATAAAGTAATTAGACCCAAAAAAAGGCGCTTGCATACGGACATGGTTTGTCTCCCGTGAAAATAAAGGGAAATAAATGAAACAGAAGGAATAATGGGATGTGTCTGATAAGCAGCCAAAAATTAAGAATTGTAGACAGTGTAAACATGCTTGACAGACATAGCGACAAGATTGCATTTAGATTAGTTCGTGCTGTAAATAAACCAAAAGGGAAGATGCAAAAAAGAGATGCAATTTTTTTTTAATGAGGAAAAAAACCGAAACAAAATAACAGAAAATCATGGCAGTGACATGTCAACTGACGCAACAATAAAATTGTAGCGCCCACATGATAGCGGCCAAAGGGTGAGAGCCTTCAGCGAGTCAATAGGCAACTAAATCAAATTTAAAAGTTCCGAGCAATTCCAAGGTTGACGACGCCCGGGATTGTGACGTTTAAAACGGACCGGGTACCACCCTCTGCGACACTAAAGGGTTCGCCCCCGTCCCAAAGCAGCAACAGAATAAATTTAAACAAATTCCAAGCAGCTATCTTCGAGAAAAAAAATGACGACATTCGTAGTTTTTACACGCTTCAAACTTAAATGGCGCCATCCTCAACGCTACTACCGGTTTAAGGAAACCAAAAAAAAAACTACCTCATGATCGAACTTGAATATCATCATGCTTCTTCTTTTTCGAACGTTCCATATCGATCACTTGTTAACCACTCTGTGTGATTTGTATGTGATATGAGCCTAATAGCGATTGCACGTTGTACTAGTTACGCGCCTACAAGTAGTGCAATGGTATGAGCTCAAATGCCGCTGGATCATTGAAGAAGAAGAAGAAATACAAAAATGTTAGCAAATAAGTATAACGCATAAATACACAAAGGAAAAAAAAATATTTGAAGGAAACTTTAAAAATTGTACATTAAACACTTAACAAAATGCTTGATATTGATAACGATCTTCAGAAGAAGTATATCGAAACCAGAACAAATGATACGCCTGTGTGGTCCATGCCACACACTGAAAGCATAGTTATACATACCACAAGAAACATACTTGTAACTCAAGCTAGACGTACGAGCCTAGGTTAGACAGACGGCATCAAAGACAAGATATTATCTACTTCATAAATTGTGTTGACAACAACATGGGAGATTAAATGAACATATTTCTAGCTGTGAGTTCCTGTAATGGAAAGATAACACAGTTTACTGACTGTAGTACCTGGAAATGAAATTAAGAACGATGGTAAGAGCTGGATGAAAGAAGGTATATGAAAGAAAGTGAAAGATGATGACCTGCGATATAAAAATATTGATAGGGATGTCTAGTAGACGATTCGACAAATATCTGTATACTTCAGGCCACTTTGACATAAGTTATTTCTTGTTTGTATTTGCTTCTTCTTCTTTTGTCATCACACTGCTACCGGGTTGTTGCCCAGTGTGTCGTGGTATTTGCTACGTGGGGGATTAAACCTCTATGTCGCTAAGCTTCAACACACTGTTGCAGAAGGTCCAAGTGAGATGGGCCGGTCACGTTGCTCGGATGCCTGATAAACGCATCCCAAAACAGTTCATGTATGGCGAACTTGAAAGGGGCAGACGTTCAGCTGGTGGACATAAAAACGCTTTAAAGACCTCTTAAAGTCTCTCTGTAATACTTCGATATAGACACACGTACTGGGCAATCTGGCGCAGATCGCCAAATGTGGCGCTGTAAAACACAAGAGTAACCAGTGTAACTGAGAATCGTCGTGCCATTTAGGCACAGATAAAACGAGCTGCGCGAAAAGGACAGAACACACAACACCCACCTGTCTAAACTTGATCATGTAAGCCCCACCTGTGGTAGGCGATTGTGTTCTAGAATTAGACCCTACAGACACTTCCGTACACACCAGAGAGGTGCAACAGCACACGTCTGATGCTGTTGTCATCATCGCTTGTAATAGACGGCAATATATATATATATATTTATGTGACCGAGGCAAACTCTTTCAACCTAAGACGGATGTCTTTATATTTATAGTTGATGTTTATACACGTTCTTACTATCTGTCTCCAGCGGTCATCAGGGATTCTGGTCACAGGATGGTTGTCATGTAATGAAAACTAACAGGTCCCACACAACATGCTCGTGTGATCACTTGACTAACTTTGCTATACTCTTGAATGTGCATGACTTTCAGGTAAGAATATAATCTTATATCTATATAAATATGAGAGTACAAGAGGAAAAAGAAAGAAGAGAGAGAGAGAGAGAGAGAGAGAGAGAGTGAGAGAGAGGGAAAGGGATAGATATGCATATTTTTCCTTGTATATAAGTAACTTTATTCCCATATGTAGGTATATTTCTTCCTTTATGTAGGTATATTTCTTACTGTATGTGGGTATATTGCTCCCTACATATGGGTATATTTCTTCCTGTATATGGGTATATCTCTACCTGTATGTGAGTGTATATCTCCATGTATGTAGGTACATTTCTCCTTGATAGTAGGTATATTTATCCCTGTATGTGAGTATATTTCTTCCTGTATACCGGTATAAATCTCCCTGTATGTAGATACATTTCTCCTTGGTGGTAGTTATATTTCTTCCATTATGGAGGTGTATTTCTTCGTGTATTCATAGATTCCATATATATAACAGTCAAATATGGAAATTACAGTTTCTGATAAGTTATCAATGACAACATCAAATTTCATCAAAATTCGTAAACACATCACAAGTTGCTTGTGCTCTATTTCTCTATATCTGTATATGTACTGCACTGTGGTAAATAAGTTTCAGTGCTATTTTATAAGTTTCTTTCTTATTAATTACAATATTTAAGACATAGATTTCTGGAGCCGTTAGTGTGTCTGACTCTCTCATACATCAGAAGTTCCAAATAAAAACCCGGCAGATTGTGATGTGAGTGCTTGTCTTATATATATATATATATCTTCATATTTCAGACGATGAGAACACTGAAATTGATGAGTCTATACCAATTTTGCAAGTTTATAATCATACGTTGTAACACGATGTAGAAGCAAAATGTGAACCATCCACATACACGATGTAGAAGAAAAAAATGTGAAACCACCCACATACATGGTGTAGAAGCAGAATGTGAGCCATCCACATGTGGATGTGAATCATGGACAATAACTAATAAGAATAGTAACATTTTAGAGGCTATACAGAGATGTGGTTTTATGGAAGAATGATGCCCGTCTGTCCAGCGTGTTCGTAACGCGTTGGACGACGGGTGACAAGCCCACTGTGAGTGCGGTTCAATTCCGCGGGTTGGTAGAAAAGCCACAGGTTCTCCAGATTTACGGTGTTCGTGCACCGAACCGAAGAGTTATTATCTGTCATATGTCCATGGCACCGAGCCGAAGAGCTGAAAGATCAAGTGCTTTTGGATTAAAAAAATGGAAGAATGATGAGAATATCATAGATAGAAAAGACGACAGATGATAATATTCTCAAGAAAACAGACAATAACATAACCGTTATAAAACACGTCAGAAAGAAATATAGTATGACAAAATAAAAGCTAGAATTCATTGTGACAATGGACTAGGTACAGTGAAAGAGAAATATAGATCGAAAGAGTGAAAAGATTCTAGAAAGGTATCATAGCACGAAGAAAACAGTAAAGAACCAGTGGCGGCTCGTGATCCTTTTTGTTGGTGGGGACAGACACACATTTTCGGAAAAATCATGGTTCTGAATTAGGTTATATTTTAATTTATTAAATAATAAATGCACGTTACACATTATTTTGATGGGGCCCGACCGCACTGGCCCTTAATGACGAGCCGCCACTGAACAGAACTCATATTTAGAACAAGAGAAAGACAGAGAGTTGTGGAAGAACATGATAACCTACGTCTGCTCTCATGGCACTTGATGATGATAATGAGTAGCAGAACCAAATGTCAGTAGATCGAGAAGTTTGTTTAATTAGAGCGTAACACGAGCTACCAACATGCTTATTCTTTGAGATGTGTTGCGGAAAACATATTGGTCTAGCGGTAACGCTATGTCATTGCTATAATCAAGAATAATTAATAACAATGGTCTAATATAGGGATCTCATAGGGATGGCATAGAGGTTGGGTGCTCGTCTTTCGTGTCAAATGTACCAGGTTCACTCCCTCGTGGAGCCATCTGGATATTTTTCCAGAGATCCCTGATCTCAGTGTACGTGAGATCGAGTTCCTAGTCCTATCGGAGACAGACAGTAAAACGTAGGTCCCGTGTTCAATTTGAGCACGTAAAAGAACCATTGGCAGTTCAAAATCGGGAAGGGCAGGCTGGAAAGTCGCTGCCCGTGCAAAATTTATTAGAATATATTAAAAATAAAATTATTGTAAAAATATTTTCACCATCTTCAAAGTTACATCAGGGATCCTCATCGGTGCTACGAAGTTTGTGCTCTGCAGCTGAGATCTTCCTGTGGAATAAAGAGATCGGAGCACATATGGTTACTCCCCGAAGTGAAATGATGATGTTCCTATCAAATCAATCAAACAATCAATCAGAATAACCAACAAAACTAGAGACCAGAGTTCAATCGACGGTAAGGTCAAGTCTTTTTTTCTGTTGTGGGCATAAAAGAAAAATTATAACCTGAACAGCTTCAGGGGACTACACTAGCCATGTGGCCATTAAATTCCTCATGTTGCTCTCATCCAACCTGTTCCTACACCGCCCTAAAAAACGGTACAACAAGCAGTAAAGACAGTAACGAAGAACTACACACCAAGAACTTAATATGTTTATTCTTTTCAAACTTGTAGTAAGTATGATAACACTACAGTTTAGTAAAATAAACTGGATGACTAATCTTTGTATTGGTACACAGACATCAAAGGTGCACCAGTCTTTGCTGAATCTGGTGACCATAATTGGATGTGTCATCTCATGTGTTTCTCTGTTGGCTAGCTGGGTTACCTTCCAGTGTTTTGTGTAAGTTGATTGTTGTACGATGTTGGTTAATGTTATTTAATTAACAACTGGCATGTTGAACTATCTGGTTAATGTTTATATAACAACGTCATGTTGAACTATGTTGGTTAATGTTTAACTACTAACGAGTGCCAGGTTAATGTTTAACTACTAACAATTGTCACGTTAATGTTGAACAACTAACAAGTGTCACGTTGAACGATGTTGGTTAATGTTGAACTAACAATTGTCATTTTTGTTAATATTGTTTGTTTTGTTGTCGTGTTTCATGCATTGTTTTTTTTAAAAAAATGAGTGTTCTTTATTCTCAGCAAACAAATCTGCTTCTATTCTTATGACACATAACCATTTTGAAAAGTGTACCACAGTGTCTTCAGACATTGCGGTGTTGTTATCCCTATTTTTCTAGCAACTAATGAAACATCTGTGGTATTTTGAGCTAAAACTGATATGTCTGTCCTGCATGCCTAGAATTCTACCGGAGATCAAAGTACTCATATTCACGATGCAAACCACACAGATAACAAAGAGTGGTTAACTTGTTTGATAACAACGAGCAACAAACAAACAAACACATATCAGTGGTATGGAACTGTTTCATGAACTGTGTAAGATCATTAAGTGAAGCGAGGAGACATGTTTCATGAACTGTGTCTGTCGTCAGGTAATATCAGTACGTGAAGGGATGAGACATGTTACATGATTACAAGATTATTATGTCAATGTAAATATACAAGTTTGTGCAATATGTCATCAGGAACTCAATGCTGGGCCCAATTGAGAATACCCCTCGGTCATTATTTCCAGGGCATATTGTTATCTCTGATGTGGTCACTGGTGTTGAGGTATTGTGTTCGCCCCACGCTCCAATAGTACACGGTTCGCATTCCGTGTGGAGCGATAAAACTATTTTACAGTTATTGATTTTTGAGCTGACGTCACAGCACTCAGGACAGACTCATAGGTGCTCAGTCTACCCAACATATGTTGAAGGGCATACATACTGATGGTTCCTGTGGCTCGTTGATTTTTAAACAATAATAAACGGGGATCTAACTATGAGATCAAGTTCATAGTTGTATCGGAGACAAACGATAAAACGTCGGTCCCGTAATCAGTTTAAGCACGTAATAGTAAATAGCAGTTAAAAATCTACAAGTGTAGGTTTGGAAGCCGTTCTACGGGCACAAATATTAATACCAATTAAAATTAAAAACCTACACTAAAATTCTTCCTGTGCAAAATTGCATATGAGACCCTCTCCGGTGCTACTGCGTTCGTGCACTGCTGCTTGCATTTTCCTTTGTTTATAATAAGCCCTAACTGGCAGTGCCTCAACGGGTGGACCCAGTAGGCGAGGACGTGTAAGCTCCATGTCTGATCCTTAATCAGTGTCCACATTGGCCTGCCTATGTATATATAATGCGATTAACCTACCTCCCTTAGAAGCAAGGTCATCAACCATAGCTCTCCACCGTTTCCTGTTCTGGCCATCCATCTTCTAGAACTAAGCTTATAATATATTTTTGAAGTTTCTGTAGCAAGGTTTGTTTTTTTATATACAGGATGGGAAAGTTTACCCCCACACTGCTAACCCTCCTTGGGTGTATAGCAGAGAACAACTTGTGCAAATCTACTTTTATCAAAGCCTCAATAGGTGTATGTGTATATTAGCACACATTATGCGCAGATCTACATTGATCAACGTCCCTATTGGTGTATAGCAGCTATGGAGGGAGAAGATTAAAGAAGTATTAACGATTGAAGATTCCACTCACAGCATCTTCAGATGTCAATCCTACTAACATTAAAGATCAATCTCTTATACATTTATTTGTTTTATGAACATTTCACTCTCTGACCCGATTGTTGTTTTCCAGCAATTTTATATTTCAGAATTTTAACTTTCATCTTTCCTTTTTGACTTCAGATGTGTAACGATTTCTCTTTCTCTCTCTCGCGATCCCTGATGTGTAACGATTTGATCTTTATTCTTCCTGCAAAACCAGATGTGTAACGATTTCTCTCTCTCGCGATCCCTGATGTGTAACGATTTGATCTTCATTCTTCCTGC
This sequence comes from Arion vulgaris, assembly GCA_020796225.1. Taxonomy (NCBI): domain Eukaryota; kingdom Metazoa; phylum Mollusca; class Gastropoda; order Stylommatophora; family Arionidae; genus Arion; species Arion vulgaris. The sequence goes on along the minus strand of CM036763.1, from coordinate 23,629,953 downwards.
AAAACCAGATGTGTTCTTACATTGTATGCTATCAATCTTATACGGGGTGTTCAAGATAAAAGTAGCCTGTCAAGAGAGCCAATCTGGCATATATTTATGAAAATAAGAAGGTTCTATTATGACGAAGTATAGGTCAAGTGAACAAGTCTTTTTTGTGATAGAGTGCAATTATGGTGCGGGAAGGGGCAATGAACAAATTTGACGAAGGACAAGCTAGTCAGAATCGGTTTAAATAGTAAATAAACGAAACGCAAATGATTTATTAATCGGGCTACTTTTATCATGAACACCCTGTATATACACCAGTAATCTAATTTTCTTATCAGTTGCTTACTTTGTCTAGTATACCTTTGCTACATGTGGAACATATAACTGTAACTTTACAATTATATTTTGTAGGATATATTGAAGTTTGACCAATTCGCCACAGAGACACGTCCTTTCTTCACCTTTCAACTCCCAACGGAGCACATGTCTTCAACAAACTTCTTCCAGCTTTTCCTCTCTCTTGCCACCCTTCCAATTCTTTCCATGTGTTACCTATCCTTTTAATATCAGCCTCCACCTCTCTTCTCCTGGTCTGTCTAGGCTTTCCCTTACTCCTCTTTCCGTGTGGGTTCCAAAACAGTGCCTGTCTTGCAATGCTACCAGTCGGTCTTCTCAATGTATGTCTTATTCATCGCCAGCGTCTCTTCCTTAGCTCTTTCTCCACTGGTACCTGCTTAGTTCTTTCTCTAAGTTCATCGTTCGTAATCTCATCATACCATCTCATTCTCTCTATTCTACGTAAACATCCATTTATGAAGGTCTGTAGTTTTATAGTGGTTTCTTATGTTGTCTTCCATGTTTCTGAGTCATTTTTACATTGTCCTATACAATGCAATAGCTGTTCTTGTAGAAACTATTCTTGTTGTTGTTGTTGTGAAGTACGATAGAAAGGATTACAGAAATGTTACAATAGACTGAACAGTCTAAGACTGTAGGTTATGGAGATCAGAGACTGTGATATCATATTATAAAGAACTTTATCATGCACAAATCTGATAAAGAAAACACTGTGCCTTACAGTTATGAGAAATGTTGGTCAAGTTCGTGAATTCGTATGATACATTATGATAACTGTATGATTCTCATGCTCTAACAAAATAATAGAACAATAATGAGTGTATTATTTATAATAACAACGATGTTTAATTTCTGCTACAGTCTATGCTTGCTATCCAGCTAGAAATAGCTTAGTCAATCTTTTTAGTATGAGAGCATTCTCAATCGTCAATGTAAGTATGCTGCTTCTATCACTTTCAGAAATGGACTGGGCACCAACAGGGGCGCCCTGTCTGCATGGAGGTTAATTTTTATATTTTGGATTTTAATGTTTTGTTTTTGTCAAATAACAGTTTATTTCTTCAGAGACAATGCTAATTTAACAGGTACGCCCTGCCTGCGTGAACGTTAATTTTTATATTTTTAATTTAAATGTTTTGTTTTTGTCAAGTAACAGTTTATTTCTTCAGAGACAATTCTAATTTAACTGCATTGATATCTTTCTAGAGGAAGCCAACCAAACTCCAACACGTAAGTTTTCTCACAACTTCAGTTATGGGAATTCTTCTGGTATAAAGTCACAATGACAAAAATTATCAATATAAATCCCACCCTTTGCATGATTCCACTTCTTTATTTCCTTATAATTTTTGGTTTTAATTATGACACGATGTTATGTATAATTTAGTTATGTAAACTGACACCAGGTATTCCAAACCTCGAAACGAATTTCGGATTTTTGTCATGTTAGATAAAACATATGTGTCACTTGGAATATAAGTGTTACAGACGAGTTCTGCGTATATCCTGGGCAGAGAAAGGAACAAATAGATCTATCCGAAAAGAACTCAAAATCAAAGAAAACTGGCTGATGCTACAAATAAGAATAAGAAAATTGAAGTGTTTTGGACATATCAAGAAACGCGAAGAGTTGGAGAAGATCATCACGGAAGAAAGCATTCCAGCAAAGAGTTGAAGAAGATCATCACGGAAGAAAGCATTCCAGCAAAGAGGAGAAGAGGGAGACCAAGGAGAAGATGGATACACGATGTAACTGCTGATTGTTTGGGTGAAACATCTGGCCCATGAGAGAGAGAGAGAGAGAATGGAGAGAGAGAGAGAAAGAGAGAGAGAGAGAGAGAGAGAGAGAGATTCCAACGTACTATTAGGTAGCAAAGTTAGAATTAGCACAATATATTTGATGATAGATCAAACAACACAATATATTTGATGATAGATCAAACACACATATATTTGATGATAGATCAAACAACACAATATATTTGATGATAGGTTAAATCAACACAATATATTTGATGATAGATCAAACAACACAATATAGTTGATGATAGATCAAACAACACAATATATTTGATGATAGATCAAACAACACAATATATTTGATGATAGATCAAACAGCACAATATATTTGATGATAGATCAAACAAACAATATATTTGATGATAGATCAAACAACACAATATATTTGATGATAGATCAAACAACACAATATATTTGATGATAGATCAAACAACACAATATATTTGATGATAGATCAAACAGCACAATATATTTGATGATAGATCAAACAACAAATATATTGATGATAGATCAAACAGCACAATATATTTGATGATAGATCAAACAACACAATATATTTGATGATAGATCAAACAACACAATATATTTGATGATAGATCAAACAACACAATATATTTGATGATAGATCAAACAACACAATATATTTGATGATAGATCAAACAGCACAATATATTTGATGATAGATCAAACAACACAATATATTTGATGATAGATCAAACAACACAATATATTTGATGATAGATCAAACAACACAATAATAGTTGATGATAGATCAATCAACACAATATATTTGATGATAGATCAAACAACACAATATATTTGATGATAGATCAAACAACACAATATATTTGATGATAGATCAAACAACACAATATATTTGATGATAGATCAAACAACACAATAATAGTTGATGATAGATCAATCAACACAATATATTTGATGATAGATCAAACAACACAATATATTTGATGATAGATCAAACAACACAATAATAAACACATTCCCATATTTCTATTTTGTTTCACCCTTACCACAGAAAAGCTTTAGCAGCTTTACGTTGCCCACTTGCTACAAACAAAACAAGACAGTCCTTTTCCAATTCCCATTCATAATTTTGATACATGGCATGCGCTAGTCTTATAACAGAATCCTATCTTATCTTAACCACATTTGCCGTGAAGCGCCGTGGGGAGAGTTAGTTTTCCAGCTTGTGCTAGGTGTGTTGCGCTTGACGTTGTCAGTCCATGCTTTCGCAGGGACTCTGAGATGTTATCTACCCATCGTGTTCTTGGCCTGCCTCGTGCTCTTCGCCCTGAGTGTCGATTATTGTAGGCACGTGATGGTAGTAAATGTGGCTCCATTCTCATTAGATGGCCGAACCACTTGAATCTTTGCTTCTCGATGTACTCTATGCATGGTATGCATACCAACGATGCTTCTGATATTCTCGTTTCTCACTCTATCTCGCCTTGCAACGTTGACAGCTTTTCGTAGACATCTCATTTCACATGCAGTAATCTTTCTTTCTTGTGTCTTAGTCAAGGGCCATATTTGGCACTGATAGCAGAGAGTTGGAATAAATATGCAGTTTATCAGTTGTCGTTTGACTGCCATGTTAATGCTTGAATGTTTTAATAGTGGTGACAGTTGGTATGTCACTGCATTTGCCTTCTGGCATCTAGTCTCGATTTCTCTGTCCATCTTTCCATCTGCTGTGAATATACCCCCGAGATATTTGAATTCTGAAGTGTGTATTTATAACAGAATCACCGTTGATTATTTATAATATCTAACATATTACAATAAGGCAACGCTATTTTCATGGAATCGAACAACTGTCTATTTGTACAACGAAACGTTATTTTCACGAAATCAAAATTGTGTCTATATACACACTTACTTTTTTATTTACGCGGAGTCATCAAAATTATATATTTGCACAAACAGTTATTTTCATGGATTATTAAAACTCTCTAATGAAAACTCTCTAATGAAAACAACAAAATGTTGATTAAAGCACGACATACTCTTACACGATTCGCTATTCCACATCATCATTGAGATGTGCTATGCCGATAAGCCTAGTTGGTCATGGTTCGCCATCTTACAAGATCACCACAGTCCCGGATCAGATCTGTGTGATCTTGTATCGACCTTGCCATGTGGCCAAACTATTTAAGTATTTATCTCTTTGCTTTTCCATTCTTCTTTTTTTCCTTCACGTTTTCGTTATTCTACATCTATGTAAAATGCATCACACAATGTCTCTGAGATCATGAGAGTTATATGTACTTAGTAAAATACATCACACAATGTCTCTGAGATCATGAGAGTTATATGTACTTAGTAAAATACATCACACAATGTCTCTGAGATCATGAGAGTTATATGTACTTAGTAAAATACATCACACAATGTCTCTGAGATCATGAGAGTTATATGTACTTAGTAAAATACATCACACAATGTCTCTGAGATCATGAGAGTTATATGTACTTAGTAAAATACATCACATCAATCTCTGAGATCATGAGAGTATATGTACTTAGTAAAATACATCCACACTGTCTCTAGATCATGAGAGTTATTGTACTCTAGTAAAATCATCACACAATGTCTCTGAGATCATGAGAGTTATATGTACTTAGTAAAATACATCACACAATGTCTCTGAGATCATGAGAGTTATATGTACTTTGTAAAATCTTTGTGATTCGAGATAACGAGATAACCACGAGGTTATCGCTCTCGATTTGTAGATCGTATCATAGTCTACTTTTCATACATATATCATTGAACTTCTGTGGTAATTTCCCACAGTGAACAATCTGGATATTTACTCAGACATTCCGATTTTAATGAAGGAGAGATCGAGTTTCTAGTTATATCGGAGACGGATGATAAAACGTAAGTCCTTTGTTCAAATTTAGCGCTTAAAGAACTATTGGCAGTTGAAAATCAATTAAAAGTAGGCAGCAAAGTCGCAGCCCTAAAACCGTTAAATAGATGGAAATAAAATGGATATAAAAATGTTTACCATCTTCAACATTGCATCGGAGATACTCGACCTTGCTACGGAGTTTGTGCACTGCCGCTGAAATCTTCTTATGTAAGAACACACACATGGTTATTCGTCAAAGTGCAAAAATGATGGTCCTACCCATCAATCGTTTAATCTACACATATAATTGTGCATTTGTTGTCAGGCTTCGAAATGTATACCTTGACATATTTACCTTTGCTCTGATTCCCTACCAGGATTCTGCAAGTAAATAATGTCTTACACGCAAAGCCATTTTACACCAATTCCCTAACTACATGCGCAATTCTAGCGGTTTATTTTTTCACTAAAATGATAAGGACATGTAATCTCTGAGGGAATTCGGTTATCTCATTTTGAAAGTGAAAGACCTCATAGAATTGTTTACATGGCGTTGACCAACTTGGCACTGACATGGGCACTGTCAAAATAACAGGAAAGGAAAATTACCACACATGAAAAGAGATGCCTGAGGAAAGCAGTAAATAAAACAAGATCATATAAGAAATGAAGAAATTAGAACAGTCGGAACAACAACTGCTATTAGATGTATTGTAAAAGAGACTCAAATGGTTTGGCCACTTGGTGAGAATGAGCCCGAATACACCAATTGCAAGAGCGTACAACCTGAAAATGGAATCATCAAGAGGAAGGGGCAGACCAAGAAATAAGTGGATTGATGAAGTTACAGACATCTTAAAACTCCACAATACCACAGCATATCAAGCGACCGAGCGAGCATTATCTCGGAAACTGATCATCAGTTAAACCTGCTACGTCTAGCGGCAAAAAAAGGCAGAGAATGACAAAAGAAAGAAAGAATACCAACTTGCAATAATCCCTTATCCCTCGCCTCTCGTTACAAAGGTACTCAGTTCGCTCCCTAGTGGAACCATCAGGATATATTTTCAGAGATCACTGATCTCAGTTTAGGTGAGATCGAGTTCCTAGTCCTATCGGAGATAACGTATTTATCAGTTTGACAGAATAATGCTCCGATAAACTGATAGCTAGTGGCTAAATAGTTAAACACTGTTGGGTTTCCTATGGGAAACATCTTGTGTTCGAATCTACGGTAAGGTTTAATGTTTTTCTGTTGGGTAAAAAATGAAGCAGAAGACCCGCACATGCGTGGCGCTAGCCTCGGACAAACGACATTAGTGCATCTTCCCAATAGAATCTCTCAGTGTGTTCTCAGAAAAAGAGAACAGAACATTGTAAGAAGTTTTGTTTAAAAATAAAATATTTCAGAATATTTTCGTGACGGTAACATATTTTTCAGTTTTTCTATGACGATACGATATCCTCAAATCTCCTCGTATCAACAATATATTTATATAGTTTCCTTGTCACGTAAATGTATTTTTATTTCCCAGTGACGAGAATATCTGATCCCGTTTCCGTGATAAATATTTGTTTTATATTTCATCCCTCTCAATTACAAGTTTTAAGTCTCTCAATAACAAACGAAAGTTGAACAAACAACGGATGGAAAAATGTTAGCAACAAAAATTACACACTAGAATAAGACAAAAATGTCAGAATTAAACGATAAACTAGACAAAAAGAGTAAAAAAAAAAAAAGTAAAAAGACATGAAGAAAGGAACGTTTTAATTTGTATCCCAAAGTTTTTTTTTGTTGGTTTTTTATTTGTTTGTTCGTTCTTTAAAACCAATTTAGTCACTCTTTGTGATCTGTGAGTGTGTTTACGACGTAGAAATAAGTGATTTTCGTCCCTGTTATGCCCCCTACAGTAGGACAGAATAGCATCCGAATTTCAACCAAAGAGTTTGTAAATTATTCAACAGGATTCACATTTGTAAAGACGGGTAAAGGTACGATTTTATAGTCAGAAAAAAAACCACTTTGAAGTACCACAACTAGAGTTATGCTATCCCATCGCCTGTGTGGTGATGGGGTTCATAAGAGAAGCAAACAGTGGCGGCTCGTAATCATTTTTGTTGGTGGGGGTCAGACGTATTTTTCAGGGATATGTCATGGTTTTTCGTTCTTCTTCTTCTTTGTCGTCACACTGCTACCGGGTTGTTGCCCAGTGTCGTGGTTTTCTGTTTTGTCTTGCGCTGTTCTGGTAGCTTGTGTGATTGTTATGTTATTTGTGTGTTTGCTTTGAACACCATTGTTACCACGTCTCTTCATAAGTATTCCCACAATTCCTGAGCAATGGGGTTTGAACAAACAAATCCTCTACCGGTTTGCTGGACCTGTTTAATTTTTAATTTTTAATATTTTAATTTATAAAATAATAAATACACGTTATACATTATTTTTGGTGGGACCCGCCTCACTGGTCTTTAATAACGAGCCGCCACTGGAAGCAAAGAATAGTGTCACTGCGACCTACAAGGCATGTTGTAAGAGGCGACTGATGTAGGACCCAGGAAAGCTACCCTAGTAAATAAAAAGCATCGCAGAAATCGGATGTACTTGTAGACGCATAACTAGCTCAACGTACAATCTTAGGCTCAGATCACATACAAATCATACAGTGTGGTTAACAAGTGGTCGATATGGAGCGTCTGAAGAAGAAGATACTATAGCATGGTATCATCATCATCATTAAGGTGCTTATCCTTTATAGGATGTTGCTCTCTTTGCAGCACATCTGAAATTCACTCTGTCTCTAGCCAGTTCACCGACTTCGTCGATGGTCATATTCATGGTTTCTTTAATATCTTGTAGTCATCTTCTTCTTGGTCTGCCTCTGCGTTCTGGGACCCTGCCCTCTAATATTGTTCTTTCCAGGCCATCGTGACGATTAATGTGACCAAAGTATGTAATTTTTCTGTATAGTATGTTGCTTATCAGTCAATTCTCTTTAATATTTAGTTCTTTCAGGATATCAGTTTCTTTCTTTTTTCTGTCCATGGTATTCGTAGGATCTTTCTTATGGTATCATATCTTATCGGCAACTGAGAGGTCGTCAGAGTTGACACATGCCAACATCTAAATGAAAACTTACTTCTTATTTCTTTTTCTTTTCTCTATTTATGTTTTGTCTCATGGCGTAAGGATAAGAAGAGATCTCTAGACACGTTCATTTTATGCGTTCATAATAATGTTATCTTTCACTCTGTGCCACCTATTCTAGTCCATACCCTAGCTACCAAGATGTCGTATCTAATTTCATTGTTAGATATATACATACTAACACATACTACTGTTTTTATTTGCCAAATGTATATGTATATATCTTCGTGAGGAGAGGTTTACACCGTGAAACGTTTAGGCTAACGGCGGAGCGAGAAAATTGATACTTTCTCGTAAGTCATAGTTGTGAACAGCCACGACAGAGATTTGTGGAGATCCATTATTGCCTACGCCAGCCGGCACACCTGATGATGATCGTAGTGGGCGTATGTAGCAAGTTCGATCACAACCCAGCGTTCAAACTCGCAGCCGGTAATTTGGAAACAAATTTGTCCTCGTGAATTTTTGCGAACGGTAAAAATAGCCCACTCCGTTTAGAAAGCAATGACAAACCACTGAACGTATAAGTGGTGCCTAGAAAAATTGACAACTCGTTTACTGTGGTTGATTGCGAAGTTCTGTAAACCATATGCCACGATTTTCATTTGATATAATATCCCGTGGAACAGATTAGCGTAATGTGTAGGCGTTTGCATATCGACTCGAACACAAGAAGGTTGTGGTTTCAATCGACGTTCCACACTTAGGGACAGGAATTGGCCCTCCTACCATCTACACAGTATCTTAGGGATGAGCTAGAAGACAAAAAAAAGAGACAAGCACAAACTCAGAAGATGTCACGGTAACATACTTGTCAATTGACGATGTCTGTGAAAACCAAAAAGGCCAAATAACAACACAATAGCAATTCACAAACAACATCATTAAAAAAACCGAACATAACATAAATTAGTGATGACGAAAGAAAACTGTGGTTCGGTGAAAAATGAACGTTAGTTAACTAACATAATCGACGCCTTTATGCCCCCATATGCGCTTAGTCTCTTTCATCAGATATCCAGGTATTGCATGCATACTGATAGTTAACGTCTCATCCTATCTCGCGTGGATCCTTGTAGTCAGGTTTGCTGCCAAATTCCCCTCCAATCTGAAGACCGCCTAGTTGACGGTCGAATCAACATGGAAAAGGCGGTTCTTGAAATACTTCACTATATCCCTTTGTTCAGATTAAATGCTGTGATTAATGACGCTTTTGAAACCATCACGCCAGTTGAACAATTTCAGTGAATGCATGCATGAACAGAAGAATAGTAATATATGACTACATGCGACATTGATTGAATAGAAATCGCTATATCTGCGATCACGGAGATTTTTATTTAAAAAAAAAGTAATTTTGCAATCAAAATGTTTTTTTGCAATCTTGCCAACTGTCGAATCCCACACTGATCAACCCATTCTTGCAATCTTGACTAATGTCGAATCATGTTCTAATAAAACATTTTTGCCAATCTTTCCAATTGATAAAACCATGTTCTTCTTCTTCTTCTTTGCGTTCGTTCTTTACGACCAATTGTAATCACTCGTTGTGATATGTTTGATCTTTGTCAAGAACGTGTATACGTTGCACATTGGTTTGTAGGCCCCTAAACGCATAGACTTCTACACGTTTAGGGCATGTGTATCCGATTTCAGCCAAATCTCATTAGTCGACTCTTACGACATGCGTGGCAGGTAACAGTGGTTCTATTCTTTACACCCCAAATTTGGGCCCGGTAACCACTCAGGCGAAACCATGTTCTAATCTAAAGGTTCCTACAATCTTGTGTGTGGTCAAAACTTGCAGCCTGTGTACGCAAAGGGAGAAAACTTGCAGCCTGTGTGCGCAAAGGAGAAAACTTGCAGCCTGTGTGCGCAAAGGAGAAAACTACAGCCTGTGCAAAGGAGCAAAATAATAAGACTGCGAGCTACAAGGCATGTTGTAAGAAGCAACTGAGGTAGGGGCCTAGGAAGGTACCTAGTAAATAAAAAGCGTCGCAGAAATCGGATGTGCTGACGTACTTGTAGACGCATAACTGGCACAATCGCTCCTAGAAGCTAATTTTTCCATCCTACAATCGTATCACATAGACATCACAAAATGTGGTCTAACAAGTGGTCGATATACATAGACATCACAAAATGTGGTCTAACAAGTGGTCGATATGGAGCGTAGGAAGAAGAAGAAGTTTTCTTCCAATATTGCGTGTTGCCGAAACTTGCTCTAAGGAATAGTTTTCTTCCAATATTGCGTGTTGCCGAAACTTTCTCTATAGAATAGTTTTCTTGCAATATTGCGTGTTGCCGAAACTTTCTCTATAGAATAGTTTTCTTCCAATATTGCGTGTTGCCGAAACTTTCTAATTAATAGTTTTCTTCCAATATTGCGTGTTGCCGAAACTTGCTCTAAGGAATAGTTTTCTTCCAATATTGCGTGTTGCCGAAACTTTCTCTATAGAATAGTTTTCTTGCAATATTGCGTGTTGCCGAAACTTTCTCTATAGAATAGTTTTCTTCCAATATTGCGTGTTGCCGAAACTTTCTATAGAATAGTTTTTCTCCAATATTGCGTGTTGCCGAAACTTGCTCTAAGGAATAGTTTTCTTCCAATATTGCGTGTTGCTGAAACTTGCTCTATAGAATAGTTTTCTTCCAATATTGCGTGTTGCCGAAACTTTCTCTAATGAATAGTTTTCTTCCAATATTGCGTGTTGCTGAAACTTGCTCTATAGAATAGTTTTCTTCCAATATTGCGTGTTGCCGAAACTTGCTCTAATGAATAGTTTTCTTCCAATATTGCGTGTTGTCGAAACTTGCTCTAATTAATCGTTTTCTTCCAATATTGCGTGTTGCCGAAACTTGCTCTAGTGAATAGTTTTCTTCCAATCTTGCTTGTTGACAAACCTTGCTCTAATGTATCGTTTTCTTGCAAACTTGTTCTAATGAATTTTCTTGAAATCTCACTTGCTGTTGACTTGTTGAGATCATAATTGTTTCCCAACATCTCATCAGAAACGCTTCCATAACCTGTTATCTTTTTCTTCACTATCCTCTCTACATTTTTATCTATTCAATATACGACTTCTTATTTTTATTGCCTGTCTAAATCTTTGATTATCTTCATTTTAGACATTTTTTTTACTGCTTGAGCATGACAATCAAGATATATGTATATATTTTCAAATTGTAACTTGCGAGACGTTAACACGTCATACACCCTGCTGTTCTACTGCGTGCTGCGTATATATTATTTACTATTGTAACTACACCTCCAATAAAATCTGACATGCACAGGTATTGAAATCTATGATATATGTATGTAGATATATAGATAGATGATAGATATAGAGAGAGAGAGAGAGAGAGAGAAGGTGGATGAGAGCAATGGATAGAGATAGATATATATATAAAATATATATATATATATATATATAGAGAGAGAGAGAGATAGATAGAGAGATAGATAGATAGAGAGAGATAGAGAGAAGAGAGAGAGAGAGAGAAGAGAGAGATAGAGAGAGAGAGAGAGATAGAGAGATAGAGAGAGAAGAGAGAAGATAGTTAGAGAGAGAGAAGATGAGAGAGAGATGAGAGAGAGAGAGAGAGAGATAGATAGGAGAGATAGAGAGATAGATAGAGAGATGATAGAGAGAGAGAGAGAGAATAGAGAGATAGTTGAGAGAGGAGAGAGAGAGAGAGCAGAGATAGTGTAATGATTAGTACACTTGCTGCTTAAACCAGGGTCAAATTCCACAGTGGAGGGGGAATATTTTGCGACAGTGCGACTCTCATATCGACCCAATCTCCGCCCTGTGTTGTCAGGGTAGCAAGGGGCAAGATTAGTACCAATGCGACCTACAATGCATGTTGTGAGGCGACTGATGTAGCGACCATGAGCTTTGTAATAAAGCGTCGCTGATGTATTACTGTAGTGTATAACTGCATGTTGTACAATGCTTTAGACTCAATCATAAGATCACAAGAGTTGTGTAACAAGTAGGTGAATATGGAACAGAAGAGAAAGATTCGTATATAGTACGTAAAACATTGGAATCATGAGACAGGCGTGATTTGGCAGGTACGAACTCGTGACCTTTAGTCAAAGAATGGCCCTTGCATCTTGTTCTGCAATATGCATGAACTACAGCTCTTTGAGTCACTAAAGTTGAAATGATTAGGTTTCTTCGGTCTCTTCGACATCTGTTGGATGAGACACTAAAATGTGTTGAATCCAACAAGCGATTTAGTTTGGGTTATCCGTGTGACAAGTAAACTGATGTGAGCAGGGAGTGTGTTTAATCGACCACAACATGGTAGAACTTGTACTCAAATCTGTTGTAAACTGAGCACCTATGGGTCTGCTCAGGAGTTATGACGTCAGTTAGAACCAATAACCAATATGTTCTAAATAATCCTATTCCTCTTCTTTGTCTAACTCGTTTTGTTCACATCTTAGGGTAAGAAGATTTGTACAGGCTGATGTTGCTAGCAGCTTTGTACTTGGTGTCACTCGCTTTCTGTTATTTCTGTAGTTCACTTTGCAAGGCGACATGTAGCCTTGTATCCAGCATGCGATATTTCTATCATAATATAATGAAAAAAGGTAACTCATTTAGATTAAAAGCACTGTCTTTAGGGTTGTGTAGGAAATGGATGCTTGAGAACAGGCGTAAATAAAACAAGAAAATACATTTTGACAATGATAATTAGAGAACAGTCGGAACGCATCTGCTACTAGGACTTTCGATCTTGTAATCCTTTAGAGGGAGTCATCAACAACAGTAAACTGTTGTCGATTTTCGAGGCATCATTATGCATCTCAGTAGTTTGCCATGCTTTGCTGAAGGTAGGTCTGTTTGCAGTTGTAAAAACAAGAAGCTAATATGCTCCAAACTTGCCGTGCGGTGTTTGAAACGAGTATGCTTGGTCGAAGTTGATTCAAGCGTAATATTCATTTGAGATTGTTCAGATAATGAATAACAACTACAGGAGTCTGATTACATGGTGGTAGTTAAGCGAGAATGAAAACTGTAGGGGTTTATTTCCATTGTGGTATTTAAGGGCTTCAAATAAGGAAAGCACTGATATCGATACAATTCGCTGATGCATAAAACAAATAAAAAAGTAGTCTGCATGCAATACATGGTACTGGTTTTTTGTTTAAATTTACCATTCATTGATCAGAAAATTGTAGTTGTTGAGTTTCAATATTAGGATTATATAAATGGTTTAGTTCTTTGTAATTATCTCTGTCGTTACTTAACTTATTTTTATTGCAATTTTATCTGTTCGAAGCGTGGTTTAGTTTTTATTATTTCTTACAATAACGTTTACTTTCGAAGAATGATAAAATTAAACTATTTCTCACAAACTTATCTGTCTTCTTTCTTTCTTTTGTCCTTATCTGGTTGGGGTTTTTTTGCCGTTAGGTGTAGCATTTTTAACTGATGATCGGTTTCCGAGATAGTGCAAGCTCGGTCGCTTGAAATGCTGTGGTATTGTGGAGTTTTAAGATGTCTGTAACTCTATCAACTCATCTTTTCTTGGTCTGTCCCTTCCTCTTGATGATTCAATTTTCAGGTTGTATGCTCTTGCAACTGGTGTATTCGGGTTCATTCTCACCAAGTGGTCAAACCATTTGAATCTCGGTTTTTTTGGTTTTTTTTTTGCGGATCGTGCTAGAGAGAGAGAGAGAGAAAAGAGAATCTCCGTTTTAAATGAATCTAATAGCAGATGTTGTTCCGACATTTCTTCTAATTTCCTCATTTCTTATATGCTCTCTTCTTGTTTTATTTACCGCTTTCCTCAAGAATTTCATTTCACATGTGGCAATTTTCCTTTTTTTTTTAACTGCTATCAAAGAATGAGTAAGCCGCTAAATTTTGACAACTCAAAAATATAAATTCCATCTCCTTTGACCATCTGTTCTCTTAACCCAGAAAACTAACCACAAACCGAAACCATCTCGAGTGAGAAAATAAACGTACATCAATCACACAACAAATTATCTTTCAAGACCATCATAGTACTTGACAGACTTAGTGCAAACAACTTATCTATCACGAACATCGTAGTACTCGACATACGCGGTGCACAAGCATTTCTTGATATATATTTTTTCATGATCCAGAAGCACTTGAGTTTTTAGATCTTCGGCTCTGTGCCATGGGCATCGTAACCCTTCCGCTCGGTGTCATGGACATCATAACCCTTCGGTTCGGTGCCACGAACACCGTAAATCTGGAGAACCTGTGACTTTTCTGCCAGCCTGCGGAATTAGCCCGCACTCACAGAGGCTTGTCGCCCGTTGTCAGCGCTACGAACACGCTGGGCAGGCGGGCTTTTTGAGATACTGAGACTGGGTTTCTGCCAGCCTGGAATTAAAGGCTCACGATGTTGTCGCCTTTCAACACTGCACAACACGCTGGCAGGCGGCTTTGAATGATATACATGACGTCATCAAAAAAGTGCTAAAACAAAATAGTGAAATTATTACCAATAGTTACTGCTATGGTCTACTGTTGTTCTTGGTAAACTAGAAAGAACAAATGAAATATTCATTATAGCAGATGTTGGAAATATCCACTGGGCGGGCTTCAAGATATGTCTGTACACTTTTCTTCATATTGTAAAAATGTCTTTCTTAAGTTGAAAATACCATTATGGTTTGAGTGAAAAGAATTACCCAGCAGACAACAGTCATTCACTGCATATTGATAGATTGGTTGGCACAGCTACAATACCAGAGGGGGATGCCATGGATTGCAATGACATTCTTAATGCATTGAGAGAGTCTTTCCAAACAGAGGAGTTTCAGGTTTGTGAATCCCACTCGCTGACCAGATTGAGAGAGATGGGTGTCAATATTGGTGCATCCCGAAAAGAACGATATACTAAATAAGCAAGAAGATTGATTAATCAACATTGAATTGGCGTGTTGGGCCGCTGGAGACTGATGGATTTGTTGAGGCAGAGCACTTATGGACGTGCCCGGAGTGCTATGATGATAGTCCTCGATAACTGCACCACAATTGACTATGGAACACATTTTTTGATGACGTCATGTACTCTGTTTTTCACATTTGTTCTGTATATGAAGTGTTGTGAGACTTTACAAACACCTTGTAGCTGCGAGTGGAAAACATTAGCGCCAAATATTTCCACAAATATGAAGAAAATTAATATTAAGTGACTAATTTTGTTTAAAGTAAACCACCATCAGATAGTTAGATGCTCGCAAAGGTTTCTTGTCGGTCATTGATAGCCACCATCAGATGTTTAGATGCTCGCAAAGGTTTCTTGTCGGTCGTTGACCGATTGCATCTGAAGTAGATAAATGTACCAGGAAAGCGTTTGTTAACTTGTTGCACCGTCTACAGCATAGGTTCCCAAAGTGGACGGTATCGCCCACCTAGTGGGCACTGAAGCCTTCTAAGGAGGGGGAGACGATAGTGGGTTCAGAAGCATTTGGGACGCGTTCAGTGGATTAGTGGTCGGTGGTTCCTTAAAGAAGAAATTAATAATATATATTTTTTAAATAATTTTTTTTTTCGTGATTAAACGATTGAATAATCATTTAAAATTTGAATTCTGCATTTTAATTCATCTTATGCCCGTCTTATACGATCCATTTTTTCATCAGTTTTCTATTTCCTGCATGTAATAATTTGAAAATTGACCATGTATGACAGAAATATATATCACTTTTCTATGTCAAAGAGAAAATAGAGCATGTATATATATGTGTGTGTGTGTGGGGAGGGGGTTGGCAAATTGTTATAATGTGGGGCTGGGGAGGGGGTACAATTTTATGTTGTGCAAAGTGGGCGGTCGGTCGAAAAAGTTTGGGAGCCTATGATCTACAGGTTATGTTGAGCCAGATTTTCGTCATGTGTTAAGCACGTTTAATGTTAAATGCCGTAATCAGTTTCCAGAAAGAAACATTGCCAGAAAGATGGGATGGAGATATGTCCAATGTCTGCTGCTGGGAATTTGATGCACATAACAGGGTATAGATAAGATAGCTTGCCATCTTGGCTCAAATATTTTGCTGACAATATGGTAGATTAACAGGACCAAACCTGCTTCTCACGCAATGAGCATGCTACAGATGCATTAGCGTAGATCATCTGGGAGAGTGATTTTGTTTTCGCTTCTGCGTATGCCAGAATTTATTCTTAAAGATTCATTACAAGTCTTATTACTGGTTTTTCAAGTAGTATGAAAAAGGATAACAAATGTAACTTTAAAAGTGTTCAACATTACAACTAGATTTAAACTAAATTCCTGTGCGAAGAACGGGTACAACTGATAGTATATACATAAATGTTGCAGGGGCGAAACTGGCATCGATTGGGTAGAAAATAGTCAAATGGAAGATTTGGATTTTGGAGATGATATTGCCTTGTTAAGGTAGATCTATCCTCACCAAATGACGAAAAAAATGCCATTTGCCATTTTTAGTTTATTGCATTTTTAGAAACTACATGCATTTGACTACAACTTCAAATTGTTTTGGAACGTCTAAATGCCTTCGTGTTTTCATTACATGCATGTTTATGTGATCACACTCCTCACAATTTTCCTTAGCAACCATTGTTTACACTTAGTTACTATGTTTCTACACTCCATCCCCTCACATAAAATGCGATTTAATTCTGAAAATTGATTTATAACAAGAACGATGACATATCCACTAAGGGACACTACTCTAATAATGTTAGATTCTCGCCAAAGTTCTCATGAAGACTGAATGAAACTAGTGGACACTTCTGAATATAAAAATATATTTTTTAAACTTTTGAGGCATTGCTTTTGTCATTTGAAATGAACGTTGATTCATTGTTTGGAAGGTAAATTATACTAGCTAGATATTAATATTTAATTAAAAGTAGAATGGGTAACAAACAGAAGTCTGGTAAATCAAATAAACGAAGATTCTGTGGCAACAAATATTCAAGGAAAAAAACATGAGGTTTCCGTACCTGTTATTGATACAGCTGTAAAACCTTGCCCTTCTGCAGAGAAAGTTTCTCCACAAGAACAATATTTATTGAATGAGCAGAATAGTAGACATAATGGGTTTATCCTTATTGATATGGATCATCTCTTCAACTTTCTTACTTCTACTATAAGATGTGATGTGTGCAGTCAATATACTGTGTCATGTGAACTGAATCATAAGTCACGAAATGGATTCTCACATAACACTAAGGTGCACACATTGTAATGAATGGGAGACAAAACTGGCAACTAGTGGAGAAGCAGAGACAAGTGGACACAAAGAAGTGAATTTGAGATGGTGCAGCATCAATAATCAAGTTATTTTCTAAACTTGGGCTTCCCAGTGGATACTATTCTGTGGAAAGCTGTAAAATCAAGGACACCATTCGAATAAATTGTTCGGCGGTGAAGACATCAAAAGCAACACAGAAAAGAAGAAAAACACTGAGAGCCATCAGAAAAGGCTTCCTAGATACCACAGAAGCCAGAGAAGGAGATATGTACACAACAGGTGGTCATTAGTAGCACTCTGGTAAGTAAAATAGTGGAAAGTTTTCGTTTTCAAGTTTCCGTCAATTGTATTTTTGTGTTGTTGTCAAACTTTCAAACATGATATCTCAAACAATTTTTGTCTAATTGACTTGCAATTTGGCACATATATTCTTAGATATGCAATGCTTAATGTGAAGTAAAATAATCTCAAACCAATAAAAATAGCTATATTTTCTTAAATTTAAGCAAGTTTGAACAATGGAAATTTTACCACTTTTGGGAGTGGTATATCATTTAAATTCATTTTAAAAAAAGTTCTTTATGAAATTCAAATATTTTACTTCACATTAACCAACTGACTGTTGCGAACATGTATGCTAAAATGAAGGCTTTCAAACAATTGGCTCCTGAGTAATCTTGTTTGAAAAAGTATCTATTTTTAGTAACGGCGGCCATATTGTAATCTAATTTGCATATTAAATAAAAAAATTTTTTCATCAGATAATTTTTAAAACCCTATTAAGTGTAACTGTGTGGTTTAAATTAAGCTGGGAACTATATTAACAATTATAGCCTTCCTGAGGATAGATCTACCTTAAGTAATAACAACCAAAATATACAAAGAAAAACAAACAATGTATCATCTATAACGTCAAAAGTTGGACTGCAGATAAGCTGTGAAAATGCAAATATAATGTAGACACATATGACAAATAATGAAGATATCACGCTGAAATTAAACATAGTTTAAAAAAAATAAAAATAAATAACAGTTAATCTATTTGTGTTAGCACATGAGATATACATTATAATACGGTTGATCTATTTGTGTTAGTACATGAGATATACATTATATTACGGTTGATCTATTTGTGTTAGCACAAGAGATATACATTATATTACAGTTAATCTATTTGTGTTAGCACATGAGATATACATTATATTACAGTTGATCTATTTGTGTTAGCACATGAGATATACATTATAATACAGTTAATCTATTTGTGTTAGCACATGAGATATACATTATAATACGGTTAATCTATTTGTGTTAGCACATGAGATATACATTATAATACGGGCTATTGTCTAAGCAATATCAGATTTAAAATTCTAAATAAATTATGGAACTACAAGAAATATAGTTTAAAACTAAATTACGAATTTCCAAATCCAATGTTATCTCAATCGTAATACAATGTTTGTTCTAGCGAGGTTGAAAATTACTAAAAATAATATAAGTTGAATGCATTTTTAAAAAAATGTTTCAGAAAATAATAAACATAAAATGGGACAAATTTAGGAGAAATGAAAGAGGCTGGGCACTTCTTAATCTGCCGGTGCGTGTTAAACCATTGGTATAGTAACCGATAACCAATAACTAAAACCAGGAACTTAAGTTATATTTTCTCAGTGGGATGCAAGTCTTCGAAATGCCGACCTTAATTGTTTTTCTTTAAAATAACCTTCAATTGTAATTTTGATTTCGCTACTTATGCCGCCTCCTTACGGTGCCGCCTGATGCGGCCGCCTCTCTGTCTCATAACACGGCACGGTCCTGACTAAACCTATTGGTAGATGTAGTGTATGTACAGATATTATTTGTGGAGTTGATTCTTGAAGCGCCACATTCTTGATATGTTTCATTCAATGACTTATCCTGTCGTGTTAATTATCTAGTGTCGGATTAAACTAGTGCTCGGTATGTAGCAGAAACAAGTAGCCATACATGTGTAATCACTGTTCAGATGTTTAAGGTTAGGTAGATATGTTTCAACGTCTTTGAAAGTGCGAAGTTCTTGACAGTGTATGAGGCAGTGGCGGCTCGTGATCGTTTTTGTTGGTGGGGCCAGACACGAATTTTCGAGAAAATCATGGCTCTGTGTTAGGTTATATTTTAATTTATTAAATAATACAGACACGTTTCACATTATTTATGGTGGGGCCGGCCCCTGGTCATAATAACGAGCCGTCACTGGTATGAGGTGTAACAGTATGGGATGCTTGATAGTGAGGATCTGTTGACAGTTTACTCTTACTCTTGAGAGTGTAGGGGCCTTTAACACTGAGGATCTGTTGATAGCGCGTGTCTGTTGACAGTGCGGGACTCTTACTCTTGACAGTACGGGGCGTTTGACACTGAGGACCTGTTGACAGTGCATAACTCTTTACGGTGCTGATCTATTAACAGTTCATAGCTCGTGACAGTGCCTGGCAGCTGACGGTTTCGGGCAGCTGACAGTCTCGGACAACTGATAGTGTTGGACAGCTGACAGTGTTGGGCAACTGACAGTGATAGGCAGCTCACAGTAAGAGCAGCCGACAGTGAAAGGCAGCTGACAGCTTTGGGCAGCTGACAGTGTTGTGCAGCTGACAGTGCAGGGCTTTTTACAATGACCAACTCTTGACAGTAAGGGGCTCTTGACAGTGTAGAGACGGAAACATTGTGTACATTTTCTTGCATTTCATTGTGTACATCAATTATGTTATCTTTCCGAAAGAATAAAAAAATCTCACGTGACATCTTGTCAAGCATAACATGTGAATTCTAAGAATGTGAGTTTAATGTGCTTTCTGAGAGATTTTAATCTTGATTCAGAGACTCACTTTTGCATTATCGTTTGTTTATGGAGAGTTGTTTTTATTTTTGACATAACCTTGCTGACTTCTGACGCCTTGTATCCCTGATATCATTAAGTAAGACACGATTGTGATGTTAGTAAGGTCTCCACCCAACCAGACATGTTCCAACAAACATTACTTTCCGGAAAATAATCTCACATCTCTCAGGGACAAACATTTTGGAAGACAACCTATCAAAAATGTACACTCTTTATTCTAATCTGAAAATTAAATTTTAAATAAATTAAATTAAATTAACTAAAATATGTAAAGTGATGGGAGATCAAACATTGAAGGAGAGTTATGGATGACTTGAACTTTCTTGTAGTCTTTTCAGACCGTAGCGTATAAAGTGCATGTCATTTCAGATTTCTAGATCCTAGGGTGTAGGAGAATCAATTCCTTTCCTCACGTGTGCACCGTCGATTATGGGATTGATCTCGTATCCTATTCGATAGTCAAACCACCCGTGTGTTTCCGGGGCCCACAAGGGGAGCAAAGAATAGTAGCACCGCGATCTACAAGGCATGTCGTGAGAGGCAACTGAGGTAGGGAGCTAGGAAATCTACCATAGAAAATAAAAAAAACGTCGAAGAAATCGGATATGCTGGCTTTCTTGTAGGCGCATAACTGAATCTTAGGCTCGGATCACATACAAATCACAAAGAGTGGTTAAAAAGTGATCGATATGAAGCGTTCGGAGAAGATGAAGATAGTCGAACGTTTATTCATACGCTAACCGTCCATTTATTATTCATACGCTAACCGTCCATTTATTATTCATACGCTAACCGTCCATTTATTATTCATACGCTAACCGTCCATTTATTATTCATACGCTAACCGTCCATTTATTATTCTTACGCCAACCGTCCATTTATTATTCACACGCTAACCGTCCATTTATTTTATACGCTAACCGTCCATTTATTATTCATACGCTAACCGTCCATTTATTATTCATACGCTAACCGTCCATTTATTATTCTTACGCTAACCGTCCATTTATTATTCATACGCTAACCGTCCATTTATTATTCATACGCTAACCGTCCATTTATTATTCATACGCTAACCGTCCATTTATTATTCATACGCTAACCGTCCATTTATTATTCTTACGCTAACCGTCCATTTATTATTCATACGCTAACCGTCCATTTATTATTCATACGCTAACCGTCCATTTATTATTCTTACGCTAACCGTCCATTTATTATTCACACGCTAACCGTCCATTTATTATTCATACGCTAACCGTCCATTTATTATTCATACGCTAACCGTCCATTTATTATTCATACGCTAACCGTCCATTTATTATTCATACGCTAACCGTCCATTTATTATAATTTGCGCAGAACGTGAGATAAATCGATAGGAGCACTGCGGGAACAGGTTAGAGATATGCATAACCAGCGTGCTTTAACTATAAGCACTATCAGCACGTATACACTTCCAAATCTGCTGAGAGAGACCTAGCACCCAGGGTACTACCGAAAGTGCAGTGTTGTAGGTTCTGTTAGCTTTTGATAGTTTTGTCTAGCGTAGAGTAAAATCTGGTAGGGCGTCTCTGCTAGAGTGACAGCATCATGTAATATATACGTAAACATTGGGAAAATAACTCAGATCACGAAATTCAGAAATCTGAGAAGCATTTTCACAATAGTTGCGAAAGTGGACAGAGAAATCGAGACTAGATACTAAAAGGACAATGTAGTGACGCACCAACTGTCACCACTGCATAAACACTACAATCACGCAACAATTGATAAACTGTTCCTTTTAATACCAACTCTTGTTTTCAATGTCAAATATGGATCCTAACTAAATCTCAGAAAGAAAGACACAACGTGAAATTAAAGGTTTTGTTGTTGTTGTTGTTGTTTTGTTCCGATCCAGAAGCACTTGAGCTTTCAGCTCTTCGGCTCAGTGCCATGGGCATCGTAACCTTTCGGTTCGGTGCCACGAGCACCGTAAATCTGAGAGACCTCGTGGCTTTTCTACCAGCCCGCGGAATTGAACAGCACTCACAGGGGGCTTGTCACACGTCGTCCGACGCGCTACGAACACGCTGGGCAGGCGGGCAAATTAACTGTTTATGAAAAGCTATCAATTTTACAAAACATTAGGCATATCGGTAGAGTTACACCCCACATTAACCAAATTCAAAGTCAATGAAATAAAGTGGTTCGAAAACCAAATGAGAATGGATGCAGATCTACTACCATAACGGACCTATAACAATAAACAACATGGCTTCACGGCACGAACAAAACTGAGAACCGTATGGATAGATTACATCACATACATTATACGGCAACACGGGCAATCAACTACAGATAGAAACATTTGACCCAAGATATAAATGTACGACTCCCCACGACGCTTTACAGTACGTGTGGGCGTAGTAGGATAAGATAAAGATCATTGCTAAAGCAGGATGGAGCCTACATGACAACAACATCTGGTAGGTGAATGGAAGGTGAAGCTTACTAAAGTCTGAGGTAGCTATCAGAATCAGAACGGGCATCTTGACAGAGTCTAGGTCAAGATTCAAGACAGATGGATGTGACATGAGTTGATGATATCACTGTAACGATAATATACCTTCAAGAGCTTGTGTGTTTCTACTGTCTTGTCATGTTGGGACTCGTAGAAATAAGCGAGCTGATGTGCTGACATGTAGGGCTTCATTAAGAGCATACTGTCAATATACAGAATTGGCATGAGAGAGAGAGAGAGAGAGAGAGAGGAGTCGCGATAGTTAGCTGATCACACGCTGCGCTAGTGATTACGTGCTGCGCGTGATACTTCCGGGGTTCTCTCTCTCTCGATCACCGACCTGACCGATGTACCAGACCTCCCCATAAAAAATATCCATGTGGAAATCTGATTCATGCAGCCTTAGCTCTCTCTCTCTCTCTTTAGCCTGTTACGCCCTGGCGTTTAGGGCAGCAACAAACGTACACCATTCTTCCCTGTTCATGGCCTTCCTCTGTATTGTGTTCCAGCTATTATTCATTTCCTTCAGCTCTTGCTCTATCGTTCTCCTCCAGGTTGTCTTGGGTCTTCACGCTTTCGCCTACCCTCTGGAGTCCATCTCAGTGCAGTTTTCGTGTCGGAGCCAGTCTCCATGCGCATCACATGTCCAATCCATCTCCAGCGTCGTCTTCGGATGATAGTGCCCATATTCTCTTGTTGGCATCGTGCAAGCAATTCTTGATTCGAGATAGTAGTCGGCCAGTACACGCGTAAGATTTTTCGCAGACAAGTTGTATGAAAGGCGGAGAGTCTGGACATATCCTGTTCTGTCATTCTCCAGCATTCCGATCCGTACAGCAGTTGACAGCAACAGCTGTTATAGATACTAGTCTTGGTCTGATGCTATTGGGCAGATTTCAGGCGGTCTGAAGGGTCATGAATGCATGGTGCTTTACTCAGTCTGTTTTTAATGTCAGATCCAGCGCTCCTTCATGTGCTTTAACACTCAGGATTGTGAAGCGCGTTTGTATCTCGGAGTTTACCTTCGTAGGTTTGACTTGCTGAGGATCTGTTACAGTCATTACTCTTTTCGTCTGATTTATTACTTCATAGCCCATCTCACTAGTTTGGCAGTGCAGGTCTCCGGAATCTATGTGTTGGACAGCGAGCGAGTTTTCATCTGCGTGAAAGCAGTCTCCAGAGTGCGCGGTGAGGCGCTGCATCTCATACATGTTTGCCTTACTTGCAGCTTTTTACATCCCCCAATCTTGACAGTGTTGAATTAGGCGACATAACACCTTGTGCACGTCCTTTGTTTCTTATTACAAATTTAGTTCTGAAGATAAAAATCTGCAGTGAACTTGTCAGCTTTATATATTTATAAGAACACAGTGAGATTTACATCTTAAGTTTTAACGATTCAGAGACTTCCTTTTGCTTATCGCTTTTTAAAATGAAAGTTGTTTAGAGTTTGCTTTGCCATTCTGAGCATTGTTCTATGATATTAAGAAAGACAGATTTGAGCTATAAGTCTCCACCCAAACCTGCTTGTTCCCTTTTCGAGTTCAATCCACATCTCCAGGACAATACGTTTTGGACGAGACCTTCAAAATTACTCTTTATCTGACAAAAATTTTTAAATTCAAATTATTACAATCGGAGGGAGCCTTTAGGGATTATGATGATAAACTTTTTTGTTCCATGCATAAGTGCATGTATTTAGTTTTCCTAGATAGGGTAGAGAAGTCAATTTTTCTCAAGTTCTGTCATTTTGAGATTAGATCTCGTTCCTATTCATTCCCACTGTGTTCCTGGATCTAAGAGATAATTAGTAGATCTCATCTCGGCTGTCGTCAACCCGACTGATAACTAACCCTCTGTTGGAATCTGGATATGCTGCTTTCTGTGAGGTGGTCTGTTTAGCTAATCACTTAAATCACATGGTTTAGTTTTTCTTGAACGTTCCAAGTTAGTCGAATTTTATTCATTCCAAATCCTTTATATTCATATTCGATCTTCTGTAATGTTATCCTCTGTCCATTTATTATTCGCTAACTCGTCCTGTTTTTCACACTCTTTTGTATTCTTCGCCTACCGTCCATCTTCAACATAACCGTCCTTTATTATTCTACCCCTCCGTCATTTTTATTGCGCTATGACCGTCTTTATTATTCATAGCTTACCGTCCATTTGTTCATACTACTCTTTAATATTCTTAGCTAGTCTATTATTTTCATCGCTAACGTCGATTTATTACCATTCTTTCTTTTTTTGTGCGTACCGACATTTTTTCACTACGTCATTTATATTCATACCTAGATCATTATATTATCCATGTCTCATTTATTTTCTTACGCCACCGTCCATTTATTATTCAGGCTTGAACGTCTTTATTGCATCCTAACCGTCCATTTATTATTCTCGTAAGTCTTTATTTTTCAACACCTCTTAACGCATTTATTTTTGTCCTGTCTTTTTTAGATTTGCTTTGACATAAGCCTGGAACAGTTTAGAGTGATGGTGCTTACTACAAGCATTCAGCGTAACCTCTCTGCTAAACACTAGCAGCAGGGTCTCCAAGGTCAGTTGTATTATATGGTTATTTGGTTTTTATCTGCGTAGAGTAATACCTGGTTAATTTGCTTGGATCATCTAAATTGAAACTTGGGTTCTCCATAAAACGAGATTTTCATGCTGCAGAAGTCTTACTAAACTGTTAC
Source organism: Arion vulgaris (assembly GCA_020796225.1). Lineage (NCBI taxonomy): Eukaryota > Metazoa > Mollusca > Gastropoda > Stylommatophora > Arionidae > Arion > Arion vulgaris. The sequence goes on along the minus strand of CM036763.1, from coordinate 23,604,458 downwards.
CCATTTCGTTCATCATACCTACAATCCACTATTTTCCTTTCTATAACTCATCTTGTTTTTGTCTGGGATCTTAACTTTAGATCTCAAAAAGATAACATCATGGATGGTAAACTTGCTAATTTGTTGTGGGTTTTGTTAAGTCATTGAGCTTTCTTTCGTATCCTGCATCTAATTTTAGTTGGTGCCACTGAGCATTGTAAATTGGGACTGTGCTTGTTCCCAGCCAGATTGAACAAAGGGCTGCTGATAGGTCGTCCACGCCTTTACCACGCCCGTTCTTTTAGAAATTAATTTACAAAACTTAGCATATGTAGGTTTCATCGTTCTCAAGTCAGAAAAAGGTGTTTCACCTGTTGCAGTGGTAATTCTTCCATTTCAATACCATGGCTCTGCACGCAACCTAGAATATGTAGATTATATCTTCTCATTCTCAACTGTTAACATTTGTGAAGTTTTCGACTCGCGTTTCAGTACGTGTGTCTATAGATAGTCCAGACCCAATTGCTAAAGAGGATGGAGCCTACAGACTCCACCCTGGATGAAAAGTGAACTGTTCTGTCTGTGTGCTTCAAATCACCATCTTCCGGGTCATGGTAGTTTCAAGACAGATGGTGTGACTGAGTTCATGTCCTGAAAGATGGGTTTATGTTGCTTGTTGTTTCTACTGTCTTTAATGTTTTAAAGTGATGGGATCTTGGGGTCCTAAGCTCCAATCAACCTGGAGGACAGGAGACCATGTTAGCTGTCCGCTCGCTAGTGATTCCGGCTGGCGTAACCTTCCGGGGTTCTCCCGTCGATACTCACTGTATCATTGACCCCAGACCTCCCCACAAATACAGGTAAGGCCATCTGGAGTGCAGCCTTAGCATTGGTGTTTTTTATGTCACATCTTCAGCACCATTTGTAGTTCTGGGGCTTATCTTTCGCCGCTGTGTCCGGTTTCAGCCAGCGTTTACTCGGTTCGCTCTCCGTTCTGTAGCCATCAAGTGTTTTTACGGTGTGGGTAGCTAGCCCAACACCCAACCTCATAGTCGCTTCTTACGACATGCGTGGCAGGTAACAGTTGTTCTATTCTTTACACCCAAATTTGGGCCCCGGTAACCAATCGGGCGTTCTGGGGTTCTAGGCTAGTTTGTGACATAAATTCTCTGTGTGCATACGGTACGCGTTCGAACTACAGACTTTCTAATACTTTACTATGAGATCTAAATTACGGGTACCTCTGAAGTTGGAGTACTAGTTGTGAATTCAATGTGGACTTCTGTAATAGACGATACCAGAGCATTCTTATCAGATACCCAAACCATTTAATATATTGTTCTTTTATAAATTTATTGGTTTTATTTGTAGTCTTTTTCTACTTTTCTCCATTCTTAATTGTATTCATCATTGTTTCTCCTACAACATTTCTAAGACATCTCATCTCGGCTGTTAGAATTTTCTAATCATTACCTACTATGAGTGACATGTTTAACAATGATAGCAAAATGTTGACCAAATCATAAATCTTAGGAGATTTGCTTGAGTAGTTCCTAATTTATTGTGTCAGAAGTGATGTTTGTTGACCAAGCACAATGTCCGCCTTGGTGTATTATATGTTGATTTCTCTATCATTTTCCCCAATTAATGTTATGTGTTGAAAGGGAGTGAACGTTGTTTAGAAAACGAGGACATCATCTGTTTTCAGACATATTATGAGAAACGGAGGATTAGAATCAGTGGTGGCTCATCATTAAGGGCATTGGGGCGGTCCCACCAAAAATAAAGTGTAGTGTGTACCTATTACTTTATAAATTAAAATATAACCTAACCCAAACCCATGATTTTCCAAAAATTATTGTCTGGCCCCACCAACAAAAATGAGCATGAGCCGCCACTGATTAGAATACATGGTGCTAACCAGCAAAATCGTTGGAGAATGGGACAGGGAACGATATAGAGACGCACTCATAGACAATCTAACTTCAAGACACAGGAAAATGTCGACATCCGAAGTGATCATCAATAATTAGGACAGACGCTTGTGGAGATAAATAGTTGCATACGCCAGTCGTCATAGAAATGATGAGGATGAATTCTCTTATAATTGTCTTTATTCCTTCTGTGTTTTCTTCTTTCATATTCCTCTGTTGTATCTCTCTTTGTCTCTCTCTCTCTCTCTTTCTCCACCAGTTATCATATTTTAGTGATGTAGATCCTTTCATTCTTATTTCAACTCTGCCACCATCTCTCTCTCTTTTCTCTCTCTCTCTCCTCTATATATATATATATTTTATTTTTTCGATCCAGAAGCACTTGAGCTGAAAGCTCTTTGGCTCTGTGCCATGGACATCGCAACCCTTCGGTTCGGTGCCACGAACACCATAAATCTGGAGAACCTGTGGCTTTTCTGCCAGCCCGCGGAATTGAACCGCACTCACAGGGGCTTGTCACCCGTCGTCCAACGCAAAACGGACACGCTGGGCGGGCGGGCATGTGTATATATATATATATATTGCTTATAATATCACATTTGTGGAAACTATAAGATTTGCCCCCTGATGTCATGAGACCAACATTTGAAACAGTTCACGTTGAACTCCACCTTATAGTTAAGCTAATCTTACACGATAAGCTCTGTCGCTGCTTAATCAACGAGTCTGCAAATTGTTAAAATTTGGTTCAAGAACATTAAGCTAACATTTCCTCCTCCACTTTCCGCACAATCTAAGAATGTGCCAAGTCATCAGAACCCATCCAGTCCCAAATAAGAAGGAAGGAGGGGTTAACTTGTTTGTTGGATCTTCTGTGCCGGGAGATGAGAATGTGAGATTAGCAATGCCAGTTTTTTCTCCATTTACATAGCATATATATATATATCCGCTTCGTGTTGTAAATACAATTTACAAAATTATCTCTGTTTAACAGCATTCGCAAACAATTTTTTGAGAAACAAATCTACACAAAATGATGCAATATCAAAACGAAATGAAAGAAGAGAGGGTTTGAGATAGGTGAAATGTATCCTTCGCTGATGTTTGGATAAACTGTGAAATGGCTTCTCCTGCATCGTTCTGCAGTTTGTAAAAGATTGATAGCACATTTAATCTTCTTCATTTTGTAAAGATATCTGAAATGATTACACAATAAGACCAGTTTACATGAAGATCACGACTGTTTCTTGAAACTTTAATTTTTATTAACACAAGTCTTGTTCGCGCACAAAATCACATAAAGCATAGACAAGAAATATCTACTCAATTCGAGCTTGTGCTTTTCTTTCTATAACTCAAACCTTACTATATGCATGCATTTGAAATCTGTTTTAAATGTTATAATTCAATTGTACATATGCTTCCTTTTTTTTCACTATCCTTGTTGTGTCCACTCCATTGCATGTTTTGCCTCCTTTCTGTCCTCATCTTAAGGACCTATCGAGTCCATCGTTTCGTTGTTTAGTATGTTTTATATATGTGTTGTGTCCACTCCATTGCATGTTTTGTCGCCTTTCTTTCCCCATCTTAAGGACCTATCGAGTCCATCGTTTCGTCGTGTTTTATATATGTTCTTATAAAGATTTGTATTAATTGATGAAACTTTATTTCCACATTGAAGATCGACTGCATGAATCTCTAACACTTCCTACTCCTAGCCATGGTGATGTATGCTTCCTAACTGGTCTTTGTTCACAGTAACGTTCTATTCCAATAATACCTTGGTCTTCCTCTTGTCCGCTTGTTGCCGGAGTTATGAAGTTCGTGCTTTGTGCAATACTCCTCTCGGCAGTTGGCGTACCATTTCTGCGGAGAGAACCGAACCATATGGGGTAAAACCCGATGCAATGGAATAAATACTTTGACATTAAAACCCCTTTTTAAAAACCTCAACAGGGGTGAAGGATTATGTTTGGTCTTTTGTCAGCCGAGACTATGTTCATTATCTTCTTTATATTCTTTTTCTAATCCAGTTTTGTCTCACAGCTTTAGTATATGACGTGATTTCTCTAAATAGTTTTTGCGTTCGTCCCGTACATGTTGTCTTTCACTGCCTCTGTTATTGCTGTGGTTCACCATTGCATTGCCTGTGCGACCTGTTGTCTTGTATCCATTGTATCTGAATAGCTTGCTCTCTGAGGCGCACGTTGGTAGTCTACTTATATGGCCGCCGAACCATTTCATTTGTTGTTTCTTGACAAATTTCAATATTGAACTTGTACCCACTTTTCTCCGTTGTCTCCTTTCCTAAATTGCATTTTTCTTGTTACTCCCAGCATTCTGCATAGACACTTCATCTATGTTACTTCATCTATGTTATGACTAGTTTTCTTCTATCGTTTGATGTCACCATCTAAGTATGGCACTGATATATTAACATAGTGTAGGCAGTAAGATGATGGTTATCGTTGGGTTTATTATTTTTGATATTACAACCAGAGATGTCTCTTTTTCTAAAACTTGTTTATATTTCATTATCTTTCTACTCACATTGTCCTCACTTCTTTGCAAGTATGTCTGCTCTTTTATTTCCGGTACAACACAGCGTGATGTTATCCAGTCGAATGGAATTTGCAATCCATAAACCACTTTGTTAAAATTGTTTCTCAGATGTGACAATTTATAATACTTTAGATTTTCTAATGATATTATGCAGTGGCGGCTCGTGATCATTTTTATTGGTGGGGCCAGACATAAATTTTCTAAAATATCATGGTTTCGGTTAGGTTATATTTTAATGTATAAAATAATAAATACACGTTACACCTTATCTTTGGTGGGGCCCGACCCCACTGGCCCTTAATGACGAGCCGCCACTGATATTATGTCATTACAGCATCTTTGAACTTGTTTAAACAAAGTAAAAACGCAAAAAATCGACTAATACATGCAGATTTATCCCTTCGATTATCGGTCAAATCAATGCAAATTAGAAATTTATAAATAAATATATTTTTTTTATATTTAAGAACAAAGCATTAAATGATTTCTTTATTGATTGATTTTTCAAATAAGGACTGCGTCGTTCGGGTTATAATTGCATTTTGTTACCACAGAACATATAGGTTTGTTGCTAGAGCTACTACAGATGACTGTTGGATGGAAAAAGTAGTAAGTTGTTAGAGATACTACAGATTACTGCTGGATGGGAAAAGTAGTAAGTTGTTAGAGATACTACAGATGACTGTTGGATGGAAAAAGTAGTAAGTTGTTAGAGATACTACAAATGTTGGATGGAAAAAAGTAGTAAGTTGTTAGAGCTACTACATATGACTGCTGGATGGGAAAAGTAGTAAGTTGTTAGAGATACTACAGATGACTGTTGGATGGAAAAAGTAGTAAGTTGTTAGAGATACTACAGATGACTGTTGGATGGAAAAAGTAGTAAGTTGTTAGAGATACTACAAATGTTGGATGGAAAAAAGTAGTAAGTTGTTAGAGCTACTACATATGACTGCTGGATGGAAAAAGTAGTAAGTTGTTAGAGATACTACAGATGACTGTTGGATGGAAAAGTAGTAAGTTGTTAGAGATACTACAGATGACTGTTGGATGGAAAAAGTAGTAAGTTGCTAGAGCTACTACATATGACTGCTGGATGGAAAAAGTAGTAAATTGTTAGAGATACTACAGATGACTGCTGGATGGAAAAAAGTCGTAAGTTGTTAGAGTTACTACAAATGACTGTTGGATGGAAAAGGTAGTAAGTTGCTAGAGCTACTACATATGACTGTTGGATGGAAAAAAGTTGTAAGTTGTTAGAGCTACTACAGATGACTGTTGGATGGAAAATGTAGTAAGTTGCTAGAGCTACTACAGATGACTGTTGGATGGAAAATGTAGTAAGTTGCTAGAGCTACTACAGATGACTGCTGGATGGAAAATGTAGTAAGTTGCTAGAGCTACTACAGATGACTGTTGGATGGAAAATGTAGTAAGTTGCTAGAGCTACTACAGATGACTGCTGGATGGAAAATGTAGTAAGTTGCTAGAGCTACTACGAAGATGGTACATTTGTTTCAATAGTCTCAAGACGAAGATGGTACATTTGTTTCAATAGTCTCGAGACGAAGATGGTACATTTGTTTCAATAGTCTCGAGACGAAGATGGTACATTTGTTTCAATAGTCTCGAGACGAAGATGGTACATTTGTTTCAATAGTCTCGAGACGAAGATGGTACATTTGTTTCAATAGTCTCGAGACGAAGATGGTACATTTGTTTCAATAGTCTCGAGACGAAGATGGTACATTTGTTTCAATAGTCTCGAGACGAAGATGGTACATTTGTTTCAAGAGTCTCGAGACGAAGATGGTACATTTGTTTCAATAGTCTCGAGACGAAGATGGTACATTTGTTTCAATAGTCTCGAGACGAAGATGGTACATTTGTTTCAAGAGTCTCGAGAGGTGGTAAGCTATTTTTGCTGAGAATGTCCTAGTCATACTGGGAAAACCGGTGCAATTGTTTTGTTTGTTATGTTGGGGAGTAAAGTCTATTTAAGTCGAGGCACATCTCTTTCAACCTAAGGCGAACATTTTATTGGTTATATCAGAGCGTATAGGCCAACATGGATGTGGATATATAGAAGAATAGGCAGAGTTTCGTGGACAGAAAAACAGACAAATAAACTAGTTTTAGGAAAACTAGGCATAAAGAAATAATTATTAAGAGAAATAAAATTCAGACAAGTAAAGTATTTTGGCACATAAAAAGACATGACACCATGATAAAATATTTACTAGAGGGGAAAGTTGAGGGGAAGAGCAAGAGGAAGACCGAGAGATAAGTGGGAGGAAACTTTAAGAAATGGACAGGTTACAGTCTGGCAGTGTGCAACACCAAGGCGAAAGACAGAGGATGATGGAGATTCATTGCAGCCAACCTTCGATGTGGAGACGGCACCTGATGATGATGATAGGCCAACAAACATGAAAAATAAGAATTAACTGTTTCAGAGAATTGAATGAATACCAACCGGTGAAAAAAATTTCAGAGAATCCAATGAATACCAACCGGTGTAATGTTTCAGAGAATCCAATGAATACCAACCGGTGTAATGTTTCAGAGAATCCAATGAATACCAACCGGTGCAATGAACTTATCCCTTCTTTAATACCCCGTTTAGAGTTTATGTTTCCTGAGAGCTCTGCATATTTGCCTAGGATTTGACTCGCTAATATGCAGATATTTATGTTATTCTTCGAGTTCTTCCTGATTTCTTGCAACCTCTCAGTTTCTAGTTAGAAAGTACGAGGTTAGGGAAATGGAAAAAAAACTTACTGCCAGATGTAGTAAATTTTTCTTCCTTGGCGATTAACTTCTGCTATGCTCTGGTATGTGTCATAAACAGGGCGTTCCGCTTGAGATCTTCACCGGTCTCCCATAGTTTGTTTTCTATGGTTGTTTCTATTGATGTAGTAGTTTAAAATATATTCTGGAATATTTTGCGGAATGCATATTATCATTTTTTTTCCCGATCCAGAAGCACTTGAGCTTTTCAGCTCTTCGGCTCGGTGCCATGGACATCGTAACCCTTCGGTTCGGTGCCACGAACACCGTAAATCTGGAGAATCTGTGGCTTTTCTGCCATCCCGCGGAATTGAACCCGCACACACAGAGATAGTCACCCGTAGTCCAACGCGCTACGAACACGCTGGGCAGACGGGCATTATTATCATTCTTTAAAGAACAGATGCCCGCCTGCCCAGCGTGTTCGTAGCGCGTGACTACGGTGACTAGTCCTCTGTGAGTGCTGGTTCAATTCTGCGGACTGGCAGAAAAGCTACAGGTTTTCAGATTCACGGTGTTCGTGGCACCGAACCGAAGGGTTACGATGTCTATGGCACGAGCCGAAGAGCTGAAGCTCAAGGCTTCTGGATCGAGGTAAAAAAAAGAACAGATTGGTACTATTATGTAGAGACATTCCCTGTGGTGTAGAGGGTAGGTGTCCATTTCAATTTGAGCACGTAAAAGAACCCTGACAGTTCAAAATCGAGAAGAGCAGGCTGGAAAGCCGCTGCCCGGGTAAAATTTACTTGAAAAGATTAAAAATAAAATTCCTACAAAAATATCTTCCCTATCTTCAAAATTACATACGGTACCCTCACCGGTGCTACGGAGTTCGTGCACTGCAGCTGAGATCTTCCTGTGTAAGAAAGAGATCGGAGCACACATGGTTACTCATCGAAGTGCACTGATGATGGTCCTATCAATCAATCAATCAATCAATGTAGAGACAACTTTTAATATGCTCGGAATACTTATACACTGTAACATTAAAGTAAAGTATACGTTATCATACCACGAGGTACATGGACGTATATTAGGAAACACTGTCTATTTTTCTTCTAACAACGGTACATCATGAAGTATGTGGTCAACATCACGTCGGCCACATTCATTTCTCCGTTCTCTGGTATACAAATGAGGTTGTGTTGACCTTACAACAACTACCAGTGTTTCTCTTGTGTACAATTCAGTTTGGTTTGAGAATCGTTACGTTTGTAACATATTCTACTGCTACTGGGGAATATGAGCCTGAGGACCACGCATATACCAAGAAAATGCACTAACCAGTAGTCTATCTTAGATTTCAGTGATACACTTTAGGAAGTGATACACTGTAGGAAGTGATACACTGTAGGAAGTGATACACTGTAGGAAGTGATACACTGTAGGAAGTGGTAAACTGTAGGAAGTGATAAACTGTAGGAAGTGGTAAACTGTAGGAAGTGATACACTGTAGGAAGTGATACACTGTAGAAAGTGATACACTGTAGGAAGTGATACACTGTAGGAAGTGATACACTGTAGGAAGTGATACACTGTAGGAAGTGAAACTCTATAGGAAGTGATACACTGTAGGAAGTGATACACTGTAGGAAGTGATACACTGTAGGAAGTGATAAACTGTAGGAAGTGATACACTGTAGGAAGTGATACACTGTAGGAAGTGATACACTGTAGGAAGTGATACACTGTAGGAAGTGATACACTGTAGGAAGTGATACACTGTAGGAAGTGATACACTGTAGGAAGTGATACACTGTAGGAAGTGAAACTCTGTAGGAAGTGATACACTGTAGGAAGTGATACACTGTAGGAAGTGATACACTGTAGGAAGTGATACACTGTAGGAAGTGATACACTGTAGGAAGGATCAGCAAAATATGGGTTTCTGTGACGTTGATGGGCGGCTATCGCCTTACACTAACAAAAAGTACTTTGTTCGTGTCCCTTGTGAAGTAATCTGAATATTTTCCAGTGGTAGGTAAGATCGAGTTTCTAGTCATGTCGGAAAAATGACAATATAAAGTAGCTCATATCTTCATGTAAAGATTGCAATTGATCCATTCATCATCATCATCGAATAGCTTGACATGAGCAGAACTTTACCACCCCAACAGTCCTTCAGAATTTATCTCCTTCATACACATCTGCAGCCGTCATGCTCAAACAATCAGCTACATCCTGAATCCATCTACGCCGTAGTCTTTCATTTCTCCTCTTTGTCTGGATACCTCCTTCCATGATGGTTTTCTCTAACCATTCAACGATTGACAACAAAAAGACAACAATTGAGACATTGGCAGTTGAAGTTCGATCAAATTTGGGCTGGAAGTTCCTATCTGGCATACATTAATAACACTAATTAAAGTAACATTTTTGCTAATTTTCACCATTCTCAAAATTACATCGGAGACCCTCGCTGATGCTACAGATTTCGTGCACTGCAGCTAAGATCTTAATGTGTAAGAAAGATATCAGAGCACACATGGTAATTTACCGAAGTGCGATGATGGTGGTCATATCAACCATTCAATCAATCATTGATTCAATCAAAGAATCAATCAAAGCACACCGAAATAATTTTTTAAATCACGCAAAGAACCCAAACTAGAGCTTGGTGTAGCTATACTTTAAATATGTCACTAAAATGTCCTTGCAGCAACCGAACTGATACCAGATGTCGTGCTTGCACTCCTCTGGATTCTATCAGCGAGGTCGAGAGAGGGTAGTTGACGCTTGGGCAACTCAGCTACTCCATAAAAATCGCCCAGGCATGCGTCACGGAGAGACCTGCAGCAACTGTGGCAAGGATTGCCACTCCAGAATAGGCCATTACAGCCACATGAAACGTTGTGATTCAGCACAGAACATACTACGTGACGCAACACCTATTGTCTCATGAGACAAAAAGACCAATGATGATGATGATGATGAAAATGTCCCTGATTGTTTTCTAACTGTATTGTTGCTGATCGAATAAGTAGGACACATTTGCATTCATAATTTATGTTACCATGGTAATGTTAATGCGATACGTGTGCACTACACACGCTCCAAAATGCACAGTTAAGAGGTATAAAAAACCACTTGGTAATAAAACAATCACAGGCAAACAAACACCTAAATAAATCTTTCTTCACAGATCATGAACCTTCGCGTTTTATCTATTTCAATCCATGAATGTATTTTCTGAATTATAAGCGCTGAATTATGAGCGTTTGTTTTATAGTTACATTTATGTCACATTAGGGTATTTTATCATTTTTAAGGAATGGTTTAGTACTTGAGCTTGTTTCTGCAATCTTCGGTTGTTTTTATGTATGTTTTTGAATTTAGTTTGCTGTTTTTATATGTCCACATTTTCCCTTCATTGTTTACTTTCTTTTTATCCTTTATTGTTGTTGCTTTGCCTATTCGTTCCGTATATCAAACCAATTAAAATATTCATTTACTGACATTCGTTTTCTGACATCAGTTGAGATGTCACACTTTTTAAGTGAAGGTAGACCTGATATATTATTTTGCTAAACAAATTTAACGAAGCAAGGATGATGGCACATATTTCATTGCCTAGAGCAGATCAAATGTAAATGAGGCAAAAAAACTGACAGCAGTAAATATTATTAAATGTTTGAATGTTATCAACAACAAAATTGAAAGTACAAAAAAACAACCCAACTTGTTATGCTCGCTCTAGCTACAGATATTCTGTTAAAATATTTTAACCAGTTTTTAACACATTGTTGATGTATACAAAATAAAACACCGAGAGTGGGTGGCCGAATGATTACAAGTGTTGGCGTTTTCTGACGGAAACGTACGTGTTTGGCACCTCTGTAAGGAAAATGGAAAAAAAGGAACCCTTTCATACCTCGTGGTATATAGGACAATACAGTGTTAGGCCTGTATTTTTCGTTGACCGTCGACACACGATGGGTGATGTGGTCAGCATCACACCGGCCGCCTTTACTTTCCCAGAGCATGTCTGGTACTCAGTTGAGGCTGGGTCGAACCTCTGTAAGGTCAACAGTTTATTTCTGTTAGGGAGAAAATAAAACAGATGACCCGCGCACGTGTAGCGACTGCTTTGGACAAACGACCTAAAGTCTGTTTATCTATACAATCAGATGCGGCTCGTCATTGAGGGCCAGTGGGGCCCGGCCCCACCAATAATCGAAACGGAGAATAACTTCCCGGAATAAACAAATAATAGTAAATACTCCAAACACCATGATCTTTCCGAAAATCTGTGTCTGGCCCCACCAAGAAAACTGACCACGAGCCGCCACTGTATACAATACCCCAGTGTACTCTAATAAATGGATACAAAGCACTGTAATTACATTTTTTTTAAATGACAGTTGATATAATAAATAAGAATTCAACTTGTCTCTCTTCTGATTTTAAAGAATGTGTATAAAGTTTCTACAGGTGTAACCAACCATCATCGTCTTGGTGGCATAGAGGTTAGGTGTTTGCCTCTCGTGCCAAAGGTTGCAGGTTCGCTCCCTTATGGAGCCATCTGGATATTTTTTCCAGAGATCCCTGATCTCAGTGTAGGCGAGATCAAGTTCCTAGTCATATTGGAAACTGACGATACAAAGTAGATCCCGTGTTCAATTTGAGCACATAAAGAACCCTTGGCAGTTCAAAATCGAGAAGAGTAGGCTGGAAAGCCGCTGCCCGGGCAAAATCGAGAAGAGTAGGTTGGAAAGCCGCTGCCCGGGCAAAATTTATAAGAAAATATTAAAAATAAAATTCCTACAAAAATATCTTCACAATTACATCTGGGACCCTAACCAGGTGCTACGGAGCTCATACACTGCAGCTGATATCTTCCTGTGTGAGAAAGAGATTGAGCACCCATGGTTACTCACCACAGTGCAATGATCATGGTCATATCAATCAATCAATCAATCAATCAACCATCATTGTAAATTAACTTTCCTACTATAGAATTTGTAAAAACTTAGATATATCTCACATGAGTATTTATTATTCTTGGCTAAGAATACATTGCTTTGCATGTGTATACACATTCTTGTTTTTCCATATTGTTTGACAATAATAAGTTCATCTAAGTACATTTTAATAAAATATTCGATTCTATTGGTAGCTTTACTTCAGCCACATTTTGGAATCGGTTTTCGGTTAAATTGTTCTTCTTCAATCCTCATAGAGTATATGATCTAAATCAGCGTTTCCCAAACTGGGGTAAGCGGACTCCCTGGGGTCTGCGAGATACTCACAGGGGATCCTCGAATGCTTGAAGAAATATTATGATCTTTGACGTTTCAAACAGAAAATACATTTTAAAAACATGTATAAAAACAGTGGTAAACTAGTTCCGATGCGAAATCAAAGGACCCAGACTAGACCGGAGTCTAAATGTCTGACAGGACAAAATGAAAGATAATTTGAAGTTTTCCGCAGTCTGAGAAATTGAAGCCAGCCTGTTGACGTAGCGCAATAATAACTCCAAAGCTAGAAGAATGAAATTTAAGTAATTGGATGAAACGATTTTGGGAAAGATATGATAAATAACGTTGGCGTGCATTGTGTTTTGCTACAAAATATTTTGTCTGAGCTTCACGATGGTTCACTGGCTGAAATTGAAATGCAAAGGTGATGCTAATGATGGCGCGTCTTGTTCAAATCAAAAGGAAACCTCTTCCTGTTTAATAAAATGTAAAATTGCAGACATTGTTTACTAGTACAACACACAGATAATTCATTCCTGTCCGTTTTCATATCTAGAAACTTTTGGGGTCCGCGCAGCAAAATGTATTTAAAAGGGTTCCACGGTAATGCAAAGTTTGGGAACCGTTGATCGAGCGCTGTTACAACAAACTGAAAGTAGTGGACAGTTTTACTTATCTTGGAAGCACACTGTCCCAAAATGTCACCATAGATGATGAAATAAATACCATGATCTCATCTAAAGCTAGCAGCACCTTTGGTAGACTATATAGACACGTCTGGCACAGATGTGGTATTGGCCAAGCCACAAAACTGAAGGTATATCCAGCTGTCGTGCTCTCAGTACTTCTTCACGAGTGCGAAACTTGGACAGTAAATCAACGACACGCAAGGAAGCTAAATCATTTTCACACAGTCTGCCTCAGAAAAATAATGAACGAACATCAAATGGCAGGATATGATCCCAGACACAGAGGTCATAAAAAGAGCCGGTATACCCAGCATCTATACAATCTTGATGCAGTCCAAGACACGATGGGCAGGACATGTGGCTCGAATGGCGGATTACAGAATACCCATACGACTCTTTTATGGTGAGCTGCATAGTGGTAAACGCTCACAGAGTGGTCAGAAAAAGCGATTCAAAGACACACTCAGGAACTCGATGAAATCCTTTGGCGTAGATGTAGACAACTGGGAGAATGTTGCTCAAGACAAATCAGCCTGGCGCACACTTCTTCGACACAGTTCTTCGACCTGCGAGGCAGGTAGAACAGCACGGATGGAACAAAAACGTCAAAATAGAAAGGCAGTAAAACTCCCACAAGTGCAAGTATACCTTACCCACACTGTACAAGAACATTTCAAGCCCGCATCGGCTCACTAGTCATCTACGCACACACAGACAAACATAACGCAACTACATTCCTTGGATGAAAATTGTGTGGTCATCATCACCCGTGATGGACGAGCATCATCACGGTAATGCAAAGTTTGGGAACCGCTGATCGAAATAGTTGTCCTTCACTTTTCTCGGTCTACTGCCGTTTTCTTTATGGCTTCACATGATAATCCAGCATTCTTCAGTTTCTCAAGAAGACTACGATTCAAGGTCGGTTTAGGATGTCCATTTTCATGTATCTATTGTCAGTTCCACTCTAGTACTTATATGGTGACACTCTGATGTTCTGATGTAAGTTGCAGTGTTTGTTCACCGTAGATTTTGTATTTCCTAAGTTGGTAATTAATTATGTTCAAATGAAAGAAATAGTAACATGGTCTGTTGAATCCTTTTTCCTTGCAATTGCCTATGCTTCACCCCTGCCTTCATTTGTGTCTTTACCTTGACGTTTTTTGGTATAGTATAAGTAGTCCTAACCAACACCAAAGCCATGCCAGCGAAATTTATTTTTTTCCCCAGCAGGTTCTACTAGTCTTGACAGATCTGTGTGGGTAGGAGGTAGATTAAGAAGGACACCCTAGATACCCAGACTGAGAACTGCATCATATAGCTTTAACAATTCTTATCTATATTTAAAAAAATTAAGATTATGAAAACAACAACATAAAATCACACCCAAAGTGGAGACTTGTTTTAATAGCAGTACTAAACACATCAAACGTGTCGGCTGCTGTCTACCTAGTCATTCTCTACTTTTTATCTCAACAGCTTTTTTCTTCTATTATCACATCGTACAATATCATTCCTTATTTTTTTGCAACATTCCTGGATACGAAATATTTATAATACGTACTCAACAAAGCAGTAAATGTTCATCTAAGGTCACACAATGTTAAGAGTAATGGAGCCATGTCCTGACAGTTCGATATGCTTATGCTATTAATTCTAACCCTTTTCTAATAATTCAACTTCCTGCATTTTGGTATTAGGTTATCTTGCCCTTTCACCTATCTTAATCTGCCAGATTTGATAAAGATGAATGTGTTTCTGGGAGCAGTGTCATGTCATGTATGTTTTATTTCAGTTCCCTGCAGGGAGAGAGAAACTCGATCCACAAAAACCTGGCCTTGACGTTACTTGCAGCAGAGCTCTTGTTTGTTGCTGGGATTGAGCAGACAGAACACAAGGTGAATTAGAAATGTTCTGTACAGAATAGAATTATCTATTTTTGTTCCTGGCTCATCTTTCACACAAAAGTTATATTTTAAGTTTGTTACTTCACTTGCAAACATTCATCAATTGGTGTCTGCGTAGAATAGAGGGACTGAGATTGTAAATGTATGATATGGCAATCATATGGTCACAAATGAGGAACTTATGGAGAGAACAAGAAAGATTCCAGTTAACCAAGATGCTAAAAAAACAAGCTGGCGCTGGATGGGACAAATTTTAAAAAATCCGAGGGAATATTACAAGTAGGGTCCTTTCTTGGAACACACAGGGACAGCGAAAGAAAGGGAGGTCTAGAAATACATGGTGGCGAGATTTGGAGGCAGAGATCAACAATACAAAGAAGAGCTGAAGGGAGCTGCAGAGATAGCTAGATATAGAAAGACGGCATGAGTTGGTTGAGAGTCTATTTCCCAATCCGGGTTTAAATGGCATGAGAGAGAGACAGAGAGAGTTACTTCACTTCATTAGCAACAGTCTCATAGGTGCACAGTTTTACTCAGCAGATTGTGAAATATATGCATACTGATAATTCCTGTAGCACGCTGGCTGTACATGTCTCATCTGCACCAATAAACTACTGTCATGATGTACAAAATCCATCATTTCTAGAGCTTAAAGGATGGACAATAATGCTATAAAGACAACAATGTTTTGATACAGAGTCATCAAGTACAGTCTTCCAGTGGCACAATGTAACTTCAAGTACTGTTCTTCTCACATCCATCAAACACTTCATCATATGTTTGGTCTGAATAAAATATGTTAACTCTATGTCCTTCTTTAATGGTACCTAGTATGCCTAGAGTAGAGTAGAAATCAACAAGACTAGAAGGCGGGAAAATAACATAGTTAAACCCTAACTGTTTTGTCATTGAGCAGCACAGAATACACATTTATCCCCTAGTGATAGAGCATTCCAATTGTGACTTCTGTCAGGGGTAGGGATAGAAATTCTACAGACATTACAGCAATTAATTGCTACTAACAACTTTACATGGCAGTAAACAAACAGAACAGTGCCATGAGACAGGCCAACAGTGTCCTGAGACAGAACAACAAGCCAGCAGTGTCATGAGACAGACCACCAAGCCAACAGTGTCTGGAGACAGAACACCAAGCCAGCAGTGTCTTGAGACAGACCACCAAGCCAACAGTGTCTGGAGACAGAACATCAAGCCAACAGTGTCTGGAGACAGAACATCAAGCCAACAGTGTCTGGAGACAGAACATCAAGCCAACAGTGTCTGGAGACAGAACATCAAGCCAACAGTGTCTGGAGACAGAACACCAAGCCAACAGTGTCCTGAGACAGACCACCAAGCCAACAGTGTCTGGAGACAGAACATCAAGCCAACAGTGTCTGGAGACAGAACATCAAGCCAACAGTGTCTGGAGACAGAACATCAAGCCAACAGTGTCTGGAGACAGAACATCAAGCCAACAGTGTCTGGAGACAGAACACCAAGCCAACAGTGTCCTGAGACAGAACATCAAGCCAACAGTGTCTGGAGACAGAACACCAAGCCAACAGTCCTGAGACAGAACACCAAGCCAACAGTGTCTGGAGACAGAACACCAAGCCAACAGTGTCTGGAGACAGAACACCAAGCCAACAGTGTCTGGAGACAGAACACCAAGCCAACAGTGTCTGGAGACAGAACATCAAGCCAACAGTGTCTGGAGACAGAACATCAAGCCAACAGTGGAGACAGAACATCAAGCCAACAGTGTCCTGAGACAGATCACCAAGCCAACAGTGTCTGGAGACAGAACATCAAGCCAACAGTGTCTGGAGACAGAACACCAAGCCAGCAGTGTCTTGAGACAGACCACCAAGCCAACAGTGTCTGGAGACAGAACATCAAGCCAACAGTCCTGAGACAGATCACCAAGCCAACAGTGTCTGGAGACAGAACACCAAGCCAACAGTGTCTGGAGACAGAACACCAAGCCAACAGTGTCTGGAGACAGAACACCAAGCCAACAGTGTCTGGAGACAGAACACCAAGTCAACAGTGTCTGGAGACAGAACACCAAGCCAGCAGTGTCTTGAGACAGACCACCAAGCCAACAGTGTCCGGAGACAGAACACCAAGCCAACAGTGTCTGGAGACAGAACACCAAGCCAACAGTGTCTGGAGACAGAACACCAAGCCAACAGTGTCTTGAGACAGACCACCAAATCCAACAGTGTCTGGAGACAGAACATCAAGCCAACAGTGGAGACAGATCACCAAGCCAACAGTGTCTGGAGACAGAACATCAAGCCAACAGTGTCTGGAGACAGATCACCAAGCCAACAGTGTCTGGAGACAGAACATCAAGCCAACAGTGTCTGGAGACAGACCACCAAGCCAACAGTCCTGAGACAGATCACAAGCCAACAGTGTCTGGAGACAGAACACCAAGCCAACAGTCCTGAGACAGATCACCAAGCCAACAGTGTCTGGAGACAGAACATCAAGCCAACAGTGTCTGGAGACAGATCACCAAGCCAACAGTGTCTGGAGACAGAACATCAAGCCAACAGTGGAGACAGAACATCAAGCCAACAGTGGAGACAGAACATCAAGCCAACAGTGGAGACAGAACATCAAGCCAACAGTGGAGACAGATCACCAAGCCAACAGTGTCTGGAGACAGAACATCAAGCCAACAGTGTCTGGAGACAGAACATCAAGCCAACAGTGTCTGGAGACAGACCACCAAGCCAACAGTGTCTGGAGACAGAACACCAAGCCAACAGTCCTGAGACAGATCACCAAGCCAACAGTGTCTGGAGACAGAACATCAAGCCAACAGTGTCTGGAGACAGAACACCAAGCCAGCAGTGTCTTGAGACAGACCACCAAGCCAACAGTGTCTGGAGACAGAACATCAAGCCAACAGTCCTGAGACAGATCACCAAGCCAACAGTGTCTGGAGACAGAACACCAAGCCAACAGTGTCTGGAGACAGAACACCAAGCCAACAGTGTCTGGAGACAGAACACCAAGCCAACAGTGTCTGGAGACAGAACACCAAGTCAACAGTGTCTGGAGACAGAACACCAAGCCAGCAGTGTCTGGAGACAGACCACCAAGCCAACAGTGTCTGGAGACAGAACACCAAGCCAACAGTGTCTGGAGACAGAACACCAAGCCAACAGTGTCTGGAGACAGAACACCAAGCCAACAGTGTCTTGAGACAGACCACCAAGCCAACAGTGTCTGGAGACAGAACACCAAGCCAACAGTGTCTGGAGACAGAACACCAAGCCAACAGTGTCTGGAGACAGAACACCAAGCCAACAGTGTCTTGAGACAGACCACCAAGCCAACAGTGTCTGGAGACAGAACATCAAGCCAACAGTGGAGACAGAACACCAAGCCAACAGTGTCTTGAGACAGACCACCAAGCCAACAGTGTCTGGAGACAGAACACCAAGCCAACAGTGTCTGGAGACAGAACACCAAGCCAACAGTGTCTGGAGACAGAACACCAAGCCAACAGTGTCTTGAGACAGACCACCAAGCCAACAGTGTCTGGAGACAGAACATCAAGCCAACAGTGGAGACAGAACACCAAGCCAACAGTGTCTGGAGACAGAACAACAAGCCAACAGTGTCTGGAGACAGAACACCAAGCCAACAGTGTCTTGAGACAGACCACCAAGCCAACAGTGTCTGGAGACAGAACACCAAGCCAACAGTGTCTTGAGACAGAACACCAAGCCAACAGTGTCTGGAGACAGAACACCAAGCCAACAGTGTCTGGAGACAGAACACCAAGTCAACAGTGTCTGGAGACAGAACACCAAGCCAACAGTGTCCTGAGACAGATCACCAAGTCAACAGTGTCTGGAGACAGAACACCAAGCCAACAGTGTCCTGAGACAGATCACCAAGTCAACAGTGTCTGGAGACAGAACACCAAGCCAACAGTGTCTGGAGACAGAACACCAAGTCAACAGTGTCTGGAGACAGAACACCAAGTCAACAGTGTCTGGAGACAGAACATCAAGCCAACAGTCCTGAGACAGAACACCAAGCCAACAGTGTCTGGAGACAGATCACCAAGCCAACAGTGTCTGGAGACAGAACATCAAGCCAACAGTGTCTGGAGACAGAACATCAAGCCAACAGTGTCTGGAGACAGAACATCAAGCCAACAGTGGAGACAGAACACCAAGCCAACAGTGTCTGGAGACAGAACACCAAGCCAACAGTGTCTGGAGACAGAACACCAAGCCAACAGTGTCTGGAGACAGAACATCAAGCCAACAGTGTCTGGAGACAGAACATCAAGCCAACAGTGGAGACAGAACACCAAGCCAACAGTGTCTGGAGACTGACCAGCAAGCAACAGTACCCAGAGACAGACCAGCAAGCCAACAGTGTCCTGATACAGACCATCAGTTTTCTTGGACAGGCCAACAGTGTCCTGAGACAGGCCATCAATTTTTTTGGACAGGCCAGCAGTGTCCTGAAATAAACCATTCAATTTTCTTTGGCAGTCCAACAATGTCCTGAAATAGACCATCAATTTTCTTTGGCAGTCCAACAATGTCCTGAAATAGACCATCAATTTACTTGGATAGGCCAACAGTTTCATGAGACAGACCATCAATTCTTCTGGACAGGACAACTGTGTCCTGACACAGACCATCAATATTCTTGTAGAGGCCAATAGTGTCCTGAAACAGATCACCAATTATTTTGCACATGCCAATATTGTCCTGACCATTATTTTATATAGAGACCTTTATACATACCATCATTATCTTATACATACCATCATTATTCTATACAGATCATCATTATGTTATACATACCATCATTATTTTATACATACCATCATTATTTTATACATACCATCATTATTTTATACATACCATCATTATTTTATTTATACTTACCTTCATTATTTTATTTATACTATACCATCATTATTTTATTTACTACCATCATTATTTTTATACCATCATTATTTTATTTATACTTACCTTCATTATTTTATTTATACCTACCTTCATTATTTTATTTATACCTACCTTCATTATTTTATACAGACCACCAGTTTTTTTGTTATGTTTTAGATAAACTGAGACAGGTGCAAATATTTTGAAGAGTAAAATAAATAAAAAGAAAGAAGATTTATTGCATAATTAAATAGAAGGCCAGGCACCTACCTGAATCAATATAAACTTGGTCAAGCTGACATGCATCAAATTGGGTTTATCTTAATTTTAAAGTCATTATCTTATCTCTTGTTTCAGATACTGTGCTCTGTTATTGCTGGATTTCTACATTTTTTCTTCCTGGCTGCCTTCACTTGGATGTTTATTGAGGGACTTCACATTATCTTTATGCTTGTACAAGTTTTTGATTCTTCAAGATCCAGACTACCTTATTATTATCTGACTGGTTATGGTAGGTTACATTGTTTAACCAGGTTTATATTAGCTGATTCTGTTATATTAGTTCACCGGTTATAATATTCGTTATTCGCCTGTGTGTTGCCGGGGCTCACAAGGGGAGCAAATAATAGTAACACTGTGACCTATAAGGTGGCTACGGTAAGGGCCTAGGAAAGCTACCCTAGTGTTGAAGGGAATGGCCATGCCGGGGGCATACAGCCATTGCCCCAGGGTAGAGGGCCTCATACTAGACAAGTAGATAGGATAGTAGAAGCGAGCTAGATAATATAAGGAGACACTGTAGGGTTTGAAGACCAAAGCTGCACACTATGATGAGAATAGCAGCACTAGAACGAGACTTTGACGTAGATTAATTAGCATTTGCTTAGCGACGATAGTGACAACACAATAAGAACGACATAAATACTAGAGGAGGACGGACATATTATTGTGGAAGATGATTGAATAAACATGTATTAAGAAACCAACAACATCTGTCTGTTGTATTATTGTCAATTAACATCAACAACCTACAGAGATTAGTAACATCACGAATATCAAACGAATTACCAACTACTAAAGGACTTCCTATTAAAAGTTGACCATCGCTATCACAAACAACAACAAGACCCCCTATAATACTAGTAAATAGAAAGTGTAGCAGAAATCGGATGTGCTGGTCTACTTGTAGGCACATAACTGGCATAATGTACAATTGCTCTTAGGCTCAGATCACATACAAATCACAAAGGGTGGTTTAACAAGTAGTTGATATGGAGCATTGGAAGAAAAATATTCGTTATTATTGTAAAAGAGTTCAGTCAATAAGTTTATCACAAAGTGTTATAAGATAGTTTCAACGTTGATTGATTTGACCATCATCATTGCGCTCGGTGAGTAACAATCGTACTCAATCTCTTTCTTACACAGGAAGATCTTTGCCGAAGTGCACAAACTGTGTAGCACCGACAAGGGTCCCCTGTTGTAAATTAGAAGATGGTAAAAATAATTTGTAGGGAAAATTTATTTTTACAGTTTTCTAATTAATTTTGCCTGGGCAGCGACTTTTCAGCCTGCACTTCTCGATTTCGGACTGCCAAGGGTCTTTAAGTGCTCAACATGAACACAGGATCTACATTTTATCGTTTGTCTCCGATAGGACTAGGAACTTAACCTCACCTACACTGAGATCAGAGATCCCTGGAAAAATATCCCAATTGCCCCACAACGGAGAGAACCAAGTACCTTTGGCACAAAAGGGGAACACCTAACCTCACCGCCACATAGACCTCTTGAAACATGGCTGTTGGTAATTTATACAGGTGTCATTATATGTGGTATAACCATTGAGCTTGATGTTTATGGGTAGCAGATGATGATGTATATGTGCATGCACAGTTTCCGTGCACATGCAGTTGAAAATGATGGTCATTCTCGAAGATTGCATTTCCGAAGAACAGAGTACTGTTGTGAACTTTCTTTTTTATAACAAGAGACTTGTAGCCAATGATATTAATAAGAAATGGTTTGATGATTACGGTGGCAAGTGTTTGTCACAAGTTTAAATATACAACTTAAAAAATTGTTGATGAATACTTACCTGGTCTCCCTGTACATATTTGAACTGACAGATGGATAATAATAGATTGTGTTGCAACCGTAATAAGATGATCTGGTTTAGTTTATAACACAATGCATGATCTTCTAGATTTTTGCGAAATGTACTTGCGTTGAGTGCCCAGACAATTGAATGAAAAAACCAAAATGAACCAAATGGGTATTTCCATTGAACATTTAACCAGGTACACAGATACAAAAGCTGACATGCTTCAACGGATTCTCACATGTGGGAGAATTATGAATGCATCATCATAAACCAGAAACAATGTGTTCTTAAATCAAGTGGAAACATAAGTGTGAGCCTTCAGCCAGAAATTCAAAATTCTGTCAACAGCAGGGAAGGTTACTTTACAGTGTTTTGGGATTTGAAAGGCGTTACATTAGCTCATTTCCAGAAGAAAGATGACATTGTGACTGCTGTATCATTCTGTGAAGTTATGTTGAAGCTACGTGATGTATTTTAAAAATGCACCCGGTCTATTGACTAGGGAATACTTATTCTTCACGACAATACCAGATCCCATACTGCTCGATTACCCTAAGAGACAATTGATCTATGGTGGAAACTTCTTGAACAACTTCGACTCAACCTTGTGCAATTTCGACCACTTTTGTCACCTATAACTCACTTTGGTGGCAAGCGCTTTGCTGATTATGAATAATTTGAACCAATGTTGAAGATGTTCCAAGATTTAATAATTATTTATTGTTTTATCAACTTCAGCTTCTTTCTCTTAGGAAGAAATATTTCTTATGAATTTCATAATGTTATCATATCAACTAACATTCTCTATAACTGGTTTCAGGTGTCCCTTTTGTGGTCGTTGGAGTCTCTTGTCTGTTCTACTATAAAGGATACGGAACTGATGACTAGTAAGTATTTGAGTCTGTCATATATTTCTAGAACTATGCAGCCGTAGAGCTAATACACAGCCTAGAAGTGTATTCTAAGTTTGATTAATGTTACCTAAAAGTGGAGGAAAAACAAAATAGGGTGATGAAGCGGCCATGCGTTGTCAGGGCCTGCATGGAGAGCAAAGAATAGTAACACTGCAACCTACAAAGCATGTCATAAGAGACGACTGAGGTAGGGGTAGGGCTCTTATGCTTGGATCACATACAAATCACAAAGAGTGGTTAACAAGTGGTTGATATGGAGCATTCGAAGAAGAAGAATAAGCAGTAAAGTAAGAGCAACATTGATCCAAACCTGAAATGTTGATGATGGTATTCTTGTAGTCTCTAGAGGTATTGTATATCTCACTATTTGCGATGATTATGAATGAGTAGCTGATGTCTCTGGTCACACTTTAAATCAATGATATACCTTAGTCTGACTTCATCATATTTAAATCAGTGTTGAGTGTTTGTTTCTAATGAATCCGCCCTGGACAAGCTTTACCAGTATGGTCAAATACACCATTAAAAAAAACCTTGGTAGTTAATAAAAATCGGGAAGAGCAGGCTGGAAAGACCCTGCCTGGGAAAAATTCATTAGAGAGATATTTAAAAAGCATATTTTCTACAAAATATTTTCACGATCTTCTAAAATTACATAGGGCACCCATGCCGATGCTACAGAGTTTGTGCACTGCTGCTGAGATCTTCTTGCGTAAGAAAGAGATCGGAGCACACATGGTTACTCATCGAAGTGCAATTATGATGATACTTTCAATCAATTAACCATGTCAAATGTCTTTAAGTCTTGTTTGCAAATGTCCCTGAAGTAAAGGTAATGCATTTCAAAAACTCCTTGCTTGAAGTCAGTTTTGCATACAAGATATCTTTAGCATTTCACATGAGCTGCTTGAGGTGTGTACCTGGGGTCTTCTTCAGTGACACAGTAACAAACAATAAGATATTGAAATATGCTAAGCAAGATGTCCATCACAATATTCTCCTCTGTCTAAGATGGCTGCATCACTAAGATGACTACATCATCGTAATCAGGTGCTGTACTGGCTGGCATAAGCGATCATTTATCTCCACAAATCTCTGTCCCTGGTATTTACTATCATCTCAGATGTTGTCGCTCTTCCATGGCATGAAGTCGGGCTGTCCAAAATTTTTCACTAATCTATATATGATATTGCTATTAATAACTGTTTTTAAATATTGACAACATTCTCAATAAAAATATATATATTTTCTCTTTAGCTGTTGGTTGACCACTGAAAGATACTTTATTTGGGCGTTTGCTGGACCAGTTGCTCTCATTCTGTTGGTAAGCTCTTGTCATTGACTTTTTCTATGAATATAATTTTTCATTTTGTAAATTAACCAAGATGGTCATAAACTTAATTTTCAAAGATCTGGAACATATAAGAAATTATTGTCTATCCTAAAATAGAATATATAAAGAACGTCAGTAAACACATGACAAGCCTAAAATTGATAATTCGTATTACAAGCCCATGTGTTCCTAATGATTGAGAATGTTCCTAATCTGGAATGACCTCACATAGTCAGATAGGGCGTACAGTGTAGACATACTCTTAGACAAAGATCATAAAGCCCAAATATACCCCGAAAAATGATCTTTGAAGAGCAGTGAATACACGTAGGAAGGAAAAGTGTGGAGGGTCTGACTGTTAGCAAGACAGACTCAAAACATTTCCTGTAGGATAAAACCGGAAGCAGTGCCCTACATCTGTGTGGTACCATACACAAGTAGGGTCGAAGGAACTGGGCTGCAACATACAGTCTTTTTGTCAAAGATCAATTATATATCTCAATAAGAATAAATCAAATTGGTTGCAAAGAACGAACGCTAAGATGAAAAGGAGAAGAACACATGACAATGTCTTCCTGCTTTGCAGTACCCCCATAATCCACAGTGCTGACAGAATCATCTGCAGTGCCCCAACAACTTACAGTTTTGGCAGAATCGTCTGCAGTACCCCACAACCCACAATGCTGACAGTATCATCTTCAGCACCCCTAGAACCTACAGTGCTAGCAGAATTGTCTGCAGGACCTCCACAACTGACAGTGCTGCCAGTATCATCTGTAGCACCCCAGAACTCTACAGTGCTGACAAATGTCTGCAGGACCTCCACAACTGACAGTGCTGACCCGAATTATCTGAGCCCCAAAAACTATTCAGTGCTGACAAATTGTCTGCATGCCCCAACAACATTCAGTGCTGACAGAATTATCTGCAATGCCCTAAAAACATTCAGTGCTGACAGAATTATCTGCAATGCCCCAACAACATTCAGTGCTGGCAGAATTATCTGCAATGCCCCAACAACATTCAGTGCTGACAGAATCGTCTGCAGTGCTCCCACAATACCATGCAGAATCCTTAGCAGTGCCTCCCACAACAGCCAGACCATGCAGAAGTGTCAGCAGTAATGAACATAACATCATTTTTAAGGGATGAAGAAGTTTAAACATATTCCATTATACAATTATTGAAAAGAGACAATAGAATGTCTTTATATTTTTTTTATGTGAGACACAGCGTGAGAATGCCTCAGTTCTAAAACTATTAACTTAATGAGAAAAAACAATGACACTAAATTAAAGATGCTTTATAGATTTTTTGTCCTGTTCCTCCAGGTCAATGCCTTTTTCTTGACATATGCCATGAGCACTGTGTGCAGACATGCAGAATATGTGTTCAGCTCTAAGGACAAAGCTACTGGAAGTGGGATCAGGTAAAGTGACTGCTACTTTTGATAAAATGACCTACTTACTGCCACTCTCTTTACTGTCAGATTTGTTTACAGCTTGCTTTTCTCATAAATGTCTATACTTTTCTTACAACTTGTTTGCCTACTCACCTACATTGTTCTGTATGGATAGAAATATTCCCATAAAGTACTACATTGTTGCTGTATGGATAGAAATATTCCCATAAAGTACTACATTGTTGCTGTATGGATAGAAATATTCACATAAAGTACTACATTGTTGCTGTATGGATAGAAATATTCCCATAAAGTACTACATTGTTGCTGTATGGATAGAAATATTCCCATAAAGTACTACATTGTTGCTGTATGGATAGAAATATTCACATAAAGTACTACATTGTTGCTGTATGGATAGAAATATTCACATAAAGTACTACATTGTTTCTGTATGGATAGAAATATTCATATAAAGTACTACATTGAAAAATCTGGCCAGCAATGGCAGAATGCGGGAGGGCCATTCAGATTCAGATCTGTTTGATTCTGAACACGACTTTGCTAGCGTATTTCCGCCATATTTGGTCGGGTATTTTCCGGTTTCGTGTGCCGAGCTACTGAGTTAGTGCTTGAGCAACGCTGTGAACTATGACTGTTACATGGAATGCTTTTTGCTGTCAACCGTGCGTTAGTTATGTGTATTCAGAAAATGGCGGACAGCGGTTATGACGAACAAGCTCAAACTGCCGTATGCAGTTATATTGCAGTGCAGAAAGCTGGATTTTGTCGTGATTGATGTTCTCTTCGACAAGAATTGCAATTCAAGTGATGAACAGTTTTGTGTTGCTACATTAGCGACGGCCATATGCATTTTATGCGGAGCAGGTTTTTTTTGTGGCGTTACGCGGCTGTTTCATTCTGGAATTAGTTAACACAGGAAAGCGTTTCACAGCTGTTAGCATTTTGTGTGATTTTCATTGGCACAGAAACGGAGCAATTATGGGGTGACCCGTTGCAGTGAAGTTGGAACCGTACTATGAACTATGAACTACATTGTTGCTGTATGGATAGAAATATTTCCATAAAGTACTACATTGCATACCTCACCTCTATGTGGTAGCCCTGGAAACAGATTAAGGCTCAATAGTCTAGCAAAGTGGGTGAGGATCAAGAGAGAGCTACCATGCGGTAAGGTATTTGTGTGGACACAATCACGAATGCTATGTGATGTGTTTGCATTATAGACAAGCAGAATCTCAAAGTGACTGTGTCCACATGCGTCTCCTGGCCGAAGTCCAAAGACACACGACAGTTGCAAATGTGGTACAAATGACAGCTAAACAGAACAAAGATAAGAAACAAGGAATTGTCATAAATGTGCACTCACTGCACCCAAAGTAAATTGTCACACCATAATTGCCAGCTCTTGACAGGACTCTGTGACAGTCAGAGTTATTCTGTCTGAGTCATGTCAATGCAAGGAAAGAATGCAGTTAACCAAGTACTTGAGACCAAATGCAGGTAAAGGGGATGACGAAGTTTGCTGAGAGAAAAATTAAAAGTTGTTGGCCATCCTGTTGACCGATTGTCCATCTTTTTATATGAGCTGATAATTCAAAGTTATACTTTATTTAATGTTACAAACATGCTCCATGCACTAAATCTTTCTATATCAAAGTTATACTTTTGATGATTGTGAAGATTTTTTAAAGTTGATAGCTTATGAAGGACATATGTTAAGAGATGCATTTACTTGAAAACTGCTTGTAAATGTTTGTACAATTTTTAATCAATTTCATTTGTTGTTAATATCTCTGTGTTAGTCCAACAAATAAGAAATATATTTCTACAGAACTTGGGTGCAGGGAGCTTTGGCACTTGAAGTTCTTCTTGGCCTGACATGGACTCTGGGATACTTCCTGATGAATGATAACAGTCTGCCTCTGGCTTACATATTTTCAATCATGAATAGTCTACAGGGGCTGTTCATCTTTGTCTTCCATTGTCTGCTCAACAAGAAGGTAAGTGTAGATAGCGGTTTTATCCTCCCGTTCATCTTTGTCTTCCACTGTCTCTCAAAGGAATAGTAAAAGTATAGTGTTGTACAGTTTTCTTTCATTTCATCTTTGTCTTCCTTGTCTGCTCAACAAGAAAGGTAAGTGTAGATAGCAGTTTTCTACTCTGTTCATCTTGGCCTCATGTCTGACTCAACAAAGTAAAGTAAGTGTTGATGCAGTTTTCTCTCTCCTGTTCATCTTTGTCTTCCATTGTCTGCTCAACAAGAAGGTAAGTGTAGATAGCGGTTTTCTCTTCCTGTTCATCTTTGTCTTCCACTGTCTGCTCAACAAAAAGTAAAAAAGTAAGTGTTGATAGCAGTTTTCTCTTCCTGTTCATCTTTTCCATTGTCTGCTCAACAAAAAAGTAAAAAAAGTAAGTGTTGATAGCAGTTTTCTCTTCCTGTTCATCTTTGTCTTCCATTGTCTGCTCAACAAGAAGGTAAGTGTAGATAGCGGTTTTCTCTTCCTGTTCATCTTTGTCTTCCACTGTCTGCTCAACAAGAAGGTAAGTGTGATAGCAGTTTTTTCTTCCTGTTCATCTTGTCTTCCATTGTCTGCTCAACAAGAAGGTAAGTGTGATAGCAGTTTTCTCTTCCTGTTCATCTTTGTCTTCCATTGTCTGCTCAACAAGAAGGTAAGTGTAGATAGCAGTTTTCTCCTCCTGTTCATCTTTGTCTTCCATTGTCTGCTCAACAAGAAAGTAAGTGTAGATAGCGGTTTTCTATTCCTGTTCATCTTTGTCTTCCATTGTCTGCTCATCAAGAAAGTAAGTGTAGATAGCGGTTTTCTATTCCTGTTCATCTTTATTTTACTCTCTTTGTTCTCAATTTTTAATGGACTTTAATGCTTTTTAACTAAATATTCTTAAAATTTGTTTATTGACAAAAACAATATTATGAATGTAAAGTTTAGACTAAATCTATTGTAGGTAATAGCATTTAGTAGTCAAAATATCACTTAACTTTATGACTACTTTCTTATTTTCATTAATCTTCATTTATTATTATTCATTTATCCTGCTTTCTGACATCATTCACTACTTCTATCTTACTCAAGCGTATGTCATGTTTTGTCATTAGCCAGATCATCCATCAGAAGACTAATGTCATTATTGATATATTTTTTCACTGTTATTGTTTTTGTTAAACATTACCGAGCTATAGCCTGGTAGCAGTATGATAAAAAAAGCAAAGAAGAATTCTTGTTTTTATTACCACTCTCCATTCTTCCATCGACTTCCTAAGTACATACATCAATTATAATTCTCTTGATATCGTTCTTGTCAAACAGGCCCAGAAAGAGTATCGTCTGATGGCAAATTCAGTGGTCAAACGCTCACCAAGCAATGCAACTACCCACTCAACCTTGACCAAACGTACACACAACACCAACCACAGCCATGACCACAATCACAGTCCAAGCCACAGTCAACAGAAACTTAATGTAAACAACGGCCACTCCATGGCTTAAGAGATGCTCTCACAATTTACTAATGCTACACATACTAATGCTCCCACCTTCAAGAGCAAAACTGCTAGCAATAGCATTATTGATATAAGGAAGACTGCAGTAAAACTATGTAGCAATGTCAAAACACGTAAAAACAAAGTATTGTTGTTTTACAAAATACAAAAAAACAATAACAATACACTGCAACATCAATAGATTGCATAGAACAAACTTCAAGAGCAAGCCTGCTGGCAATAGCATGCATAGAACAAACTTCAAGAACAAAACTGCTGGGAACAAATTGCATAGAACAAACTTCAAGAACAAAACTGCTGACAATAGCATGCATGGAACAAACTTCAAGAACACAACGGGCTGGAATAGCATGCATGGAACAAACTTCAAGAACACAACTACTGAGAATAGCTTGCATAGAACAAATACAAACTTCTATTGATTCAGATTTTCATTTATATAAAACGAGATAATATGATTGAAAGTAAGTAATATAACCTACCTAAATATTACAAATATAATTTAGCTGGCTTCACTTATCAGAGACCTTGCTTAATAATATATACAACATTTCTAAATATTGCAAATATTTGTGATGCTTTTGTTTTACTATTCCATTACTAGTTTTACATAAAATGTATAATACTTTCGTTATATACTTTTCTTCTTGTGTTATATTATATTAGTTGTTGTATATTCGTTATTCAGTGTATTGTCGTGTAAAATTGTTTTTGTACATAGCAGAAGTACTGAAATAATATGACAAGGTTTCTTTACAAATAAGGAAAGAACAAAGTAAAAATCAGAGAAATGAGAGCCTACAAGTAATGATGCTAGCGTTAGATTGGTCATACAATAACTTGTTCTGAACTGCACAGGGAAAGAGGAACAGAGAAAGGCAAAAAGATCACGAAAAGAGAGCTGAAAACAGATATTAACTCTTAGTGGACCAGAGCAAAAGCCATATTTTTGCAAGCCATTTGTTTTTAGAATAAAAACGTCCTTACTGTGGCTCCTGGTAAAAAGGTGCCCAACCTAATGCCATGTAGTGTAACATTTGGTCCTCAATGAGTTAAGGTAACTAGGAAGGCATGAAAAGTATAGGACAGGACAAGAAAAGAATTGTACGTGTTTATTGAGAATATATGCTCCACAGGTAGCTGGAAAGATTAATATTACTATATTAGTTATTACATAAACTTCTATGATGCGTATGTGGTGCTTTTATGTTGATATGAATGCATGATTAACACACATTCTATATCTGTATTGTGAATAGTCTATGGTTGCTGCATATTAAAGGATGATTCAATTGTTATATTGTTATGAATATATTAGTAATGGAAACCCATACAAGCTTGCCAGTAACACATTCATATGAATATATATACCAACTCTCTGTTGTACTTGTTTTTGTAAACTTTAAAATGTGTATATTTGAATCCATTTTGTTTATTACTTTCTGTCAATTTGTTAACAATTTATTTAAGATACAATAACCAATGGCTGAATGAATTAGAGCGCGGCTTCCATTAGGAAGACCCGGTTCATTCCCAGTAAAGCTAAGGAGTATTTTTCTGTCTGGGGTATTATGAAAAATTTGAACCTGAGTAGTTTTGCGGGACTGCACTAGCCATTCAGACTAGGTTCCCCTTGTCCTTTCTCAGTTTGGAAACTACTGCGTTAGACGTTATTTGTATCATTATGTTGCATATGTAATATATATTATAATATATATGTTCCCTAAGCGCCAGGGGTGCCAAAGGCTGGAGAGAGAGTTGCATAATATACACCTGAGTATTGCAAGGAAGATAATTTCTCTCCATATACTGTAGTCTGGGAGATTTGCTTTCTTTCTGTAGTTTGACAATAATATCAGTGGTGTTGTCTTCTGTTTGTCAGTTGTGATAACAATGTTTATAATATTGTTGCTGCCACATTGGAATCTGCTAAAAATAGCTATGAATTTAAGTTGTCATGACCTGAAGGTTTTTTCTTCTTTTGTTAGTACTTAGATGTCCTTGATAGTTTCTTTCGTGCAGAAATGTCAGTATTTATGTCACGGTCACTTTCAGTCTCAGAGATGTTCCGTTGGTGTCTAGTACTTATTTATTCAGTTTTTTCTCTGAAACATTCAACCCATCTTCTTCTTCGAACACTCCATATCGACCACTTGTTAACCACTCTATGTGATTTGTATGTGATCTGAGCCTAAGAGCGATTGAACATTATGCCAGTTATGTGCCTACAAGTAGGCCAGTACATCCGTTTTCTGCGATGTTTTTTATTTATTATGGTTATGTTATGTTATGCAATCAACATTATGGCACATTGGGAATTCCCATTCGTGCTCTGTCCTCCGCTGCAGCAGCCATCCCAAAGTCCATTTGCTCACAGTACCCATGAGAAGT
This sequence comes from Arion vulgaris, assembly GCA_020796225.1. Taxonomy (NCBI): domain Eukaryota; kingdom Metazoa; phylum Mollusca; class Gastropoda; order Stylommatophora; family Arionidae; genus Arion; species Arion vulgaris. The sequence continues at coordinate 23,572,771 of CM036763.1, read as the reverse complement.
TGATTACTATATCTACTCTCTCTACCACGAAGACGACACTGTCTGGCATGTCCAAACTTAACGCCTAATTCTTGAACTCGTTCCAGTATCTGAGACTTGCCCATGTCACATAATTGAGAACATACCACATTGATGATATCAGCTCTGTCCATACTTCTGCCCGCTTGAGTTGGGGTATTGTTTGCAAGAGAGTCAGTACGTTCGTTACCCCGCACTCCAGCGTGTACAGCCAAGTCATTTTCTTGAGATGTGATCCCCGAATGATGTCCACCCATTCCACACACATACTTCCTGATTCAATCATTTGAAGCATTTATTAGGGTAGCTTCCCTAGGTCCTACATCAATCGGCTCTTACAACATTCCTTGTAGGTCACAGTGGTACTATTCTTTGCTTCCCTTGTGGGCCTCGGCACCACACGGGCACAACCCATCTTACTTGTCTTCACCTTTACATGAAAATAATGTTATTTCCCCTGCTTCTCACTACTGTATTTAATTTACCATATGCAAGTAAAGTAACGAGTTTAAGAGGTCTCTGCTGTGTAGAGATTAGATACTTATCTCTCATGCCAAATGTACCAGGTTCGCTCTCTTGTGGAGCCATCTGGATATTTTTCCAGAGATCCCTGATCTCAGTGTAGGTGACGTAGGTGAGATTGAGTTCCTTGTCTTATCAGAGACTGATGATAAATCGTAGGTCTCATATTCAATTTGAGCACGTAAAAAACCCTTGTCAGTTCAAAATCGAGAAAAACAAGCTGGAAAGCTGCTGCCTGGCAAATTTCATTAGAAAAGATTAAAAATGAATTTCCTACAAAAATATCTTCACTGTCTTCAAAATTACATCAGGGACCCTTGCGTTGCTATGGAGTTTGAGCACTGCAGCTGAGATCTTCCTGTATAAAAAAGAGATCAGAGCACACATGGTTACTCACCGAAGTGCAATGTTGATGGTCTTATCAACAAGAAAATAAGTAAAATAAAGAACCGTTTATCCCATGTGGTATATAGGGTAATACTGTATTAGACGATTTTCATTGTCGCACACGATGGATGATAGGCTCAACATCAGTGCCACCTTTACTTCCCAGTGCTTTGTCTGGTAGCCAATTGAGTCTGGATCGACCTGAGAGCCGGAACGGTCAGAAAAAATTTATGCTTACTGTGGAATTGAACCCGAACCACTAGCATAAGAAGCGAGTTCACTAACAACTACGCTACTGCAGCTTCAAACATATGCACTTTCTATGATTTTAAACACGGTTTTTTTGCTCATTACTGTGCATTATTTTCTACCTGTCTATATAACTATATACATTTCAGTATATTGAAACTATATAAGTTTCAGTATAATGTGTACTGTATGTCGGTGTAAATAAAGTATTCCATGGACAACTTCTCCTTCACTTGATTTTGTCTTTCAATATTTTCTGTAGAAGACTTTCATGTCTTATATTGTGTCCAACTCAGAACAGTCTACATTTTTACATCTATATCAGTAAGTTGTTTATAGGTAGAGTATAGTTTCTTTCATCTCTACAAATTTTTCTGTCACAAAACCCAAGCATAATTGTATAACTGCTGTAGATTTATGCGATTATGTTTATGAATTTATGATCAATATTTTTGTTTACTGCCTACAATCTTCTGAAAACTGAATAGCTCATTTTAAAATCTACTTCAAATGTTTTATAAGTGTGTGGGTTTCTTTAGCATGTCTTTGTTTTAACTGTTCTCTTTGATTATATTTGGTCTAGAAATAGTGTTAACTAATTTGCTATGAAGGTTATTTTTTTCAACTGCTGGACTTTTTTTTTTTACATACAAATTAGCTGAACTTAACTATTATATCTAAATATGATTAAAGTACAACTTTTTATATATTAAATAGATAAACATTATCATTATTTTAGACTGTATTAACAAATGGCATGTAATGTTAACATTTTAAGTAACATATGAGCACTCTGTAAAAAAACAAATTATGTAAAATAATGCTTTTTAACCCATTCGCTCTTCCGAACCGATATACTGGTTTACCTACATTTTTAAGGCTGAAAACAGTCAGTATACTGACTAGTTACAATATAAATGCGTCCAGAGGTAAAACAAAACTATGAAATGGTAGGGTTAACTCTTTCCATGGAAGTTATTTCCTCAATTTTTAAACAGTTAATTCAAAGGTAAAAAAATCCTAAATACTCGTCAAAAATAAACATATATATATATATATATATATATAACTAAATTGAAGAAAACTGGACAACCTTTTAGAATAACAAGGTTTAAAAAGTAGTAGAAGTAAAACAGTAGAAGTAAAACAGTAGAAGTAAAACTAGAAAGATTTTCTTATAAGGGAAGCAATTCTATGGCGCATTGTGTGGCTAAAAACGTGAAAAGATCTAGTATATAAGACAAATATAACACATCTTCAAATAACACATACAAGTGGATAGGCAGAAAAAAAATAAAGTCTAGATAAATCTGTATAGAAGAAATCAAAATTGCAAAAACATATTTTATAGTAATGTTAAAAGAAACAATCAGTTAATAAATCAATTTAACTCTTTCCACGCCCATTTATTTCCTCAATTTTTAAGCAGTTAATTCAAGGAAAAAAAAAAAAAAAAAATAAGATCCCAACTACTTATCAATAAATAAACATATATATATAATTATATACTAAATTGAAGTAAACTGGACAACCTAACAGAATAACAAGGTTAAAAGTACTATAAGTAAAACAGAAGAAGTAAAACTAGAAAGACTTCTTATAAGGAAGCAACTCTATGGCGCAGTGTGCGGCTTAAAGCGTGCAACGGACTTCCGCCATGGTGCAGTGTGTGGCTTAAAGCGTGGAAAGAGTTAAAATATTTGAAATAAATGTTGAATACTTTGATAAAAAATCAAGCATAAAACAATTTAGCCTGTGTGGAAACATTAATTCCTATATTCATTGAGTCATTAAGAATAGATAATTTATTCGATTTTCATTCATATTTTGACCAATGACTTTGTCAATAAAGATTTTAATATTTACATTTGCTCACTTTTTTTCAGTTTTGGTATCATTTCTTATTTCACTTATTATTGTTTCACATGCATATTCCATGCTCAATTTGTTGACAAACCATAACACGTTATTATCTTACTCATTTGATTATGTTTCTCTCTCTCTACCCTATATTCTGTCTTCAATTTCTCTATTTAGATTATCATGTCCAAGCATTAATGTATTTTTATATATATATATATATATATATATATATATATATATATATATATATATATATATATATATATATATATATATATATATATATATATATATATATTCCTCTCATACCGTTATACGTTAATAGGGTCTGCAAGTAATTTCTCCATACTGTTCTGTCCTGAGCAACATCACTCAGTCTTTAACATTGAATCAAGTTCGATATTCCCTCTGCCTCTCTCAGCAAAGTTTTTTTCAGGGTTTCCCTAGGGTGTCTTCTTTTTCTTGAACATCCCCCCCTTCCTTCCCGCCTCCCCCACCTTCAATGTTGCTTTGATATTTGTTGATCATTTCTTCTCAAGGTATGCCCAACATATCTCCATCTTCTCCTTCATATAACAGTTGTTATTAGTGGTTGACCAGTGTCCTCTCTTTCTTTAACTCTTTGTCTCCCCCTTCAATGCCTGTTCTGGTATTTATTGATCATTTTTTCTGAAGGTATGCCCACTATGTCTCCATTTTCTCCTTCGTATAACAGTTGTTACTAGTGGTTGACCAGACATTTATCGGATATCATCACTTCTCCTGAACTCTTAGTGGACCAAGCGCCACGCTAAGTGGCGTTTGAAGTGGAGCGTGTTTTACATTCTGCCACGCTAAGTGGCGTTTGGTTATCAAAACGTGAAAGCGCTTGTAAAAATGTGACTTTTGCCCTGGTCCACTAAGAGTTAATGTGTCCCAATTTATGTTCATTATTTTTCATAGACATCTATTTTCAAAAGCGTTCAACTTACTTTCTATATCTTTAGTCATTTTCCAACCCTCGCTGGCATATGTTAGGATTGATACAACATTTGAATTGAAAATTCTTAATTTAATTTTAGAACTATATAATATGCAGTATAAAATGTACTGTATGCCTGTGTAAATAAAGTATTTCTTGGACAAATTCTCTTCTATTGGATTTTGTTTGTCAATATTTTCTGTAGAAAATTTCCATGTCTTTTTTTGTGTGTCCAAGCCAGAACAGTCTATATTTTTGCATCTTTATCAGTAAGTTGTCTGTTTTCCCCTTTTTGACTTTAAGAGCATGTTCATTGTCCAATTCACTCATCATATACTGTTATGATATATATATATATATATAAATAAATTAATGTAATATTTTTAATGTATAAATTTCAGTAAATTTGCTTAAAGTATTCTTTTTCTTATCTTCAGTTTTCCTGAGACTTTCAAGTTTATTGGTGTAGGTATCACCTGCCTTCATTCAACTCTGTTCTAACTTCTTTTCCCAGCTTTGAGTATTTCTAGGCCAACTTCAATGTTATCTCTCCTTCTATTTTCTTGGTATGCCTCATGATCTCTTGCCCTTGGTTTTTGTTGTTGTCGTAGATATAATTTTGGAGTCTCTGCTCTATGCTATTCTTTCAATATTCTATTAACCTTCATGCTGGTGGTAGTAATTAATGGTGATTTAGCCAGCGTGTTCGTAGCAGCGTTGGACTACGGGTGACTAGTCCTCTGTAAGTGCGGGTTCAACTCCGCGGACTGGCAGAAAAGCCTCAGGTTCCCCAGATTTACGGTGTTCGTGGCACCGAGCAGAAGGGTTACGATGTCCATGACACCGAGCCAAAGAGCTTTCAGCTCAAGTGCTTCTGGATCGGAAAAAAAAAGGTGATTTAAACTGTTGTTTTGCCTGGCGGTATAGGATAGGAGGGACATGAGCCTGTGAAATTTATGGGTTGCATGGCTAGTGTAATTGCCACGAAACTGTTCAGGTTAGAATTATTTCTTTATGCCCTCAACAGAAAAAACTCCTTGGCCTTACCGTGGATTTAACCGGTCTCTCCCACATGGAAGCCATACTCTAATCCTTTCAGCCAGACGCTCCACTGCTGATTTAAACAAAGTGTAAATATTATTATTGTTTCTCATTTTCCCTTCTCAAATATTTTAATCCTTGTTGGGCCCAAGGATTAGTCTTCCTTGTTGGGCCCAAGGATTAGTCTTCCTTGTTGGGCCCAAGGATTAGTCTTCCTTGTTGGGTCCAAGGATTAGTCTTAAGACTTAGTTGTCAAAGGTCTGTAATAATAATATTTGATCTTGTTTTGTTGTGATCTAGGTTTTAGCTACATATATAAACAATTGGTCTTATTACAGTTTTGTATACTGTTATTCTTCAGGTTCTAGACAATCAACTGTATTTAAGTAGGTATTGTAGGGCACAGTTTATCTCATTTCCTGACTGTATTCTTTCTCTCCGTGATCCTATTTCCTGACTGTATTCTCTTCTCTCGCGATCCATTTCCTGACTGTATTCTCTCGCGATCCCATTTCCTGACTGTATTCTCTCTCTCTCGCGATCCCATTTCCTGACTGTATTCTCTCTCTTTCGCGATCCCATTTCCTGACTGTATTCTCTCTCTCTCGCGATCCCATTTCCTGACTGTATTCTCTCTCTCTCACGATCCCATTTCTTGACTGTATTCTCTCTCTCGCATCCTTTCCTGACTGTACTCCCATTTCCTGACTGTATTCTCTCTCTCTCGCGATCCCATTTCCTGACTGTATTCTCTCTCTCACGATCCTATTTCCTGACTGTATTTCTCTCACTCGATCCAATTTCCTTACTGTATTCTAGACTTTATATCTTCTCTTATTATGTTGTAGCTTTTGAAGTTTATTACAAGTACTTAAATGTTTCTGTTCTTTTTTATTTGCATCTATGTGGTAGAGTGAATAATATAATAAATACTATAACTTCTTTTGTCTGTCTGTAACCTGTATTTGACATATTTATACAATGATACATTATTTATTACGGATATTATACCTACATTGTCTTTCTCTGTCCTCCGGCTTTTTCTTACTGTCGTCCCTTTCAACATTAACAACTGTTCCTGTCCTGTATTTTGTACAGCACGGATGCATCTTGTGGCCAGCAATGTCTTCAGATTCCTGCGGTTCAGACATATAAGATCCCATAGCAGCTGTTGATGGATTTAATCTAGATTTATATTTAGTCCCATTTTCCCCGCTGATTCCATTAAATGTTTGAATATTCCTACAATTTCTTGTTCATGATCTCCTAACACATCTATGTCATCTGCATTACGAAAATATTCTTGTTGTTCATATAGAGCTCTTTCTTTCTGTATTTTTCTTATTAGTTTTTCTATTACACGACTTAACATTCTTAATCTCAAATGAGGTTACTTAATGGTGATAAATGTAATTTATGTACATACAATACTTCTGTCATTTTCATATTTTATCTGTACATTTTTCATTTAAAGTAACAAAAAATGTTTTGAGTATTTACTATTTCATTTTGTCCCAAGATTATGATTATTTCTGTTACGTTTAGTTTAGTCGTCAGATCATCATCACTGCACATCTAACCAATTAGTCTATAACTGCTCCCATCTTTCCTCAGTATGTCTCTCAGTTTAGTTTAGTCGTCAGATCATCATCACTGCACGCTAACAATTAGTCCATAGTGCCATCTTCCCTCAGTTGTCTCTCAGTTTAGTTTAGTCGTCAGATCATCTCACTGCACTTGAACAAATTGTCCAACTGCTCCCATCTTCCCTCAGTATGTCTCTCAGTGTGTGGCGATTAACAACCCCAGTTCTTTGTTGGTTTACTATTCTTCTTTGGCTACCAGCTTAGTGTTCTTGTCTAGATACATCACACTTGACTTGGAACTTTTCCAGTCTGGTTAGTGTTGTAAATTCACCACTATTACTTGAATCATGTACATGTCCTCTCTCTCTCTCTCTCTCTTGAGGAATTTATGATATTAGCATGGTCTATTGCTTGCCCACTTTTTACAGCAGTCAAGCCTGTTGGCACATGCATTTCCCCTAGCATAAAAATAAAATTGATTCTAGTCAGCTTAGACCTCCCTAGCAACGCCACCCATTTTATCCAAGCCCATTCTGTTTCAATCTTCTGTTAAATTTATTAGGTAACAATCAGTATGCATACCCTTCAACATCTGTTGGGGGAGACTGAGCACCTATGAGTCTACCAAGAGTGCTGTGATGTCAGTTCAGTAACCAATAACCAATGTAATAGTAATATTGTTAATTCTACTTCTAATCCAGCAGAATCTGTTTATTCACGTGTTGGCTTTTCATAACAGCAAAACAGTAAATGTTTAACATGATATTTCTGTAATATAAATGCTGTAGAAAAACGATTTGTAAATATCTGAAAGTGTAAGAATACAAATATTCTCATGAAATCAGACCTTGAGAATTTGATACCAGGTTGATTGATTGATTGATTGATAAGACTATCATCATTGCACTTCGGTGAGTAACCATGTGTGCTACGATCTCTTTCTTACAACTGAAGATCTCAACGGCAGTGCACAAACTCTGTAGCAACGTCGAGGGTCCCTGATGTAATTTTGAAAAGGGTGAAGATAATTTTGTAGGAATTTAAATTTTAATCTTTTGTAATTAATTTTGTCAAGGCAGCAGCTTTCCTGCCTGCTCTTCTCGATTTTGAACTGCCAAGGGTTCTTTTACGTGCTCATATTGAACCATGGACCTACATTTTATCGACCGTCTCCGATAGGACTAGAAACTCGATCTCACATACTCGATACTAGAAACTCGATCAGGGATCTCTGGAAAAAATATACTGATGGCTTCACGAGAGAGCGAACCTGGTACCTTTGGCATGAGAGACCCCATGAGCATATGAACTGAAATGCAACGAATAGTCGTTCTTAGCAAAGACCAAACATGTCACAGAGAGTGATCAAATTGATCGTAAAGAACAAACGCAAACAAGCGACAAACAAAAATATAATTATATATATATAATTACAAATAGCTAACGTTTAGTACTCATCCTCATATCTTCATATTATATTGTCCTATATCAAATAATTCATGTTCTTCTTCTTCTGCATTCTCACTAGATTGGGAATTCAGATTCTCTAATAAAGGCAGTCGTCTGCCTCAGATTGTCATCAACGCCATACAGTTTGTCTTGGATGCTGGTGTAAGTGGGCCACCTCTTCTCAGGTCTGGTTCTCATATTGATTATCATCATCATCATCCTCTCCTCTCTCTCTCTCTCTCTCTCTCTCTTAAATGACTAAAGATATAGAAAACAAGTTGAATGCATTTAAAAATAGATGTTTCGAAAAATAATGAACATAAAATGGAACGAATTCAGGAGAAATGATCAAATCAGAGAAATGTATGGTCAACAACTAGCAACAATGGTTATAAGAAAGAGAAAATAGAGATATCTTGGACACACATTGAGAAGAAATGATCAGCGAATGAATATCAAAGCAGGCATTGAAGAAGAATGCAAATAGTTCAAGAAAGGGGGAACGACCTAAGGAAACCCTGAAACGAACTTTGCTGAGAGAGAATATCGGTCTCAGTGGAGGAGATTGAGCGAGTTGTCCAGGTAGGCGTATGAGAAATTGTGAAGCCATGTAGCGGTATGGAATGTATTCAGAATTGGCGAGCTGTAGGTAGGGGGAGAATTCTAAGCCCTATGTAACGCATAACGGTACAAGAGGAATTACTATCATCATCTCTATTATCTATCATTAAATTATTGAATGTCAAGCAATGGTGAACACAATGTAGCGCTGTATTTTATGATTGACTCATACATATTTACACATGGACGTTCATGCTTTAAAGTAAGGAAGGGAGGTCCTCCTCCATTTTTTTGCTTCTTTACTGTCTGTGCCACCACTTTTTAGGGCAGTGTAAGATAGGGGTACCTAAGCCTGAGAAATGTAATGGTCACATGACTTGTGCAGTTACCTCGAAACTGTTTAGGACAGGATATTTTCTTTATACTTCAGACAGAAAAAAATTAGTTGTCCTTCCCGGATATCTAACTTGGGCCTCCCGAATGGGTGCCGTGCTCAATTTATTCGGATAAACACCCCCTCATTTCCCTAAGAAATGCATGTTTGATAAAAACAGTTTTATTCAAATCTGGTCTTCTTCATTTCCACACAGTCAACTACCAATTAATATTTTTTATATTCATTTTACACCTCCTGAAAAAAATGTATGTTAACCCTCATGGAAATCCATCTATTATTCTTGTTGAATGTACTGTATTTTATTTTATCTCCAGTGTTATGTTTCAAATTTTATCATTTATTACTGCCCGTGTATTGTGTACTGCTAAATTTACGTGAATTACTGCCCGTGTATTGTGTACTGCTAAATTTACGTAATACTACCTTTATTGTCTGCTAAATGAATTAATGCTGATTGTGTACTGCTAAATTTTATGAATTCTGCTTCTGTATTGTGTACTGCTAATTTATGTAATTACGCGTTTTTGTGTACTCTAAATTTCGTGATTACCTCCGAAATGTATGTTACTCTAAATCACTATTACTCTCTTGTTGTGTACTGCTAAATTTATGTGAATTACTCCGAGTGTTTGTTCAAATTTATTGAATTACTGCCCGTGTATTGTGTACTGCTAAATTTATGTGAATTACTGCCCGTGTATTGTGTACTGCTAAATTTACGTGAATTACTGCCCGTGTATTGTGTACTGCTAAATTTATGTGAATTACTGCCCGTGTATTGTGTACTGCTAAATTTACGTGAATTACTGCCCGTGTATTGTGTACTGCTAAATTTACGTGAATTACTGCCCGTGTATTGTGTACTGCTAAATTTACGTGAATTACTGCCCGTGTATTGTGTACTGCTAAATTTATGTGAATTACTGCCCGTGTATTGTATACTGCTAAATTTATGTGAATTAATGCCCGTGTATTGTATACTGCTAAATTTATGTGAATTAATGCCCGTGTATTGTGTACTGCTAACTTTATGTCATCGTTTATTACTGCCCGTGCATTGTGTACTGCTAAATAAACGGCATTTATTAATGTTTATGTGTTGGGTACTTCTTGTGTACAGAATAATAATATTATAATAATTAAAATTATAATAGCAGTCTATCGCAAGCGATGATAAGAGCCTCAGACGTGTGCTATTGCATCTTTCTGGTGTGTGAGTGTAGAGTCTAATCCTAGAACACAATCCCCTACCACAGGTGAGGCATACACGATCAAAGTTAGACATGTGGGTGCTGTGTGTTCTGTCTTTCCGCCCAATTCGTTTATCTGTGCTTTCAGCATTACGACGATTCTCAGCATACAGTTTTCTGATGTTGCAGCGTCACATGTTGGCATTTTTATCAGGGTTCCAGCAAACTTATATCGAACATTTTAAATCACAACTGTTTGAAACTTTGTTTCTTAACCGTCGCAGTTCCCACAACTTGTATCATCAAAATTTTGAATGAGTTTATCAGGCATCCGCACAACGTTTATCATGCATTCGCAACACAGACATGGAAGTGGGATGCACATGATTCAAGAAAGACAGGATGTCATATGGAAGCCCTGAAAAGAACTTTACATGCGAGAAATATCGGACCCAAGTTAAAAAAGAGATTTAGCTAAGCTGCACATGATAGAGCGACATGGAGAAATTACTTGCAAGCACCATGTAATGTGTTATAAGAAATAGAAGATGGAGATATGTTGGACACACCTTGCGGAGAAATGATCAACTAATTTTTTTTTTTTTTTATGATCCAGAAGCACTTGAGCTTTTCAGCTCTTCGGCTCGGTGCCATGGGCATCGTAACCTTCGGTTCGGTGCCACGAACACCGTAAATCTGGGGAATATGTGGCTTTTCTGCCATTCCGCGGAATTGAACCCGCACACACAGAGGGATAGCCACCCGTAGTCGAACGCGCTACAAACATGCTGGGCAGACGGGCAATCAACGAATATCAAAGGAGGCATTGAAGTGGGATACAAAGAGATCAAGAAAGAGAGGACGACCTAAGGAGACCCTGAAACAAACTTTGCTGAGAGAGGCAAGAAATATCGGTCTCAGTTCCATGGTGAAGATAGAACCAGTTGCCCAGGATAGAGCGGTATGGATAAATTACTTGCAGACCCTATGTAACGTATAACAGTGCGAGAGCAATATTCTGAGACATGGGTGTCGCTTCTCTGTTCTTCATTCTAAAACCAAACTGTTCTTCTCCTGCTTCATTATTTAGTATATACACCGACAATTTCATGAAGAATGTAAGAGAGATTCGAAAATAAATATTTTATATCATTTTTTTTTAATTCAGAGAAAAATGAAATAATGCTGGAAGCACGGCGTTATTACCAATATCACAAATGTGAATTTACACATACAATTTACACATTTACACAATACAGTTTACACATTTACAATACAGTTACTTAGAAATAAAGTGCAGTAGACAAGTTTAAAAATCAAATTGATGTCTGAATGTGACAAAAACAAATGCAATTAAAACTGATAAGTTTGATGATCGATCAATGAAAAACTCATGGAGGTTTTGATTCATTGTTAGCAAGCCTGATGCAGTTTTCTCGTTCTTTTAAACTGTGATAAAATGCAGTCATCTATCAAAAAAGTAAGTAAGGAACCTTTCATACCTGTGGTATATGGCAAACAGTTAGGCCTGTTTTATTCATTGACCGTCGGCGCGTTGGATGGGAGGTGACCTGAGCCGTCGGATCGGAAAATTACGCACCCTGCGGAGTTGAACCCGCACCACCAGCCTTAGCGATTCATAACAACAGCTACCGCGGTTCATCTATCAACAAAAGTACATGTTATTTATCCAATTTGGTTTACAAAATTAGTAAGAAAACAACAGTATAAAGTGTGCACATAATTTAACTGCATAATGACAAGGGAGACCGAAAATGAATTCGATCACACCATATTCTTCAATGTGATAGTATATAATATATCGAAGTATCAGTTATCAGATGACTATCATCATAGCACTCCGGACATGTCCATATGTGCTCCGATCTCCGCCACATCAAATCCAACCGAGTCTAGCTGTCCAACTTGTCAGTTCGATATATTTCTGTTTCACGTAGCCTTTTCAGACCCTAGGGCATATAACGCTTGTTATTTCACATTTCTAGACTCTAGTCTGCAGGAGGTAGAAGATTCAATTCCTTTCCTCACGTGTGGAACGTCAAGTGTTGGATTAAAGCTCCAACACGATTGTGTCCTAGTGTTTAGGTGAACGATTATACATTATGCTAATCCGTCCCACAATATATATATCTTCAATGTTTGCGCACGCAAAATTTGGAGAATGCATCCAAACTCCACATTATACAGAGTGTTCTACAACAGAATATCGTGAAAGAAGGCGAGAGAAAGACCACGAAAAAGATGGTTAGGTAACAGAATAATCCAAGCCACCAGAACAGCGCAAGACAAAAAAGGAAAACCACGACATTCGACAACTCGGTAGCAGTGTGATGACACAAGAAGAATGTTTGTGCCCCAGATTATCGCCCATTTGTTGAACTGGTCTTATTGGCGCTGACGCTTGTATCAAGCCTGAAAAGAGGTAAACATCCTGATAACATTGACGTCAATTCCATGATAACAAATCTACGTTTGACCAACTATAAATAAATAAAAGGAAACACGGCTGTAATAACCTGGAATATATTACTGTGGTTATTACTGTAATAAATCTAAAATTTATTGCTGTAATAAATCTAAAATTTATTACTGTAATAAATCTAAAATTTATCTAAAATTTATCTAAAATTTATGTAAAAAATCTAAAATTTATTACTGTAATAAATCTAAAATTTATTACTGTAAAAAATCTAAAAATAGCTCATATATCCGCTGCATGTTTGATACGTTACAGTTCATATGTTACGTACTACACAGAATGAGTATCACCTTGTCACTATCTTCTCTTAATAACATTTGTTCTTTCCCACCCCACACTCCTCAACCCCATCCTTTCCAAAAAAAAACCAACAACACCATTTTGATTTCATGAGAATGATGTTATAAAACAATGTGAAAATATGAGCGCTGTTTGGGAAATAAGCCATTTTGATACGCCTGAAAAGGGTGTGAAAAGGGTGTTGGGTGGAAGAAACTGGTGGTGGGTTGGAAACGGTGTGAATGGCATACTTGGTACACACAGATTCTTCTTCTTCTTCTTTACGTTCGGTTTCGTACGGTCGTCTAAACAAGGAGATGGGTCGCCTCTATGAAGCTGCATGTCAGTTGGAGTTCCTTGTGAGTTCCTTATAGCTTGCTCTGTAAGGTTCGTTCATGAGCCCATGTTTCGTTTCTTTGGTGTATGTATGATACTCATGACTATAGGATGTGCTCTGGAGTCTGTGTTTCTGTCTAACATGCACACTGAGCAGTCTGAAGAGGTTTTATTCTGTTCATGTGGTACACAGTTTAACATCGACATTATCATCAAATAACTTGTCCTGTGCAGAATTTTGCCACCTTAATTGTCCCACCCATTTCGTAGATTGCAGAAAACGAAGAATCTCTCTAGAACCATTTGAGCTTATTTAACTTCAAGGGAGAGGAGTACAACATGAAAATAAATATAATAAAGACAGAGACAATGGCAATAAGTAGACAGCCAGAAAACCTTACAATAAAACTCCAGAACGTAGAAATAAAACAAACAATTGATGACAAATATTTAGGAGCAATTTTCACAGCAGATGGAAGTACGATAGCGAAATCAGCAATCGATGCACAAAACTAACCAGGTACTGGGCAGTTAACATCACTGCTGCACAAAAGAGATACCGCCAACAACTAAAGCAAATCTCATAAGAACGATTTTCTGGCCAACATTATGTTGCCAGTGTCAAACATGACCAATAACAGCAGTTAATGAACGGAAAATTATAACGACAGAGATGAGGTGCCGTAGAAGAGCAAAGGTGCGACAATAGGAAACAAAATTAGAAATGAAGAAATCAGAAGAAGACCAGTCATGCAATTCATAAAAGAACAACAGACTAAATGGTTTGGACACATGACAAGAATGCTCTGGTATCGCTTACAACAGAGAGCTACACAGAAAAAGTATAATGATTACAAAGAAAGAGGAAAACCACGCAAAGATAGAGGACGGCATCAAGAACAGCCTTACGAAAAAGAATATCAGCTTACAAAGTGCCTTAAAACAAGCACAGACAAGATCACTACGTTTCCCTCCCCAACACTTCTATAAAGAAGTCAATGGTGGAAGAGAAGAAGAAGAAGATAGTCCTTCTGCTTTCTCTCTCTAATATGCTAGATATCCATCTACTGCAGCCGTCATGCTCAAATCATCAGTTACATAATGAATCCATCTTCTCTATGGTCTTCTTCTACTTCTCTTTGCCGGTATACTTCAATCCTCCTACCATAGCGGTCTTCAACTCTTCATGTCTTTATTTGTACAAAATACTTCAATTCTCTCATTCTTATCTGTAACATCATTCCGTTTATTTTAAATTTCTATCTGGATAGATCTGTTTTTTTTCTCTGTCCATGATATACGGAGGACTTTTCTGTAACATCTATTTTCAAAAGCACATGTTTTTCCACTGTCTTGTTAAATGCCAATGGTTCGCACCAAGAATTAGAATACACACAGAACTGCTTTACTTCTTTGGCTATTATGCTGGGAAAGGGAGGGGGTGGAATTAAAGTGAGACGTGAAGTGGGCCATACCCAAAAATGTTGGGAAACACAACTTAATCATGAATGCAAGTTTAATAGACATGAAATGAACTCGCTGAAAGTGTTTGTGAGATGTATTAGTCTTGATAATCTTATACAGCTAGTCCGTGTCGTATAACGTAGCTTGCAGACTACGTTAGCTGTATCTGAGGAGGACTTCTTCAGCTCCATTCGACCACTGTTAACTACCTGTGATTATTTGTAATCTGAGCCAGAGCGATTGTATTTGTCAGTTATGTGCCTAAAGTAGCCAAATCTATTTTAGCTATGCTTTATTTACTAGGCAGCTTCCAGATCCTACATCAGTCGTCTCATGACAGTGCCTTGAGGTAGAAGTGGTTCTATTTTTGCTTCCAACGTCCTCTCAGCCTATTAACTACTCTGTGTGATTAGTTTGTAATCTGAGCCTAAGAGCGATTGTACGTTGTGTCATTATGACGCCTAAAGTAGGCCAAGCACATCCTATTTTGCTATGCTTTTTATTTACTAGGCAGCTTCCTAGATCCTACATCAGTCGTCTCTTACGACATGCCTTGTAGCTCGAAGTGGTCTATTTTTGCTTCCTTGTGGGCCCAGCCACCACAAGTGCGGGAGGAGGAGTGCAAGTTGCTTAGTACTAGCCTGAGTATTGAAATGCAGTTGCATGTCATTAGCTTAATATGTAAGCGTTCGTCTATCCACTCGGATACAAGAGAGTTGTGTGTTCATTCCCACATTCGACGTTCCACACGTGAGGACAGGAATTGACCATCCTACCTCCTGCGCACTAGCGTCTGGAAATATGAAGTCACAGGTACTTCATACCCTACGATCTAAACAGGCTGCAAGAAATGCTATGTATAGTTGCTTGTCACATACGGCTAGCTAGAGTTTGTATACGATAGATGCATGTCACATTTGGTTAGCTAGAGTTTGTATACGATAGATGCATGTCACATACGGCTAGCTTGAGTCTGTATACGATAGATGCATGTCACATTTGGTTAGCTTGAGTCTGTATGCGACTGCTACATGTTGTATACGGACAACTTGAGTCAATATGCGACTGCTACAGATTGCTAAACGGACAACTTGAATCAGTATATGACTGCTACAGATTGCTAAACGGACAACTTGAATCAGTATATGACTGCTACAGATTGCTAAACGGACAACTTGAATCAGTATATGACTGCTACAGATTGCTAAACGGACAACTTGAATCAGTATATGACTGCTACAGATTGCTAAACGGACAACTTGAATCAGTATATGACTGCTACAGATTGCTAAACGGACAACTTGAATCAGAATATGACTGCTACAGATTGCTAAACGGACAACTTGAATCAGTATATGACTGCTACAGATTGCTAAACGGACAACTTGAATCAGTATATGACTGCTACAGATTGCTAAACGGACAACTTGAATCAGTATATGACTGCTACAGATTGCTAAACGGACAACTTGAATCAGTATATGACTGCTACAGATTGCTAAACGGACAACTTGAATCAGTATATGACTGCTACATATTGCTAAACGGACAACTTGAATCAGTATATGACTGCTACAGATTGCTAAACGGACAACTTGAATCAGTATATGACTGCTACAGATTGCTAAACGGACAACTTGAATCAGTATATGACTGCTACAGATTGCTAAACGGATAACTTGAGTCAGTATATAATTGCTACAGATCACATACAGGCATATTGAGTCAACATACAATGGACACAGCTACTTTTAGCTAGCTTGCGTCTGTATAAAGCGGTGGCTGGTCTTTCAGTATATCATCATACGCTGGTAGATGGACCAATGTTGGAGATGATCTGAAGGAAGAAGAATATCCATCTGTAGAATTATTGAACTCACTTTCATCCATACTTGGATTTTCAACTTGACATGAAAAAGAATCCCTGATAGATTCATATGACGGAGGCCTCACTGTTAACTGTAAAATGTCACTCGTACTCGTGTATTGTGGGTGATAATTTGCAATGTTCGTGGTGTTATCCCTGTACCTAGTTCTAGGTGATCACCAGTTACTGCATCATTGCACAGAGGGTTCTCAAAGCTTGTAGTGGAAGGTCGAGTAAAGCACGGTAATCCTCGTGATGTAAGGCGTGAAGCAACCGTCTGTAGATGAATGTTATGAGATCTTTCACGTCTAGCACCGGAAGGTCTGGTATCACTTCTGGTTTGAAAATCTGTACTACTATGCATGGGGTTACCTAGCAATAGAAGTATGCCAGCTAGGATGAAAGACACGGCTCCAGTTAGGAATAATGCATATGAATAGCCAGTCACCACACTATTGTCCTGCATATTGCAATTCTTTCTTAAAGCATCCTCCATATCTCCAGGGATGTTTGCAATAAATTCGATAGATGCTGCTAACAGTGTAATACCTAAAAAAATGAATACAAAAAAAAGTTACAATAATCTTCCTTATTGAGTGTGTGAAATGAGAAATCAAAAACGAAAAATTAGTTTTATTTTTAAAAAAAATACAAATACACATTTGTCTTGTTTTTCTGAAAATGAAAATCATGACATATCGTATACAGGGCGTCACCCTCAACGCATAGTAAATGAGTTGTCGATTTTATAGGCACTACTTATATATAGCTTAGTCGCTTCTTTATATATTTGAAGAAGTAAATGGATTATCTGTCTCGCAACGGAGATGTGCGTGTAGGCGGTGATCCTTCGCGGTTTACCAACATCGCTTCACAACCAGAACAAAATTGAGGTTATTGCGGTGACTAAGGCACCACTCTACCTAGAGTCACAAAACTACACTCATGCGTGTATTCTGAATGATTCATTGAGTATGGTATGAAAAGTGGAGGCTAGTTTGTTGTGCAGGCAATGGACCGAATCATTGGGAGCGTCAACAATTCTCATCTTAGTTCCGGGGCACATGGGTGTTGATGGCAATGCGAGAGCAAACAGGCTGGCTGACACTGCCACCATATCAAGGGATCAGTTAATGGATAGAGATGACATTCTGAACGCCCTCATATATTGTGGCCGCAAAGAGGATTTTCATTGAAATTAATCCACGTCAACTCCTAGATTGCAAGAACTTGGAGTAAATATTGGATCTGGCACATTCAGTTGTGACCAGAAAAGAACATCACAACTGGAGAATGAGTAAGTTCATTTATCAACATCGAACTGGTACAGTTAGTTGCTGAACGCTGCTATTACAGATATTATAAACGAGATCGGAGCACCTATGGACATGTCCGAAGGGCAATGAAGATATTCCTAACTTAAAACTCCTTCACTCCGTCATTTTTGTTTTAACCTCTGAGCTCATTTATATTGCAAAATATACTGAGTTAGCTAGTATACTAGATTTGTGTCATGTTAGAAATACTGAGTTAGCTAGTATACTAGATTTGTGTCATGTTAGAAATACTGAGTTAGCTAGTATACTAGATTTGTGTCATGTTAGAAATACTGAGTTAGCTAGTATAATAGATTTGTGTCATGTTAGAAATACTGAGTTAGCTAGTATACTAGATTTGTGTCATGTTAGAAATACTGAGTTAGCTAGTATACTAGATTTGTGTCATGTTAGAAATACTGCAAACTAGTGTATCGGCTCCATTGGGTGAAGGGGTTAAACTGAAGCTGAAGAAGAAAAAGTAAAAGAATGACTATGGTAATGCACACATACCTCCTACAGTAACAAGCCCAGAGGCTAAGTAAGAGAGTCCAAACAGAGTCCTCTTGTCGTTTCTCCATGTGACACAAGCATGAGTTAATGAAAGAATCCATCCAAGTCCTACAATCAGTATGCCAACAACAATGATTTCCGAGAAAGCATTAATGTTCCTATCTGTACCAAAATTGTGAAGAAAACAATTGACACATAAGTTTCACATATCAACGGTAGTTACACGTAATAGTCTTTTAAAAAACATACACACAACACGCGTACAACAACATGTATACAGAACATACACATAGCAGAATGTTTTGGAAAAACCTGGCCAGCAATGGCGGAATGCGGAGGGCCATTCAGAGTCAGAACTGTTTGATTCTGAACACGACTTTGCTAGCGCATTTCCGACATGTTTGGTCGAGTATTTTCCGGTTTCGTTTGCCGAGCTACTGAGTTAGTGCTTGAGCAACGCTGTGAGCTATGAATGTTACATGGAATGCTTTTGCTGTGTCAACCGTGCGTTTGTTGTGTGTTAGTGTGTATTCAGAAAATGACGGACAACGGTTATGACGAACAAGCTCAATCTGCCGTATGCAGTTATATTGCGAGTGCAAAAAACTGGATTTTGTCATGATTGATGTTCCCTTCCAACAAGAATTGCAATTCAAGTGATGAACAGTTTGGTGTTGCTACATTAGCGACACCATATGCATTTTATGCAGAGCAGGTTGCTTTTGTGGTGGTACGCGGCTGTTTCATTCTGGAATTAGTTCACACAGGAAACATTTCACAGTTGTTAGCATTTCGTGTGATTTTCATTGGCACAGAAACGGAGTAATTGTGAGGTGACCCGTTGCAGTGAAGTTGGAACCGTACTTATGAACTATGAACTATGAACACACAACATGACCTACTTTCATCCATAAACAGAAATACAGAAAGATAAACCGATATTGATATTTTTATAACTATACGAACATCCACTTATAAATAATGATATACTAATTAATAGTCGTCCATCGAAAGCTATGATGACAACAACCTTAGACGTTTGGTTTAGTCGGATCATCATCACTGCACATCGAACCAATTAGTCCATAAGTGCTCCGATCCCTTCCACAGTATGTCTCTTAGCATGTGGTAACTAACTACAACGGTTCTTTGTTGGTTTACTATTCTTCTTTGGCTACCAGTATAGTGCTTTTGTCTAGCTACATCACATTTGACTTGTAATTCTTGCAGTCTGGTTAGTGTTGTAGATTTACAACTATTACTTGAATTATTTACACGACCTCTCTCCTTTAGGGAAATTAAAATATCAGTCTGGTCCATTGCTCGCCCGCTTTTTACAGCAGCTATACATGCAAGACTATCGGCGCGTTCATTTCCCCTAATACCTGCATGTCCTGGCACAGAAATAAAACTGATATTTGTCAGCCTAAACCTCATCAGCGACTCCATCCATTATCTCCGAGCCCAGCCTCTTTCAATCTTCCTGTGTAATCTCATTGAGTACTGAGAAAACATGCATGGATAAAAGTCTGTGACTCCAGCCAGACTATTGCTTTAGTTACTGCCTGCCATGATTTCCATAGTGTGACGGCTTGTAGTCACGTCAAAACTACAACTGCCTATCTTTACAACATCCCCTCTGACTAGAGCAGTGATAATCTATGAGCTCATCACGTTTCTACTCACTGATTCATCTGTATAAATAATTACATCATTCTTAGATGAGTTCTCAGACATTAGGTTGTCTTGTCTGCATTCTTTATCAAGTCTGATACATACCGAAAATGACGTTTTGATTCCTGTTGGGCAATGATATTCTTCAGCGGGTTCATGTCTTCAAATGCACACCTGTTGAATATAGTCTTCAGCCTGACCCATCCAAGATTTTCTTATTTTTGACCTTTTTCCTATTTCTCTTTTTATTTTCATGTGCAGGGGATATTGTGTATCATCATTGACTCGAAGGTATGCCCGTGCATTGCACATCTACGTTCTATCTTCCATAGTAGGATAATCAATAAGATATCGCATCACACTGCACGTCGTGTCTTTAGTATGATACGCATATCCTCATTCTGTATTCTTTCCAGTATTTCTATCTGCATATGGTTGAGAGTCTGGATTGCCAGAGCTCCCGATGACATTCTACACATTTACCCTCAAGTAATCTTACTGTCTGTTTGTTAGTTATCGTTATACGGTCAATGAAAATACGGACCTAACACAGTATTACCTATATATATATATATATAATGTGATATTAAAAGGGTTCAATTACTTCTTTTTTACTTTAAAAAAATTAAAAATTAAAGCAAACGGCAGGCTACATCTTTAAAAAAGTTTCAGGTCAAAAATCGTTTTGTGCTCTGTAACACTAAATTGTTTCGTGTTTTGATGTTTCACTCTTGGTACGTATTTGTCTTCAGTGTCCCCATTATCTATACTATAAACAGAGATAATTTAATTGTCTCACTCAAATTTAAGACAGCACATCTTGGATACTCCGAAAGGAATTAATTCTTATTTTTCATGTTTGTTGGCATTTATGCTACAATATAACCAAAACAAGGCTCGTCCTTATGATGAAAGATGCGTGCCTCGGCTTAAAGATGCTTTAATCCCCAACATAACAAATAAACATAACTTGATACAGCAAGAAAATGTACTTACCATTACCAGAGATCATTGAAGTGCCACATTGAAACTTGATACATCAAGAAAATGTACTTACCATTACCAGAAATCATTGAAGTGCCACATTGAAACTTGATACAGCAAGAAAATGTACTTACCATTACTAGAAATCATTGAAGTGCCACATTGAAACTTGGGACAGCAAGGTAATATACCAACGTGGTTTCCATTGGAAACTCGCTTTAGCCAGTGGCTTGAAGAAAGTGAAATGATAACGAACAGGATGCCAGCCCCGTGTAAGACCCATCCAATGATCGATAGCTGCTTCAGGCAGCTTTTAGGAACAGTGATCCTGGTCACCATCTCAGAAGACAAACAACGTATGTATTGTGGATCTAACGCAGTTTCATGAAAACTGAGTTACTGCATGCAGCATAAAACTGGTCATATATTCTGCAGTAACTGCAAAACTGTAAGCTTTTCTTGAAATAACTGTTCACAGTACACACCAAGACAATTGTCTTGTAATACCTTGATTTTTCACATAATTGAACGAGATTGTCTTGAGTGTTTTATTACAATGCAAAACTGGAATAGTGTTTTCTGTTACCTGAATACAGCAGAACATTAGAAATGTGTATTATAATCTTAATTATAAATATGATTGTCTGTTCGTGTGTCGCAAAAAAAAAAATTAATCATTTCAGAAACACAAACTCCGAAATCATAAAATTTGGACAGCTTATTCCGTCTCTGTGTTGCTGGGGCTCACGAGGGGAGCAAAGAATAGTAACGCTGCGACCTACAAGGCATATTGTATGAAGCGACTGAGTTATGGATCTAGCGAAGCCACCCTAGTAAATAAAAAGCGTCGCAGAAATCGGATGTGCTGGCCTACTTGTAGGCGCATAACTGCACTACGTACAATCGCACTTAGATCACATACAGATCACAAAGAGGGGTTTAACAAGTGGTCAATATGTAGCGTTGGAAGAAGGAATCCAAATCAACCGTGAACTACGATCACCCATCTGTATATCCACGTTTTCTATGAAATGCGATCTACATTATCTCCAAATTATCTTGTCCTGACCAGAACTTTGCTACACTAGCAGTCCTTCTGAATTGCTATCCCTCATCTGTATATCTATATCCTCCACGAGATGTCCCTACTGTGCTGTATATCCACAGGTTCCATGAAATGTGACCAAATCAGCTTATATATATATATATATATATATATATATATATATATATATATATATATATATATATATATATATATATATATATATATATGTATATTTTCTATGGAATACCGTTGACTCAAATGTAATAAATTCACGGCCTAAATTGTAACAGTGCGCTTCAAAGAACAATGCTACCCAACACAGTATATACAAAACAAAAGATCATTCACGCGAAAAGTGGCTCTCAGAAATAACAAAGACGATGAAAGACACTATTTATGAAGCGCACACAAAAGCCTGTTCTAGAAATCTCTTCTTACCCTGAAGCTGTGAGACAAAACAGGATTGGAGAAAAGAAGAAAAAGACACATTTTATAGAAAATCTGAATTTATGAAATCGTCTGAAATTTATGAAACTTACTCATTAATTACAAGAACTGTTCAGATGATACATAATATATATAACTAGCGGATGACACATCAAACTTATATAGACTAGACTAACAGATTACACAACAAATTTATATAGACTAAACTAGCGAATGACACATCAAACTTATATAGACTAAACTAGCGGATGACACATCAAACTTATATAGGATAAACTAACAGATTACACATCAAACTTATATAGACTAAACTAACAGATTACACATCAAACTTATATAGACTAAACTAACAGATTACACATCAAACTTATATAGACTAAACTAACAGATTACACATCAAACTTATATAGACTAAACTAACAGATTACACATCAAATTTATATAGATTAAACTAACAGATTACACATCAAACTTATATAGACTAAACTAGCGAATGACACATCAAACTTATATAGACTAAACTAGCGGATGACACATCAAACTTATATAGGATAAACTAACAGATTACACATCACACTTATATAGACTAAACTAACAGATTACACATCAAACTTATATAGACTAAACTAACAGATTACACATCAAATTTATATAGACTAAACTAGCGGATTACACATCAAATTTATATAGATTAAACTAACAGATTACACATCAAACTTATATAGATTAAACTAACAGATTACACACAACTTATAGATTAAACTAACAGATTACACATCAAACTTATATAGACTAAACTAGCGGATTACACATCAAATTATATAGATTAAACTACGATTACACATCAAACTTATATAGACTAAACTAACGGATTACACATCAAATTTATATAGACTAAACTAACAGGATTACACATCAAATTTATATAGATTAAACTAACAGATTACACATCAAACTTATATAGACTAAACTAACAGATTACACATCAAACTTATATAGATTAAACTAACAGATTACACATCA
Source organism: Arion vulgaris (assembly GCA_020796225.1). Taxonomy (NCBI): domain Eukaryota; kingdom Metazoa; phylum Mollusca; class Gastropoda; order Stylommatophora; family Arionidae; genus Arion; species Arion vulgaris. Next base: position 23,549,096 of record CM036763.1, on the reverse strand, counting down.
AACTTATATAGACTAAACTAGCGGATTACACATCAAATTTATATAGATTAAACTAACAGATTACACATCAAACTTATATAGACTAAACTAACGGATTACACATCAAATTTATATAGACTAAACTAGCGGATTACACATCAAATTTATATAGATTAAACTAACAGATTACACATCAAACTTATATAGATTAAACTAGCAGATTACACATCAAACTTATATAGACTAAACTAACAGATTACACATCAAATTTATATAGACTAAACTAACAGATTACACATCAAATTTATAAAGACTAAACTAGCAGATTACACATCAAACTTATATAGATTAAACTAGCAGATTACACATCAAACTTATATAGACTAAACTAGGGGATTACACAACAAATTTATATAGACTAAACTAACGGATTACACATCAAACTTATATAGACTAAACTAACAGATTACACATCAAACTTATATAGACTAAACTAACAGATTACACACCAGACCTATATGTAAGAACAAGATCATTAAAAAGAACATGCAAGGCTTGACTTATAAAGGGGGTTTTACAGCTGAAGGGTTGACATTATTCCACCGGCTTTTACCCCGATGGTTCGGTCCCTCTCAGTAGAAATGTCACGCCATCTGCAGAGAGTATTACACAAAGCACGAACTCCGTAGCTCCAGCAACAATCCTAGGAGTTTCTGAAAAAATTCACTCGTGAACAGAGCACTTAGCCACAGGTACCACGTGCAATGACACAGCTAACAATAAACATGAGAAATAACTAGACATTTATATTCACTTAGTGTAAAGTCGGTTCGTTACTTTTAAATATGAGAAAATAACTATATGAAATGAAAATTGTGGTATATCTTTTACAGAATTTAGCTATCAACCACAGTAAACTAGTCGTCGATTTTCTAGGCACCACTTATACATTCAGTAGTTTGTCATTGCTTTCTGAAAGGTGAAGTCTATTTTTACCATTCGTAGAAATCCACGCTGAACACATTTTCTTCCCAACTTCTTGAACCACGTACGCTTGGGTTGTGATGGACCGCTTAAGCTACAGACAAGTACTATAGTTTTATTCCATATACCAGATATGATATGTGTAATTTCCTGTTTCCATAATGGATACATGCAACGCGTACATATGATAAATATATATAAAATTGCAGGAAAATACATGCGACATAGTTCAAAGACTTTAGAAATGAAGGAAGGGGTGTTAAGAAAAGTGAGTGGGTATGAATTTGGAATTTATAAAATTTGATTGGTGCACACCTTTGAACATTTAAATGTTACAGATACAATTTCAGAGCATTCACCCTTTCTTAAAAATGATCTATTTCTGTCTTTTTCTCAAACCTGTTTTAAAATACATATTTATACACTTTAATCCATTAACCCTGCAACTTTTATTACATTCTGACGCATTTATTATATTGTAATGTAAACTAAATTTAGGTTGTTTACTGACTGCGTCATCTTAAAAAATACAGCGAGCCATTACTTCGGCTCAGAAGGGCGACGGGTTAATTCCCCACCCCAATTCTTTTTAAAAAAAATACAAACTATGGTTAAGCACACCCCCCACCCCCAACTCTTTTTTTTTTAAAAATAACTATCAATAAAACAAGTTCAGACAGTTTCCGGACGAATAGCCAACCTCCTCTAATGTTACTAACAAGGTCATGTACTTTTGATCCCGTGTACAATATGATATCCATTTACAATGTCAACGGAAGTTGCAGATAATTTCAAAGAATAAGTAGAGATTTAATTCTTGATTATTCTCTTGTTATAATAGCCAGGATGTGTTTATTTATGTCATGGTTAATATGCAGATTGTGTGCATAAATGATGCTTCATGTCAGGTGACGAATATGTTGTGTAACGTGCACTGCCAGGTGTAAATGTCAGGTGTCAATATGTCGTGTAACGTGCACTGCCAGGTGTAACTGTCAGGTGTGAATATGTCTAATGTGCACTGCACGGTGTAAATGTCAGGTGTCAATATGTCTAATGTGCACTGCCAGGTGTAACTGTCAGGTGACGAATATGTTGTGTAATGTGCACTGCATGATGTAAATGTCAGGTGACGAATATGTTGTGTAACGTGCACTGCATGGTGTAAATGTCAGGTGACGAATATGTCGTGTAATGTGCACTGCATGATGTAAATGTCAGGTGACGAATATGTTGTGTAACGTGCACTGCATGGTGTAAATGTCAGGTGACGAATATGTCGTGTAATGTGCACTGCATGATGTAAATGTCAGGTGACGAATATGTCGTGTAACGTGCACTGCATAGTGTAAATGTCAGGTGACGAATATGTGTAATGTGCACTTCCAGGTGTAAATGTCAGGTGACGAATATGTGTAATGTGCACTGCCAGGTGTAAATATCAGGTATGAATATGTGTAATGTGCAATTCCAGGTGTAAATGTTAGGTATGAATATGTGTGGTGTGCAATGCCAGATATAAATGTCAGGTGACGAATATATGTCCACTGCCAGATGTAACTGGCAGGTGTGAATATGTATCAACTGCAGGTGTAACTGGCAGGTGTGAATATGTGTAATGTGCACTGTCAGATGTAACTGTCAGATGTGAATATGTGTAATGTGCACTGCCAGGTATAAATGTCAGGTGTGAATATGTGTAATGTACATTGACATGTGTAAATATATGTGTACGTGATGTGCGCTGTAAGGCATTAAGGTATGTTTCAGTTTCAGATTGGAATATCTTCATTGTACTCCAGACATGTCCATATGTGCTCCGATCTACTTCATAATAACATGTCCATATGTGCTCCGATCTACTCCATAAAAACATGTCCATATGTGCTCCGATCTACTTCATAATGACATGTCCATATGTGCTCCGATCTACTTCATAATAACATGTCCATATGTGCTCCGATCTACTTCATAATGACATGTCCATATGTGCTCCGATCTACTTCATAATGACATGTCCATATGTTCTTCGATCTACTTCATAATAACATGTCCATATGTGCTCCGATCTACTTCATAATAACATGTCCATATGTGCTCCGATCTACTCCATAAAAACATGTCCATATGTGCTCCGATCTACTTCATAATGACATGTCCATATGTGCTCCGATCTACTTCATAATTACATGTCCATATGTGCTCCGATCTACTTCATAATGACATGTCCATATGTGCTCCGATCTACTTCATAATGACATGTCCATATGTTCTTCGATCTACTTCATAATAACATGTCCATATGTGCTCCGATCTACTTCATAATAACATGTCCATATGTGCTCCGATCTACTTCATAATAACATGTCCATATGTGCTCCGATCTACTTCATAATGACATGTCCATATGTGCTCCGATCTACTTCATAATGACATGTCCATATGTCTCGATCTACTTCATAATAACATGTCCATATGTGCTCCGATCTACTTCATAATGACATGTCCATATGTGCTCCGATCTACTTCATAATGATATGTGCCGATCTACTTATAATGACATGTCCATATGTGCTCCGATCTACTTCATAATGACATGTCCATATGTGCTCCGATCTACTTCATAATAACATGTCCATATGTGCTCCGATCTACTTCATAATAACATGTCCATATGTGCTCCGATCTACTTCATAATGACATGTCCATATGTGCTCCGATCTACTTCATATGACATGCCATATGTGCTCCGATCTACTTCATAATTACATGTCCATATGTGCTCCGATCTACTTCATAATGACATGTCCATATGTCGATCTACTATAATGATATGTGCTCCGATCTACTTCATAATGACATGCCCATATGTGCTCCGATCTACTTCATAATAACTACAACAGCGTCCAGTGACTAACCGCATAAGTTATACGTTGATTCATGAGCTTACTTATTAGACTGTTGTAGTACTGCTATTTTATTGATATAAGAGAAGACAGCAGTAAAATTATGTAGCAATGGCGAAACACTTAACAACAAAGTACTGTAGTTTTACAAAATACACAAACAAGAACAATAGAAAGCAACGTTTCGATCAAAAGACCTTTATCAAACAAGGGATACAAGAGAAGTAAAGAATTCACTTCTCACTCAACACAACATGTAGATTCAAATAATTAGTACCTACCTTAAAATGAAAATATGTAACTAAAACGAATAACGAAATAAATTAAAAAAACTAGAAGTGGAAAAAAGAAGATAAACAGTAAAAATCCAATATATTTATATATATATGTATACACATTTAACATACACACATATAGATTATGAAGCAAGAGGACAGACAGTATTAACTGATTCAGTCCCGTGGAACACTCTAGTGCACATATTTCTTATCTGCGTGTCCCAAGCGTCTTTTAAAAGACGGCTACTATTGCGTTGAGTTTTATTAATTTTCACTCCGATTGTAGTTTTATATCAACCGGAAACTAAGTAGAAAGGAAGTACTAACGATAACCAAATCACAACATCGTGGTTTTGACTAGAATCAGAAGTGAAACCAAGTTTAATTTTCGTTTTCAAGTTACCCTGTGATTAAAAATAATGTCTAACAATTCAGAGTCTAGAAATGGTTTGTTATCAGCTCGTTCTGCACGTTTTACAGCTGCAGAAGCGCGAGATTTGTTGCATGAAGATGTAGATACTGATAGTGAAGATAGTGAAGCTTCTGATTCTGATGACACAGAAGTTTGTGATTTAAATACGTCGATTATTAATAATTTAAATAATACTAGTAGTGTTTCCCAACCAGCTGCGAGAGGGCGTTGCCCCAGTCAGGTTCCAGATGGTCGTGTTGCTAATTTGCGAACAGTTAGTAAACCATATATTCCGTCAATATTTTCTTAATTTTTGTGTATTCATAAATGGATTACTTATATAAAGAGAGCAGTTACACTGATTTATTCACCATATTGTTCCTCAAGGCCCTTGGTAAGTTGGATTTTGTTCTCACAATTTCAATTAATTTTTTATTACATGCTAATATTTGTCATGCACAGTCAACACAACATTATATTTTCGCATACAATAAATATTTTATGAAAGTACAATCATTTATCTTTAATTTGATATATAATAAGTTCAACTTTAAATCATATTTAGAAACAATATTTTAATTTAACTAAAGTATGTGTGCAATATTTTTGAAGCTAAAAAATAATTCCGTCCAGAGGTGAAAAAACCTGGTACTGAATCAGTTAAGAAGCATAGGAATGTAGTGCGTTGAGTCCATGAGGTCGCAATGTACCATATAAAGATATAAAACGATTCTCTAGAGCAAATCTACTTCGATCATCAGATGAACATGATTGGATGGCTGTGACCTGGATATCGCGAGCTCACAAATAATTTCCATTAAAATGAGTGGCTAATGGCGTTAAAGAGCAGGTGCGTATATCAAATAAGTGTTGGCCGAAACGGTCACTAAGCTGTTTGCCAGTTTCGTCTATATATGCCATGTCACACCGTTTACAAGTTATAGCGTAAATTATATTGCGGGACTCGCATGTAAAACTATCCTTAATAACAAAAGTGACTTTATGAAAAGATACATTACGGGTCTGTATCACATAAGCACATATATGGCATCGTCGACGGCCACACCGGACGGTGACAAAATGACCCTGGAAAATGAATTTAAGGTGATTGTGTACCATCATATCCTTAAGATTTCTGTCCCGTCTGTAAAAACACTAGAGGATAGTTTTGGAAGACTGAATGTGTCTCAGGATTCGATTTTAGAATAACCAGATGATGGAATAAAACTTTTGTCACCTGTGAACTATGTGCGTGGGAAGTTAGGATAAGTTTCACACTGTCAGCGTTGGAAGTCCTATGCTGGTTGGTAAGGGCATCCTGGCGAGCTATTTTCTGAACTCGAAGCATAGCAGATGTAAACACCTTCTCCGTGAATAGGCGGCTGCGAAAGAAATCAAGCATCTCGTGAGATCTATCAAGAAAAACATCGTCCTCGCTACACAGGCGACGAAGGTACAAGCGTTGGAGAATGGTAAAGAATCACGACGCGCCTGGGGATGTGGGGATGGGAGAGGTGTAGAGGAGAAAACTATGTGAGTCAGTAGGCTTATAATATACTGATGTTGTGATGGTGGATTGGTTAATAGTGATAGTGATGTCAGGAAAGTTGACACAAGTAGTGATGATGTGAGAAGTAATTGGAATAGTAGTATTGAATTTTGTGTCCTTCATTGTTGCTACACATATGAACATTTTTATTCCTCCTTAGAGATGTTTGATCGCATAACTTTCTTATGTTTTTTGTTCAATGCACTTAAGACTTGCTTTCGTATTTCATGGACATTTATATGCATGTGATGACTGTAGCATGTGATGACTGTAGCATGTGATGAATGTAGCATGTGATGACTATAGCATGTGATGACTGTAGCATATGATGACTGTAGCATGTGATGACTGTAGCATGTGATGAATGTATCATGTGATGACTGTAGCATGTGATGACTGTAGCATGTGATGAATGTATCATGTGATGACTGTAGCATGTGATGACTGTAGCATGTGATGACTGTAGCATGTGATGACTATAACATGTGATGACTGTAGCATGTGATGAATGTACCATGTGATGACTGTAGCATATGATGACTGTACCATGTGATGACTGTAGCATATGATGACTGTAGCATGTGATGACTGTAGCATATGATGACTGTAGCTGTCACTGTAGATTGATGAATGTATCATGTATACTGAGATGTATGCATGTGATGACTGTAGCATGTGATGACTGTATCATGTGATGTGCCCAAAGTCGAGTGGTTTGGAGTTTTTCGTACGACAGACTCGAACCAATGATCACAAGTCGGAGATGTCCATGTTTCTTTTTTGTTTTTTAAATTGGGCCCTACCTGAAAGTGCTACAACGGGTGGACCCAGTACGAGTGAACGTGAAAACGTTTAAAACTCCGAACTGCATCAATCTTTTGAATGAGGCACTCGGAGTTTGTTTAAGTGGTTTTATTTTGTCAGTTGGCGATTAATGATGGATCAGCCCCCTTTTGGCAGCTATCAAATGGGCACTATCCTTTGATTTTTGTAATTTTTTTTTCAATATGTCCCGCCCCGGAAGTGCTACACCAAGTGTACCCAGTACTAGTGAAAGTGAAGACATTTTTTAAACTTTGAGCATCATCAATCCTTCAATCACGTTGGCATCATCAATCCTTCAATCACGTTGGCATCATCAATCCTTCAATCACGTTGATTGAAACCGAACACACCACCGAAGGCAATCCTTCAATCACGTTGATTGAAACCAAACACACCACCGAAGGATAAACACCTGAGCACCAATAGGTACTGAAGGTTGTGCACGTACATCCGTTCTTGATGTTTTCCTGTTTATATGTCACATTAGAATGATTAAAACGACATAAGAACAATCGCAAACGAGAGAGAGAGAGAGAGAGAGAGAGAGAGAAGAGAGAGAGAAGAGAGAGAGAGAGAAAGAGAGAGAGAGAGAGAAAGTAAATTCTTCGATCGAGAGGGCTTGGAGTGTTGTAAAGGGTAATATTTTGATATTTGACATTTAGTGAAGGCACACACCCATTGGCCTCGATCAAACGGGCACTAGCACTATAATAATAGATACTACCCTTTAATCTTAGCCAAAATGCCGTTATCACTTGTTTTATTGTCACAGTCACTAAATCAAATTATAATGTAGCTAATGTGACACATTGTTCTTTTCATCCTAGTGTTTTGCTTCAGACTATATATACAGTACATATATATACGGCTTTCGATGAAATAATAAAACTGGCAATTGGTAAACAAGTTGCAAAAATTACATATATAAAAATAATGTGAAAAAAAAGTCTAAAACGTAAAATACCGCAGTCGAAATTTATTTTAATTCCCTATTAATTTGAAATTAAACAGTTATTCTTCCTATCCACATTTAGATGATGGAAAAAATAATTTGTTATCTACCTTAGGTGATTTAAAAAAAAACACATTGTTATCTACCTTAGATTATTTAAAAATTGTGTTCCTTTTCAATAAATGATCTACGATATAATGTTTGGGTTCCCGAAAGTAAACTTTATAACAGGCTTTGTCTCGTCAAGGGACTATATATTACCACAAGACATGACTTTATATAAATATGCATCCTTTTTAACGTAATTAGAGCCTCAATAAGTATTTCTGAAAACACATTAGTTCGATTGTTTGAGCGCCTTTTCTAATGTACATTTTTGTAAGTTTGTAATCGTTTGTCTAACTCAGCGTTTCCCAAAGTGGGCTGTACCGCCCCCAGTGGGCGCTGAAGCGTTCTAGGGGGGTGATAGTGGGTTCAGAAAAACTTGGGGGGTGTTCAGACAATAAGGGATCGGTGGCTCCCTAAGGAAGAAATTAATAATATATATTTTAAAATGAATTATTCTCGTGATTTTGGAGATTCAATAATCATTTGAAATTGAAATTCTGCATTTAAATTCATATTATGCCCATCTTACACGTTCCATTTTTTCATTAATTTTTTATTTTATACATATAATCATTTGAAAATTGACCATGTATGACAGAAATATATATCAATTTTCTATGTCAAAGAGAAAATAGAGCATGTATATATATGGGGAGGGAGGTGGGCGTTGGCAAACTGTTATAATGTGGAGGGGAGAGTTACAAAGTTTATGTTGTGCAAAGTGGAAGGTGGGCCGAAAAAGTTTGGGAATCTATGGTCTAAACTGATTGGCTACTAAATTAAAAAAAACCGGTTGTGGCTGAATTAAATGTCCTATTTTCCCATTGCAGGTGTATGTACAAATTCAGCCGCCGTATCCTGAATTATGTATCAACCGATTTTTATGAGTAATATACCATATTGTAAGTACATGAATTTTCTTTAACCTAGTCACTCAGTAATTTATTTTATCTCCAGACGCATTTACTATGATAAGCCAGTGTACTGGCTTTGCATCATATTAAAGAATACTATGAGCCATTATATCAGCTCAGCAAGACGAAAGGGTTAAGATAGATCTAAAACAAATACACAATGGCGCTCCCAGCAGCTTATGTGAGCCAATCAGCTAAAGTTGTTCTTGATGTCGTCACTTCATCTTTTGCGTTGTCTTTCTCTTGCTCTGTATTCATTATATTTTTTTCAATGTACTGTACTAAAATTACATTAGGTAGTGTCAGTATGAAAAATATATTCAAATGTGTTTGTTTTTGTAGAGTTATCTTCTTCTCAAGTCACACATCTGTTCTGTTCGTTGTTATTGTCTTTAATGATGTGCATTTCAGTTACGTTTGTATTTAACTGTTCGTTACTTATGCAATAAATACTCGAATAGTGAAACACGTACAAACAAAGTACTATAGTTTTACAAAATACAGAAACAGTGACGATAAACAGCAACTTTTCGACCAACAAGGCCTTTATCAAGCAAACGAACAAACAGGAGTGACAAATTAAAATGAAACACAAATGGACGACCAATTACAAACGTATCTAAGGAAAATCTGGAATAAAAACGAATAACGAAATAAATGTAACACAAAAGCACACATAAAAACTAGAAATAGAACGGAAAAGAAACAATGAAACATCTAGTAAATATATAACTTGAATACATGCAACATATACCCATATAGATTACAAAGCATGGGAAGAGAAAGTACTAAGAAGCATAAGAATGTAATACATGCAACATATACCCATATAGATTACAAAGCATGTGAAGAGAAAGTACTAAGAAGCATAAGAATGTAATACGTTGAGCCCGCGTGGTCGCAAGGTACCATACAAAGAAATCAACCGATTCTCCAGAGCAAATCGACTACGATCATCAGAGGAACATGATCGGATGGCTGTGACCTGGACATCGCAAGCTCCTGAATGGCCAGTATCATTGAAATGGGTAGCTACAGGGTCACAGAGCATTGGCGTATATCGCGCAAGTGTTGGGCGAATCGGTCACTGAGTCTCCTGCCGGTTTCCCCAATATAGGCCTTGTTGCACCGCTTGCAGATAATGGCATAGATAATATTACGGACTCGCACGTGAAACTGTCTTCAACAACGAACGTGGCTTTTGGAAAAGACACCGTGCGGGTCTGTATTACATAAGCACAAGTGTTGCAGCGCCGACGGCCACACTGGATGGTGCCAAAATGACTCTGGATATTAGGCTTGAGGCGACTGTGAACCAACATATCCTTAAGGCTTCTGTCCCGTCTGTACGCCACCAAAGGATAGTGTTGGAAGATTGAACGTGTCTCAGGATCAGACTGAAGAATGGAGAGATGACGGAATAAGACTTTCTTCACAAAGGGAACTATGAGGGTGGAAAGTTAAGACAAGTTTCACCCTGTCAGAATTGGAAGTTCTATGCTGGTTAGAGAGAGCCTCTGGCGAGAAATTTGCCCCCATATCCGGGTATAAGCGCTTACGAAAGAAATCCAGCATCTCGTGAGCTCTATCGAGAAAATCGTCGTCCTCGCTACAGAGGCGACGAAGGCGCAAGAGTTGAGAGAATGGTAAAGAGTCACGACAAGCCTGGGAATGGGAAGAGGTATAAAGAAGAAAACTATGTGCATCAGTAGGCTTGTAGTATACTGATGTAGTGATGGTGGATAGGCTGATAGTGATAGTGATGTCAAGAAAGTTGACACAAGAGGTAGAGATGTGAGATGTAAACCGAATAGCCGGATTGAAGACATTAATGAAATTAATGAAGCGTGACAAATCGGCTTCAGGCATATCGGTAATGCCAATACAATCATCAATGTATCTATGATACACAGACGGAAGAGGGCCATCATAGGAATTCCATACTAGGTGCTCAAGATGACCCATGAATAGACAAGCATAACTGGGTCCCATTTTAGTACCCATGGCGACCCCACTGATCTGCTCAAAGAACTGGTCATTGAACTGAAAGGAGTTGAGAGTTAGAACTAGTTCTGCAAGAAGAAGGAGAGCCGAGGTGGAGACAAGTGGGTTAGTTCTCCTGTCGAGAAAGAACTGGAGAGCTTGAAGTCCGTCGGAATGAGGTATGGAGGTGTACAATGAGCACACATCAAGGAGGAAGAGACGGTAAGTCCTGCCAGGCAACAACTCAATAGACGAAAAAACAGACAAGGTGTTGTTCGTATCTTTCAAGAATGAAGGTAGTGTGGTGACGATAGGATTGAAGATACTATCAAGAAATTCGGAGATATGTTCCGTAGGACAAGAGCAAGCAGAAAGATTATACAATAAATACTCGTTACTTAGCAATCACTGTTTAGTAATCGTTGGTGTCATCAAAAGCGTCAAGATGTGGCAGCTCGTAGCTAAAGTTATGATGTTTGCTGCTTCAGAAAATTTGTAGTCGTTGTTTTAAAATTGTTTAAAACGAAACAAGCATATAAAAATAAAATTTGCACATAAACTTGAAACAATCATAAATAAAGAAAATATTATTTTCATACTAATAATCCAAATTGTTACAGTCCAAGCTTGATCCATTTAAAAACAAATTCCATTTTTCTAGTTTTACTTTGCGCGAAAAAATAAGTCGACACAGCAGAGTTGGAACTGCGTGCGCGATAGTGCAAGAGCTCTATCTCTACCAAACGTACAGATTCTTATCTCGTTCAGAGATGTGCGCATGTGATCATTAGCCAAACATAGCGTCGCTGGAACTGAGACAGAGAGAACATTCTCTGTATCAGCTGAAGTCTCCAGCTTTACCTGCAGCAACTGTGGCAAGGAGTGCCACTCCAGAATAGGCTATTACAGCTACAAGAAACGTTGTGATTCAGCGCAGAACATACTACGAGACATGACGCAAAACCTATTGTCTCCTGAGACAAAGAGGCCAATGATGATATATACTTTGGGATAAATTTAAACAAAACATTATGACCCAACCATATTTCAACCAGATGATAAACACTTAGGAAAAGTTTGATTTAAAGTCAAACAACATATTTATCAAGTTAAAAAGGGACTAAACCTATGTCTTCCTTAAACCTATGTAAGGGAAATAACGAGAGAAGTCAGGTTATATATATTGTCAAAAGATGTCTGAATCAAAACTACATATTTTTGCTTTTTGACAGGATTCTGCAATGTCAGTTAAGTCTGGTTGCGTAAGAAGCACAAAGAATACTAATACCATGAAGCTAATAATAACATCTCATTCTTGCTTTTTTTTTTTATTGAGGTACAATTAAATAAATATTTTTTGACGGCATATCATGGTAGAGTAAGCTAAGAGTTAAATAAACTCTTGGATTCTCCGAAAGGAGTTAATTCTTATTTTTCATGTTTGTTGGCCTACACGCTCTGATATAACCAATAAAAGGTTCGCCTTAGGTTTAAAGGGCGTGCCTCGGCTTAAAGAGGCTTTAATCCCCTAATAAACAAACAAATATACAAACAACCCAGACATTTTTTTTTTTTAAAGTCACCATTAAAAGCAAACAAAGAAATCTATCACAACATCACCACAGAGATCAAGGATCGCCTAGAACTCTACAGATACAAAAACCATCACCATCTTTGGTAGAAGCACAGTAGTCAACACCTACATCACCCCTAGACTATACATAAGAACGTCGTTTTCTACCAACCGCCACAAGTGATGACAGAAATACACAAAAACATCAGGAAATTCATCTTTCAAAATACAATACATGCTATCAAAACAAAAACATTAATACAACACAAAGACAGGAGGAATATCCATACAAGAGATAAAAACCAGAATACAGGCACAAAGAATAAAATACGTAGGAGAAATCACTAAGAAACCAAATGAATACCCACAATCACACTATTACATAGGTCTCAGACTATCCTCCCTACACACAGTAAGCAACATGACACCGCACCACTTCGGAACACTACCCGACTTTTACAAGCAGTGCATACAAAGCATACAAGGAAATGAGAAAACAATACAAAACCCCACAAAGACAATCTACAGGCACCTAGTCACAAGACAGGAACCTCCGCTACACAATAGAATCAAACGAGGTTACACGCATTTCATAACGGACCACCCAAGCATCTTTAGAAACCTACACAGAACACAAACATCAATCAAAGCAAAAGAGGTAACGTACAGATTACTCTTCAACATAACACCAGTAGCATATAGAAGAACACACAAATCACAACAAACCAAATGCACACTCTGCAGACAAAACAAACAAGAAACAGAAGACCACATTTTCTTCCACTGCAGTACAATGTCACTAGCACTAAAGTCACTGCAACAAACAATAGTCGGCAACGCAACAAACAAAGTAAACATGTACAAAGCAATCATGCTAAACACAATCCCACACACAAACAAAAATTCACACAAAACAAATCTCACACTGCTAGTAGAATTCAGATACCTCATCTGGCTATGCAGAAACAAAGCAAAACACGAACAACAACAATACAACGCAGGAATTTTCAAACATATATATGACCAGAAAGCAGCACACATAACACAACGAACAACTGACATACAAACACACTGAGTGAATGAGATGAGAAAATGCGAGGAATTGTAACACCCTAAAACTGAGAATGAAAAAAGAAAGTATCACCAAATAATAATAATGAAAGAAAATCGTTTTACACTTCCATAATGTATTTCTATAAGATGTTATAACTCATCCCATGACAAACTCGCATACATAGAAACATGTATATATATATATATATATATATATATATAAGTATGTCATATGCCTTTATGATCAATCATAATTTTTTTTAAATGAGCTAAGTATTATCACAAATATTCAATATATATTTCTTATATTTTTGATGCATTTGTTCTTTTCTGTATCCATGGTACTTTTTTCCCCACAGCATTTGCATTGAGCAACATGTATGTCCTTCTCAGTTGATGTGTTAAATGTAAGGTTTCACATGTATATGTTGCAATAAAAAAGGTGGGGATAATTAACAATCGATTTTGTCTGGCTTCTGATAGGATGAAAATTGTGGAATATCCTTTACAGGACATAGCCATTAACAACAGTAAATGAGTCGTTGGTTTTCTAGGCACCCCTTATACGTTCAGTAGTTTGGTATTGCTTTCTGAACGGTGAGGTCTGGCATAAATGACGATTTGTTTTTAGAATGTCGTATGTGTCAATAATAACAGGAAGAGGATAACACATATCCTTCTCTAACGCTTGTGTTTTATCTCAACTTTATATGATCATATATTTCATGACAACGCAGTCATCTTTGAGAACACAATCCTAAGATTACAGGAAATTTACATAAATGTCCAATGAATTTGACATAAATGTTACCTGAATTTGAAATAAAGATCTCTTGAATTTGACACTATCATTCCATAAAATGCCAAGTACGAAACGGAGGCTTAGCTCATGAAACTGGAGTGCCCACAGATGGTGCTGAATTTTCAATGTAGGCCTAGTATTGAAACGATTTTAACACTTCATTAACGTGCATACCTACCATCTTTCCGTTTTTGCAGAGCACAGTATATTTCGCTTTTATTTCGTAGATGGTAACATCACGGATAACTCTCCATAGAACACTAGAAAAGGAAAACTCAATATAGCGATTTCCCCTATTTCTGAAAGCGATTGCCTGGAGCTACCGCCACGCGTGTGTAGGTAATTTGTTTTATTTTCTCTCCAACAGAAAAAAGTTGACTTTACCGAAAGGTCGAATGCGGAACGTTCGGTCAGGAAACACAACGTTTAACCATTCAGTCAACAGCTTTCTTAAGCTATATATAGCACTATCTGGGGATCTTGTTATTCACTACATTCCCTTATACAGCTTGTCTTATTGTCTCCAAAGAAAAGGTAATACCTAGATGAGCTGAGGCATGGTGAAGAATAGATGCCTATATCAGATTATATGACTGCTTACACCAGAGTTGTCAGTACACTTGGACTCTGCTGTAGAAAATGGGCCTCGGGCGTCGTAAATGCACTCGTGGATCAGTACTCCCATCCAGGTGATATCATTAACTACACCGATGGCTCTGTCAGACGCGAAACCAGATCATCGTGCGCTTATTCAGCACAACGAAACGGTCTCACACTTCATGAGGACTGTGGAGCTTTCGAGACAACGACATCGAGCATGACTATGGAGATCACCGCTGCCTCCAGGGCTCTGTCATGGGTGGCTGAGCAACAGGTTACCCATACGATTATCATATCAGACTCGATGAATATGCTTCAACTGATTGAATCTGGAAGTATACATATTGGTAGGGGTGGACATCATTGAAGTATACATATTGGTATGGGTGGACATCATTCGGAGATCACATCTCAAGAAAATGACTTGGCTGTACACACCTGGACATGCTGGAGTGCAGGGTAACGAGTGTGCTAACTTTCTTGCAAACAATGCCCCGACTCAAGATGGCAGAAGTATGTACAGAGCCGATATCATTAGTGCGGTACGCGCTCTCAATTATGTGACATGGGCGGGTCTCAGACACTGAAGCGAGTTCGAGAATTAGGCGTTAAGTTTGGACATGCCAGACAGTGTCGTCTTCGTGGTAGAGAGATAATATATAGTAATCAACTTCTTATGCATCTGTTGTCAAGACGGATCCTGACGAGTCACGTAAAGTATGAAAAGACTGGCTGGTATTCCTCCTGTTCATTTTGCTATGAAACTGCCAGAATTGATATAGAGACTTGTCGCCACAGACTTGCGTTATGAAAGTCTCCCATAACCCACTCTTTGCCTCACTAGCCAATACTTTGAAATCCCCAGTGGCTTTGTGGCGAATAGCAGACTTTTCAGCCACATCACACATATTTCTAGGTCGCTTCTTTCGTGCTCTCTGCCATGACTTTGTAGCAGCCTCTTTTTCCAGCCATGCTTTTCAACATTTTCATTCCACCAAGGTGGTTGTAGGAAAGGAGTCCTAGCAGTCTTCTTTCTGGCAGTCTGTCGCAGTATACGTAATGGGTTTTCGTGATCAGAGTGGCATGGCGTGTACTGAAAGACAGATTTGGGTCTTCTGTGTCGCAAATTATTGGCCTTATTAAGAAGAACAACGCAGGGAGATGATCACTATCTTGAGCCCCAAGAACATTCCATCGAGCAAAAGTAGCATCAGTTGTGGAGATCAGTGCCAGATCAATGACACCATCAGTGTCCTCAGGTCTAGAAGCTAACCGAGTTGGGCGGCCGTCATTCAATATCGTCAAGTCAGAGTTTAGTAGAGCAGAACTCAAAGCGATGCCCTGTCTATTCTCGGTAGCGTTGCCCCACTCCTTTGATCGTGCATTGAAATCCCCTGCAATGAGAAACTTTGTGCGTGGTACATCTGAGAGCTTCTCAAGGAAATCCCAGTTATCTTCAATATGGAGTTTGTCCACATGGGCGTACACATTATAGATTCGCCATACCTGATCACGAATTGTTAATTGAATCCCTTGTAATTCCACAAGGATTCAACATCGATTTTAGTGTCCTCATCCAACAAAGAGTCTCGAAGAGACCGAAGAATATCCCCTTATCCATCTTCAACTCCCCAACAATCGATGCTGTTGATGCAAGCCTGTCCGCTCTCTCATTACCGTAAACACCCGCATGCCCAGGACAGTATATCCACGTAAGCCGCTGGAGGTTAGAAACTTCTATAGACGACATCCACTCATACCGAAACCTGCCCTTCTGGATCTTGTGAAGCATCGACTGAGAGTCAGATACAACAACTGCCCCAGTAAATGAAGTCCCAGAAATCCAATGGAGGGCAGCAGTAACGGCCTCAACCTCCATCCTCATACTAGAAGTAGTTGTCCTGTATGCCCCACTTCGCTCTGCAACAACCCTACCATGCGCATTAGCCAAGAAACCCCAGCCGGATTTCTCACCACGTTGAACCGACCCATCGGTATATACAACAACATCATCATCCCTTGCATTATCTTCTATCAGCTGCTTAACTGCGAGATCAGCCTTCATGTTGCCCCAATCTCTACATTCTCTTCCAAGAGTAATGATAACGTTGAGATAGTTCATCATGCTTCCATCTGTTGGGATCCATTCTTCCCCTTTTGGTAGAGTCGCAACCGTAGTCACCTGGCCAATCGTTCTCTCAGCCTGGGCCATCCACGACATGCCACGCTTGATTCTCGTGCCCTTAACATCATTAGTGTTCCTGTGAAGTGGATGTCTCTTATCCGAAGTAACCCGCATATATGCCTTGGTTTGGGCGATTGCATGACGGAGCGTAGTGACAGAAGGCCAAGCATATATCTCATCTTCACAATGGGGTATCTCTAGTGCAGCCCAGAACTATACGCATACCTTCATTCTGAACCCGTTCAAGTCGTTCACATTGTGATCTTGATATCGTAAAAATTCCGAGTCCGTAATCTACCACTGACATTACCAGTCGATCGAACAAAAGGGCAAGTAGTCTCTGCTCAAGGTGTGCGGCCACCATAACTTTGAGAGCCGCAAGACCACGCTTGCACCGTTGTATCGTCTGTTCAATATGGTGTTTGAAAGATAGACTACGATCAAAGGTTATTCCAAGATAGCGAAGCCTGTCTCTGCGCTCGATGGTATGTTCATCAAAGATTACACAGGGTAGGTCAGCCTTGACGATGTGATTATTCAACGAGCACCACAACATACACGCTTTTTCAGGATTGACCTGAGAGCGAGACTCTCTACACCAACCCGAGATGGTATGCAATGTTTTCTGAATGTCGTCAACCATCTCTCGTCTATCTGACCCAGTCCTATATATTAAGATATCATCTGCAAATGTCAATGTCCGACCCAATCCGGTTGGCTGAATTTTAGCTACATTTGCTGTGTAAATATTAAACAACACGGGTGATAGAGGAGACCCTGGGGTAATCCCGGCATATACGAGCAGGATCCGATGTCCATGTTCCTAAACGGAGTGCAACGGTTCTCTCCATTAAAGAAGCAGCTATCCAGTTTACCAGCCAAGGATTAACTTTACATTTAATCAAAGAGCGCACCATTATTGAATAATTCACCTTGTTATAAGCATCCTCCAAGTCGATGGCCACAGCAACAGTCTCTTGCTTGGATTGGAAGCCTTCATAAACATCATATGCAAACGTGCCAGCATTGTACCATGTCCCTTTCATTGGCCGGTAGCTACCCAAGTGTCAGGAGAATGTGGTCATTCTCCAAGTGACACATTACCTTTCTGGCCACTATCTTCTCTAGTAATTTGCCATATACATTTTGCAAGGTGAGTATTCGGTAGCTGCTGAGCAGTTTAGGATCCTTCCCATGTTTGTGGAGCGGTCGTAAATAACTATGAAGCCAATCTTCGGGTACCACAGCATTATGTACACTTTTATTAAAATCCACCACAACTGCATTAATAACAGTCTCGTCCAGCTGTTTGATGTGATGATATTGGACACCATCAGGCCCTGGAGCGGTGCTGTGGCTTGCCTTGAGTGCATTAACAACATCCTCCTTTGTTATTAAGTCAATGTAAGGTTCTCCAGAGCTAGTAATATCACGAAGAGCACTTATGATATTATGGCGGTCAGTTTTATCACCTTTTCTGTCTGTTCCACGAAACGATGAAGGAACCCCTGCCCCTTCTCTGCATCTGTTGGATGAGGACACTAAAATCGATGTTGAATCGATCAAGCGATTTAAGCAGTTTGGAATTACCCTTTGTTCAAGTCGAACTGGATGCCTGAGAGGCAGAGTGAGAGGTGTGTTTAATCAGCGAGCCACAGGAACCATCAGTATGCATACTCTTCGATATCTGTTGGGGAGACTGAGCACCTATGGGTTTGCCCGGAGTGCAATGACGTCAGTTTAGTAACCAATAACCAATAACCAATAACCAACTTCTTATGGGTACGGTGAGCAAAATGACTATGGGATGGCTGCTACACCGGAGGACAGAGCACGAATGGGAATGTCCATTGTGCCATGACGTCGATCGCATAACATAACATAACTTTCAGAGCCTGACATGTTGTATAAGATGTTGGATTAGCAGCGAGGGGTTTCTTCTGTTCTTCTGTCTGAGCTTCAATGATAGACCATCTGACCACTAAGTCTGTACTGTCTTGTCAGAACTATATAATCTCCTTGAAACATTTTCATGTGCTAGAAAAAAATCCTGTAACTCAAGCGGTGGTGAGCTCGATCACAAACCCAAGCGTACCTGGTTCAAACCCACGGTGGGCAAATTTGGAAGCAAATTCGTTTCCGTGGGATTTTTACAAAAGGTAAGAATAGACCTCACTGTTCAGAAAACAATGGCAAACTACTGAACGTATAAATGGTGCCTAGAAAATCAACGACTCTTTTACTGTGCTTGATGGCTACGTCATGTAAAGGATATGCCACTACTACTTTTATTTCATCGTTATAAATGCGTTTCTTATCATTTAAGCCATTTAAACATTATGGGTTGTCAGGTTTTCATATACTCTGCTCACAATTTGACGTTAACATGTATCTTCTGCTGACACACTACAGCATAGGTTCCCAACCTTTTTTGAATGAACGCCACCTTTTCTTTTTTAGTGAATAATTCGTCAACGCTCTCTTTGGGTAAACTATATTGTACATACTATAAATTGAAAAACAAGGACACATTTTTCAGTTATTTTAATAGAAGATAATACCAATATTACTGTACTGCTAACAGTATCATTGACACAATTTATGTTATAATGTATTAATTAGAGCTGAGCTTGATGTGATGAAACTAATTTGTCCATGTTCGGTGACATTTTTGTCATCAATAATTTTTAATCGCCGTATTTCTCTAATGACAATCTGTTTCGTTTCTTTGTAAATAGTCTGGTGACCATGATAAATCCTCTTTCAGCTAAATATGGTGATGGGAATACAATAAACAACTTCTTTCTGTATCCTATAAGGGTAGATATAATATTGGAATTTTACGTTATAGTCACAATTTTTATATCCATTTTCAATTTTCCATTTCAACTCTTCATTTGTTGACAATTATATCAACTCTTCCTCCAGTAATAATTCTGTTATTTGTACATTTTCTTCTTCTTCTTCTTCGCTCTCACTAGACTTGGATTTCGGATTCTGTAATAAAGCCACGCCATACAGTTTTCTTGGACGCTGGTGTAAGTGGGCCACCTCTTTCTTATGTCTGCATACTATGGGCAGCTCTGTAGGACGTGATCTGTCGTCATATTCGCCAAACCACAGGGACACAGGTCATTTCTGCCTATCTTGAATCTAGTTCTGTTCTCATTCTGTTGTGACCTGTCTGGAGGCGAAGTATGATAATGTGGTCTCTTCTGGGAAGTTCGTAATATCCATCATGCTTGTGTCTTGTGTGTTATTTTCCCCACTTTGTTGTGTAGTGCCCTCTGACGATGGTTTTTGCTTCTTCCTAGCTGACCATCTTGATATATGCCTATCTGTGTGTTCCACACCCGCATGCTGTCTCATATATGTTGGACATTCGTCCATTGAAAGTAGGTGGTCCTTGAACTTGAGTTTGAGCATTTTTTCTTCTTGGATAGGCTGAAAACTGTGAAATTGATTTCCTTTTCATTTATAAAGGGCAGTCAAGATCTGGTATATTTTTAAAGTTTTTTAATTACATCCTGCATCCTTGAGGTGGCTACTGCTGCTATTGATTCTTCTCGTCGCCCGTGTAGTACCGGTGCCCGCAAGAAAAGCAAAGAATAGTACCACTGCCACCTACAATACATGTTGTAAAGGCGATTGATGTAGGCCCTAGAGATGCTACACTAGTAAATAAAAGCAACGCAGAAATCGGATGTGCTGGCCTACTTGTAGGCGTATAACTGGCACAATGTACAACCCTCTTAGGCTCAGATCACATACAAATCCCTGAAAAGTGGTTAACAAGTGATTGATATGGAGCGTTCGAAGAAGCAGAAGAAAAATTTCTACTTTTTTAAAAACTTTTATAATTTATCTGTTTTATTTCTACGAAATACGACCTGTCCTCCTGTATATTAATCAAATCATAAATTATGTCTTCCAAATACTTGTTCATTATTTGTTTTATCATGAATAATTCAGTCTACATCGCCCCTACACACTTTGATTGTTTACGTCACTCCCATCAGAGCACACAATTGCTTTACAGAACAATTTAGTACTTTTGTAATAAGAACGTACTTTACAAACAGTCCGCAGGTAAAATTTGTCATGCGAGGTTATGTCACACAAGCCGTTGAATGGAACTAGAGACAGAACAAGAAATATCAAAGCTTAACGCGTGGGAATTTCTGGCCCTCGCTCTGAAACACACGTCAGCGCTACCTGTCCTAACTAGGTGGAATGAGGACGCGAACTGCGACCGCTTTCTTCTATCACTCTATTCGTTTGTGTGTGTAGAAGGAAAGCATTTATAGTTTTACTGATTACGTGTTGTGTTGCAATTCCCTTTCAGATATTTGTGGATTTAACCTGTTTGTGATTTTCTGATCGTGTAGCCTACATGTGATTTACTGATCGAGTATCTTAGATGTGATTTACTGATCGAGTAGTTTACATGTGATTTACTGATCAAGTAGCTATGTGATTTATGATGAGGGAAGCTTTATGTATTTACTGATCGGTGTTTGCAATTATTTCAGATAGTAGCTTTGTGATTTACTAATCGAGTAGCCTGGATATGATTTACTGATCGAGTAGCTTGATGTGATTTACTGATCGAGTAGCCTGAATGGGACTTACTGATCAAGTAGTCTACATGTGATTTATAATCAGTAGTCTAGATGTGATTTATAATCGAGTAGCTCTGATATGATTTATAATCGAGTAGCTGATGTGAGTTATGATCGAGTAGTTAGATGGATTTGTGATCGAGTAGTCTATGGATTACTAATCGATAGTCTACATGTGATTTTATAATCGAGTAGTCTAGATGTGATTTTGTGATCGAGGATATCGAGAAATATTTAACCTCATCAGTTTGAATAGATGATTGATGTGTTGATATGTTGGTTTTATATCATAAGCTCTCAAGCAGGATATATCTATCACTGAAGATGTGCTTGTAACTATGTCTCAAGATAAACCAGGTAGGTAGCAATGAAAGTATAAGATTTTCTTCTTCTTTTGTCGTCACACTGTTACCGGGTTGTTGCCCAGTGTCGTGGTTTTCTGTTTTGTCTTGCGCTGTTCCTGGTGGCTTGGGGATTGTTATTTTGCTCTTTGACATGATTCTGCTATGCCATCTAACCATCTTTTTCGTGTATACCTCTCGCTTTTTTTCATGATGTTCTGTTGTAGAATGCTGTATACAGTGGAGTTTGGATTCTTATTGGAAGTGGCTAAACCACTTCATTCTTTGTTTCTCAATGTAATTCAAGCAAGGTTCTATACCAACTTTCTTTATTATGTTGATGTTGAAAGAAAGTGTGTTGCATGAAGACACTAAACTTGATGTTTAATTTATACAACGATTTATGGAGCTTTTAATAGCACATTGTGCAGGTAGAACTATATGCCTGACGGGTACAGTGAGGAGTGTGTTTAATAGACGAGCCATCGGAACCACCCCTTTGACATCTGCTGGGAGACTGAGCAATATGAGTCCGGCCGAAGGACTATAACTTCGATTCAGTAATGAATAATTATAAATGTTTCTATTGCTGATCTGCTTCGAATATTAACACAACTCTTTCTATTCTTAAGTGCATTATATTAGAACACATATTCTGAAATAGTGATGAAAAACTAAAATAATCCGCTAACATATGTGATCTGCCAACGAATTCAGATTTGGCTGACTAACCACGTTGCAGTTTCTGTATTCATATTTATATTTGAGATTTCGAAATATGTACCTTTGTTCACAATCAAACAGTGTGTTGTGTTACTCAGGATGTGTCTGTTTATTTCAAGCTCTATTTATGAAGTAATGTAACAGTAATAAAATGCAAAGGGGCGTACTTTAGAACTGCGCAGATTCCGCAAAGTGTGTCTTTATTCAAACGTATTGGGGAATACTATCTAGAGTTTTCAACTGTTATATTAGAAAAAAAAATAATTTCATTTATTTATATATTTAATTCTTTGAATGCAAATGCTACAGAAGAAGAATACTTAGAATATCACGGACAGAGTAGAGAACAGATGCTTCTATTCTGCAACAGCTTGATATTAAAGATAGTTCGCTATTTGATCGTCACTGTTTCTGTATTTTGTAACACTATAGTACTTTGTTTGTACGTGATTCGCTATTTACCAAGTTTTACTGCAGTCTTCCCCCTTTTTCGATATTGAAGAGCATAACATCAAGGAAAATTAAATATTTTGGACACATCAAACGACATGATTGCCCGGAAAAGATAATTTTGGACGGAATGGTGCCTGGAAGAAGAATGAGAGGAAGACCTAGAAGACGATGAGGGCAAGATGTCATTGATGATCTGATAATGACTTCTGCTGATGTCGGTCAACTTGCACAGAACAGAGCGTTTTTTCAGGACTGCTGTCATGGGAGCCAAGTTCCGGAAGGGACAAGCTACTTGATGATGATAATATATTGTTTTGCACAAGATGAACTGTAGAAGTTAATATCTGCTTTCTTTGATTAATTCGTGATGTTGTGATTTTGGACTTCAGGGACGACAGTTGAAGGATTGGCTACATTGCATAGAGTTTGATCCCATTCCATATATGGCTCGGTCCCTCTCTGTAGAAATGGTATACAACCTGCTGAGAGAGTATTACATATAGTACGAACTCTATAACTCTGGCAACATTTATGAAGATCTCTAGAGTAAATGTGCATGTGAACAGAACGACGTGGCACTGATTCTTCTTCTTCTACTTCCTCGATCGCTCCATATTGACCACTTGTTTAACCACTCTATGTGATTTGTATGTGATTTGAACCTAAGAGCGGTTGTACGTTGTGCCAGTTATGCGCCTACAAGTAGGCCAGCACATCCGATTTCTGCTACTCTTTTTATTTACTAGAATAGCTTCCCTGGGCCCCTACCTCAGTTGCCTCTTACGACATGCTTTGTAGGTCGCAGTGGTACTATTCATTGCTTCCCTTGCGAGCCCCTACAACACGCGGGCGGATTCAGATTTGAATCCACGACCTTCCGAAATATCATAGATCGTAGACATTTGTCTTCGGCACACTTCTTTATGTCAGTTGTCCTTGCCTCATCTACTCGCACCCAAATAGATTTAACGTGCTGTGCTTTTGAAGAATTATTGACATTAAGATGTAATATGAGATGGATGAGCCACAATCAGAGGTTCGATGATGGTTGAATGTCAAAATATCTAATCCATTCAAAATGTCAGACAAGTAGACGATCACGCAACTACTCTTTACCACTGTAAACTGATTTGTTCAAACTAGACATTCATGATATCTACGTTGATGCTTAGGAGAAGGTGATATGGATTGTATTGCATGAAAGGGGATTGTAGTGTTATCAAGAGTGGAATTCACCTTTGCGTGTACGTCCTTTTGCTTTGTAATCCAATGTATTGGAGTAACATCGCTCTCTGAGGCTGTTGATAATCTGATAAGTGGTCGAACCATTTAATTGATTGTTTCTTGATGAAGTTCAGTACTGATGTTGTACCCACTTTTTCCGGTGTCTTTATTTCTAAATCGATCTCTTCTTGATACTCACAGCATTATGCGTAAACAGAAACGTGAAACTTTTCTGATAGACATGTGTTTGTTCAAGCCGTACAATGGTACCGTTCACTGTGTTTGTTCAAGCCGTACACTGACACGGTTCACTGTGTGTGTTAAAACCGTACACTGACACAGTTCACTGTGTGTGTTAAAACCGTACACTGGCACAGTTCACTGTGTTTGTTCAAAACCTGTCACACTGGCACGGTTCACTGTGTTTGTTAAAACCGTACACTGGCACGTTTCACCGTGTTTGTTCAAACCGTACACTGGTTGTTCTACTTACTAAATCCACTAAACAATAATATAATAATAATTATACTTAACTTCATTCTCAAACTAAAATATTTTGTTTATCGAAAGTTTCAAAAATTTCAGATTTGCCATTCAGTTTCCTGCTTTGTACAAACATTCAACCTGATATCTCTACATGTTCTTATTGCAACATATGTGTTCCTTGTCTCATATCTTCCTTGTTATGAATTATCGTTTTATATATCTCTTCCTCTTATGTTTATGCTTTTATTCAGCAGAAGGGTCTCATATAAAACAAACTAATTTACTATACTTTTGATGCATTTATAGATACTTTCGGAGACACTGCGTGTTATTTTAATGATGGTTTTGATTTATGACTTTGCTTTTAATGATTTTAAACGGCATTATTTTACTTCTGTAATAACTTCTTATTTTTCGAACGCTCCACCGTCGACCACTTGTTAACCACTCTTTGTGATTTGTATGTGATCCAAGCCTAAGAGCGATTTGTATGTGATCCAAGCCTAAGGGCGATTTGTATGGGATCCAAGTCTAAGAGCGATTTGTATGTGATCCAAGCCTAAGAGCGATTTGTATGGGATCCAAGCCTAAGAGCGATTTGTATGTGATCCAAGCCTAAGAGCGATTTGTATGTGATCCAAGCCTAAGAGCGATTTGTATGTGATCCAAGCCTAAGAGCGATTTGTATGGGATCCAAGTCTAAGAGCGATTTGTATGGGATCCGAGCTTAAAAACGATTTACGTTGTGCCAGTTATGTGTCTACAAGTAGGCCAGAACTTCCGATTTTTGCGACACTTTTTTATTTACTATGGTAAGTTTCCTAGACCCCTACCTCAGTCGCCTCTCAGACGTTCTCAGTGGCCTTGTAGGTTGCAGTGTTACTATTCTTTGCTCCCCTTGCAAGCCCCGGCAACAGACATAGGCGACTTCTGTAATAATTTTATAATTAACAGTAGATCGAGAATGGCTGGAGAAGACTATCATAGAAGGAGACATACCGGCAAAGAGAAGAAGAGGAAGACCACGGAGAAGATGGATTCAGGATGTAACTGATGGTTTGAACATGACGGATTGAGGTCTCTGTGGCTCTGTGTCCGTTGCCTTGTGAGTCGAAGGTCGTGGGTTCGAGTCCGGACGGCGCTATTCTGTTCACGAGTGCAGTTTTTTTCCAGAGACCCCTAGGATTGTTGTTGGAGCTACGGAGTTAGTGCTTTGTGCAATACTCTCGGTAGGTGGCGTGCCATTCTGCGGAGAGGGACCGAGCCTTATGGGGTAAAACCCGGTGCAATGAAGTCAATCCTTCGGCTTTAAAACCATTTAAACATGACGGCTGCAGAGGTGGGACATCTTACCTATGAGAGAGAGAAATTCCAAAGGACTGTTGGGGTGGCAAAGTTCTGCTCAGGACAAGCTATTTGATGAGCAATAGTAGCACAGTTGCCAATAGTGTCAGCAGTATACTTAGTTATAGTGTCAGAAATGTGTACACATTCAAGAATGCTGCACAATTTTATTACATCTTTTGTTTCGTGAACCATTAAGCCAGCGCTGTCCAACACGGTGCCCATGAGCGCCATGGCACCAATGTCATTTATTTACGGTGCCTTATTTTACATTGCCAGCGTTAACGTTAATCAGATTTCTTTTTTTTTTAAAACATATATTTTCGGTTTTTGGTCACACCCATGAACACGATCTTCCCGCTTTTGTTTCTGCTGTATCTATTTAACTGTCACTTAGCGCCATCCGTTGTTTTTTCACCGGAGAAAACGTCAGCATCATCATCATCAAAAAGCTTGTCCTGAGCAGAACTTTACCACCCCAACAGTCCTCCGGAATATTCTCATAAGCCCTGATGTCTCGCCTCTGCAGCCGTCATGTTCAAACCAACAGTTACATCATGAATCCATCTTCTTCGTGGTCTTCCTCCTGTTCTCTTTGTCGATATGCCTCCTTCCATGATAGTCTTCTCCAGCCCTTCGTGTCTTTGTATATGTTCAAAATACCTCAATTTTCTCTATCTTATTTGTAGCATCAGCATAGCAACTATGTTAACATTACTCTTGTTGATTTTATTAGTTGTAGTACTATTGTAATATAAGAAAGAGGCAGTCATCATTTTTCGGGCATGTGATGAGGTGGGGAGGTTTAGAACACATTGTGACAACAGGTAAAATCCAGGGTAGACGAGCAGAGGAAGAGTGAGACAATTTTGGATAGCCTGATTTCATGGCACTGTAGAGAGTCAACATCTGAGTTGATAGCAAACACCAGCGACAGAGATTTGCAGAGATCCATGATTGCCTACGCCAGCCGGCAAGGCACATGATGATGATGATGATGGTTGTAATCATTCCATGTCATCCGTGCCTTCACAACCACCAGTCAGATGCTACATAAAAACGTTGGACAGCGCTGCCATAAATTATTGAAATTGGGAGCGTGACTAGTTTAGTAATAAGTGTATTCCATTCATTGGTTTGACTGTATTAATTGATATTAATACAACTTTTTAATTGGTCATTGCCATTTAGTAGTAAGCACATTCTGTCTGCACATTTTCTGTTTTGCGTGACATGTCATATACCCAAAAACTAATAAATTATAAATAATATTTAATTAAAATATTACCATCAATATAATCACGGCTGATTAGACTCACTTTGAGAGGACCGACAGGAAGCATTGCAATAAAGGCATTGTTTTAGAACCCGCAGAGAAAGAGGAGTAGATGAAGGCATAGGAATACGCGGAGAAGAGTGCAGAAGACTGATATTAAAGGGATTAGCAAGACGTGAAAACAATTATAAGGGATGGCAAGAGAGAGGAAGGGCTAGAAAAAGTTTGTTGATGACCTGTGCTCCGTTGGGAGTTAAAAGATGAATAAGATTCAATTATTTACATGCATGAGTGAAGTGCAAGAGATATATTAAGATTGGAAATGGAAGATATGGTTATGAAAGTGTTCATTGATCTGGATCACGTTGTTATTAATGTGTTTGTACTTAATTGCCAAGTCATCCATGAAAGAATGTCTGTATTGTAAATAAGATATTCAATGTTTATCAGACGTTGTTTTTTGTTCAAAGATTTTAGGGAAGATGGTACTCGATACATAGGCAAAATTGATAGCGTAAATTGCAAATCCACCTCTAAATTATAAAGGCTAGACCTGAATGTGAGCGTCTGTAGTTCAAGCGGTAGTAAGCTCGATCACAAACCCAAGCGTACCTGGTTCAAACTCCACGGTGAGCAAGTTTGGAAGCAAATTCGTTTCAGTGGGATTTTTACAAAGGTAAAAATAGACCTCACCGTTCAGAAGCAATGTCAAACTACTGAACGTATAAGTGGTGCCTAGAAGATCAACGGTGGCGTCTGTGGCCTAGGGGATAATGACTTGGTCTATTAACCCCGACGTTCTGAGTTCGAATCACGCTGCGGACAATTTGGTTGCAAATTTTTTCATGTGAATTTTTTCAAAGGACGATGGCACCACCCGTTCAAAAAGCAATGGCAAACTACTGAACGTAATAATGCCTAGAAAATCACAAACAGCGTTTAAAAGGTGTGGTTGATTCGCAAAGTCATGTAAAGGATATACAATTAACTTAGAAGATCAACAGCTCGTTTACTGTGGTTGATGGCTACTTCCTGTAATGGATATGCCCTGATTTTCAAACTTGAATATCAAGCTATACGAAGGATTTTTTTTTTTTTCCGATCCAGAAACACTTGAGCTGAAAGCTCTTCGGCTCGATGTCATGGACATCGTAACCCTTCGGCTCGGTGCCACGAACACCGTAAATCTAGGGAACCTGTAGCTTTTCTGCCAGTCCGCGGAGTTGAACCCGCACTTACAGAGGACTAGAAACCCGTAGTCCAACGCGCTACGAACACGCTGGGCACGCGGGCATATGAAGGATTGAATCCATTGCGCCAGGTTTCCCCGTATAACTATTTCACCTTTCGCAGAAATGGCACACAATCAGCATAAACCACAAACGCCGTGTGACTCCAATAACAATCTTAAAGGATGTCTGCGGCAAAAAAATATGAACCCATGAACCGAACTACGTGATCCAATTTCGGACACAATTTCGAACCCACGACACACTCACACAATGCAAACTGAATAACCACTTCACTACATCGCCTTACCTGTAAAGAATGTTACATCCTGGATTGTATCATCATCAACAAGGAAATTATGAAACGAGGTGCAGTAGTTGACGCAGACTCTATGTATCTCTTTCACCTCATGCGCTACTGACACTTTTATGGATTAAAATTTTACTCTTCCGATAAAAATTTGAAACGTTTATCTGTTGGGAGAATCGTTTCATAGATTTGCTTAAACTTTGCATACTCCTGCTCTCTGGGGGTCTATGTTGGGAGAATCGTTTCATAGATTTGCTTAAACTTTGCATACTCCTGCTCTCCGGGGGTCTATGTTGGGAGAATGATTTCATAGACTTACTTATACTTTGCATACTCCTACTCTCTGGGGGTCTATGTTGGGAGAATCATTTCATAGATTTGCTTAAACTTTGCATACTCCTGCTCTCTGGGGGTCTATGTTGGGAGAATCGTTTCATAGATTTGCTTAAACTTTGCATACTCCCTCTCTCTGGGGGTCTATGTTGGGAGAATGATTTCATAGACTTGCTTATACTTTGCATACTCCTGCTCTCTGGGGGTCTATGTTGTTAATTGGTTACGCCTTTGCCTTGTGTTCCGAAAGTCGTTGGTTCAAACCCGGAATGCGCTGTTCCGTCCACCAATGCATTTTTTCTAGAGATCCCTAGGATTGTTACTGAAGTTATGAAGCTCGTACTTTTCTGCAATACTCTCAGCACGTGGCGTGCGATTTCTGCTGATAGGGACCGAGCCATATGGAGTAAAACCCGGTGCAATGAAGCCAATCCTTCGGGTTTAGACCCTTAATACTCCTGCTCTGTATATAGAGCACACTTGTTTTCTAAAATATAGGGAGTTTCCGATTTCTCTGCGTCTTCAATGTGTCATGTTTCTTGAAACTTGCTTATCAAATATCTCACTGCCTTAAGGTGTGTTTGTGTATTATTTCGTGAACTATTTCTGCACCTCTTCCGTGTTTTCAATATTACAAATGTCATTCTCTACAAGAAACACTCAATCCTTAGTCATTATTATCATCGTCTTTTCTAGGTAATTATTACAGTGTTCCCACTGCGATTTTACTGTGACCACTAATTGTACTTGACATATGTAGGGGGAACTTTCAACACCTGATGTAGACGGGAAAAAACAGCAACATGTTTCACTGCACAGTTGCTTTCCGGACACCCTGTCCATTTGGATTGTTATCCCTAACCTCTGATAACCTCGACAAATATTGTCCAATTTAACACGCATTTTACAGATATATGTTCACTGATAATATTGTATGAACATAAAACCCCACTTTAGAGTACCACATCTACTTAATAATTCTGTAACTCTACTTTCAAATCTAGCTAGTAATAGTGAAAACAGTCGGAGCTGTTTGACACCTACTTTACTTAGTAGCATCAATGTCATTTTCCCAAGTCTTCATAATACATCTCCGAAATAAATCTTACTATAAACTAGGCAATGTACGGAAATTTACAGATCCGAGGTGGTCAGATCGGATCAGAGCAGATATTGAGAAAACTGTGGGGATGTTGCAGTAATATTGAGAAAACTGTGGGGTTGTTGCAGTAATATTGAGAAAACTGTGGGGATGTTGCAGTAATATTGAGAAAACTGTGGGGATGTTGCAGTAATATTGAGAAAACAGGAGATATTGCACAAACAAAACTTTACCATGATATGACAAGATGAGAAATGAAAAATAAAAAAGATAAGATAATGAAAAATGAAACAACACTTAACGTTTCGACCATAGGTCTTTATTAAGAGAACAACAAAATACTAAATACATAGAAAAATTACGAAATCTATATATATAAAAATGAATGTATGGATTTATGTTTGTATGTTTGTTACCTATAGACTCGGAAACTACTGAACAGATGTAGCTGAAATTTACAGGATATGTTTGTTTTGATGTCGGGATGCTACCTGTCACAGTTTGAAATAGGTAGCGCTGAAGCTTTTCGAAAAATCTAAAAAATAATAACACGCTCATTTCATCGAGAGTTTCTAACCAAATTGCCATTAACGTTTCCGGAAGTCTACGGTGTACGTATTAGTATATACACATCAGATTTAGCTGAAATTTACAGGATATGTTTGTTTATGTTTGTTTTGATGTCGGAATGCTACCTGTCATAGTTTTAAATATGTATCGCTGACAATTTTAGAGAAAAATCTTTAAAAAATCGAAAAACGCAAATTTCATCGAGAGTTTCTTCCGGAGCACTGGTGCAATTGGGAATGGATGCGCCAGAACGATCTGCAAACAACCTTTTCGATTGTGAGTTGGAACGAGAAACACACTTTGATATCAACGAATTGAGTACATTTGTTCAAACGAATCTTTCAAAATTGATTCCGGAACAACGCATAGCATATGACAGAATTATGCATGCAATTACAAGTCAAAACGGTGGATTGTATTTCATAGATGCGCCCGGAGGCAAAGGCAAAACTTTTCTCATTTCACTTATTTTGGCAACCATACGATCACGAAATAATATTGCACTGGCAATCGCATCTTCTGGAATTGCAGCAACTCTTTTAGATGGTGGCCGAACAGCGCATTCAGCGCTGAAATTGCCATTGA
Organism: Arion vulgaris; assembly: GCA_020796225.1. Taxonomy (NCBI): domain Eukaryota; kingdom Metazoa; phylum Mollusca; class Gastropoda; order Stylommatophora; family Arionidae; genus Arion; species Arion vulgaris. The sequence continues at coordinate 23,517,395 of CM036763.1, read as the reverse complement.
ATATGCAAATCACTGAGACACCAACATGCAATATCAACAAAAATTCTGCAATGGGTAAAGTACTCCAATTATGTCAACTCATTATATGGGATGAATGTACTATGGCGCACAAAAAAAAGCATTAGAAGCGCTTCATCGTACACTGAAAGATTTGAGAGGAAATGACCAGCTCTTCGGTGGCGCACTAATTTTATTGTCTGGCGATTTCCGGCAAACTCTACCAGTTATACCAAGATCAACACCCGCTGATGAACTTAATGCATGCCTGAAATCATCAGTTTTATGGCGACACATACAGAAATTGACTTTGAAGACCAATATGCGTATACAACTACAACATGATGAAACCTCTGAACGTTTCGCAAAACAATTGTTGGATATTGGGAATGGGAAAATGCCAATCGATGATTCCACACGATGCCAACAAACTTCTGTAACATCATAGCGACCACAGACAAATTGATTCAAAAAGTTTTCCCAAATATTGCACATAATTACAAAAATCATCAGTGGCTCAGTGGACGTGCAATATTAGCAGCAAAAACAAGGATGTATATGACATGAATTTGAGCATTCAAAACAAAATACCAGGCGAAGTGACAACGTATAAGTCCATCGATACTGTAATGAATCAAGACGAAGTTGTCAATTATCCAACTGAATTCTTGAATTCACTTGATTTGCCAGGCATGCCACCACATGTTTTAACATTGAAAATTGGCGTGCCTATCATTCTTCTCAGAAACATTAATCCACCACGACTTTGCAACGGTACTAGACTTTTAGTGAAAAATATGATGAACAATATCATCGAAGGTACAATTTTAAATGGAAAATTTAAAGGAGAAGATATACTATTGCCACGCATCCCAATGATTCCAACAGACATGCCATTCGAATTCAAACGCTTGCAGTTTCCGGTGCGACTCGCCTTTGCAATGACCATCAACAAATCACAAGGACAATCATTACAAGTGTGTGGACTACATTTGGAAAATCCCTGCTTTTCACATTGTGGCCTGTCACGTCGGAAAACATTCTGATTTATTCGTGTATGCACCAGATGGAAAAACAAAAAAATATTGTATATCCTAAAGCACTTCAATAAACAGACTTGAAATGAAACGTTAAATTGTAAGTTTTTTTTTGTCCAAGAAAATGAACAAAAGGACAATGATAAAACAAATAATTACTACATATTGTTATAGCAAGTTTCCTTTAAATTCATTTTCTGTTGAAGGCGTAGCAACGGCGTAGGTACAGCTAGTACTAAATAAACTAAATGATAGCTCTAAATAAAAAGGGCGACAAGAAATTTATACTAAATATTACCTTCTTCCTAGATAATATACTAGAAGTACAAAGTTGATTAAGGACAATGTCAACTATATTAGTCAGTTAATATAAACTAGAAGTACAAAGTTGAGTAAGGGCAATGTCAACTATATTAGTCAGATAATATAAACTAGAAGTACAAAGTTGATTAGAGGCAATGTCAACTATATTAGTCAGATAATATAAACTAGAAGTACAAAGTTGATTAAGGACAATGTCAACTATATTAGTCAGATAATATAAACTAGAAGTACAAAGTTGAGTAAGGGCAATGTCAACTATATTAGTCAGATAATATAAACTAGAAGTACAAAGTTGATTAAGGCAATGTCAACTATATTAGTCAGTTAATATAAACTAGAAGTACAAAGTTGAGTAAGGGCAATGTCAACTATATTAGTAGATAATATAAACTAGAAGTACAAAGTTGATTAAGGACAATGTCAACTATATTAGTCAGTTAATATAAACTAGAAGTACAAAGTTGAGTAAGGGCAATGTCAACTATATTAGTCAGATAATATAAACTAGAAGTACAAAGTTGATTAAGGGCAATGTCAACTATATTAGTCAGATAATATAAACTAGAAGTACAAAGTTAAGTAAGGACAATGCCAACTATATTAGTAGCATAATATAAACTAGAAGTACAAAGTTGAGTAAGGGCAATGTCAACTATATTAGTCAGATAATATAAACTAGAAGTACAAAGTTGATTAAGGGCAATGTCAACTATATTAGTCAGTTAATATAAACTATAAGTACAAAGTTGAGTAAGGGCAATGTCAACTATATTAGTAGATAATATAAACTAGAAGTACAAAGTTGATTAAGGACAATGTCAACTATATTAGTCAGATAATATAAACTAGAAGTACAAAGTTGAGTAAGGGCAATGTCAACTATATTAGTCAGATAATATAAACTAGAAGTACAAAGTTGAGTAAGGGCAATGTCAACTATATTAGTCAGATAATATAAACTAGAAGTACAAAGTTGATTAAGGGCAATGTCAACTATATTAGTCAGTTAATATAAACTAGAAGTACAAAGTTGATTAAGGGCAATGTCAACTATATTAGTCAGATAATATAAACTAGAAGTACAAAGTTGAGTAAGGGCAATGTCAACTATATTAGTCAGATAATATAAACTAGAAGTACAAAGTTGATTAAGGGCAATGTCAACTATATTAGTCAGATAATATAAACTAGAAGTACAAAGTTGATTAAGGGCAATGTCAACTATATTAGTCAGATAATATAAACTAGAAGTACAAAGTTGATTAAGAGCAATGTCAACTATATTAGTCAGTTAATATAAACTAGTAGTACAAAGTTGAGTAAGGGCAATGTCAACTATATTAGTCAGATAATATAAACTAGAAGTACAAAGTTGATTAAGAGCAATGTCAACTATATTAGTCAGTTAATATAAACTAGAAGTACAAAGTTGAGTAAGGGCAATGTCAACTATATTAGTCAGATAATATAAACCAGAAGTACAAAGTTGATTAAGGACAATGTCAACTATATTAGTCAGTTAATATAAACTAGAAGTACAAAGTTGAGTAAGGACAATGTCAACTATATTAGTCAGTTAATATAAACTAGAAGTACAAAGTTGATTAAGGGCAATGCCAACTATATTAGTAGCATAATATAAACTAGAAGTACAAAGGTAAGTAAGGACAATGCCAACTATATTAGTCAGTTAATATAACTCTTTAGAAAAGGGATCAATATCCAATATCTAGTGAGGAGAAAAATCGTGTGAAGTCCATTCGTTTTTATGATTATCTCACAAGATATAAATATTTCAAGTAAGATTTCAATGTTGACATAGCTGGTATCTGTTAGTGACTCAAGGGGACTTAAATAACAACAGTTCACTGTGACGCATGCACCACCAGTATATCCTGCAACTGCACTAAACGAGAGGAAACAGTGCGCAGTTTATTGGTAATTTGTTACTGAATCGACGTCAAAGTGTTCCAGACATACCCATAGGTGCGCAGTGTCTATGGGAATGTATGTAACACATCTTATCTTTCAAGTTATGAGGTGAAAAATAAACAACAGATAATACCTATTACTTAATGACATCTATGGCTTAGCGATAGTGAGCTGATGATAACACGAGAGTACCTTGGTTCAAACACTGCGGCGGGCAGTTTGGAAGCAATATTGTTTTGGGGGACTTTTACAAATGGTAAAAATAGACCTCACCGTTCAGAAAGTAATGGCAAATTACTGAACGTGTAAGTAGTGCCTAGAAAACCAACTACTCGTTTACTGTGGTTCATGGTCACGTCTTGTAAAGGATATACCACGATTGTCATTGTCAATACTTATGGCTGATAGCTATAACTGCGCAGTGTAAGTGGACTCGCTTCTTGGACGTATGGTAACTGACTATGCAGTTTGTCTATGGCAGTAGATCTTACTGACGCTGAAACGTGTCTATGACAGTTGATCTAAGTGACTCTGAAACGTGTCTATGACAGTATATCTAAGTAAGATTTTGAAGAATAGAAGTATATGCACATATACCTGACACATACACTGAACATTTTTGAATTTTTCCAAGCATGAATTAAGAGCCAGACACGATTAAATTGATTTTCAGTGTAAAACGTTTACATGTATATTTGAGATCATCGCCAAATTGAAACCAAAAAATATTAAGACAATAACTATAACCATGAGGGGCGTCTGGCCAAATGAATTAGAGCACGGGCTCCCATTCGCAAGACCCGGATTCGATCCTTGGTAAGGTTAAGACGTTTTCTTTTTCTTTTGAGACATAATGAAAACATTATTACCTGAACTGTTTAGCAATGACTGCACTAACCATGTTGCCATTAAATTCCTAGGTTTATGCTCCCCCCTGTCCTACACCGTCCTAAAAAGCGGTATTACGCAGGCAGAAATGAGAGTAATGAGTACAAGCGTTCTTGTCCTTATGTTATTAAATTGGAAGGAATGACTGTTAGTCGTATGTAAACTTATATGTACACATTCTAGGTCAAAGGTTGCATGACACCATGCATTTTCCCACATTTCAAATTTAGTTATTTTTTTTAAAGAGGCACATGACCTGTTTAAATATTTACTTTTAATGATCGATATGGATTCCAGAAATGCTGTTATTTATTTGTTTAGTTAATGTAAACATTGCTACGCCTGTGTGTTGCCTAGGACTCGCAGAAGGAGCTAGGTAGAGTAAAACTGCGACCACCTACAAGGTATGTTGTAAGACGCGACTGAGGTAATGCTGGCCTACTTGTAGGCGCATAACTAGCTCAACGTACAATCGCTCTTAGACTTTGATCACATACAAATCACAAAGAGAGGTTTAACAAGTGATCGATATGAAGCATTCGAAGAAGAAATATTGTTGATGAAGGTATCAGATCGCAGAATTAGCTGCCAAAAATATTGTTATAACATTACGTAACTCTCTGTGGTTTCCGTTAGTTCCCATTAAAAGATACTAGATACTTTATAAATAGTAGTGGTATTATAGATGGCGTGCGTTGACTTTCCCGCAAAGATTTCGCACAGGGATTCTCAACTATTTTGAGTCGGATACCCTCAATGAATCATTGATCCTACATCGATTCCCATACCAAAGCTGATAAATGGAAATTGTAGAAACAGAATTTTAAAAAACACCTCTTTTTAAGTGAACTGGTTCAACTCAATAATAAGAACTAACTTAATTATATAATCATATGATGGGACGGATTAGTGTAATGAGCAAGCGTTCGTCTATCAACTCGGACACAAGAGAGTTTTTGGTTCAATCCTACACTCGGTGTTCCACACTTGGGAAAAGGAACTGGTCCTACTACCTCCTGCTCACTAGAATCTAGAATTTTGAAGTAGCAGGCAGTTCATTATCCTAGGTTTCAAAGCGACAGAGAAACTGTAGACAGAAGACAAACACTGAATAGACTATGGAAAAGACTCAAAGACCTAAGCAGAACAGACCAGGTCATTATATTTCGACTACGCACAGGACACTGCAGACTCAACAAACACTTATATAGACTAGGAATAAGTTAAACAGCTTCTGCCAGTGTCAGCAACGAACAGACACGGAGCACATCCGCAAGCTGTCCTCCCTGTGTGAGTTGAGAAGCAACATGTGGCCACACTCAGTGGATATGAAAACTGTGAAACCTGTCAGACTTAAGCTACTGCAGTTTGGCCACAATGGCGCAGATCGTTGACTGACGCCCAGTTTTGTCCACAGTAAATTAAGCCTAGAATCGTTGCTGACGCCCAGTTTGTGGTCCAGTAAATTAAGCGCGACAAGATCGTTAAGCGACGCGTGTGGTCAAGAACCATGACCAGAATCGTTAATGCCCAGTTGTGGTCCAAGTAAATTAAGCACATGACTTAATGTTGAAGCTGACGCCCGTTTCACAGTTTAAGCGAGAACTAGATCCTGAAGCTGACTGCCCAGTTTGTGGTCCACAGTAAATTAAGCGCATGACTAGAGATCGCTGAAGCTGACTGCCCAGTTTGTGGTCCACAGTAAATTAAGCGCATGACTAGAGATCGCTGAAGATCGCTGAAGAGAAGACAACGTGAAATTTTATTTTATTTTTATATGTGAGATATTGACGTTCACAATGTTATCTTTAGGAGTAGAGCTCAAGATTTCCGTGTTCACTATTACTTCTAGGTACATTTGCAGATTCTTTCATAGTTTTATAAAAATGAAGATTAACACATTCACAATATATATCACATTCAGGTAAATTTTGCATAGTCAATAAAGTTTTATAAAAATCAAGATTTAAAATTTCATACTGGCATCTCCATGTAACTTTGCGCTGAGAAAAATGTGTGTATCTTCCTGTGTAAGAAAGAGTTAGGAGTACACAGGGAAGGCTCGTCATTAAGGGCCAGTGGGGCCCGGTCCCACCAAAAACCGAAAGGGGGAATAACTTCCCGGAATACATAAATCATAGTAAATACTCCAAAAACCATGATTTTGTCGAAAATTTGTGTCTGGCCCCACCAAGAAAAATGACCACGAGCCGCCACTGGGAGTACACATGGTTATTTATCGACTTGAAATGATGATGTCAATGAATATCAATAGATCAATCATTCAATCATTCCTTTATTTGTTCTGTATATCAATATCGGGAGCAACCTTTATCGAATCAGGGAAGTGCTCTTGATTCCACAGAGGATGTCAAAAGCTCATGGTCACAGCGGTAAAATGAGCCAGGGTTAGCGAAGGGCGCGCTAACCAAAACCCTGCCCCAACCTCCAATCTGTGACCCTGGAAACAGACTCTGGTTCCGGTCTGGCTAAGGGGGCAGGGATCGGGGAGAACTACTGGTAGTGGTAGCAGTGCAAGTACGGAAATGCAATACACGTCCATACTAACAAAATGCACAAATCTCCTGGCCGATGTCCAACAAGATATTGCCCAAGTAAAAAGTAAAGTAAAGGAACCCTTTCATACCTCGTGGTATATAGGTCAATACAGTGTTAGGCCTGTATTTTTCATTGACCGTCGGCACACGATGGGTGATGTGGTCAGCATCACGCCGGCCGCCTTTACTTTCCCAGAGCATGTCTGGTACCCAGTTGAGGCTGGGTCGACCTGAGAGCCGTCGCGGTCGGGAAAATTCCACGCGCATTGCGGGAGTTGAACCCCGACCACCAGCCTTGCGAAGCGAGTTCACTAACAACTACGCTACAGCGGCTCTCATTGCCCAAATTCACGAACGTAAAGAAACAGCAGCGAAACGTCTCTCACATAAATGAAAGGATGAGAGTTGCATCCAGTGACGAAACGTGTGCCCACGTAAGGCGAAGCCCTGAGGAGGGGGCAAACATTGCCAGCTCGTCGGCAATAATAAATAAGTCAGACCCGTAACAAATAAAATTCTACCCTCGTGTTGGTACGAGTGAAGATTGCATCTGACTACGCATCGGTGGCCTGGTGCAGATACATGTACTGGGCATGGTTTGCCGAGCACAAAACAACAAGTTGCGTTTTAGTGCATAACGAAACCACCCTCCCTGGGAAAACCGTGCAAGGTACTGTGCGATAACAATTAACATCCCCGGAAGAACTGAGGTGGATGATAGCTAACGGAACTGCAAGCCTTGGGGCAACCGGGCAAGGTGCGATTGAAGTCGTAACTAACATCCCCGGAAGAACTGGAACGGGTGGTGGAGGCGAGCGCAAAATTCGCAGTTGCGTTGATAGCGCCGACTGAAACGACCCTCTTCATTGTTTGTGCTCGGCCCCAGGCCGGTGTCTTTCGAGGCCAACTGCAAATTGCCACGTACCAACGCGCGTCTAGAAAAGGCTGAGAATGTTCCTTCTCCGGATCAAACTCAAAAATGAACGATAAAGCAAGGTCGACAATGTACGGACCAGACAGGAAGTCCGGGTCCGAACATTGGTACTTTACACGGTGTTTTATACGAGTAAGACGCCGTCCGAGGACAAGCTTATAAGCCCCGAGAAATATTTATCACAGTCAGAATGGGCATAACAGCGTAACTCACTGTCTTGGCGTAGATCACAAAGCCCAAATATACCGCAAAGCTGATCGAAAAGGCGTAGATCCGGGCCGACATAGTAGGCAGAAAGGATCGTACCTAGGAAAGCTCACCTTAGTAAATCATAAGCTGGCTGAAACCGGACGGGCGGGCCTAGTCACCATGGGCGCACAATCGTCCCGACGTAGATCACTCCGTTCTTGCCAGTGGACCAATTATACATCACAAAAAGAATTATGAAATTGGCAGTGAAGAACGTGAGAGATAGAGAGAGAGAGAGAGAGATTCCACAGAGAACATTTTATGAAGTTTATTTAAAACGGTAAATTATCTAGAAAAATCTTGTGTATATTTAATAAAATATTTACTTAGTTCGTCATCTCAAGGAACACATTTGTGACATTGCTTAACGTGTGTAGGTGTGCGTGCGTGTATGTGTGTGTGATTGTATGTGTATATTCGTTTGGACTGTTTTGTAAAGTATATTGAAGCAACTTACATATTTGCCTGCTATAAAATGTGGCTAGACTGGTTTTGCTACCCGCTATAATTGTGCACATCACAAGTTGAATATGATTCTATGTTTGGTTAATCATGTATTTCAATGTAAATAAATGGAAGATTTGGCAAGATCTTTATAATTGACTAAACGTCACATACTTTAATGAGACTAAATAGGAAAGTAGGCAAACTTTGTGACCTTTCCAGCAGATCAAAAATAGAGTTAATCCATCTTCTTCTTCTTCTTTTGTCGTCACACTGTTACCGCATTGTTGTCCAGTGTCGTGGTTTTCAGGTTTTTGTCTTGCGCTGTTCTGGTGGCTTTGGTGATTGTTATTTCTGCTCTTTGACAGGATCCTGCTATGTCATCTAAACATGTTTTTCGTGGTCTTCCTCTCCCCTTCTTCCCTGATGTTCTGTTGTCGAAGACTCCGCATACAGTGGAGTTTGGATGCATTCTTATTAATGGCCAACCCACTTCATTCTTTGTTTCTACTGTAACAAAAAAAATTAAGGAGTTAGTTAAGGATGTATATTATCACTTGATCTATTCTCTTTGTACAGCTGCAATATTTTGAGACATAAATCAGATGACTGAAGTACCAGTAGGAGAATATAAGATAGCAAACTTGAGATATGCTAATGAAGCTGTATTAGTAAAATACATTTTTTTTTTAAACCCAGAGAATTCCACGAACTAGTTAATTTGGTGGTGACAGAAAGTAGCAACAAAAGCATGAGTCTAAACCAGCGTTTCCCAAAGTGGGCGGTACGCCCCTCAGGGATGCTGAAGCCTTCCAGGGGGGCGTTAGTGGGTTCAGAAGCATTTGGTGGGAGAGTTTTCCGTGATTTTGCGATTGAATAATCATTAAAAATTTGAATTCTGCATTTTAGTTCTTCTTATGCTCATTTAACACGATCCATTTTTTCATTAATTTTCTATTTCATGTATATAATCATTTGAAAATTGACCAAGTATGACAGAAATATATATCAATTTTCTATGTCAAAGTGAAAATAGAGCATGCATATATATGTAGGGGGAGGGTTTGGCAAACTGTTATAATGGGGAGGGGACGTTACAAAGTTTATATCGTGCAAAGTGGGTGGTGAGCCGAAAAGGTTTGGGAATTTATGGTCTAAACAGAAATAAAAGATAAGTGTTCATAACAGTCATAAAAAAGTCTTGTCACTTTTTGTCTTAAGGAGTTTGTGTGGCGTAGAGGTTTCTCTCTCGTGCCAAAGGTACCAGGTTCGCTTCTTCATGTAGCCATCTGGATATTTTTCCAGAGGTCCCTGATCTCAGTGTAGATGAGATCGGGTTTCTAGTTCTATCGTAGACGGACGACAAAACGTACGTCACGTGTTCAATTTGAGCGCGTAAAATAACCCTTGACAATTCAAAATCGAGAACAGCAGGCGGTAAAGCCGCTTCCAGGACAAAATTCATTAGAAAAGATTACAAACAAAATCGCTACAAAAATATCTTCACCATCTTTAAAATTACTTCAAAGGACCCTCGCCGGTGCTACAGAGTTTGGACACTGCAGCTGAGTAAGAAAGAGATTGGAGATCTTCCTGTGTAAGTCAGAGATCGGAGCACACATGGTTACTCACTGAAGTGCAATGTTGATGGTCCTATTAATCCTTCTTGTCTTATCCCCCCATCTGTCGTGCATCGCCCGTGGTGAGTTTCGGTTTTCTCTCCTGTGCCAGGTGTGTTACCTCTGTAGTTGTTACTATTTGGTTTCGCAGAATATCTGTGATATTATCTATAAAACCGGGTTCTTGGTCTTCCTCGGGAAGCTTAAGTCAAAATTCACAATCACAGTGAAATCATTTTCTAAAAGTCTCGTATCTCTTTTGGTGTGACTAAATGGTAGAGGAGACGAGGTATTCATGTCACTAAATGTTGCATACTTCAATATGACTAAACTTTGATTACTACAAATGTGACTAAATGTTGCATACTTCAATATGACTAAACTTTGATTACTACAAATGTCACTAACTGTTGCACACTTCAATATGACTAAACTTTGATTACTACAAATGTGACTAAATGTAACGTGCTTCAGTATAACAAAATATCACTTCTTCATTGTGACTCTCGCTTCATTGTGACACTCGCTTCATTGTGACACTCGCTTCATTGTGACACTCGCTTCATTGTGACACTCGCTTCATTGTGACTCTCGCTTCATTGTGACTCGCTCATTGTGACTCCGCTTCATTGTGACACTCGCTTCATTGTGACCTCGCTTCATTGTGACTCGCTTCATTGTGACTCTCGCTTCATTGCGACTCGCTTCATTGTGACTCGTCACTTGCGACTCTCGCTCACTTGTGACTCTCTCTATTGCGACCTCGCTATGCGACTCGCTTCACTTTTGACACTCGCTTCATTGTGACTCTCGCTCATTGTGACTCGCTCATTGTGACTCTCGCTCATACTGCGACTTCGCTTCATTGTGACTCTCGCTTCATTGCGACTCTCGCTTCATTGTGACTCTCGCTTCATTGCGACTCTCGCTTCATTGTGACTCTCGCTTCATTGTGACTCTCGCTTCATTGTGACACTCGCTTCATTGTGACTCTCGCTTCATTGTGACTCTCCTATGCGACCTCGTCATTGTGACTCTCTCTTCATTGGACTCGCTCATTGTGACACTCGCTTCATTGTGACTCTCGCTTCATTGTGACTCTCGCTTCATTGTGACTCTCGCTTCATTGTGACTCTCGCTTCATTGTGACACTCGCTTCATTGTGACCTCGCTTCATTGTGACACTCGCTTCATTGTGACTCTCCTTCATGTGACTTCGCTTACGCTAGTGGTCTGGATAAATTCCATAGAGGGCGCGGAATATTTTTCTGAATATTTTGGCTCTCATGTCGACCCAACCTCAATAGGTACCAGGAAACGCCTTGGAAGCAAAGGTAACAGTCGTGATGTTGACCACATCACCCATCGTGTGCCGACGGTCATTGAAAAATGCGGACTTAACACTGTATTACCCAATATACATCGTGGTATGAAACAGGGTTCCTCGACTTTTTTTTCATTGTGACTAAATGGATTTGATTGTTTGATTGATTGATTGATTGATTTCACCATCATTATTGGACTTCATGTGTGCTTCAATCGCTTTCTTACACAGAAAGATCTCATCTGTAATACACCAACTCCGTAGCATCGGCGAGGTCCCTCATGTAATTTTGAAGATGGTAAAAATATGTTTGTAAGAATTTTATTTGTAATCATCTCTAATGAATTTTTCCTGGGCAGCGGTTTTCCAGCCTGCTCTTATCGATTATGAACTGTTAATGGTTCCTTTACGTGCTCAAATTGAACATGGCACCTAAGTTTTATTCTCCGTCTCCGCTAGAACTAGGAACTTGATCTCACCTACGCTGAGATTACGGGTCTCTGGGAAAATATCTAGATGGCTCTACCAGGGAGCGACAAACTGGTACCTTTTGCACGAGAGACAATCACCTAGCCTCTACGTCACAGAAACCCTCTCTCAATGGAAGAAATGGGCTAAATGAAGGAATAGATAATATAATCTTGTTTAATAATAAATCTAACATAACTAACTATTGTGTGTATCACATGATAGCATACGTCATTACTTTTAGTGTCCATACACAGTTACTGTCTATCTTATTCTTCTTCAAACGCTCCTTATCGATCACTTGTTAACCACTCTTTGTGATTTATATGGGATCTGAGCCTAAGGGCGATTGTACGTTGTGCCAGTTACAAACCTACAAGTAGGCCAGCACATCCGATTTCTGCGATGCTTTTTATTTACTAGGGTAGCTCCCTAGGCCCCTACATCAGTAGCCTCTTACGACATGCCTTGTAGGTCGCATTGGTACTATTATTTGCTCCCCTTGAGAGTCCCGGCAAGACACAGGCGATTACTGTCTATAAGACAGTACATAACTAAAACTGTCATTACTGCATGCAGTACCGCTTTTAGTTCGGTGTAGGACAAATGTACCTGAGGAATTTAAAGTCCACATGGATAGTGCAGACGTCATGACACTGTTAGGTTGGGATTTTTCTTTTATGCCTCCGACAAAAAAAAATCCGTGGCCTGACCGTGGTTTCAACACGGGACTCCCTCATATGAACCGCGCTCTAATCTATTACACACACATATAACATTATCTTATATTCACTACCAGAGGCGGCTCCTCATTATGGCCAGTGGGGCCGGCCCCTACTAAAAATAATGTATAACGCGTATTTATTATTTTATAAAATAAAATATAGCAACCAAAGTCCATGATTTATCTGGAAAAATGTCTGGCTCCACCAACAAAAATTATCACGAGCCGGCACTGTTCACTACGATGTTGTTTGAGGACTTGTTTTTCGTTTCAATTGTTGTGTACTTGTAAAAACATACAAGAACCACCAACTGCACCAGATGTTGTTATGCGTAAAGTTCCGCTTCAAGAAATATCATCTTGCATGTTGCAAATACAATTTTTAATTTATTCGTAACATTCCTGACAGTTTAAAAAGAAATTATATCTAGTCACTACGATGAAATATATATGTAAACTCGTCCCCGATATGCGCTGACGCTAAGCTCAAACGATGAAATATATATTAAACTTGTCCCTGATATGCGCTGACGCTAAGCTCAAACGATGAAATATATATATGTAAACTCGTCCCCGATATGCGCTGACGTGAAGCTCAAACGATGAAATATATATGTAAACTCGTCCCCGATATGCGCTGACGTAAAGCTCAAATGATGAAATATATATGTAAACTTGTCCCCGATATGCGCTGACGTTAAGCTCAAACGATGAAATATATATATAAACTTGTCCCCGATATGCGCTGACGCTAAGCTCAAACGATGAAATATATATGTAAACTCGTCCCCGATATGCGCGACTGAAGCTCAAACGATGAAATATATATGTAAACTCGTCCCCGATATGCGCTGACGTAAGCTCAAATGATGAAATATATATGTAAACTCGTCCCCGATATGCGCTGACGTGAAGCTCAAACGATGAAATATATATGTAAACTCGTCCCCGATATGCGCTGACGTAAAGCTCAAACGATGAAATATTTATGTAAACTTGTCTCCGATATGCGCTGACGTGAAGCTCAAATAACAATAGCATATCCTAGACGTTTTTGCAGGCTTGTTCTTTTTTCTTCAAGGATCCAACGGCGATTTGGTTCCTGACCTTAAGCGCAATGCAATGTGATATTTTATGTTGCATATAGTATTGAAGAGTAGGGATTGTTTGTAGATTTTTGCCTCACGGATCAATGACTGCGCAATGAATAACTAAACTTTCACAAATTATTTACATTTTGTTTACTGTAACTTTATATTGAATGCGAAAGAGATTTTTTAAAAAACTAAACCAATATGTGAATGTGTAAATTAAAATAAAAATGTGTGAAAAGTGGAAAAGCTAAACTTCTGTAAAGATAACTACACATAATGGTTGTTTCGACAAAATACCTTCATCAGGATTGGAAAATCGTAAATACAGAGAAAAATGGAAATAACTGATTATACTGTGTTTTTTGTTTTGTTTTTTTTAGTTTAGTCGTCAGATCATCATCACTGCACGTCGAACCAATTAGTCCATAAGTGCTCCGATCTCCCCTCAGTATGTCTCTCAGCGTGTGGTGACTAACGACCCCGGTTCTTTGTTGGTTTACTATTCTTCTTTGGCTACCAGCATAGTGTTCTTGTCTAGCTACACAACACTTGACCTGGAATTTATCTGTGCAACATGCGTTAATAAGATCACGTATAAGTATATTTAAAAGATGCGTTTTAAAATCAGTTATCCCTTTTTTATTCAAGTTATTAACGTGGACCACAACACGAACATTAAAGAACATAATAGACGCTTTTGAAACAAGGTGTTACATAAACGTTCTTAGAACATCCTGGATAGAAAAGAAAAAAACAAATCCTACAAGACCTGCATATCGAGGAGCATTGGCTTATAAATAACTTTATGTTCCAGAAGATGAAATGCTTTGACCACGTTAAAAGTCACAGTGGTTTGTAAAAACAAAAAAATTAAAGGAACCCTTTCATACCTCGTTGTATATAGGTCAATACAGTGTTAGGCCAGTATTTTCATTGACTATCGGCACACGATGGGTGATGTGGTCAGCATCACGCCGGCCCCTTTACTTTCCCAGAACATGTCTGGTACCCAGTTGAGGATGGGTCGACCTGAGAGCCGTCGCGGTCGGGAAAAATTCCACGCACACTGCGGGAGCTGAACCCAGACCACCAGCCTTGAGAAGCGAGCTCACTAACAACTACGCTACCGCGGCTCTCACAGTGGTTTGTAGAGAACAGTAATGGACGGCGTGGTTCCTGGAGTACGAGGCAGGAGACGAACAATACGAGATGGCAGCGGGACATCAAAGAAAACTTGAACATGACGCTAGAGGAGGCGGAAGAACTTACTAGATTTTCGGGCTGGCTCTGATGAAAGCGACGTTCCGCAGAGGACATGCTACTTGAAGATGACGATCTCTGGTATGAATTAGACCATGGGTTCCCAAAGTGGGCGGCAACGCCCCTCCCCCCCTCCCCAGTGGGCGCTGAAGCCTTCCAGAGGAGCGATAGTGGGGTCAGAAGCATTTGGGGGAAGTTTTTCTTCTTCTTTGCGTTCGTTCTTTACGACCAATTTTAATCACTCTTTGTGATATGCTTGATCTTTGCCAAGAACGTGTATATGTTGCACATTGGTTTGGTAGGTCCCTAAACGCATAGACTTCTACACGTTTAGGACATATGCATCCGATTTCAGCCAAAGAGGAGCTTTTTGGTCGTGATCTTGCGATTGAATAATCATTAACATTCGAATTCTGCATTTTAATTCATCTTATGCCCATTTTACACGATCCATTTTTCATCAATTTTCTATTTCATGTATATAACCATTTGAAAATTGACAATGTATGGCATAAATATGTATCAGTTTTCTATGTCAAAGTGAAAATAGAGCATGTGATATATGAGTGGGGGCGTTGGCAAACTGTTATAATGGAGAAGGGGGGCGTTACAAAGTTTATGTCGTGCTAGGTGGACGGTGGACCAAAAAAGTTTGGGAATCTATGAATTAGACGATACAAATTTTTTTTTCTGCAATAAATTATTCTTAGAATGGAATATTGAATTGGATGAAAAACTGACAACGGGAAGATATTGATTTTATAGAGGATATTGTCTTGTTAAGTAATGACAACGAAAATGTACACACTAAAAACCGATATCTTATCATCTATAACGTCAAATTTGAAACTGCAGATTAGCTATGAATAGGTAAATATAATGAAGACACAAAGGATAGCAATGTGAATATCATGATGATATTTCAAAAAATAAAATTTACAGAGTTGTTCACGTATTTCGGTAGCAATTCTGACTACACAGGAGAAGCGAAAGAAACACAACTATGTTACGACAAAGCTTTTAAAAGTCTACCAAAATATTCTGGGTGTAGAATGATGGGTGTAACAAGAAGAGACCGGTTGAGAAATGAAGACATCAGGAAAAAGTGGGTACAACATCAGTACTAGACTTCATCAAGAAACAACAAATTAAATGGTTCAGCCACGTAAGCAGATTACCAACAGACAGTGCACCTCAAAGAGCAATGCTCCGATACAATGGGCACAAAGCAAATGGCCGGCCACGCAAAAGATGGACCTCAGAGATAACAGAGGCGACGAAAGAGACTACAAAGCGCATACAAGGGCCCGTTCTAGAAATCTCTTCTTGACATGACGCTGTGAGGCAAACAGGATTCGTGAAAAAGAAAAAGAAAGATGTAAGGGATTCAAATATCTTTAAGCTGAGACCTGATCTTTCAACCTAGGGACCAACTTGGTTTTGATTATATCAGAGAGTGTAGGCTAACAAACATGAAACATAATAATTAACTTCATTCAGAGAATGTTTTCATTTTAATAGGATGCCTATACGTCTGGTCTTATATTCGTAACTTTTGTC
This sequence comes from Arion vulgaris, assembly GCA_020796225.1. Classification (NCBI taxonomy): domain Eukaryota; kingdom Metazoa; phylum Mollusca; class Gastropoda; order Stylommatophora; family Arionidae; genus Arion; species Arion vulgaris. The sequence goes on along the minus strand of CM036763.1, from coordinate 23,500,983 downwards.
TGTCTATACATCTGACCGATTGATTTTTTTTTAAAATTATGTGCACACATATATAATCCAATATATCTACACATGATGAAATCCATTTGAAATGTAAAATATGCGGATGAATACTTAAATTGATAAATCAAAAAGTTAAGCTATGCAGTAATTGGTATAACATATTTAATGATTTGCTAATTGCAAATATATTGTTGTATCAAATAATATTTTTGTCTAATTTATAGAAGAACCATGGGCCCCTATAAAAAAGGAGGAAAGAATATTGCACGAAATTCTATTCTATAGTCAGGGACCAGTTAACGGATACATATTAGGTAAGTTGTTTGTAACAGAAAAGTATAAATTAGATAAGTTGTTTGTAACAGAAAAGTATAAATTAGATAAGTTGTTTGTAACAGAAAAGTATAAATTAGGTAAGTTGTTTGTAACAGAAAATATAAATTAGATAAGTTGTTTGTAACAGAAAGTATAAATTAGGTAAGTTGTTTGTAACAAGAGTATAAATTAGATAAGTTGTTTGTAACAAAGAAGTATAAATTAGATAAGTTGTTTGTAACAGAAAAGTATAAATTAGATAAGTTGTTTGTAACAGAAAAGTATAAATTAGATAAGTTGTTTGTAACAGAAAAGTATAAATTAGATAAGTTGTTTGTAACAGAAAAGTATAAATTAGATAAGTTGTTTGTAACAGAAAAGTATAAATTAGATAAGTTGTTTGTAACAAAGAAGTATAAATTAGATAAGTTGTTTGTAACAGAAAAGTATAAATTAGATAAGTTGTTTGTAACAGAAAAGTATAAATTAGATAAGTTGTTTGTAACAGAAAAGTATAAATTAGATAAGTTGTTTGTAACAGAAAAGTATAAATTAGATAAGTTGTTTGTAACAGAAAAGTATAAATTAGATAAGTTGTTTGTAACAGAAAAGTATAAATTAGATAAGTTGTTTGTAACAGAAAAGTATAAATTAGATAAGTTGTTTGTAACAGAAAAGTATAAATTAGATAAGTTGTTTGTAACAGAAAAGTATAAATTAGGTAAGTTGTTTGTAACAGAAAAGTATAAATTAGGTAAGTTGTTTGTAACAGAAAAGTATAAATTAGGTAAGTTGTTTGTAACAGAAAAGTATAAATTAGATAAGTTGTTTGTAACAGAAAAGTATAAATTAGATAAGTTGTTTGTAACAGAAAAGTATAAATTAGATAAGTTGTTTGTAACAGAAAAGTATAAATTAGATAAGTTGTTTGTAACAGAAAAGTATAAATTAGATAAGTTGTTTGTAACAGAAAAGTATAAATTAGGTAAGTTGTTTGTAACAGAAAAGTATAAATTAGATAAGTTGTTTGTAACAGAAAAGTATAAATTAGGTAAGTTGTTTGTAACAGAAAAGTATAAATTAGATAAGTTGTTTGTAACAGAAAAGTATAAATTAGATAAGTTGTTTGTAACAGAAAAGTATAAATTAGGTAAGTTGTTTGTAACAGAAAAGTATAAATTAGATAAGTTGTTTGTAACAGAAAAGTATAAATTAGGTAAATTGTTTGTAACAGAAAAGTATAAATTGATACAACTCAGTTCAGTTTCAGTTTTCTTTTGGAATATCTTCATTGAGCTCCGGACATGTCCATAGCTGCTTCGATCTCCTTCGTAATATCTCCAACAGTGTCCAGCGACAGACCGTAAAAGTTCGATTTTGATGGATGAACCTACTCATATACCTGTTGTGCTGTTATATTCTTGCCACTCCAATCTTCAATCCAGGCTCTTGCAATCTAGTAGTTGACGTGAATTGATTTAAATGAAAACCTAAAAGCCGGTTTAAAGCCGAAGGATTGACTTTATTGACCGTTTTATCCTATGGCTGTAGTACCTCTCCGCAGAAACGACACGCCACCTGACGAGAATATTGCACAAAGCACGAACTCCGTAGCTCCAGCAACAATCCTAGGAGTCTCTGGAAAAAACAGCACTCGTGAACAGAACGGCGCGGTCTGGATTCGAACCCACGACCTTCGACTCACAAGGCAAAGAGCTTAACCACCTGACGCCGTCATGCTTACATCATCAGTTACATCCTGAATCAATCGTCTTCGTGGTTTTCCTCTTCTCCTCTTTACCACAATGCCACCTTCCATGATGGTCTTGTCTAGCATTTCGTGTCTCTTTATATGTCCAAAATACTTCAATTTTCTGATTCTTATTTGTAGCTTCATACAGTTTTAAAAATTTTTTAATAGTTATTTCTGAATATATCATTTGTTTTCTTCTCTGTCCACCAAATACGGAGGACTCTCCTGTAACATTTATATTCATAAGCACATATGTTTTTCCACTGCCTTGTTAAATGTCCATGATTCACACCTGAATATATATAGATGTGTAAATATATGGGTCAGACATTCATGTACCGTGTCTGTTTACAGTGTCAAAATAATGTACACATAACACGGTCCACCACACCAGTCTCATTATATTAACACGTCCACCATGACAAGATGTGATGCAGGTACGAAGTGACGAACTTAATACACAAAACATTTATGTCACTAGTTTTACCTGACAATCCCTTTCCTTGTATCTGTATACAGTACAGGTATTTGATGTGTTTTTTTTAAATACTTATCTAGGCTATTTAAGTGTCACAAGATTCAGTCTTGCTAATTGACACTCATGTCGTCATTGCCTGGTATCTGTCTAAAGATGGTTATGTCGCGTCGGGTATAAGAATGTCATCGATAGATTGTTTTGATTTGGAACCTTAGGAATTAACAAACTGTGTGTTAGAGAAGAAACAAGTGTGGAATTTATATATATATATATATATATATATATATATATATATTTATATATATATATACCGTGACTCTCAGTTCCAGCTTTTCTGTATAATGATAATCTCTGCCTCCAAATTTATTATCCTTGCGTTTCTAGGTCTACTTCTCTTTCGTTTTCCCTGTGGGTTCCAGAAAATTGCCATTTTTGTTATATTCCCCTACGATTTTCTCAAGGTGTTATGTTATGTTATGCGATCGACGTCATGGCACATTGGACATTCCCATTTGTTCTCTGTCTTCCGTTGAAGCAGCCATCCCAAAGTCCATTTGCTCACAGTACCCATTAGAAGTTGATTACAATATCTTCTTCTCTACCACGAAGACGACACTGTCTGGCATGTCCACACTTAACGCCTAATCTCGAACTCGTTCCAGTGTCTGAGACCCTCCTATGTCACACAGTTGAGAGCATACCGCATTGATGATATCGGCTCTGTCCATACTTTTGACCACTTGAGTCGGGCATTTTTGCAAGGGATTCAGCACGCTCGTTACCCCGCACTCCAGCATGTCCAGGCGTGTACAGCCAAGTCATTTTCTTGAGATGTGATCTCCGAATGATGTCCACCCATTCCACACGCAAACTTCCAGATTCAATCAGTTGAAGCATATTCATCGAGTCTGATATGATGATCGTATGGGTAACCTGTTGCTCAGCCACCCATGACAGAACCCTGGAGGCAGCGGTGATCTCCATAGTCATGCTCGATGTTGTTGTCTCGAAAGCCCCGCAGTTCTCATGAAGTGTGCGACCGTTTCGTTATGTGGAGTAAGCCCACGATGATCTGGTGCCACGCTTGACATAGCCATCGGTGTAGATAATGATATCATCTGGATGGGAGTGTCCTATCTAGCGCCAGTCATACAGACGAACTGGAGGCAGCTGTATGATTTTCTCAAGGTGTGTCCTATCCAACACCAGTCATACAGAAGAACTGGAGGCAGCTGCAGGAAATAGCTAAAGAAAGGAAGACTTGGCATGAGTTGGTTGAGGTCATATGCCCCAATCGAGGTTAAATAGGAATACGAGCGAGACTCTCAGTTCAACAGAACTCTAGTAACCGGCGAAAGAAATCGAAAACTAATTCTTTTTAAATTAAACATGGAAATACAGTAAAATTTACTTCTAACCGAGTTATAAGTTTAACCTTCGCGCTGCGATGAGTTTCGTGCACCACATACTTGTCTTCACGTCTCGCCAATTCAACAAGTGTAAGCATATCATAGGTTGGAATCTACACACTTAGGTTGGAATTACATATCTTAGGTTGGAATACATATCATAGGTTGGAATCTACTGACACATTTAGGTTGGAAATCTACATATCTTAGGTTGGAATGTCATTGAGTTGGAATGTACATATCTTAGGTTGGAATGTACATATCTTAGGTTGGAATGTACATATCTTAGGTTGGAATGTACATATCTTAGGTTGAATGTAATCGGGTTGAATGCATATCTTAGGTTGGAATCTACATATCTTAGGTTGGAATGTACATATCTTAGGTTGGAATGTACATATCTTAGGTTGGAATCTACATATCTTAGGTTGGAATGTACATATCTTAGGTTGGAATGTACATATCTTAGGTTGGAATGTACATATCTTAGGTTGGAATGTACATATCTTAGGTTGGAATCTACATATCTTAGGTTGGAATGTACATATCTTAGGTTGGAATCTACATATCTTAGGTTGGAATGTACATATCTTAGGTTGGAATGTACATATCTTAGGTTGGAATGTACATATCTTAGGTTGGAATGTACATATCTTAGGTTGGAATGTACATATCTTAGGTTGGAATGTACATATCTTAGGTTGGAAAGTACATATCTTAGGTTGGAATGTACATATCTTAGGTTGGAATGTACATATCTTAGGTTGGAACGTACATATCTTAGGTTGGAATGTACATATCTTAGGTTAGAATGTACATATCTTAGGTTGGAATGTACATATCTTAGGTTGGAATGTACATATCTTAGGTTGGAATGTACATATCTTAGGTTAGAATCTACATATCTTAGGTTGGAATGTACATATCTTAGGTTAGAATCTACATATCTTAGGTTGGAATGTACATATCTTAGGTTGGAATGTACATATCTTAGGTTGGAATGTACATATCTTAGGTTGGAATATACATATCTTAGGTTGGAATGTACATATCTTAGGTTGGAATGTACATATCTTAGGTTGGAATCTACATATCTTAGGTTGGAATCTACATATCTTAGGTTGGAAAGTACATATCTTAGGTTGGAATGTACATATCTTAGGTTGGAAGTTACATATCTTAGGTTGGAATGTACATATCTTAGGTTGGAATGTACATATCTTAGGTTGGAATGTACATATCTTAGGTTGGAAAGTACATATCTTAGGTTGGAAAGTACATATCTTAGGTTGGAATGTACATATCTTAGGTTGGAATGTACATATCTTAGGTTGGAAAGTACATATCTTAGGTTGGAATGTACATATCTTAGGTTGGAATGTACATATCTTAGGTTGGAATCTACATATCTTAGGTTGGAATGTACATATCTTAGGTTGGAATGTACATATCTTAGGTTGGAATGTACATATCTTAGGTTGGAACGTACATATCTTAGGTTGGAATGTACATATCTTAGGTTGGAATGTACATATCTTAGGTTGGAATGTACATATCTTAGGTTGGAATCAACATATCTTAGGTTGGAATGTACATATCTTAGGTTGGAATGTACATATCTTAGGTTGGAATGTACATATCTTAGGTTGGAATGTACATATCTTAGGTTAGAATGTACACACCTTAGGTTAGAATGTACATATCTTAGGTTGGAATGTACATATCTTAGGTTGGAATCTACAACTTAGGTTGGAATGTACATATCTTAGGTTGGAATGTACATATCTTAGGTTGGAAAGTACACACCTTAGGTTGAAATCTACATATCTTAGGTTGAAATCTACATATCTTAGGTTGGAATCTACATATCTTAGGTTGGAATCTACATATCTTAGGTTGGAATGTACATATCTTAGGTTGGAATGTACATATCTTAGGTTGAAATCTACATATCTTAGGTTGGAATGTACATACCTAAGTTAGAATCTATTGTTAATCAAATGATGTGTTCTTACATCTAAAATGCCTAGGCTGAAAGTAACTACGACATAGGTTAAACATCAAGTTTGATATTAAATCACAGAGTAAAGTCGAAGACGTAAACATCAAGTTTGATATTAAGTCACAGAGTAAAGTCGAAGACGTAAACATCAAGTTTGATATTAAGTCACAGAGTAAAGGCGAAGACGTAAACATCAAGTTTGATATTAAATCACAGAGTAAAGTCGAAGACTGAAACATCAAGTTTGATATTAATCACAGAGTAAAGCGAAGACTAAACATAAAGTTTGATATTAAGTCACAGAGTAAAGCGAAGAGTAAACATCAAGTTTGATATTAAGTCACAGAGTAAAGTCGAAGATGTAAACATCAAGTTTGATATTAAGTCACAGAGTAAAGGCGAAGACGTAAACATCAAGTTTGATATTAAGTCACAGAGTAAAGTCGAAGATGTAAACATCAAGTTTGATATTAAGTCACAGAGTAAAGACGAAGATGTAAACATCAAGTTTGATATTAAGTCACAGAGTAAAGTCGAAGACGTAAACATCAAGTTTGATATTAAGTCACAGAGTAAAGTCGAAGATGTAAACATCAAGTTTGATATTAAGTCACAGAGTAAAGCGAAGATGTAAACATCAAAGTTTGATATTAAGTCACAGAGTAAAACGAAGAATGTTTAGCATAAACGTAACATAATAATATTGTTTTACAAAGTACAAAAACAATTACAGCAACGTTTCGACCAAAATGTCTTTCTCAAGACATGATCAAAAGAAGTGAAGACATTCAGACTTCCTATACATCAGACATAACAGAGAGTGACAAGAATATAGAGAAGAAGCATACACTTCATACCACCCGTGTGCTACCAGAGCTCACAAGTGGAGCGTATATAGTAACACAGCCACCTACAAGGTATGTCGTAAGAGGCACATGAGGTAGGGGCCTAGGAAGCTACCCTAGTAAATAAAAAGCGTCGTAGAAATCGGATGTGCTGGCCTACTTGTAGGCGCATAACTGTCACAATGTACAATCACACATAGGTTCGGATCACATACAGATCACACAGAGTGGTTAACAAGTGGTCAATCACAGCGTGGTTAAGAAGGAAAATCACACAGCGGAAAAGTGGTACAAATCACACAGCGTGGTTAACAAGTGGTACAAATCACACAGAGTGGTTAACAAGTGGTACAAATCACACAGCGTGGTTAACAAGTGGTACAAATCACACAGAGTGGTTAACAAGTGGTACAGATCACACAGAGTGGTTAACAAGTGGTACAAATCACACAGAGTGGTTAACAAGTGGTACAAATCACACAGCGTGGTTAACAAGTGGTACAAATCACACAGAGTGGTTAACAAGTGGTACAAATCACACAGCGTGGTTAACAAGTGGTACAAATCACACAGAGTGGTTAACAAGTGGTACAAATCACACAGAGTGGTTAACAAGTGGTACAAATCACACAGAGTGGTTAACAAGTGGTACAAATCACACAGCGTGGTTAACAAGTGGTACAAATCACACAGAGTGGTTAACAAGTGGTACAAATCACACAGAGTGGTTAACAAGTGGTACAAATCACACAGCGTGGTTAACAAGTGGTACAAATCACACAGAGTGGTTAACAAGTGGTACAAATCACACAGAGTGGTTAACAAGTGGTACAAATCACACAGAGTGGTTAACAAGTGGTCGATATGGAGTGTTGGTTGAAGAAGAAGAAGATACTCTACATTCTACATCGAAAATGAATGTGTGTAACTAGACCTTGTATGAGTGGTTTTTGCTAAAATGGTATGAGGGTTGTTGTATTTCTCAACCCATCCTGCAATTAAAAAGTTCTAGAACTTCACGGCTATTGAAAGTCAGTGTTTATTTTCAAGTAGTTGACATGCATTATTCAATGTTCGTCTTTGGCGTCCGAAAGTTTACTTACTGCCATTTTACTTATCTTATCTTAACATTTGCCGTGAAGAGTCGTGAAGAGAGTTAGTTTTCTATCTTGTGCCAGGTGTGTTGCGCTTGACATTGTCAGTCCATGCTTTCGCAGGAACTCTGAGAAATGCATGTCAAGTAGTTGACATGCATTTTACTAACAAATTTAACAAAATAACTAAATTAAAAAGATGGTTTTATCTATCTAGCTATTCCTTAATCCTGTTTTGCCTTTCAGCGTCAGGTCGAAAAAGGAGACACCAGGAGCGAGCTTGTCTTTCTTTCTTGTCTCTAGTTCTGATTTGCGTCACGGCGTCAGGATACGATTTCTATAGAGGGCCTTTGTGTATGATTCATAGTCAGTGTCTTTCGTCGCCTCTGTTATCTCTGAGGTCCACCTTTTGCGTGCCAACTCTAATATCAAGCCGTTGCAGAGTAGAAACATTTGTTCCTTTCTCTGTCCATGATATTCTAAGTATTCTTCTGTAGCATTTGCATTCAAAGACATTAATGATCATCTACGCTGTTTTGTCAATGGTCTATGCAATGTTAACTAGCAACTACAATTTTGGTTACTGATAAGATTTTGTACCACATCACTTTATAGTACCAACTTTTCTGAGATGATATTTTGTGATATAGTATTGAATCTGTAAACGCCCGAGTGATTACCGGGCCCAAATTTGGGGTGTAAAGAATAGAACCACTGTTACCTGCCACGCATGTCGTAAGAGGCGACTAAGGAGGTTTGGCTGAAATCGGATGCACATGTCCTAAACGTGTAGACGTCTATGCATTTAGGTCCCTACCAAACCAATGTGCAACGTTACCGTTCTTGGCAAAGATCAAATCATATCACAAAGAGTGATTAAAATTGGTCGTAAAGAACGAACGTAAAGAAGAAGAAGAAGAATCTGTAAAAAAGGGCCCTTTTATACCACTTGGTATATAGTGCAATACTGAGTTAGGGCCATATTTTTCATTGACCACTGGCACACAGTGGGTGATGTGGTCAACATCACGGTGGTCGCCTTAACTTCCCAATACTTTTCCTGGTACCTATTTGAAGCTGAGTCGATCTGAGAGACGTTACGATTGGAAAAAAATTCCACACCCACAGTGGAATTGAACCCAAACCACTAGCGTAAGAAGAGAGTTCACTAACAACTGCGCCACTCCGGCTCCCGGTATTCAATCTGATTGATCATAATGGGTGGTCGACAGGGCTGGCTCATGCCACGACGCAAGGCTTACATACAGTTGGTACTATAGTTGAGAACCTCTTGGCGACTCGGAATGCGGAAGAAACGACCCACATATAACCATATCACAGCATGACACAGAGGCACACACAAACACATATAACCATATCCCTACATGACACAAGAGGCACACACAAACACACACTAAAGGTATTTATGATGTAGTGTGACATCTAATACAAAGCAGGTAACAAGAGGCCATATTTCTAAAACATTTTTCTCGAAACTGACTCACAGGAAATGACATAATAGTGAGGGATAGATATTGGAAGCCGGGGAGGAGGAGGGGACGGGGGTGTGGAAGGGAAAGGAGGGGGTGGGAAAGGGTTTGGTGTTTTGAAGGAAAAATATGGAAATGTTAACATAGACTATTTCATACAATATCAGAACCAAGAATAATATATAACGCAGATGTGTGCTACCAACTTTGCTGTACGGATCAGAATAATGCTGGAGAATGACAGAACAAGATATATTCTAACTTTTCATCTGCCATAAAAATAGTCTGTGAAAGGTCATAGACCTGTTGTGGTCAAAACTATCTCTAATCAACAACTGTACACAGTGTGAACAAGAGAATATGAACACACCATTATTCGAAAGAAAGTCTGGAGATGGATAGGACGTGTTATGCGCATGAAGGTTAACTCTGTCCCAAAAACTGCACTGAGATGGATACCAGAGGGTAAACAAAAACGTTGAAGACCAAAATGAACTGGAAGAAAATAGTATAATATGAAGTGAAAGAAACGAATCACAGCTGGAACAAAATATAGAGGATGGCCAAGAATAGAGAAGAATGTCATGCATTTGTTACTGCCTTAACCCCTTCATCATTTTGAGCCGATTTACTGGCTCGTTTTTTATTCTTTAAGGATGCAACGACTATATACTGGCTAATTCAATATATAATACAATATAAAAGAGTCCGAAGATGAAAATAAATTATGGAGCGAAAGGGTTAAACGCCAAGAACGTCACATACTAGAGAGATGGAGATATAGACATAGAGAGAGACAGAGAGAAACAGAGACAGAGAGATATGTTAGTTAGTTTAACCTTAGTTGATAAGAAAAAGGATAGGAAAGAATAATAACAGATGATAGTTTTAAAGACACAGACAGTGGAGGATGATATGTTGGACAGTGGTCAATGATACTTTTCTTCTGTCTTTGAGTCATTGCTATCTTCTTCACAGTTCACATAGAGAACAATACCTTACTGCTATTAGTTGCTAGAACATGAAACATCATGTGATCTTGCTGATTCACATGTGACGGACAGAACGTTTTCAGTGTAAGAGCATGTACCTTCAGAAAGCAATGGCAAACTACTGAGTGTATCAGTGGTGCCTAGAAAATCAACGACTCTTTAACTGTGGTTATTGGTAACGTCCTGTAAAGAATATGCCATGATTTTCATTTTTCAAGAACATGCAACATCATATGATTTAGTTGATTCACAAGTGATGGATAAAACAAGCATCCATAGTTAGACGTTGGTACATGTAGTAATATATTATCTTTCTGATTTACAAGTGATGGATAAAACAAGCATCCATAGTTAGACGTTGGTACATGTAGTAATATATTATCTTTCTGATTTACAAGTGATGTAGAAAACAAGCATCTATAGTTGGCTGGTACATGAAATATATTATCTTCTGATTCACAGTGATGTGAAACAAGCATCCAGTTAGACGCTGTACATGTAGTAGATTTATCTTCTGATTTCAGATGGAAACAAGCATCATAGTTGACTTGTACTGTAGTTAGATATTATTCTGATTTCAAGTGATGTAGAAAACAAGCATCTCATAGTTAACGTTGGTACATGTAGTTAGATATTATCTTTCTGATTTACAAGTGATGTAGAAAACAAGCATCTATAGTTAGACGCTGGTACATGTAGTAATATATTATCTTTCTGATTTACAAGTGATGGATAAAACAAGCATCCATAGTTAGACGTTGGTACATGTAGTAATATATTATCTTTCTGATTTACAAGTGATGTAGAAAACAAGCATCCATAGTTAGACGTTGGTACATGTAGTTAGATATTATCTTTCTGATTTACAAGTGATGTAGAAAACAAGCATCTATAGTTAGACGCTGGTACATGTAGTAATATATTATCTTTCTGATTTACAAGTGATGGATAAAACAAACATCCATAGTTAGATGTTGGTACATGTAGTAATATATTATCTATCTGTGTTACAGGTGACGGAGTCAGAGATTTATTGCTCAAGTCCGGATTATCTCTAACAACTCTCAGTCAAATATGGTAAGAGTTATTTCTCTTGTAGTTATGTAATTCGACTCTCCCTTAATCCGTTCTATTTTTAGTATCAAAGTCTGTTATTTTTTCGTTTTTATTTATCAATCTAAAACCTGAATGCCAAAGCTAAAATATCATCACCATCATCATCAAATAGCTTGTCCTGAGCAGAACTTTGCCACCCCAACTGTCCTCCAGAATGTATCTCTCTCATAGGCCAGATGTCATTCCTCTGCGGCCGCCTTAAAATAACGGTTAGGAAATTCTAAGTACTACAAAGAATGACATTCTGCTTCTCTTAACTCCCCTTGAAGCATCAGTCATTAACACATTTTCTCTAACCAGATCTGTCTTGAGCAAGCCAGCTTATTCCAGGTCTTTCCAGCCTCTTCTATCTTTCTGTTTACAGTTCGTCACCATGTCTTCACTAGGTCGCCACCTAATTCTCTTGCTTTCCGGATTCCATTTCCGTGCAACATGGAGGTGCCTGATCTTGTGTGTTCTTAATGTATTTCCGAACCACTTCCATCTTCTCCTTTTTATTTCCTCGTTGATATTGTTGATGTATTTCCGAACCACTTCCATCTTCTTTTTATTTCCTCGTTGATATTGTTAATGTATTTCCTCGTTGATATTGTTAATGTATTTCCGAACCACTTCCATCTTCTTCTTTTTATTTCCTCGTTGATATTGTTAATGTATTTCCTCGTTGATATTGTTGATGTATTTCCTCGTTGATATTGTTAATGTATTTCCTCGTTGATATTGTTAATGTATTTCCGAACCACTTCCATCTTCTCCTTTTTATTTCCTTGTTGATATTGTTGATGTATGTGTGCTGGGTGATCTCAGTATTTAGTATTCTCTGGTTGCAACGATTTCGGAGAATTCTTCTGAGACATCTTCTATCAAAGTCTTTTATGTGACTGTCAGTCTTGGTACTTGACTTCCATATCTCTGATCCATACAGTAGGACTGAGCGCACATTTGATTTGTATATATTGATTTTAGTCTATGTCCTGTAAGCTGATGTTCCTACAATGACTTACATAACATGTTTTACAAATGACAACATACGGAAGTTGTGATGTTTTAAATGGAAATTAATTGTTGTAAAGTCTCAATAAAGTTGGAATTATTAATGTTATGAATGTTAATAGATTTGTTAAATATGTTCTTCATCCTATTCTCTTCCATACTTCTTCTCACATCTGCTGTCTTCATTATTATATGCTAAGTATATATATATCTCAATCCCAAATGTTAATATATATATATATAATTATATATATATTTTCTCAATCCCAATGTCTAAAATATATTATATATTTATATATATCTCAATCCCAATGTCTAGATATATATATATATATATATATATATATATATATATATATATATCTCAATCCCCAAATGTCTAAGATATATATATTCTCTGATCCCCAAATGTCTAAGATATATATATACATCGTGATCCCCATATGTCTAAGATATACATAACTTGACTTGTTCCAGTCTTTCTCAATTTACTATTATTTGCAACTCATTTATCCCTCTAGTTTTGTTTATTATGATTGCTGTTGTTTTCTCAATATTAATATCCAGGTCCTAGAGTTTACTTGTTTTGCTTACTTGTTTTAACAAACAGTATAATTTATTACTGGACAATAACAACACAGTGCACAGACAATATCACACATAACAATATCAATCAATAATTGTGTAACGTATTACATTCTTCCTCCTTGACTCATTTTTAAACTGTTCATATAATTAACTGTCACTGAATGTGTTTCAATGTTATCTTTGCTCAAGTAGTAGCATATCCAGTGGCGGCCCGTCATTAAGGGCCAGAGGGGCCGGGCCCCACCAAAAGTAATGTGTAACGCGTCTTTATTATTTAATGAATTAAAATATAACCTAACCCAAAGCCATGATTTTCCCGAAAATGTGTGTCTGGCCCCACCAACAAAAACGATCACGAGCCGCCACTGAGCATGTCCTTTACGGAATGTCGATTTCGTCAGAGCCCGCAAGAATATCTCAGTTTCTAGCAAGTTCTCCAGCATCATATTCAAAGTTTTTTGTATGTCCTGCTGTCACTTTCGTCTTGGTTGTTCCCTTCCTTGTGCTCCATGAACCATGGTGTCCAGCTTTCGTGACAGAGCTAGTCTCCATGCGTGCAACATTTTCGATCCATCTCCAGCGTATTTGTTGGATGATGCTGCTCATATTCTCTTGTTGACATTGTGCAAGTAGTTCTTGGCTAGAGATAGTATTTGGCCAGAACACGCTCACGATCTTTCACAGACATTTTCAGTCTACTCCTATTGAGTTTTAACTGTAAAGGTTTCTTTCGAGCACTCAGCTTCAACACTTGGCCAATAACAGCAGCCAATGAGCGGTCAATCATAACGACAGAGATGAGGTGTCTTAGAAGAGCTGCAGGTATGACAATAAGAGGCAAAATTAGAAATGAAGAAATCAGGAGACTGGATGTGAAACCAGTAATGCAATTCATAAAAGAACAACAGATTAAATGGTTTGGACACCTGACAAGAATGCCATGGTATCGCCTACCATAGAGAGCTACACAGGAAAAGTATAATGAGTACAAAGCAAGAGGAAGACCACGCAAAAGATGGAGCGACGGCATCAATAACAGCATTACGAACATGGATATCAGCTTACAAAGTGCCTTAAAACAAGCACACACAAGATCACTTGGTTTCACCCCAACACTTCTATAAAGAAGTAAATGGTGGAAGAGAAGAAGCTTCAACACAGAATCTACGTTTTGTTGTCCGTCTTCCATAGTACTAGTAGCTTGATCTCACCTACGTTGAGATCAGGGATATATGTACGAGTATCCTGATAGTTTCATGTGGGAAACGAAGCTAGTAGATTTGAAGCGAGAGACGAGCGTCTTACAGAGCCACAGAGGACACTCAATAAAATATATAAAATATACAGAAGAATCCTTTCTTTTTTTCTTCTGTCCTGTTTTACCTCACATCGTCAGGATAAGAAGAGATTTATAGAACGGGCTTTTGTGTGAGCTTCATAAACAGTGTCTTTCGTTGAATCTGTTATCTCTTAGATCCACATTTTACGTGGGGCGGCCTTTTGCTTTGTATCCACTGTATCAGAGTAACATTGCTCTTTGATGAGCAAGTCTGTTGGTAATCTACTTATGTGGCCGAGCCATTTATTTTTTTGTTTCTTGATGAAGTTCAGCATAGATGTTGTACTCACTACACAGAAGAATCTATATCTTAAATGTGATATAAATATTGAAAGAAATCACACAAAAGATAAATTTAAAATAAAAATATTCGGCGAATGAATATCCGCTATTAACGGCACAGAGAGTTAAATCAAACATTGACTCAATGTTTGACACTGCGCAACAAACAGATGGAACATCCATGTGATCAAATCTTCCATAGAGCCTGACATGTTGATCAGTGTTTGGTTCGTTTATTGACTATTTTTGAATGTTTGACTCTTGCCTTGTTAGCGAAGTTTGGATAATTTTAGGAACTGATTTTGCGATAGTTTTTCTTCTTCAATAATCCAGCGACACTTGAGCTCTTGCCCTTTGGTCAAATGCTATGTAGTGGTATCTGCATGTGTTTGTAAGTTGTTCTTTTATTCCGTATAATGTGCTCCATTTGTCTGGCCTTGGGGGGAGGAGGATCAGAATAGAAGTCATAGTTCTGTATATGCACAAGCAAGGTGGAGAAGGTGGAAAATATAGTACATTAGTGGATGGCTAGAGGAGGAATCGTGTGCGTGGTTACCTGGTAAGAAAGTGGGATACAAAGTACATTAATGGATGACTAGAAGAGGAATCAAGTGCGTGATTACCTGGTAAGAAAGTTGGATACAAAGCACATTGATGGATGACTAGAAGAGGAATCAAGTGCGTGATTACCTGGTAAGAAAGTGGGATACAAAGTACATTAATGGATGGCTAGAAGAGGAATCAAGTGCGTGATTACCTGGTAAGAAAGTGGGATACAAAGCACATTAATGGATGGCTAGAAGAGGAATCAAGTGCGTGGTTACTTGGTAAGAAAGTGGGATACAAAGTACATTAATGGATGTCTAGAAGAGGAATCGTGTGCGTGATTACCTGGTAAGAAAGTGGGATACAAAGTACATTAATGGATGGCTAGAAGAGGAATCAAGTGCGTGGTTACTTGGTAAGAAAGTGGGATACAAAGCACATTAATGGATGGCTAGAAGAGGAATCGTGTGCGTGATTACCTGGTAAGAAAGTGGGATACAAAGTACATTAATGGATGACTAGAAGAGGAATCAAGTGCGTGATTACCTGGTAAGAAAGTGGGATACAAAGTACATTAATGGATGTCTAGAAGAGGAATCAAGTGCGTGATTACCTGGTAAGAAAGTGGGATACAAAGTACATTAATGGATGACTAGAAGAGGAATCAAGTGCGTGATTACCTGGTAAGAAAGTGGGATACAAAGTACATTAATGGATGGCTAGAAGAGGAATCAAGTGCTTGATTACCTGGTAAGAAAGTGGGATACAAAGCACATTAATGGATGGCTAGAAGAGAAATCAAGTGCGTGGTTACCTGGTAAGAAAGTGGGATACAAAGCACATTAATGGATGGCTAGAAGAGGAATCAAGTCCTTGATTACCTGGTAAGAAAGTGGGATACAAAGCACATTAATGGATGGCTAGAAGAGAAATCAAGTGCGTGATTACCTGGTAAGAAAGTGGGATACAAAGTACATTAATGGATGTTATACTTCTTCTTCTTCAAACGCTCCATATCGACCACTTGTTCACCCCTCTGTGTGATTTGTATGTGATCTGAGCTAAGAGCGATTGTACGTTGTGTCAGTTATGCATAGTTATGCCAGTTATGACTTTGGGAGCGAACCTGGTACATTTGGCACTAGAGACGAGTACCTAACCTCTACACCACAAAGACTGCTATATGCTAAGATAATTAATTGTAGGCACCAACTTTAGTTGGAAATGTGCCTGTCATGAAACAATCTCTCCCTAAACAGTAAAATCGGTTACGATTTGTAGCAACTTGATTTACAAAATGAAGATCGCAACCTCAAGTAATCCCTACTCAATAATCCTTTTGTACAAATTTGCTACGCAGCAGTAGCCTTACTATTTTGCTTAAAGTAACAGGTTGCTAAATTTTGTCTAAAAAGAGTTTAAAGCGAAATTATTGACTTCATTGGACCGGGTTTTACCCCACATGGCTGGGTCACTCTCCACAGAAATGGCACGCCACCAGCCGAGCCTACTGCACAACGCACAAACTCCATATCTCCAGCAACAATCCTAATGGCACGCCACCAGCCGAGCCTACTGCACAACGCACAAACTCCATATCTCCAGCAACAATCCTAATGGCACGCCACCAGCCGAGCCTACTGCACAACGCACAAACTCCATATCTCCAGCAACAATCCTAATGGCACGCCACCAGCCGAACCTACTGCACAACGCACAAACTCCATATCTCCAGCAACAATCCTAATGGCACGCCACCAGCCGAGCCTATTGCACAACGCACAAACTCCATATCTCCAGCAACAATCCTAATGGCACGCCACCAGCCGAGCCTATTGCACAACGCACAAACTCCATATCTCCAGCAACAATCCTAATGGCACGCCACCAGCCGAGCCTACTGCACAACGCACAAACTCCATATCTCCAGCAACAATCCTACGGATCTTTGGAAAAAATGCACATGTAAACAGAACGACGAGGTCTGGAGTCAAACCTACAACCTTCGGACTACAGGGTAAATGTTTAGCCACTTTGCCACAGAGACCGCCTAAATTTTGCTTAGGCCGTTAAATATTAAAAATGTCATCTTTTAAACGATGTTAATCGAATGGGTTTGCATATACAGTAACCGAAATAATTTACCCGCATTCCTTGTTCTGAATAGCGAGTAGACTAGTATTTATGTTATATGGTAATTTCTTCACAGAATGCATACCTTTCCGTCACTTGCTTCAGGTGTTTCAGGTGTAGTAACAGGTAAAATGTCAGCACTCGTTCTGGGATGTCTAAGGTTGACGTGTTGATATTGTTAAAGTGCAGATCTAGGTCAAGAAGACAACGTACTTGTCATTTTTCTAACTATATTCTGCAGTTTTCTATTGATCTTGCTAAGTCAAGGTTTGTGAAAACATATTTGAAGCTGGTTAGATGAAGCTCTTTATGTCAGAAACTCATACGCCATGTGACACAGCCGCCCGTCTTTCTCTTAGTTTTCTATTGATCTTGCTCAGCCATGGTTGATTAAAACCTAGATGGAATGGGTTAGATTAGGTTCCTTGTATCAGAAGTCCAAAGTCCGTCTGACAGCACTGGTCGTTTTTTCGCGTTCAGTAGAATTTAAAAACAGCCGTGTGTTGCCCGGGTGGACAAGTGAAGCAAAGAATGTTCTTCGTTGCCAACCACACGTAAGACGGATAGTTTCAACCAAACGTAGATCTGACACTGTCATCTAGACTTAAATCAGACACTGTCAACTTAACCTAAGTCGGACGCAGTCAACTACTCAAATTATGACCGTGTCTACTATACGCAAGTCGGACACCGTCAACTATACGTAAGTCGGACACGTCAACTATACGAAGTCGGACACGTCAACTATACGTAAGTCGGACACCGTCAACTATACGTAAGTCGGACACTGTCAACTATACGTAATCGGACACTGTCACTATCGTAATCGGACACTGTCAACTATACGTAAGTCGGACACGTCAACTATACGTCAAAGTTTCGACACTGTCAACTATACGCAAGTCGGACACTGTCAACTATACGTAAGTCGGAACTGTCAACTAACATGTCGGACACGTCAACTATCGTAAGTCGGACACGTCAACATACGTCGGACACGTGAACTATACGTAAGTCGGACACTGAACTATGTGTCGGACACTGTCAACTATACGCAAGTCGGACACCGTCAACTATACGCAAGTCGGACACTGTGAACTATACGTAAGTCGGACACTGTCAACTATACGTAAGTCGGACACCGTCAACTATACGTAAGTCGGACACCGTCAACTATACGTAAGTCGGACACTGTGAACTATACTAAGTCGGACACTGTCAACTATACAAGTCGGACACCGTCAACTATACAAGTCGGACACTGTCAACTATACTAAGTCGGACACGTAACATACTAGTCGGACACCGTCAACTATACACAAGTCGGACACTGTCAACTACATATTATATATCATACAAGCGGTCTCATATGTGATATAGAAATTAGTGAAACATTTTAAAGAGGCAAATAGTATAGTCTAGAAATAGATCAACATTATAAACAAGCAAATACTTTACGCCACAAATAGTCGCCACGACTTCTTGCCAAGGATAAAACAATTTATTTGCCTCTTCGGTATTTTATTGTCTATCGACGGACGACCAAATCTAAATCCTCTGTTTGCGACAGCACGCTCAGAACAAACAGTTGGTGGCGTTCCTAGCAACAATATTGCACTTGTCAAGAAAACCAGTAGAACATTCTGATGGAACTGTCGCCTCATTTAGATTTCTTTGTTGTGTACCTTGTCAACAGGCGTCAACGATATAACCATATAACTTCCTGCTCCTAGCTTTGTTTTTCAGTTTTATTTTTTTGGACTGTTTTTATGTGTGTCTCATGATGCTAAACTGCCCAGCGTTCTCTCAATTTGCTGTCAAGTTTCGCCCCTGTTTTGCCGGGACTGGCAAGTGGAGCAAAGAATAGTAACACTGCAACCTACAAGGTATGTCGTAAGAGGCGACTGAGGTAGGGATCTAGGGAAGCTACACTAGTAAATAAAAAAAGTTGCTCAAATCGGATGTGCTTTTCTATTTTTAGGCACAAATCAGGCACAACGTACGATCGCTCTTGGACTCAGATCAACCCAAACATTGGTGAAAGGCGATTCTGTTCGAACGCCGATAATCCTACTCGAGTAAGATAACGTTCAAGTGGCTAGTCCATCCGTCCCACAGTTCTAGGGAACGCTACTCTAGTAAATAAAAAGCGGGGCAAGAAATCCGATGTCCTGACCTAGACACCCATAGGAGCATAACTGGCACAAAATACAATAGCTATTAGGCTCAGATCACAAAGAAACCATAAAGAGTGGATTAACAAGTGGTCGATATGAAGCGTCCGCAGAAGAAGAAGACAGAGATCACATACAAATCACAAAGAGTGGATTAACAAGTGGTCGATATGAATCGTTGAAAGAAGATAACAAAGAAGCTGTCAAGTTGGTAACAGACCTGTAGTCACAGTGTTTTTAGCACGATTTCTTTTTCTCATCATTCTTCTTCTTCTTATAACGCTCCATATCGACCACTTTATAATCACTATTTGTGGTTTGTATGTGATCTGAGACTAAGAGCGGTTGTGCCAGTTATGCGACTACAAGTAGACCAGCACATCCGTTTTCTGCGACGCTTTTTATTTACTAGGGTAGCTTCCATAGGCCCCTTTCTCAGTTCCCTCTTACGACACGTCTTGTAGGTCGCAGCATTACTATTCTTTGCTCCGCTTGTGTGCACCGACAACATACAGGCGTTTTTCATCAATAACAGGTGCCATGCCGGTTGGCGTAAATAATCGTAAATCTTCACAGCTCTTTCTTTCCAGCGTTAGCGATGAAACTGCTGTTGAGATTTCTCTATGCCGTGATGTTAGTCTGTTCAGTACCTTCTCAATTTGTCTTCCTCTATATCTCTTCTCAATATTGTTTTCTCATAGGTACAGTGTATTCTTCTTCTTCTTCTGCGTTCGCTCGCTATGAATTCAGGCGTAGCCATGGCGCCTAGAGTGGCGCTTCTAACTGATTTTTGCGTGAAAGCCTGCTTACCGTTTTATTGGTTTCCTCGCCATATAGGCGGACATTCTCAGACTTGAGAGGTGGGTGTAAATTCAAATTGATGTCATCCAATTGCATGCCCTAAAAGTTATGACTGTTTGTCATTAATTGTCTTTATTTCCTTAGTTGGTCAATTCCTTTCATTATTTCACCTATATCCCTATTACATAGCCCGCGTGCCCAGCGTATTCGTAGCGCGTTGGACTACGGGTGACTAGTCCTCTGTAAGTGAGGGTTCAACTCCGCGGACTGGCAGAAAAGCTACAGGTTCCCCAGATTTACGGTGTTCGTGGCACCGAACCGAAGGGTTACGATGTCCATGACACCGAGCCGAAGAGCTTTCAGCTCAAGTGCTTCTGGATCGGAAAAAAAAAAAAAATCCCTATTACATTAACATCTTCCAATAGCTTTTCCAAATCAGAACTTTGCCACCCTTACAGCCTTCATAGTTTTCTTTTATCATCGGATTAGAGCGCGAGGCTTCTGTAGTGGGAGATACGCCTTCATAGTTTCCTTTATCATCGGTTGGGCACGCGAGGTTCATATGCAGGGAAAATACAGCCTTTATAGTTTTTTCTTTATCATCGGATTAGAGCGTGGTTCAATGTGAGATACAGCCTTCATAGTTTTTTCTTTATCATCGGATTAGAGCACGTGGCTTCTATGTGGGAGATACAGCCTTCATAGTTTTTTCTTTATCATCGGATTAGAGCACGAGGCTTCTATGTGGGAGATACAGCCTTCATAGTTTTTTCTTTATCATCGGATTAGAGCGCGAGGCTTCTATGTGGGAGATACAGCCTTCATAGTTTTTTCTTTATCATCGGATTAGAGCGCGGCTTCTATGTTGGAGATACAGCCTTCATAGTTTTTCTTTATCATCGGATTAGAGCGCGGCTTCTATGTGGAGATCCGTGTTCAATCCCCGGTAAGGCCAATTATTTTTGTCTATCTGGGGCATAAACGAAAAATCAGAACCTGAATAGTTTCGCAACGACTGCACTAGCCATGCAACCATTACATTCTTCATGCTCTCATCCTCCCTGTCCTACACCGACCTAATAAGAGGTACTACATGTAGTAAAGGGAAACTTATCGAAAATGACAACGAAACGTGGTACTACATGTAGTAAAGGGAAACTTTTAAAAAATGACAACGAAACGTGGGTCCCGTTTCCAAGTTCAACAACTTAAAAGAAACCTTGGCAACTGAAAGTCAATCAGGTTTGGTTTTAATGTCGTTCTCCATACCAAATTCATTAAGATTTTCATAAAAATCCTAAATATTTCACTATTCTCAAAATTATACCTGAAACCCACATCGTTGCTATCAAATATATCGAATCACGCATGATAAAGGCCTTTTAGTCGAAATGTCGTTGTATCTTGTTTTTGTACCTTGTAAAACTATCTTATTTCGTTATTATGTGTTTCACCTTTCCTAACTCATCACTGAGATATTTGTTCCTTTCGAACAAGCGCATTCGATTTCATCATGCGCTATGTTGTTTGGGCTCGCTCTACTGGTTGTTTGATGCTTAATTGGAACATTTGGAAGACTTACTTACCATGGATCGTGTTTATCTTCTGTGAGTAGTAAGTAATTATCGACTTTAAAATCTTTTATTTACGTTTTGAAGTCAGTTACGTCTTGACATGCTCCCCTCCTCCCCTCCAACCCTTAGATTGCTAATTAGCAGTCTGGTTATTCTGTCACATGTATCTCTAGTACATGTACATGTACGCTTCGTTTCTTTTATTTGTACTTAACATGTGCTGTTGTTGAAGTTCAACTTTGACCTATTCTGTAGTTATGAATGCACTGTCGAAAATTTAGCGACTTACGAAAATGTATCCTTCTCGACTACTTTATACAGCGTAAAACATAAGAAAATGTATTCTTCTCGACTACTTTCTACAGCGTAAAACATAAGAAAATGTATTCTTCTCGATTACTTTCTACAGCGTAAAACATAAGAAAATGTATTCTTCTCGATTACTTTCTACAGCGTTAAACATTAGAAAATGTATTCTTCTCGACTACTTTCTACAGCGTTAAACATAAGAAAATGTATTCTTCTCGATTACTTTCTACAGCGTTAAACATAAGAAAATGTATTCTTCTCGACTACTTTCTACAGCGTTAAACATAAGAAAATGTATTCTTCTCGACTACTTTCTACAGCGTTAAACATAAGAAAATGTATTCTTCTCGATTACTTTCTACAGCGTTAAACATAAGAAAATGTATTCTTCTCGACTACTTTCTACAGCGTTAAACATAAGAAAATGTATTCTTCTCGACTACTTTCTACAGCGTTAAACATAAGAAAATGTATTCTTCTCGACTACTTTCTACAGCGTTAAACATAAGAAAATGTATTCTTCTCAATTACTTTCTACAGCGTTAAACATAAGAAAATGTATTCTTCTCGACTACTTTCTACAGCGTTAAACATAAGAAAATGTATTCTTCTCGATTACTTTCTACAGCGTTAAACATAAGAAAATGTATTCTTCTCGACTACTTTCTACAGCGTTAAACATAAGAAAATGTATTCTTCTCGACTACTTTCTACAGCGTTAAACATAAGAAAATGTATTCTTCTCGACTACTTTCTACAGCGTTAAACATAAGAAAATGTATTCTTCTCGACTACTTTCTACAGCGTTAAACATAAGAAACAATTACAAAATCCGTAACATAATTTTTTTTAAACAACACTGAAGAGATGAAAAAAATCATCGATCTCTTATTTGAAGATCTAACTTACAAGTACCGCTAAAGTCTAAAGGACACTGGTGATAAGGAGAGCATGTTTCCACTAAAAAATCAGTGATAAGTGTCATATTAGATGCCACGATCCCTGAGTGGTTACCGTGTCCCAAATTTGGGTTGTAAAGAATAGAAACACTGTTACACGCCACGCATGTCGTAAGAGGCGACTAGGAGGTTTGGATGAAATCGGATGCACGTGTCCTAAACGTGTAGAAGTCTATGCGTTTAGGGCCTACCAAACCAATGTGAACGTATACACGTTCTTGGCAAAGATCAAACATATCACAAAGAATTATTAAAATTGGTGGTGAAGAACGAACGCAAAGAAAAGGTGGATTATGGTGGTTATGGTGGATTATGATGTTTTTAGGTGGTTAAATTCATATCAGATGAACGATTTTAAGAAATCCGGGACATTAATGGATGTTAAAAAGATAAAAACAATGAAATGATACATTTTGGTTCAATAAAGCATCGTGAAGACTTGAAGAAAACATTTATGGAAAGGTTTATATAAAACAAAAAGAGAAAGAATGTAGAGCCCACGAGAAATTATAAATAAGATGTGATAAGTAAGTTAGCAATGAATGCATGAGATATGGTGCACGAAGTATATGTTAGACATATTTTTATGAGAGCTGTCATGGCTGCGTAGTTCCGTAAAGGACAAGCTGTTGAATGAATGAAAGATTCATATGAATTTATAACATATACGATACACAGTATCTTCAACTATTTACAAAAAAACATTAAATAACATAGCAACAAGATAGGACATACTTGCAACTTGTAACGCTAAATAAACTATTGTGGGTTTTTTTTTCTTTCTTTGTAATACGAGCACGTTAAGATTCAGAGAATACTACAGGTATGCAGAAGCTAAGACAAGCTTATTCAGGTGTCAACCATTGTGTCATGATGTTCAAACCCGTGTATAAGAGTACTTGAGAGATCTACTTGTGGTTTTCTACAATAACATTGTAATTCATCTCGCACGTATGGTGCCAGGGCCCGCAAGGGAAGCAAAGAATAGTACCACTGCAACCTACAATGCATGTCTTAAGAGACGACTGATGTAGACCCTATGGGTGCTACTCTAGTAAATAAAAAGCAGCGCAGAAATAGGATGTGCTGGCCTACTTGTAGGCGCATAACTGGAATAACGTAAATCGCTCTTAGGCTCAGATCACAAACAAATCACACAGAGTGGTTGACAAGAGGTCGACATGGAGGGTTCGAAGAAGGAGAAACAGAAGATCCAGTAATTCATCATTTTCGTACAGTGGCAACACATGTTAGAACATTTAACATATAAACTACCAAATGATGTAAATTGCGCCTGTTTGCCTATCCCTTAAGCCATGTGCCGCTTACTGCGCATGATTTGTTACATTGTCGAATTAGATCTAAATTTATGTTAGCACATTTTGATCGTTGTCAAATTTGTCTATTCTTTCCCATGTCCTTAACTTATAATCAAGTACATTCATCAATTTATAAAAGTGTATGTCCTTCAACAAATGTTGTTGAAAGGTAAGAAATACTACATCTCAATTTGAACACAAACATGAGGATGCAAATAATAATAATTTCTCTCGTACCGTTATACGTTACATAGGGCCTGCAAGCAATTTCTCCATACCGCTCTATCCTGGGCAACTCGTTCAATCTCTTCCATGGAACTGAGACGATATTTCTTCCCTCTCAGAAAGTTATTTTCAGGGTCTCCTTAGGTCGTCCTCTCTTTCTTGATCCATTTGCTTTCCACTTCAATGCCTGCTTTGATATTCTTTGATAATTTCTTCTCAAGGTATGCGCATCATATCTCCATCGTCTCCTTCTTATAACAGTTGTTACTAGTGGTTGACCAGACATTTGTCTGATTTCATTACTTCTGAATTCATCCCATTTTATGTTCATTATTTTTGCAGATATATATTTACAAATGCATTCAACTTTCTTATATATATATATCAGTATATATATATATATATATATATATATATATATATATATATCGCCAATTGTGGCACTGTAACAACAACTGTGAGAATCATCGTGTCGTTGAGGCACAGAGTAAACGAGCTGCGCGAAAAGACAGAACACACAACACGCACATGTCTAACCTTGATCATGTATGCCCCATCTGTAATAGGGGATTGTGTTTTAGGATTGGATTCCACATTCATCTCCGCACACACCAGAGAGATGCAGCAGCACACGCCTGAGACTTTTGTCATCATCGCTTGCGATAGGCGATATATTATTATTATTTATATATATATATATATATATATATATATATATATATATATAGAGAGAGAGAGAGAGAGAGAGAGAGAGATATTATGAGTTAAAAATAGTTGATGTATAAAGCCTCCATCTGTGTTTGCTTTCAGGAACTTGGCTGATATCAGTAACGACAATGTTCTCAACGTTCATGAGTTCGTTCTTATTATGCATCTCATCAGAGGCGTCATGAGCGGAAGAAAAGTTCCCAAGTCCCTTCCGCGAACGCTGATACCTCCAAAAACGACGCCACAAACTCCTCCTCCTATGACACAGCAAGAGAAGGATGCATATCTTCGGGTATTTCAAACCCTGGATTACAACAGAGCTGGGCATATAGATGGTGAGTATATAAGGGGCATATAGATGGCACGTATATAATGGTTATATAGATAGTATATCCTTGTCAATTCAGACGTTTTATCTGCTACCGTACGCCAGACGGTTCCATCTGCAACTGTTAATCCCACTGCTTTGTGGAAGGGAGGTGGGGAGGGGTGAGGGGGCGTGCCGTGCTATGATACAGAGAGACGATCGCATCAGATGGTACCGTAAGAGGGGCGGTATAAGCAGCGATATCAAAATTCCAATTGAAAGTGACTTTAAAGAAAAAACATTTAAGAGGCGACATTTCGAAGACTTGCACCATACTGAGAAAATATACCGCAAGGGCCTGGCAGGGAGGGGATCAGGAGAGCTTCTGT
Source organism: Arion vulgaris (assembly GCA_020796225.1). Lineage (NCBI taxonomy): Eukaryota > Metazoa > Mollusca > Gastropoda > Stylommatophora > Arionidae > Arion > Arion vulgaris. Next base: position 23,474,840 of record CM036763.1, on the reverse strand, counting down.
TTAGGGAAGGAACACCCCACTGTCTTGTGTGTCAGCACGTTTATGTAGTTTGGAGTTATCCGTTGTATAATTAGAACTGGATGCAGTGCCGGATTAGCCTAGTAGCAGAAGTAGCAAATGCTACGGGCCCCGCGCTTCTAGGGGCCCCGCGCCTATGTGACAGAGATGAAAATGGAAAAAATAACCAGATGTTATTTCAAAAACACGCATTCTGTCTGAATTTTTTTAATGTCGTATGTGATGGTGCCGAATCCAAAGAAATCGAAGCAGAAAATACAGAAGACGTGTCCCACTGTGTAGTGGATGAAAGCAGTGCTATAGAAGAATCATCATTACCAATACTACCATTAAGATCAGTAACTCTTCACGATTTAGCCACATTTTTCATAAGACAAACTGAAATCGAATGTACAGAAAGTCCTCCCAATTTAGCCATATCAACTTCAAGCCAAAGAGAGGCAGAAAGCACAGCACATGCTTCTAATGAAGCAACATCTTCTACAAGCCAAAAACACTACGAAAGTAAAATGTACTCCAACGATATTGGTGAATGGCCAAACAATTTCAATCGAGCTTATTGGATTGTGAAAGAAAGTAGCGAAGTGCAACATATGAACAGTGATTTCTTGTCTTAAAAAAAAACATACAATAAAGAAAACAATCCACGATTTTGTCGAAAGTCGTTTTTCACGTACACACATACACCAACAAACAAAACTCACGTGAGAGATTGGTTGTGTTATACAGATACTAAAGGACAACTGTTCTGTTTTGTTTGCAAAGTTATTGATTTAGGCTGTACCATAGAGTGACTGGTGTATTTGGAATACTCCGGCAGTTAAAATCTATTACAGCAGAAGAGATCTTGAAAAGAACTCCAAATATTGTCAGCTCTTACCAAGAGGATTTGGAAGAAAGCCTAGGCGACGAACTTATGCAGTTCACTGAACTTCTTAAAACTAATGTAGCTGCTGCTATTTGCAACGAAAAGCATGAGGCTCTTGAACTGCAATTTTATAAACTTATAATGGAAAATTCATTAGAGTCGTGTTTCCCAAATGTAGAAATAGTCTTACGAATTTACTTGTTTTTAATGGTTACTAACTGCAGCGAAGAAAGTTCTTTTTCGACATATAAAAGCGTATTTGAGCGTATAAAAAGTGAGTTCAGGAACATGATGGGACAAGAATATAAAAATAACCTCACCTTAATGAACATTGAATGTAATTTACTTAGAGAAATTAATTTGTCTAGTATTATCTCTAAATTTGCTCACATTAAATCGAGACAAGTTTGTTTGTAAAAGTTGTGTTTTATTTTATTATCATTCAAAATCTAGGGCCCCGCGCTAAAATTTGCTACGGGCCCTGCGCTAGCCTAATCCGGCACTGACTGGATGCCTAAGGGACAGAGTGAGGAGTGTATTTAAATCAGCGAGCAGTGGGAACCATCAGTATGCATACTTGTCGGTATCTGTTGGGAGAGATTGAGCACCTATGGGTCTGCCCTGAATGCAATGACGTCAGTTTAGTAACGAATAACCAATGCAAATACGAATGTGTAAGCGCTTCAAGCCTGTAGCCTAATTATGCAAACACCACATTGATTACAACTAATGTCACTATCCACTACAAATGCAAATTGCATGTTTTTTGGGGCATGCTACATACAAGCACATTTTCAATTAAGAGCGTGGAAAAACCGAAATTATAAGGAATGTTAATACTGCCCGCATGAACTATTTGTTTAAGGTTGAATGCCTAATTCAGTCCAGCAATGCTCCAATTTCAAGTATATGTTGTTTAAGTATCTAATTTCGTTTGGTATTTTAAATCGACGCCCTTCTTAAATGCTAGAGATGGATGATGCGCAAACAGAAATACGCCTAGCATCCAGACATACTCATTTTACTGCTCTTAAGTTGCGTGAAATTAGTCACACCTTCACGAATTGTCACACCCACTTATCGCGTAAACATTATTTATCCGGTGACTCAAGACATGTTTCATAGATCCCAAATTCTTGATAATGTTTTTATATTTTTTTTCGTTTACTTCGGCAAGTACCGACAAAGTAGTTAGTGGTCCAAGCGCTCTTTGGTGCATTGCAGGGTCAAATCAAAATGATCGTGCCTTGATTGATTGATTGATTGATATGACCATCATCATTGCACTTCGGTGAGTAACCATGTGTGCCTTGATCTCTTTCTTACACATGAAGATCTCTGTTGCAGTGCACGAACTCAGTAGCACCGACGAGGGTCCCCGATATAGTTTTCAATATGGTGAACATATTTTTGTATGAATTTTATTTTAAATATTTTCGAATGAATTATATCCAGGCAGCGGCTTTCCAGCCTGTTCGTTTCGATTTTGTCAGCTAAGGGTTATTTTACGCGCTCAAATTCAACACGTGATCTATGTTTTATCGCCCGTCTCCGATAGGAATAGGAACTCGATCTCACCTACACTGAGATCAGAGATGTCTTGACAAATATCCAGATTGCTCCACGGGAAAGCGAACATGGTATCTTTGGCACGAGAGGCGAGTACCTAATCTCTATGTCAGAGAGATCTCTGCTTTTCTTGGTCCTTTGCAGGGAGCCTGATCACTGACCTACACTAGACATCTCTTCCTTTACAGTACTACATCAGGTTGGCCTTTGCCTCTCCCCACCCTCTCTCGTCTGGGGTCAACTGTCCAACTGCTGGATAATGAGTGCGATAATTTTGATATTCTTCTTCTTTTCTTGTGTCCTCTGCTTTTTTGCCGTTAGGTGTAGCAGATTTAACTGATGATCGGTTTCCGAGATAGTGCACGCTCGGTCGTTTGATATGCTGTGGTATTGTGGAGTTTTAAGATGTCTGTAACTTCATCAATCCATCTTTTTCTTTGTCTACATTTTCCTCTTGATAATTTCATTTTCAGGTTGTACGTTCTTGCAACTGGTGTATTTGGGTTAATTCTCACTCAGTAGATTTTAATATTACGAGTTCCATTTATCCATAATTTAACGTCATAAAAATAGAGAGCACGAAATTTGAAATTTTAGATGAAAAGACTTGCAGATCAACTTGAGTTGAGTTTTCATCATCATTGGTTTAATAGAAGAAGTATCAAAATACATGCGTTTCATTCTTATTTCTTCTTCTTCTTCTTTTCTTCTTTTGTCTTCACACTTCTACCGGGTTGTTGCCCAGTGTCGTAGTTTTCTGTTTCTGTCTTGCGCTGTTCTGGTGGCTTGGGTGACTGTTATTAATGCGTCTCCTCAACTTCCCATAATATTTGCATTTCTCTTCTCATGCACCATAATATATGTGTGTATGTTAAATGTATTTTTTCATGTAAAATGTATATATGCTATTTATATATTTGATTATTATTATTTTATCTTCTTATTTCGATTTCTAGTTTTTCACATTTATTTCGTTTCTACGTTTTTAGTCACAAATTTTCATTTGAAAGCTTATTGTCTGATTATATATAAATATATATATTGTTATGACTTTATATAAATTACATTTTTCGGACACATCAAACGACATAAACGAGTGCCTTTAGAAGATAAGTTTGGAGGGAATGGTGCCTGGAAGAATAATGAAAGGAAGACCTAGAAGACGATGGGCGCAAGATGTCATTGACGTTCTAAGAATAACTGCTGCTGACGCCGGTCAACTTGCACAGAATAGAGAGTTTTTCAGCACTGTTATCATGGGAGCCAAGTTCCGGAAGGGACAAGCTACTTGATGATGATGATGATGATATGTGTTATGTATGTCGTATAGAAAGTCTGAATTTCTTCGCCTATGTTATATCGTTTGTTTGATAAAGACCTTCTAGTCGAAACGTCATTGTGTGGTTTTTTTTTAACTGTGTAAAACTAGGATACTTTGTTTTTGAATGTTTCACTATAATAATTTTAGTGAAATTAATATTTTCTTGTCTCCAGCTCTGGTTGCTACGGAGATGTTTCTAGCCACTAAGTTATCAACTGAAGTTCTTGCTCAGATCTGGGATCTCTCTGAGTTCGGCAGAGACGGGAAACTAAACCCAGAGAAGTTTGCTATTGCTTGTCATCTTCTACGGTACGCAAAACAAGGTGAGTATGCAAATAGTAACATACCAACAGCAAGTGCTAAAGCTAGGATTAGTCTAGGATTTGTCGAAGAAATTAATACCTTGAAGAACACAAACAAGTCAAGAAACTACTGCACATAATTAATGAGAACCCACGGATCTCTCTGAGTTGAAAAGACCCCAAGAAACCAACAGAACTTGAGAGAACCCACATATCTATAGAGAACCAAATGAATTAGAGTGAAATCTCAGAACTAACCAGAATTCACATAATTGAAGGAATATACTGAACTAAAGCAAACTGACTGAATTACCGATAAATAATTGCTCAGATTCACAGTTTATAAGTCTTCTTCTTCTTTTTTTTTTGTCTAATCATGTTTTGCATCACAGCGTCAGGATAAAAAGAGATTTATAGAACGGGTTTTTGTATGCATTTCATATTGTTTTTCACCGCCTCTTTTATTTCTTATGACCACCTTTAGCGTGGATGGACTTTTGCTTTGTATCCACTATATCTGAGCAACATTGCTCTTTAAGATGCACTGTCTGTTGGTAATCTGCTCATGTGGCTGAACCCTTTAATTTGTTGTTTCTTGATGAAGTTCAGTATTGGTGTTGCACGCTCTTTTTTTCCTGATGTCTTAATTTCTTAACCGGTTTCTTGTTGATACTCCCAGCATTCTGCTTAGACACTACACCTCTGTCGTGTCTAATTTTCTTCTGTCATCATCCAGGTTTGGTCCACAACCAAGTCCGTGCATGCAAGCTCTCATGCGCTTGGCCGTGGTTATTTAAAGATAAGTGTTTTTACAGTGTGGGGTAGCTAATCCGACGCCAAACCTCCATTTTCACTGTAAACAGCATGTGGTAGGTAATAGTCGTTCTATTTTTAACCTGAATTCGGGTTTCCCGGGCAACCACACGGGCTCATCTTGAATAGTCTTCTTTGACTATTAGGCAGGAGAGACGTATGAGCGCATTTTATGAGATTCGCATCGCCTGTATTGCGATCAGATCTCGAATCAGAAATGTATACACCTACCCTTCTACTTATACCAGAGTAGTTCTCCTTTGATCTCTACCCCTTTAGCCAGACATTAGTCTATTACCAAGGTCCCCTTGTTACAAATAAAATACAACTGTTTAAAATGTTAGATTGGCCATTTGTTTAACTATTGTTACTTTATGCCCACAGGTGGTTCCCTTGAGGGTCCTGTTGATATATTCCAGTATGCACCTCAGCACATATCTCCACTCTCTCTGTTAGCTAGAAAACGAAGGTGAGTCATGAAATATACATATCTCCACTCTCTCTGTTTATGCACCTCAGTACATATCTGCACTCTCTCTGTTTATGCACCTCAGCACATATCTGCACTCTCTCTGTTTATGCACCTCAGCACATATCTCCACTCTCTCTGTTTATGCACCTCAGTACATATCTCCACTCTCTCTGTTTATGCACCTCAGTACATATCTGCACTCTCTCTGTTTATGCACCTCAGTACATATCTGCACTCTCTCTGTTTATGCACCTCAGTACATATCTCCACTCTCTCTGTTTATGCACCTCAGTACATATCTCCACTCTCTCTGTTTATGCACCTCAGCACATATCTCCACTCTCTCTGTTTATGCACCTCAGCACATATCTCCACTCTCTCTGTTTATGCACCTCAGCACATATCTCCACTCTCTCTGTTTATGCACCTCAGCACATATCTGCACTCTCTCTGTTTATGCACCTCAGTACATATCTGCACTCTCTCTGTTTATGCACCTCAGCACATAACTGCACTCTCTCTGTTTATGCACCTCAGTACATATCTGCACTCTCTCTGTTTATGCACCTCAGTACATATCTGCACTCTCTCTGTTTATGCACCTCAGCACATATCTCCACTCTCTCTGTTTATGCACCTCAGCACATATCTCCACTCTCTCTGTTTATGCACCTCAGTACATATCTGCACTCTCTCTGTTTATGCACCTCAGTACATATCTCCACTCTCTCTGTTTATACACCTCAGTACATATCTCCACTCTCTCTGTTTATGCACCTCAGTACATATCTCCACTCTCTCTGTTTATGCACCTCAGTACATATCTCCACTCTCTCTGTTTATACACCTCAGCACATATCTGCACTCTCTCTGTTTATGCACCTCAGTACATATCTCCACTCTCTCTGTTTATGCACCTCAGCACATATCTGCACTCTCTCTGTTTATGCACCTCAGTACATATCTGCACTCTCTCTGTTTATGCACCTCATCTACATATCTGCACTCTCTCTGTTTATGCACCTCATCACATATCTGCACTCTCTCTGTTTATGCACCTCAGCACATATCTGCACTCTCTCTGTTTATGCACCTCAGTACATATCTGCACTCTCTCTGTTTATACACCTCAGTACATATCTGCACTCTCTCTGTTTATACACCTCAGTACATATCTGCACTCTCTCTGTTTATACACCTCAGTACATATCTGCACTCTCTCTGTTTATACACCTCAGTACATATCTGCACTCTCTCTGTTTATACACATCAGCACATATATCCACTCTCTCTGTTTATGCACCTCAGTACATATCTGCACTCTCTCTGTTTATGCACCTCAGCACATATCTCCACTCTCTCTGTTTATACACCTCAGCACATATCTGCACTCTCTCTGTTTATACACCTCAGCACATATCTCCACTCTCTCTGTTTATGCACCTCGGTACATATCTCCACTTTCTCTGTTTATGCACCTCAGTACATATCTGCACTTTCTCTGTTTATGCACCTCAGTACATATCTGCACTCTCTCTGTTTATACACCTCAGCACATATCTCCACTGTCTCTGTTTATGCACCTCAGTACATATCTCCACTCTCTCTGTTTATGCACCTCAGCACATATCTGCACTCTCTCTGTTTATACACCTCAGCACATATCTCCACTCTCTCTGTTTATGCACCTCAGTACATATCTCCACTCTCTCTGTTTATGCACCTCAGCACATATCTCCACTCTCTCTGTTTATGCACCTCAGTACATATCTGCACTCTCTCTGTTTATGCACCTCAGCACATATCTGCACTCTCTCTGTTAGCTAGAAAACGAAGGTAAGTCATGAAATATTGTTTATTTGTTTTAGATGGGAACAGCTTGTTCTTGATCATATTGCTATTTTTTAACATCTTCAAATTATAGAGTTTCTGTGGCCTCGTGCAGGGCCTTACAGGGCCTTTCTGTGGCCTCGGGACAGGGCCTTACCGTGCTATGATACAGAGAGGCGACCGCATTAGGAGGCACAGTAATGGATGCGGCATAAACAGCCCAATCAAAATTGCAGTTGAAGGTTATTTTATTTAAAAAAAAGATTTAAAAGGCGGCATTTCGAAGACTTGCATCATACTGAGAAAATATATCGCATAGTCCTTCATCAGGGTGATCCAAAAGTATTCGATTTCTTTCACGTGTGAACAGATCGGGATCCTTCCTTCCTTTCGTTCGCTTGGAATATTGTCTATATATTCAATGTTGTCTCTTGTATAAACTTCACTGTCTTTTGTAGCTCACACAGAGGTCCGTGTAGTTTTATGTCGAGTATTGTTTCGTTAGACCAGTGAGTTTGCCTCAGTGTATCATATTTGGGGCAGTCTTGAAGTATGTGCTCTGCAGTCTGATGTCCCTGTCCACATGTACACATGGCTGAATTGTCAATCTTGAATTCCGTATACATGTGACTGTGAAGTCGATTATGTCCTGTTCTAAGAACAGATCGAGATATTTTCCAGTAATCCCTGATCTTACTGTATGGGATATCGAGTTCCTAGTCATATCAGATAAGAACAACAGAAATGAGTCATGTGCTCAAGATGCGCACATTTCGGAATCCTTGATAGTTGAAAATTGATAAGATCAAGAAGATAACAGCTACCCGAGAAATATTGATCAAATACACAATAAAATAGAGCGATTGACCGAATGATCAATACACAATCAAATGGACCGACTGACCGAATGATCAATACACAATCAAATGGAACGACTGACCGAATTAATTAGGGCGCGTCTTCCATGCGGGAGACCCATGTTTAGTTCACGGTAGGGTCAAGTATTTTTGTCTGTTGTGGGCATAAAGGGAAAATCCTAACCTGAACAATTCCTCGGCGAGTGCACTAGCCATGCGGTCATTAAATTCCTCAGTTTCACATCCCACCTGTCCTACATCGCACATAAAATTGTTACTACAGGCAGTCACAACAGTTTATTTTGTTTATTTTACACAATAAAATTCTTCAAATTTTCATCATTTTCCCAAATTATTTGGGAAACATTATCTATGCTTCAGAGTTCGTAATCTGCAGTTTTAATCTTCTTGAGTAAGAAAAACGTCGGATCACATGGAGTTGTTAATATTGAGATTGGTTGATAGGACCAACATCATAGAATTTCGGTTATAAACCAGGTGTTCTTCGATCTTATTTTTGCAGCGGAATTTCTCACCGGCAGTTACCAATTCCGTAGCAACGGCGAAGGTCCCCGGTGTAAACTCATACTAATTCACGGAACGAAATCAATCGAGTTTTTCATCACAACAAACTCAAGATTCTTCCCGTTAGTCTGTGCTCTATATAAACACAGTCTATTTCTCTATAGATCAATATAAGTTATTATAAACATAATTCTGTTGTCAATGAATTAATTTCATGAATAGTTCTATTTATTCTAGATATTGATCGCACTTTCATCATGACACAATGGACACAATGTCATTGACTTGAATTGTCCATAAAATGTGTTCTCTATTTGTATATTATCTCTATAGTACGATGGTGACGTCTGTGGCTTAGTGGATAGCGACTCGATCTATTAACCCGACGTTCGACGACGTTCTGATTTCGAACCACTCTTCGGACAGTTTGGTTGCAAATTGTTTCGAGTGGATTTTTACAAAAGGATGATGGCACCACATGTTCAGAAAGCAATGGCAAACTACTGAACGTAATAATGTTTAGAAAAATCACAAACAGCGTTAAAAAGCTGGGGTTGATTCGCAAAGTCCTGAAAAGGATATGCAATTAACTTTAACTATAGTACGATATTGAAATCAAATTCTACAATAAAAATATTTCTTTTGTATATTGTAATTGACAGAGTTTCTGAATATGAAGAACACAAGCAGCGGTTGATGTCATTGAAGGTTGGTAGCTTTCATTTGTATACTTTCTATCAATAACTGATGATAATTACTCAATCAGAGCGTGACACTGACATAGATAGACCGGGACAGCTAATTTTGTCTGTTGAAACCGCTTGTGTGTTGTCGGGACCCACATGGGAAGCAAAGAATAGTAACACTGTGACCTACAAGGTATACTGTAAGAGGCGACTGAAGTAGGGATCTAGTGAAGCTATCCTAGTATATTTTATTATTTATTTTTTCCGATCCAGAAGCACTTGAGCTTTTCAGCTCTTCGGCTCCGTGCCATGGACATCGTAACCCTTCGGTTCGGTGCCACGAACACCGTAAATCTGGGGAATCTGTGGCTTTTTCTGCCATCCCGCGGAATTGAGCCCGCACACACAGAGGGATAGTCACCCGTAGTCCAACGCGCTGCGAACACGCTGGGCAGACGGGCATCCTAGTATATAAAGAACATCACAGAAATCGGACGTGCTGGCCTACTTGAATGCACATAACTGGGAAGATCTAGGCAAGACCTGAAAAGAAATAGAAGTAATGGCAAGAGAAAGGAAGGGATAGAAGAAGTTTGTTGAAGACTTATGAGCTCTGAGTTCAGAGCTGAAATATGAAGAAGAAGAAGAAAAAGAAATCAATTTGTGTAGTATATTTTCATTATACATGAGTTTCTTAACATTATTTATCAGTTATTCATCACTGAATACAAGTTTCATGTCAAGCTTATAAAGTATGATACATCTACCTACAGGAGAGACGCAAAGTACAAGCAGTACGGGAGGCTAAGAGACTACATCTTGCTAAAGAAAAATTGCAATGTCTTCAAGAACTTGTAAGTAACTAAAGCTTGTTCTTGGAATCTTCTATATTCTGTTTTAAAAATATAGCCACTCAGATGCTAATATATGCATACAATTACAAAAGCAGGTATGGCAAATAGTATCAATGTATTCATATACTGTGATAGTCAAGTCATTAATGTTTATTATTGTTTTAATGTTTTAGGATGTCAGGGACTGATTACATGCACCAAGCAGAGAGAGAGAGAGAGAGAGAGAGAGAGAGAGTTGTGTAGAGACATGATCGCCTACGCCTGCTGGCTGGCTCCTGATTGATTGAATAATAGATTGTAGAGGCGTTGTCATTAATTGGCGTTCTAAAGTATTTGCATTACGATAGTCTTCTTCCTCTGCTTCGAACACTCCATTTCGACAACTTGTTAACCATTCTGTGTGATTTGTATGTGATCTAAACCTAAGAGCGATTGTACGATATGCTAGTTATGCGCCTACAAGTAGGCTAGCACATCCGATTTCTGCGATGCTTTTTATTTACTAGGGTAGCTTCCTAGGTGCCTATTACGATATGTCGTGTAGGTCGCAGTGGTACTATTCTTTGCTTCCCTGCGGGCCCAGTACTACACGGGTGGTTTACGATATTGATTAGCAGTGTCATCTATTCATCTCTCTCCCCTGTAGAGCATGTGACGCCACTGCCGCTTAGGGCAGAAATAAATGTCAACTATTCTTCTCTATTCTTGGTCTTCCTCTGTATTATGTTCTAGTTGTGATTCGTTTCTTTCTGTTCGTTTTACCGTTCTGTTCCATATCGTTTTTTTTTGTATTACCGGATTTCGTTTAACTTCTGTTGGCCATCTCAGTGCAGTTTTCGTGACATATTTAGTATCCATGCGTATCACATGCACGATCCATCTCCAGTGTCTCTTTGCAATCTGTTCATGTGAAGTAAAAACTAACCTCTGACATATAAGTCTCATAGTTTTAGTAGTTATGACAAACGCTTGCAGTCTCATTCGTTATTGTCATATCCTAGCCTTCCTAACCACAAGAATGACTGTCTACCTCAAAGAGCCACAATGAAAAACTATAATGAATACAGAGCAAGAGAAAGAACCCACAAAAATGGATATGAGAACGATGTAACGTGTCGTAGCGACACGAGGGAAGATTACAGTATAAACTGTACAGAAGGCCAAGCGCAGATGAATTCGTTGCGCACGGTTTCGAGCGCAAAACCTAAAGTTGCGTTCTTGTGCTAAACGAAACTGCCTTCCCTGGAACAACCGGGTTCGGTATTGTTGGATGAGCGAAAAATGTAAAGTTGTGTTCTTGTACCTGACAAAAATTGCCCTTTCTGGGAGAGCTGTGGTAAATAATGTTGGCGAGCAGAAAACCTAAAGTTGCGTTTCTATAGTCTTCTTCTTCTGCGTTCTCACTAGATTGGGGTTTCGAATTCTCTAATAACGGCTAAAGGCAGCCGTCTGCCTCATATTATCAGCCACGTAATACAATTTGTCTTGGACGTTGGTGTAAGTGGACCACCTCTTTCTTCTAAAGTCTGCATACTGGGGGCAGTTCTGTAGGATATAACTCCTATGATTTCTTCTTCCCCGTTTGTGCCAACCTCTTCCCGCAGTAAGTTTTGGCCACCCTCGTAATGGTAGATCTGACATTCTTACTGCGTGGCTAAATCTCTGAGGCAGATTGGCGACCGTAGAATCCGTTATCCCATTCTTATTGTGAGGGGTCGTTGCACCATTTTATGCGCCTTATGGCCTGGTGCATCCGTTTTCTGCAAGAATTTGTTTCGAGTTAGCATTCCCCAGCGAACACGTGCATCCGATTTCAGCCAAACCTCCTTAGTCGCCTCTTACGACATGCGTGACAGGTAACAGTGGTTCCATTCTTTACATCCCAAAGTTGGGCCCCGGTAACCACTCGGGCGAGAGTCTAATGAAACTACCTCTCTAGTTTATTAGTGTTCAGCTCCAGCCCTTTGTTTCATGTCTAATGGAAATACAGCGTAATCTGCAAATTACCAAGTGCCGCCACGCGTCCCGAAACGGCGAAAATGCTCCTAATTCAAACAACCTCACCGTGGCTAGAAAAGCAAGGCAGAAAATCTAAAGGTGTGTCCTCTTGTACAAGTCCAAACATTGACAAAAGCCGACACTTTTCGTACGCGATTTTCCCACACGTCCAGGATGACGTCCACATCAGGAGAAAGCTCCCTGGCTAAAATCAAATTAAGACCAATTTAAAGGTGAAAATCTATCATTCTAATAATCGACGTGTCCCAAAAGGCTAAGACTGTCCCTAACCCGGAACGACTTCACTCAGTCAGAAGGGTTACAAAGTGTTGCAATGCTTTTGGCAGAGATCAAAAAGTCCAAATAAACGGCGTAAAAATTAACATTAAAGAGTGGTGAACACGATGCAAGGGAAAGTATGAGGGACTGACTGTCAGTGAGACATTTTCCGTATGCCGAAAACTTCGGTTCCGCTTACCCTATGGTGTAAGGGCCTACAAACGGAGGCATAACGTATAGTCGTTCTTGGCTAAGGACAAACAAATCGCAAAGAGTGATTCAACTGGTGGTAAAGATCGATCGCAAACAACAAACAAACAAAATTCGTACAGAACGATTGAATAAAAGTTCTATGTTTCTCATTATTTAATTCTTCCGCCCATGTATTGCCTGTGCTCATAGGGGGAGCAAAGAATAGCAACATTACGACCTACAAGGCATGTCGTAATAGGGCGCCTAAGGTAGGGACCTAGGGAAGCTATCCTAGTAAATAAAAAGCGTCGTATAAATTCGATGTGCTGGCCTACTTATAGGTGCATAATTGGTACAACGCACAATCCCTCTTAGGCTCGGATCACATACAAATCACAAAGAATGCTTAACAAGTGGTCGATATGGAGCGTTCGAAGAAGAAGAAGATTTACTATTTCTTCCACTCTCAACTTCTTTCTATCCAATTTTTGTTTCTCTTGCGACTACTCTGCATCTTCGTTTTCTGCTTCCTAAATTGATTTATGCTTCAACTATTCATTACTTATCCCTGTAGGCTTGCACTTTTGAGTTGTCTCTCAGGTACTTTTTTCTAATTTCTATGAGCATCTTCCTTTACTAATGACGTCTGCCATGTATTTCCAGCACGACCTCTTACAGAAGTTGGACACAGAGTCAAAGGGAAACAACCACATTCACAAGACGATACTGAAAGATAAGGCAGATAACGAGAGACAGGAAGAAATATCTCTACGGTGATAACACACACTCTCTCTCTATCACTCTGTCTGTCTCTCTCTCTCTCTGTTTTTGTTTCTCTCAATGTCTTTCTCTGATTGGTTAATTGATTGATAAGAACATCACCATTACACTTCGTGAGTAACCATGTGTCCCCTGATCTCTTTCTTACACAGAAATATCTCAGCTGCAGTGCACGTAGTCCGTAGCACTGGCGAGGTCCCGAAATAGTTTTAAAGATGGTGAAGATATTTTGGTAAACTTTTAAAAAATCTTTTCCTAGTGAATTTTGCCCTGACAGCGTCTTTTCTAACCTGCTCTTGTGGATTTTGAACTGTCAAGAACTTCTTTTGTGATCAAATTGAACACGGGACCAACGTTTTATCGTCTGTCTCCGATAGGACTAGGAACTCGATCTCATCTACACTGTGATCATGAATCTCTTGAAAAAACATCCAGATGACTTCACGAGGAAGCGAACCGGTTACCTTTAGCACGAGAGGAGAGCACCAAACCTCTACGCTACAGAAACCTCTTGTTCTTTCTCAGTTTCTCTTTATCACGCTCTCTCTCTTTCTCAGTTTCAAGTTATCTCGCTCTCTCTCTTTCTCAGTTTCTCTTATCTCGCTCTCTCTCTTTCTCAGTTTCTCTTTATCTCGCTCTCTCTCTTTCTCAGTTTCTCTTATCTCGCTCTCTCTCTTTCTCTTTATCTCGCTCTCTCTTTCTCAGTTTCTCTTTATCTCGCTCTCTCTCTTTCTCTTTATCTCGCTCTCTCTTTCTCAGTTTCTCTTTATCTCGCTCTCTCTCTTTCTCTTTATCTCGCTCTCTCTTTCTCAGTTTCTCTTTATCTCGCTCTCTCTCTTTCTCTTTATCTCGCTCTCTCTTTCTCAGTTTTTCTTTATCTCGCTCTCTCTCTTTCTCTTTATCTCGCTCTCTCTTTCTCAGTTTCTCTTTATCTCGCTCTCTCTCTTTCTCTTTATCTCGCTCTCTCTTTCTCAGTTTCTCTTTATCTCGCTCTCTCTCTTTCTCTTTATCTCGCTCTCTCTTTCTCAGTTTTTCTTTATCTCGCTCTCTCTCTTTCTCTTTATCTCGCTCTCTCTTTCTCAGTTTCTCTTTATCTCGCTCTCTCTCTTTCTTAGTTTCTCTTTATCTCGCTCTCTCTCTTTCTCAGTTTCTCTTTATCTCGCTCTCTCTCTTTCTCAGTTTCTCTTTATCTCGCTCTCTCTCTTTCTCAGTTTCAATTTATCTCGCTCTCTCTCTTTCTCAGTTTCTCTTTATCTCTCTCTCTCTCTATTTCTCAGTTTCTCTTTATCTCGCTCTTTCTTTCTCAGTTTCTCTTTATCTCGCTCTCTCTCTTTCTCTTTATCTCGCTCTCTCTTTCTCAGTTTTTCTTTATCTCGCTCTCTCTCTTTCTCTTATCTCGCTCTCTCTCTTTCTCAGTTTCTCTTTATCTCGCTCTCTCTCTTTCTTAGTTTATCTTTATCTCGCTCTCTCTCTTTCTCAGTTTCTCTTTATCTCGCTCTCTCTTTCTCAGTTTCTCTTTATCTCGCTCTATCTCTTTCTCAGTTTCTCTTTATCTCGCTCTCTCTTTCTCAGTTTCTCTTTATCTCGCTCTCTCTCTTTCTCAGTTTCTCTTTATCTCGCTCTTTCTCTTTCTCAGTTTCTCTTTATCTCGCTCTCTCTTTCTCAGTTTCAATTTATCTCTCCTCTCTTCTCGTTTCTCTTTTCTCTTTCTCTCTCTCTCTCTTCTCTATTTAATTTTATTAAATATTTAATTAACTTTATGTAATTGTTTAACAATAGCTCATATCTAATTAAAAATGAGTAAGGTAAAAGGCAATCAATATAACTAGTGTCATCTCTGGTACACAAACATTCAATAATTTAACACATTAACAACGCTTTAAATATATTTAATTTACAGATTGTTACGTTTTAAGATTGTTACATTTGCATATTTTAACACGTTGTTACACGTTGTTACATATTGTTACATATTGTTACACGTTGTTACATATTGTAACACATTGTTGCATATTGTAACACGTTGTTACACGTTGTTACACGTTGTTTCATATTGTAACACGTTGTTACACGTTGTTACAGAATGTTACACTTTGTTACACGTTGTTACAGGTTGTTATATGTTGTTACACATTGTTACATATTGTTACACGTTGTTACATATATTTACACGTTGTTACATATTGTTACACGTTGTTACATATTGTTACACGTTGTTACATATTGTTACACGTTGTTACATATATTTACACGTTGTTACATATTGTTACACGTTGTTACATATTGTTAACGTTGTTACAATTGTTACACTTGTTACAGATTGTTACATGTTGTTACTCATTGTTACACGTTGCTACTCATTGTTACACGTTGTTACATATTGTTACACGTTGTTAGATATTGTTACACGTTGTTAGATATTGTTACAGTTGTTACAGATAGTTACACGTTGTTACATATTGCTACGTTGTTACAGTTGTTACACGTTGTTATATATCGTTACAGATTTTTATAAACGTAGCTACAGATTGCTAGACATTGTCACAGATTGCTACATCTTACGATGTAATTTTAAAAAGAATTCAATTCGTAAATTCATCATTCATGACTTAATTTATTTAATTAATTAATTAATTGAGAATAAGAGAGAGCATGCATGTATCCCTGCAGATTAAAAAAAGAACATGAAAAAGTCAGACAAGAAACTGTGAAGATTATTCTCGGAGAACAAAAGTTTCACAACGATATTTCAATCATCAAGAAGGACACAGTTGAACTTAACAAAGTAAGTGATTGTATTTCTCCCAAATTATTGATACTTCTTCTTCTACTTTGCGATCGCTGTTTTAATGATTACACCGTTAGACGCGTTCTTATAATGAAGTTAATTGGTGTCTGGAGCTCATCTCTAGTGCCATGTAGTTTTGAGTGTAGTGTTGTGTTGTATATGATTGTCTATACTGGTCCATGACCGTAGCCATTGTTTCTATTACAGAAATCATCTGCTTATCTCTTACTATCTATAACTGATATACAATAAAACTAACAAGGATTCATGTAAGGAGAAATTACGTGTTCTAAATGAAAACCAACTAAAGAGGCTGGTGGTGTAATTTGCGCACATCTCTATGCCACAATAGAGGCTCTTGGTATGGAATGAGTTAACATAGGTTCAGTGTATGGAGTAAATCAATATAGACTCAATTGAATGATTGATCGACCTTCCAACGCATTGTTCTTGCTATCTTCCTTTCAATTTTATCTTCAATCTGAATTATTGGAAATAAGGTGAACAAGTGAAACAAATATCGAGGTTTTTTCTTCTCTCTCTCCAGGACGTTTAAAACATTTTTATGTAGTAATTTGATTTTTCTTCTTTGAACGTTCCAAATCGATCACTTGTTAACCACTCTTTGTGTTTTGTATGTGATCCGAGCCTAAGAACGATTTTACGTTGTGTCAACAACGGCTCTCTGGTCGATCAAGCCTCAATTGCGTACCAGGAATAGTACTGGGAAGTAAAGGTATCCGTCGTGTTGACCACATCACTCAGCGTGTGCCGACGGTCAATAAAAAATACTGGCTTAACACGGTATTACCCTATATATCATATGGTATAAAAGTGTTCCTTTACCATTATCTGTTTATATATTTCATTGTGAAGTAGATGTTATTAATGAAAGTAATGAAATACATAAACTATACCCTATGTCTACATTTACAGAGATTGATGTCTATATACACACATGCTACCAAGGATCCAGACCCATTTCATCAACTGTTTGAGCAGAGAAGAGGCAAGAACTAGTTTAACAGAAATGTTGTAACTGATATTTGTTTGTAAATACGTGTGTGATAATACAGTAAGGAAACCATTTTAATACCACATGGTATACCTGTGTTAGATCCGTTTTTTTCATTGATCGTCGGCACACGATGGGTGATGTGGTCAACCTGAGAGCCGTTCTATCTATATATATATATCCTCTTTGTGTCCGGATTGACACCTAAGGCTTCCACAAGAGGCTTCCACTGTTGCTGTTCTGCTGCCTTTCTACCAGCCATCTCCCATGTCAGGCCACACTCCTTCAACTCTCACTCCACAGTTCTTGTCCATGTTTCCTTTGGACGTCCAGGTGTTCTCTTCCCATCCATTGTAATTTATCTTTGATTTCATCTTTTGCAACTTCTTTTGGAGTATAGCCACTATAACCGACATATTTCCCGGTCTGATATACAGGGTGTTCAACTTAAAAGCAACCCGTGAATGGAGCTAATCTGGCATATATGTATGGAAATGGGAAGGTTCAGTTATGACGTAGTATAGGTCAAGGTTGTGTGACGGTGTGTAATTGTAGTGCGGGAAGGGGCTATGAACAAATGTGACGTAGGACGAGCTAGTCAGAACCGGTTTAAATAGTAAATAAACACAACTCAATGTGTACCTGGCAACTTTCGAATTGTCAATGGGGCTGCAATTATCTTGAACACCCTGTATAAAGTACTGAAAGTACTACGTCTTTCTTGTCTAAAATTTCTTGATTCAAGCTTATGTGCCATTGGATACTTTGCTGGTTTGTTATGTAGTGAATTAAAGTAATGATATAAACAGTCAGTGACTGCCGTCATTAGGGGCCTAGTGTGGCCGCGTCCCACCAAAAATAAGTGTAACGTGTATTTATTATTTTATACATTAGAATATATACTAACCGAAACTATGATTTTTCTGAAAATATATGTCTGTCCCCACCAACAAAATTGATCACAAGCCGCCACTGAATAGAGTCATGCTACTTTCAACCTAAGAACGAACCTTGTTTTGGTTATATCAGAGCGAGTAGACCAACAAACAAGAAAATATAAGAATTAACTCGTTGCGGAGGAAGCAAAAGTTAACCATTAGATATTATTTTTTGTGTTTGTTGTGTAGAGGATTAAAGTCTCTTTAAGCCGAGGCACGCCCTTTCAAACCTAAGGCTAACCTTGTTTTGGTTATATTAGAGCGTGTATGTCAACAAACACGAAAAATATGAATGAATTTCTTTTGGAGAATCAACTTTTTTCCTTTTTTTATAGTGCTCGCCCCGGGCGTGCAATACCAGGTGGACCCGTACAAGACAACGTGAAAACGTTTATATACTATCAAGCACCATCAATCCTTCGATTGATGTCGCTTCTAGTTTTGTAAGGGGAAGCCATTGGCATTTAATGAAGGCTTTCAGCCTTCGGCTTCGATCAAGTGGACACTAGTTCTGTAACACAGGCTGATACCTTTGTGTACACAAAGATTGGGTCACGGCAGATATCAAGCGATACAGATACTACACTTTTTTTTTTTTTTTTTTACGAGCAAATTCTTATATTTGGAGTTGTTTACAAACAAAAGTGTAACTTATGTAGAAATTATTTACGATATACCTGAAACACGAACGCTACGGAACAGCTACTGGCAACTTTTTGTTGAATTTATTAACTGGCAATATGGACTTGGCAGCCTACGCCTTCTCTACGTACCTAATTCAATCTGCACGTGGATGGATCCCTTTGTGTTTTGTTAACTACAATCATGTAGGGACCCAATGAATGACGCAGAACCACATGTTGTAAACATCAGGACATACTCGTATATTTATTGATATAAGAATAATAAGATACTACACTTTGATCCTAGCCAAAATGCGGACTGAGAACTGATGATTATAACTATATCCTCTCTCCCCCACCCCACTTTTTACAAATGTTGGTATTTGAAACATAGGTAGACTGTGAACAAATATTATATTACATTGTCATAAATATCAAGAAAAAGTATAATTCACAAACAGATGGTTTATCGTTAAAATAAAAGTTACATTTTGGTCTATTTTTTCAGAGAAAAGACAAGGTTCGACAATCAAAGATCTGGACAAAATTGTTATTTATATACCTTTTGATTTCTCTCCCTTTGACCTGAATGTTACTCCTGACACATTACCTTCTGGTATGGAGATTATAGGCAAGGGAAACAATCATAAACAATCAGTTGCAGAAATTAAATCTGTGATAGCAGATCTGAAAGAATTTGGGGGACAATTTATGGATCTTTGGGGGGAAGCAATGTCTTCGTCGAATGAGAAGACAAAGGATTTTGATGATGATGAGATTTTTCGAGAAGTTCATGGTGAGTTACTTCCATTTACTTTGTTACTTGTATTTTTTTCTTCGGAAATAGATATAGCTGGTGGGATGCACTAGCGTAAGGCATAAACTTTTGCTTATCGACTCGGATACAAGAGGGTTGTTGGTTCAGTTTCATACTCGACGTTCCACACATGAGGAACGGAATTGTCCTCTCTATCTTCTGCACACTGGAAGGGGAGGGGTGGGGGGGAAGGGTTGAATATGAAGTGACATGCAATTCGTACCCTAAGGTCTTAGAAGACAACGGAACATTTTCTTTATATATAGGTATAGTTCAGTGCGAAGGAACACGACTTATGCATCTTTGTACGGTGGTCGGTTTTCAATACTGGCATGTTTTCAGTCTCTCAGCTGGAAATCGCTATTCAAATTGTATAATTATGAACATATTCGAATGGGGAGTGGAGTTTGGCTAGACCACAGAGAAGATGGATTTAGAATGTAAGTGATGATTTGAGTATGATGTCTGCTAAAGTGGGACATTTGATCTATGAGAGAGAGAGAAATTCTGAAGGAGTGTTAGGGGGGCAAAGTTCTGCTCAGGACAAGTTAATTGATAATGATGATCGTATGAGCAATGAAGACATTGGTGGAATGAGGGGCAAAGTTCTGCTCAGGATAAAGCTAAATGAAGACATTGGTGGAATGAGGGGCAAAGTTCTGCTCAGGATAAAGCTAAATGAAGACATTGGTGGAATGAGGGGCAAAGTTCTGCTCAGGATAAAGCTAATTGAAGACATTGGTGGAATGAGGGGCAAAGTTCTGCTCAGGATAAAGCTAATTGAAGACATTGGTGGAAGGATTAATAAGACTTCGGAAAGTAATCATTTAAGCTCCGATCTCTTTCTTACATATGAAGATCACAGCAGAAGTGCATGAACTCCGTATCACCGGCGAGGGTTCCCGATGTAATTTAGAAGATAGTAAAAATATGTTGTATGAATTTTTAATTTAAAAAAATCTTTCTAATGAATGCGTACGGGCAGCGGCTTTCCAGCCAATTCTTCTCGGTTGTGAACTACCAATAGTTTTTTTGTTCGTACTCAACTTGAACACAGGACCAACGTTTTATCGTCCGTCTCCGATAGGATTAGGAACTCGGATCTCACCTACACTGAGATTAGGTATCTCTGGAAAAATATTCCAATGGCTCCAGGAGGAAGCGAACCGATTACATTTGAAACGAGAGGCGAACACCTAACTTCTATGCCACAGAAACTCCTGAAGGTATCGCTTCAACAGTTTGTTTATTTGTAATTTCATGTATTCACAAAAAGATGAGACTGCAGTAAAACTATTTGATTGGCAAAACACGTAATCACAAAGTACTGTTGTTTTACAAATTACAAAAACAATGACAAAATACAGCAACGTTTCGACCAACAAGGCCTTTATCAAGCAAACGAACAACAGGAGTGATACATTTTAAAAAACAAATGGACGACCAAAATTCCGTCATCTGTCTATCCTTAAGTCAGATCCTGAGACCCGTTCGGTCTTCCCCAACTATCCTTTGGTGGCTTACAGACGGGACATAAGTCTTAAGGATATGTTGGTACAAAGTCGCCTTAAGTCCAATATCCATACTCATTTTGGCACTGTTCAGTGTGGCCGTCGGCGTTGCAACATGTGTGCTTATGTGATACAGACGCGTACTGTATCTTTTCCTTTAGCCACGTTTCTTATTGACGATGGTTTCACATGCGAGTCCCGTAATCTTATCTATGCCAATATCTGTAAGCGGTGTAACAAGGCTTATATCGGCGTGACAGGCAAGAGGCTCATTGACCGATTCGCCCAACACTTGCGCGACATACGCCAATGCTCTGTGACCCTGTAGCCACCCATTTCAATGATACTGGCCATTTAGGAGCTCACGATGTCCAGCTCACAGTCATCCGATCGTGTTCCTCGGATGATCGCAGTCGGTTTGCTCTGGAGAATCGGTTGATTTCTTTGTATGGTACCTTGCGACCACGTGGGCTCAACGTATTACATTCCTATGCTTCTTAGTACTTTTTCTTCCCATGCCTTGTAATCTATATGGGTATATGTTGCATGTATTCAAGTTATATATTTCATTGTTTCTCTTCCGTTCTATTTCTAGTTTTTATGTGTGTTTTTGTGTTACATTTATTTCGTTATTCGTTTTTATTCCCAGATTTTCGTTTTTATTTCCAGATTTTCTTTAGAAACGTTTGTTTTTGGTCGTTCATTTGTTTTTTTAAGTTTGTCACTCCTGTTGTTCGTTTGCTTGATAAAGGCCTTGTTGGTAGAAACGTTGCTGTATTTTGTCATTGACTTTTGTAATTGGTAAAACTACAGTACTTTGTGATTACGTAATTTCATGTATCGATCTTTATTTCAGTTTAATAACATAACTATTATCTGTTAAACAAAGGAAATGAAAATAAACACAAAGCTGAGAATCTTTCAATCAAATGTGAAGTCAGTGCTGTTCTATGGCTAGGAAACATGGAAGACAAAAGAAACCACAAGAAAACTACAGACCTTCAGAAGTGGATGTTTACGTAGAATAGAGTGACAGAGATTGTATGATAAGATTACGAACGAGGAACTCAGAGAAAGAACTAAGCAGGTATCAGTGGAGAACGAGATAAGGAAGAGACGATGGCTATGGATAAGACACACATTGAACAGTTCGACTGGAGGCATTGCAAGACAGGCACTATTTTGGAACCCGCAGGAAAGAGAGTAGAGGAAGGCCTAGACATACTTGGAGAAGAGAGCCGGAGGTTGATAATAAAAGGATAGGTAAAACATGAAAAGAATTCGAAGGGATAGCAGGAGAGAGGACGAGCTGGAAGACGTTTGTTGAAGACCTGTGCTCCGTTGGGAGTTAAACGGTGAAGAGAGTAAAGAATGAGAGATTATGTGTCAAACAAATCGTGCTAGTGATCGATTACTAAACACACAAAGCATCTCCATTTACAAATACAAATTCACTGAAAGTCTTCTTCTTCTTCATCTTTGCTTTCGTTCTTTACGACCAATTTTAATCACTCTTTGTGATATCTTTGATCTTTGCCAAGAACGTGTATACGTTCACATTGGTTTGGTAGGCCCCTAAACGCATAGACTTCTACAACTTTAGAGCATGTGAATCCTATTTCAGCCAAACCTCCTTAGTCGTCTCGTAGGACATGCGTGACAGGTAACAGTGGTTCTATTCTTTACACCCCAACTTTGGGCCCCGGTAACCACTCGGCTGGCTGAAAGTGTTAATTTTTAAAAGTTCTCAAGACAGGCTGATCCCTCCCCCCTTTCTCTTTCCAATCCTCATCCCAATTTCAACTGCAAAAATCACACAAATCGAATTTTCCGCAACATTTTATAACAAGGTCACTGCCTCTCAGAAGGTAGCAGCAAGACTTCAAAGAAACCTTCAACTGGAAGAGACCTGAGAAATTGCTAGATACAGAGAGATTTTAAAACCGACTGTGATGAAAATGACATTCCACAAAGGACATGTTGCTACTTGAGTCACAGTCTCTTTATTTAAAAAAAGATCACTTTTTCGTGACCTGATTTGAGTCATAAGTAAAGTATGCGGTCAACCTTATGTTGACTCAAAGCCCCCTATAACTAAGACCGTTTAGCTTCAGTGGAAATCGTCGGAAATCATACTTCTCCCGTCACATGATTCTTACATTTCAGTGTTATATTAAGACAAATTCATTTTTAAGAACAGTATAAGGCTCGGAATCACTGTTAATAGTAGATCATACAATCAACTGAACACTAAGAAATATTAATATTATTAACAATTTTCATCAATAAATATCCGTAAACTCATAGAATCATGTAAAATTGCAATACATTTTCTTATGTCCTATAAAAAAACCATGAAAAATCAGACCATTCTAACGGAGACGATTTCCTAAATGAGCTATTAGTCTTATGTTAGGTTGTAGCTGATCTTTATTTTGAAACGAGAATATCGCGTGGATCTTATCTTATCTTATCTTAATCACATTTGCCGTGAAGAGAGTGGGGAGAGTTAGTTTCTATCTTGTGCCAGGTGTGTTGCGCTTGACGTTGTCAGTCCATGCTTTCGCAGGGACTCTGAGATATTATCTATCCATCGTGTTCTTGGCCTGCCTCGTGCTCTGCGCTCTCAGTGTCGATTATTGTAGGCATGTGATGGTAGTAAATGTGGTTTCATTCTCATTAGATGGCCGAACCCCTTGATTCTTTGCTTCTCGATGTACTGTAATCGCGTGGATCATGCGTACAAATTCCCATATCAAAAATTTCTTTTTACATTTATTTTTAATTAAAAAAAAATTTTTGAACAGTAACTATGTAACTATACTTTGAGCTGATTTACCTACATCATAAAACAACAATTTAATACATTTCTACAGTTTGATTTTAAATAGATTACTAACAAATATTGATTATTAGCTACTGAACGGATGTCGTATCCCTTCTTTCAGAACAAGAAGAGTTCCACCTTCAAGTTTCACACTCACAAATATTGAATTGTATGCATGCTGATGGTTCTCAGTACTCGCTAGTTAAACACACTTCTCAAAGTATTAATTTTTCTAATCTTCTGTTGGAAATCATTTAAAAATTTGCTTTTTCTAATAACAAAATAGAACGACACAAATGGTGTTGATAAAAATTAATGTTTCTATGGAATTGTTCTATCAAATAGTAGTTTTACCCTCGATACATCCACCTTCTTTCTCGCCGTGCCTGATTTCATAATTTCGTACAATTGTTTGGTTTAAAATCAAAATCGAGGGTAGACGAGACAGAGGAAGACAGAGAGAAAATTTTGGATAGCCTGACTTTATGGCACGGTAGAGCGTCAACATCTGAGTTGATAGCAAACACCAACGACAGAGATTTGTGGAGATCCATGATCGTCTAAGCCAGCCGACACGGCACCTGATGATGATGACCATTGTTTGATCATTGCCATCACGTTGTTTTGTTTTGTCTTTCTTTTCTTTTATTTTAACATATCGGATCCTTCATCTACTCGCTAACCTTAATCCATGTTGTATCATTTGCCAACAAGACTGGAGTGAAGACAACTGGCCGAACTGGGATTCTTCTCAGAATAACTTTGAATTGACAGACCCACATGTTGCCAAAATACAGCAGAAATTGTCTGAGGTCAGGGAGGAGATTAGGAAGCTCAATTCTGAAGGAGGAAGACTTGTTTTTGTGAGTAGATCTGTTCTTGAATTGATGTCGTTTCTGACTATGTTATGCTACATGTATTATTTCCAAGTGATGTGTATTTTTTGTGAAATGTTGTTTATTACTAATATTGTTATATTATTAGTTCTTAGTTTTTGTATTGATCTTTTTGTGCAATGTTGGCTAACGCCTGTCCCATGTTTTATGAATAATAATGATGTTTAAATGTTGATGTTTTATGTACAAGAATTATGTTTTAGTATTAATGTTGTGTGGAGGAATACTGTAACTGTGTTTTAATATTGATGTTGTGCGTACTATAATTATGTTTTAATGTTGATTTTTAATGTTCTATAATTGTGTTTTAATGTCGATGTTTAATTATTTAGTTAACTATTGCCTTTCATCTCTATTTTGTTGAATCTATCTCTCTCTCACGATCACCGCTTAGACTGATGTACCAGATTTCCTAAAAAAAACTCATTCATGTGGAAATCTGATTCATGCAGGATTAGAATGGGTGTGTTTCGTCACATCTTCAGCGCCATTTGGAGCTCTGGTGCTTTTCCTTCGGCGATGTGTCCGGTTTTAGCCAGATTTTTTTTCTCCATATTTTGGTTATTGTATAAGAGATGTTGATATGTTTCTTTATTTCTTTTCAACAACCATGTTTTACCTCACAGCGCCGGAATAAGAAGAGATTTCTAGAACGGGTTTTTGTATGCGCTTCATAAACAGTGTTTTCGTAGCATCGATTATCTCTGAGAGCTACTTTTTGCGTGGACGGCCTTTTGCTATGTATGCATTGTATCGGAGTAGCATTGCTCTTTGAGGCTTACTTTTTGTTGGTAATCTGTTTTTGTGGACGAACCATTTAATGTGTTGTTTCTTGATGAAGTTCAGTACTGATGTCGTGCCCACTTTTTTCCTGATGTCTCCATTTCTAAACCGGTCTCTACCCGATACTTCCAGCATTCTGTGTAGACACTTCATCTCTGTCTGCACTAGTTTCATTCTATCGTATATGTTTCTAAAGGGTCTGAAGGCGAATGAGATACTTCCAGCATTCTGTGTAGACACTTCATCTCTGTCTGCACTAGTTTCATTATATCGTATATGTTTCTAAAGGGTCTGAAGGCGAATGAGATACTTCATTGCTTCGGGTTTTATCCCATATGCCTTGGTCTCTCTTCTCAGAAATGACACGCCTACTCCGTAAAAGAAGTAGTCGAAGAAGTAGAAAAAGAAGAAGAATAAAGGATAAGGTTTTAGTAGATCGACTTCTGTTATAGATACTAGTCTTGGTTCTGATGCTGTATTGGGCAGATTTCCAGGCGGTCTGAAGGGTCATGAATGCACTTCGTGCCTTACTCAGTCTGTTTTTAATGTCAGATCCAGCGCCTCCTTCATTGCTAATAACACTTCCAAGGTATGTGAAAGCGGTTG
Organism: Arion vulgaris; assembly: GCA_020796225.1. Lineage (NCBI taxonomy): Eukaryota > Metazoa > Mollusca > Gastropoda > Stylommatophora > Arionidae > Arion > Arion vulgaris. The sequence goes on along the minus strand of CM036763.1, from coordinate 23,448,672 downwards.
TATCTCGGAGGTTTTACCTTCTAGTTTGACTGGTGCTGGGGTTGCTATGTTCAGAGTCATTACTTCAGTTTTCTTCTGATTTATTTTCAGCCCAACCATCTCACTACATTGGTTAAGGCGCAGGTCTTTTCCTGGATATCTCTATGTGTATGAGATAGGAGTGCGATGTCATCTGCAAAATCTAGGTCTTCCAGAGTGGATGTGAGCATCCATCTAATACCTCTTGCCTTATCTTCCGTTGTTTTACGCATCACCCAATCTATGACAGTGTTGAATAATAGGGCTGACATAACACATCCTTGTCGCACGCCTGTTTTTCAAGAATTGCTTGCACGATGCCAAAAAGAGAATATGGGCACTATCATCCGAAGACGACGCTGGAGATGGATTGGACATGTGATGCGCATGGAGACTGGCTCCGACACGAAAACTACACTGAGATGGACTCCAGTGGGTAGGCGAAAGCGTGGAAGACCCAAGATGACCTGGAGGAGAACGATAGAGCAAGAGCTGAAGGAAATGAATCATAGCTGGAACACAATACAGAGGAAGGCCATGAACAGGGAAGAATGGTGTACGTTTGTTGCTGCCCTAAACGCCAAGGGCGTAACAGGCTAAAGAAGAAGAGATCGACTTCAAAAATACTACATAAAATCTCCGACTTTTCAAACAGAGATTATGCTGTAAGAACGTCATGAAATCTTCAACCCTCGTTACATCTTCTTCTTCGAACGCTCCATATCGATCACTTGTTAACCACTCTGTGTGATTTGTATGTGATCTGAGCCTAAGAGCGATTGTACGTTAGGCCAGTTATTCGCTTAAAATTAGGCCAGCGCATCCGATTTCTACGATGCTTTTTATTAACTAGGGAGGCTTCCCTAGGCTCCTACCTCAGTCGCCTCTTACGACATGCCTTGTAAGTCGCAGTGTTACTATCTTTGCTTCCCTCGTGGGCCCCAGCAACACACGGGCAATGGTTATTTAAAAGGGAAGGAATTAGTAAGTCGACTAAGAAAATACTACAAACAATCTCATACTTCTAAAACAAGGATTATTATATTGTGAGAACGTAATCTTCAACCGTCGCTACACAAAGCAAATTATAAGGGAAGTAACAAAGACATAACCGTTGCTAAATTTCTCTCCCCCTTTTTTTCCTACCCACCAAGACTGCCAAAACTGTTTGTTTTCACGTCCGGTGTCAGTAATCTAAAGCTCAGGTGTTGACGTGACTGTATCACTCCCTGACTGACAGGTCTCTCTTTCCTTGAGCCAGGTCACAGACTAGCCAGATCATTGAAGTTTGTGCTGACCTCTGACGAAGGATTCAATAAGACAGAATAAGGGACGTGGAAAACAAAACACATTTTTGTTGAAGAAAACATTTTGTGTTCAATTTGATGTTTCATAATTATTATTCTGCCACGGAGAAGAGAATTTGGTCTGTTATGTGTGATAGGAAACGTTAACAGCTAGAAGTAAAAAAAAACTGCTCAAAGAGATTAGAAATTAGACAAATTAGATATTTTGGTTACATTATGAGAGCATCTGGCGGAATGGATTAGGGCGTGGTTTCCAATTCGGGAGATTTAACCTCGGTCAATGATTTTTTTTTCTCGGGGCAATAAAGGACAAAAATCTGAACCTGAACAGTTTCCTGGCGACTGCACTAGCGATGTGGCCATTCATTTTCTCAGGATCATATCCCCCTCCCTGTCCAACGCTGCTATAAAAAGCAGTATTACAGACAGTAAAGACAGATTTTTCAAAGAAACATTACAATTCTCTACCCACTCCAGGACAGGTATCAGAATTGAACTTCACTAGCATTAGAAGATTGAGGAACGATTTGGAAGCGGACAGATATATTTCAGTATTACAAAAGCAAGGACACAATTAATAATCAAATATGTAAGGAAAAACAACCGACGTTGCGACAATAAGTCTTTTTGAAGACAACACATGCAAACACACAAATACTAAATAAATTAAAACATAGATATTAAGTTTAAGAACGAACTACTACCTCAACATCCTGACGGTTTTCTCCAGATCTGATCTGATCTGATCTAGCCTGATCTTCTCTCTGTTTTCATATATCACATAGGATGATGTGATGATTTTCTGTGCTACTCTGTAATACAGCAGTAGTATCTTTTTTTTCTTCATCTTCTTTTCTTCTTCAAACGCTCTACATTTACCACTTGTTAACCCCTATTTGTGTTTTGTATGTGATCTGAGCCTACGAGCGATTGTACGTTATGCCAGTTATGCGCCTACAAGTAGGCCAGCACATCCGATTTCTGCGATGCTTTTATTTTCTTGGATAACTTCCCTAGGCCCCTACCTCATTCACCTCTTACGACATGCTTTGTAGGTCACAGTACTAATATTCTTTGCTCCCCTGTGAGCCTCGGCAACACACAGGCGAATATACAACAGTTAACACAGGATTGAGTGTGCTCATTTCCTACCATCAGTTTATCGACTTGTCGTGCCTATCTATGCATGTTTTCAAATATTCTAATAAAGAAGGCAATCACTTCCCGGGTCATGGAATCTTTGCAATGTACATTAACAACCATCAGAAAAATGTATCTATTGTTCTCACTCATCAGCTCTAGTCACTATCATCATTCTGGCTACATTCCAACCACAGGGGGTGCATGCATAATTATTAACTAGGACACATATTTGTACATATGTTCTACTAATAAGATTTCACAAACAGAAACCACATTTCATAGTACCACATTTGGTATGAGTCAGCTTTGACGACCTCTAATAACTAGTTAGATCTGATACCATGCTACAGTATAACTTCAGATATGATACCATGCTACAGTATAACTTCAGATATGATACCATGCTACAGTATAACTTCAGATATGATACCATGCTACAGTATAACTTCAGATATGATACCATGCTACAGTATAACTTCAGATATGATACCATGCTACAGTATAACTTCAGATATGATATCATGCTACAGTATAACTTCAGATGTGATACCATGCTACAGTATAACTTCAGATATGATACCATGCTACAGTATAACTTCAGATATGATACCATGCTACAGTATAACTTCAGATGTGATACCATGCTACAGTATAACTTCAGATATGATACCATGCTACAGTATAACTTCAGATATGATACCATGCTACAGTATAACTTCAGATATGATACCATGCTACAGTATAACTTCAGATCTGATACCATGCTACAGTATAACTCTAGATCTGATACCGTGCTACAGTATAACTTCAGATATGATACCATGCTACAGTATAACTTCAGATATGATACCGTGCTACAGTATAACTTCAGATATGATACCATGCTACAGTATAACTTCAGATATGATACCGTGCTACAGTATAACTTCAGATATGATACAATGCTACAGTATAACTTCAGATGTGATACCATGCTACAGTATAACTTCAGATATGGTACTTTAAAGTGGGTTATTTTTCTGTTGGTAAAATGTTACAGTTACATGTTGGTATAAATGTGTGTCCTTTTAAATAACATGCTTACAGTTTTGAAATTAAATTAGGATGTCCTACATGCAGTATGAAGGACTAACGATGCGGCGGAAGGCACTCGCGTTCTCTGCGAAAAATGCACAGATCAAACAAAGTGGTCAACTTGGTTGATAAGTACGAACGCAAACATAATTACATCTATTCAGTTACACTTTTATACGGTGCCAGATTTAATTAGTCATAGGGAAGGCCGTCAGAACTGATACATATACCCTTCGCTAGTACAAGCACAGTCCAGTTCTGACTGCTAACATTCGCTAGTACAAGCACAGTCTAGTTCTGACTGATAACATTCGCTAGTACAAGCACAGCCCAGTTCTGACTGCTAACATTCGCTAGTACAAGCACAGTCTAGTTCTGACTGCTAACATTCGCTAGTACAAGCACAGTCCAGTTCTGACTGCTAACATTCGCTAGTACAAGCAGAGTCTAGTTCTGACTGCTAACATTCGCTAGTACAAGCACAGTCCAGTTCTGACTGATAACATTCGCTAGTACAAGCACAGCCCAGTTCTGAATGCTAACATTCGCTAGAACAAGCACAGTCCAGTTCTGACTCCTGTCCAGGATAGATATAAAATCTACAGCCAGCTCAGCTATTTTATTCAAAGTAATGGGTTACCGAATTGAAAAACGGGATTTGGCTGAATTGAATTTATGTCCTTTTTTCCCATTACAGGTGTATGTACAAATTCAGATACAGTTTCCTTAATTATTAACAGACTTTTATGAGTAATATACCATTTTGTAGGTAAATGTATTTTCTTTAAGACAGATCTAAAACAAATTCGCAGTGGCATTACCAGCTGCTTATGGTAGTCAACCAGGTAATATAACTAATATATAGCATTGGACACTAAGCAAAGGCCGGCCACGCAAAAGGTGGACCTCAGAGATAACAGAGGCGACGAATGGCACTATTTATTAAGCACACACAAAATATAGTGCTAGAAAACTCTTCTTACCTTGAAGCTGTGAGGCAAATCAGGATTAAAGAAGAGAAAGAAAGACAGAGAGGCTCGCTCCAGGTGTCTCCTTTATCGACCTGACGCTGAAAGGCAAACAGGATTAGAGAATAGATAGATAGACACAAGGGCAACAACCCAAGCGCTGCTAGATCATTCAAGAAGTCAAGTATTCCAACTGCAAAATCTTTCGGAAATCTGGGCAACTACTATTTTTAGATTTGTGGATCATGATAAAAATATGCAGGAAACTCAATGTACAAGATCTAATGTCTGACTCGATTGACGAATGTGTGGGAAGCATGGACATTTACAAAGGCAGTGGAAATACATATATGTTTTTTTGTGTATAAGTGTCTCCCTCAGAAGAGTGCACGTACAGAGAAGAGAACAGATAGATATATATTTTTTTTTTAAACTCAAAATCAAAGAAAACTGGCTCATGCTACCAAAAAACAAAGAATGTGAAAATTGAAGTACTGTGAACATATAAAAACACACGAAGAGTTGGAGAAGATTATGATGTAAGGGGCCATCACGGCAAACAAGAGAAGAGGAAGACTACGGAAAAGATGGACTCAGGATGTTACTGATTATTTGAGCATGTCGGCTGCAGAGATGAGACATCTGGCCTATGAGAGAGAGAGAGATAAATTCCGAAGGACTATTAGGGTGGCGATGATGTTTCCACGATGTTTCAGTACAAAATATGTCGCAATACTGGAGCAAGAGGGCATGTATTTGAAATGGATTGAGTATAGGTTACAAGATGGCACTGATCACAAATTATCCCTCCCTCACAACCACACCTGTTGTCTTAGCAACCACACAATTATATTTCTCATTTCTAATTTCTTTACCCCACATTATTTACTCCCTGCATCATCCTTCATACATCCCAGGATTCCCTTGACTAAAATCCCTTTCTTCTTCCACGCCAACTACATTGTCTCAAATCCTGGACCACATTTGAACTGAAGTCGTTTCAAAACCTGTATCGCTCGATTTGGCTGTGCTATTTCTGTTAACGCGTTCTGATGTAGGTGAACTTGTCACGTTATTTCGTCCACTTAAATGACAAGTTCTTCAACGGAAATAAAGGATACAGATTCACAGTAACTACTAGCTATAGATTTGTGTACACTTCTGACTTATATAATTCACTAGCTACAAGTAAGTTTACTACTTTATATAATTCACTAGCTACAAGTAAGTTACCTACTTTATATAATTCACTAACTACAAGTAAATTTACTACTTTATATAATTCACTAACTACAAGTAAATTTACTACTTTATATAATTCACTAGCTACAAGTAAGTTTACTACTTTATATAATTCACTAGCTACAAGTAAGTTTACTACTTTATATAATTCACTAACTACAAGTAAATTTACTACTTTATATAATTCACTAACTACAAGTAAATTTACTACTTTATATAATTCACTAGCTACAAGTAAGTTTACTACTTTATATAATTCACTAGCTACAAGTAAATTTACTACTTTATATAATTCACTAGCTACAAGTACGTTTACTACTTTATATAATTCACTATCTACAAGTAAGTTTACTACTTTATATAATTCACTAGCTACAAGTACGTTTACTACTTTATATAATTCACTAGCTACAAGTACGTTTACTACTTTATATAATTCACTATATACTAGTAAGTTTACTGCTTTATATAATTCACTAGCTACAAGTAAGTTTACTACTTTATATAATTCACTATCTACTAGTAAGTTACCTACTTTATATAATTCACTAGCTACAAGTAAGTTTACTACTTTATATAATTCACTAGCTACAAGTAAGTTTACTGGTGATATTTTACAGATTAATTCACTTCATCTCTCTAGTTCAGTTTCAATGTGTTATTCTCTATCTCTCTCTCTCTCTCTCTCTCTCTCTCTATCTCTCTCTCTCTCTCACTCTCTTGCTCTCTCTCTTTCCATGTATGTTTGTGTGTGTTATGCCTTTTCAAGCAATGTAATGACATATACTCTCAACCAATTCATGCCAAGTATTCATATTTTTAACTATCTCTTGCAGCTGCTTCCAACTCTTGCTTTTAGTTTTTAAATCTGTTTTCAAATCTCTTCTCCATATATTTCTAGACATCCATCTTTTTTAGCTTTCGCTGCAAGTTCCAAATTTCTCTGCATCACATCATAACTCTCATATAAGGGCCTTCGTTCCTCTTGATTTGCACACTTATTATTGTCCTTGTATTTTACTTGTTCATAGCTGTCTGGTTTTTGTAACTCAAACTTTCTACTGGATGGGGGCAGTCAGTACCATGCCAAACCCTACCTTTTATCGCCTATTGCAACATTTCTTGTAAGTTGCACTTTTAATATTCTTTGCATGCCCTGGCAACACACTGACAATGTGTTAAATTTATAATTCTGTAAATCAGTAATTGTGTTGTGTGTAAGTTAACAGTTTTTGTGTCCATGTTTTTCCATGAACGAAGCAGTACGAGAAATACAATAGCTGTAAATGTAATAGTGTGTCACGGAAAAACCTGATTTGTAATAGTTCGAATCCTGTGTCACGGAAACCAACTTTGTAATAGTGGGTCACGGAAACCTGATTTGTAATAGTCTGTGTCTCGATATCCTAGGTCTACGACGGCACCAGATTGTAGCCGTGTGTTTTACTACACTGCTAATATTCTTCTTCTATATTCTATTATTCTTTTATCCTTTGTTAAAACACCAGTAAGAGGTCTGTGTCCTGGTTGCTAATATTATCTCAACGTTCATACATATCAATCTGAACATTCATATCCAGACATTCTCCCTCTGTCTCACCGAAGTCTGTATCAATTTTAATATATTTATTTAAATCCTTTTTTCCCAAAATAATACATCACTACAAATAACATAAACACAACCAAATTAATATATACAACCAAACATTTAACACATAAAAGAATGTCTCTAACTAAAAATGTTTAATTAATTTTCCCATATACATTATACTCTACACAAACATACCTATAGTTCAACCTTAACTTATCTCCACTGGAAGTAAGACACATCTTGATTTGTCTAGCTGGAGAGTCTCAAAACTATCTCTTCGATGATGATAGAAACTTTAAAGTCATTGGGAGACGGTTGTCTCAGATCGATGGTGTTAATCTACGTTCTCTATATGGGCGGATTATTTGGTGAGGTTGAAGACTTCCGAGTGAGTAGGGAGACGGTTGTCTCTGACTATAGCATAAGTGTTAACTGTAATAAGACTTATAGCCTCTGTGATTGTCTCAGACCTGTCGCTGGGTCTGTCTTTACGTATGTCTCCGTCTGATGTAGACTACACTTCCTGAATAGTCGAATCCTTCTGTGTGTCTCTTTACTCTTTCTGACTGGCGAATATTGACTGTTGAAGTCTAACTGTCTCAGGACTACCTACACTGACTGTCCCTTTGGTCTGTCTCAGCCCATCTGAATCGCTGAATCAATATGTTCTTTAATGTTGTGTTCTCTAGCTAGTATGTGTATCTCTTCTACTCTGCCTGCTGGCGAATATTTACTGCGTGTGTCTCTTATTCTAGACTACACTCCTTGACAAGTCAATTCTTTCTGTCTGTAACTGTCTCAGACTACCCTCACTGACTGTTCCTGGGTACCTCTCTGTCCCTCTGTATCGCAGAATGTATCTGTGAAGTGTCGGTGAAGTGTGTCTGCCAAGTGTGTGTCCTATGATCCAAATCCATTCTATTTAACATTTGGCATTTTTCTTTGTTTCCAAATCAGTCATTGTCCTGTTAGTACATTCTCACGGTCAAATCTGGTTGTTGGTTGGAAAAACCCCAGTCTAATTGATATCGTGACCGGACAATCACCTAAACGTTTCTAAGAAAAGAATACTATTAACCTTAACTTGGCTGCATGAGAAAGAAAAACAGGGCATAAATTCACTTCTAGTTAAGGAAAAAAACCCTTACTAACATAGCTGGTCTGTTATTATACGCCCACAGACCAGGTATATGGTTACCCCCTTGTTTCATTGAAAATACGCGCCTAGTTGAAGCTTGGGACTAAGAATAAAGCAAGGGAAAAACCTGGTATTATATTCTCTGCTACATAAACATCATCATCTTTTGTCTGTAAACTGTAAACTAACACAACTTGTTATTGACATTGGTTTAAAGGATTTTTAAGCCGAAGGATTGACTTCATTGCACTGGGTATTACACCATATGGCTTGGTCCCTCTCCACAGAAATGGCACGCCACCTACCGAGAGTATTGTACAAAGCACGAACACCGTAGCTTCAGTAACAATCATAGGGGTTTCTTGAAAAAACTGCACTAGTGAACAGAACGGTGCGGTCCGGATTCGAACTCAAGACCTTCGACTCGCAAGGCAAAGGGCTTAACCACTTAGTCACAGAGTCCCCCTAGACATTGGTTAGAGATTTTAACGCAGAGTTTAACATTATATAGAAGATTGTAGAAGCTGTAAGAGATAGCTGAAGATAGGAAGATTTAACATGAGGTGGCCCAGGGCACATGTCCCAATCGAGGTTTTAAATGCACAAGAGATAACTACAGATAGGAAGATTTAACATGAGGTGGCCCAGGGCACATGCCCCAATCAGGGTTTTAAATGCACAAGAGATAACTACAGATAGGAAGATTTAACATGAGGTGGCCCAGGGCACATGTCCCAATCGGGGTTTTAAATGCACAAGAGATAACTACAGATAGGAAGATTTAACATGAGCTGGCCCAGGGCACATGCCCCAATCAGGGTTTTAAATGCACAAGAGATAACTACAGATAGGAAGATTTAACATGAGGTGGCCCAGGGCACATGCCCCAATCGGGGTTTTAAATGCACAAGAGATAACTACAGATAGGAAGATTTAACATGAGGTGGCCCAGGGCACATGCCCCAATCGGGGTTTTAAATGCACAAGAGATAACTACAGATAGGAAGATTTAACATGAGGTGGCCCAGGGCACATGCCCCAATCAGGGTTTTAAATGCACAAGAGATAACTACAGAAAGGAAGATTTAACATGAGGTGGCCCAGGGCACATGCCCCAATCAGGGTTTTAAATGCACAAGAGATAACTACAGATAGGAAGATTTAACATGAGGTGGCCCAGGGCACATGTCCCAATCGGGGTTTTAAATGCACAAGAGATAACTACAGATAGGAAGATTTAACATGAGGTGGCCAAGGGCACATGTCCCAATCGGGGTTTTAAATGCACAAGAGATAACTACAGATAGGAAGATTTAACATGAGGTGGCCCAGGGCACATGTCCCAATCGGGGTTTTAAATGCACAAGAGATAACTACAGATAGGAAGATTTAACATGAGGTGGCCCAGGGCACATGCCCCAATCAGGGTTTTAAATGCACAAGAGATAACTACAGATAGGAAGATTTAATATGAGGTGGCCCAGGGCACATGTCCCAATCGGGGTTTTAAATGCACAAGAAATAACTACAGATAGGAAGATTTAACATGAGCTGGCCCAGGGCACATGTCCCAATCGAGGTTTTAAATGCACAAGAGATAACTACAGATAGGAAGATTTAACATGAGGTGGCCCAGGGCACATGCCCCAATCAGGGTTTTAAATGCACAAGAGATAACTACAGATAGGAAGATTTAACATGAGGTGGCCCAGGGCACATGTCCCAATCGGGGTTTTAAATGCACAAGAGATAACTACAGATAGGAAGATTTAACATGAGGTGGCCCAGGGCACATGCCCCAATCAGGGTTTTAAATGCACAAGAGATAACTACAGATAGGAAGATTTAACATGAGGTGGCCCAGGGCACATGTCCCAATCGGGGTTTTAAATGCACAAGAGATAACTACAGATAGGAAGATTTAACATGAGGTGGCCCAGGGCACATGCCCCAATCAGGGTTTTAAATGCACAAGAGATAACTACAGATAGGAAGATTTAACATGAGGTGGCCCAGGGCACATGTCCCAATCGGGGTTTTAAATGCACAAGAAATAACTACAGATAGGAAGATTTAACATTAGCTGGCCCAGGGCACATGTCCCAATCGAGGTTTTAAATGCACAAGAGATAACTACAGATAGGAAGATTTAACATGAGGTGGCCCAGGGCACATGCCCCAATCGGGGTTTTAAATGCACAAGAGATAACTACAGATAGGAAGATTTAACATGCAGTGGCCCAGGGCACATGTCCCAATCGGGGTTTTAAATGCACAAGAGATAACTACAGATAGGAAGATTTAACATGAGGTGGCCAGGGCACATGTCCCAATCAGGGTTTTAAATGCACAAGAGATAACTACAGATAGGAAGATTTAACATGAGGTGGCCCAGGGCACATGTCCCAATCGGGGTTTTAAATGCACAAGAGATAACTACAGATAGGAAGATTTAACATGAGGTGGCCCAGGGCACATGTCCCAATCAGGGTTTAAATGCACAAGAGATAACTACAGATAGGAAGATTTAACATGAGGTGGCCCAGGGCACATGTCCCAATCGGGGTTTTAAATGCACAATAAATAACTACAGATAGGAAGATTTAACATTAGATGGCCCAGGGCACATGTCCCAATCGAGGTTTTAAATGCACAAGAGATAACTACAGATAGGAAGATTTAACATGAGGTGGCCCAGGGCACATGTCCCAATCGGGGTTTTAAATGCACAAGAGATAACTACAGATAGGAAGATTTAACATGAGCTGGCCCAGGGCACATGTCCCAATCGGGGTTTTAAATGCACAAGAGATAACTACAGATAGGAAGATTTAACATGAGGTGGCCCAGGGCACATGCCCCAATCAGGGTTTTAAATGCACAAGAGATAACTACAGATAGGAAGATTTAACATGAGGTGGCCCAGGGCACATGCCCCAATCAGGGTTTTAAATGCACAAGAGATAACTACAGATAGGAAGATTTAACATGAGGTGGCCCAGGGCACATGCCCCAATCAGGGTTTTAAATGCACAAGAGATAACTACAGATAGGAAGATTTAACATGAGGTGGCCCAGGGCACATGTCTCAATCAGGGTTTTAAATGCACAAGAGATAACTACAGATAGGAAGATTTAACATGAGGTGGCCCAGGGCACATGTCTCAATCGGGGTTTTAAATGCACAAGAGATAACTACAGATAGGAAGATTTAACATGAGGTGGCCCAGGGCATATGCCTCAATCGGAGTTTTTCGATCCAGAAGCACTTAGAGCTTTCAGCTCTTCGGCTCGGTGCCATAGACATCTTAACCGTTCGATTCCGTGCCACGAACACCGTAAATCTGGAGAACCTGTGGCTATTCTGCCAGCCCCCGGAATTAAACCGCACTAACAGGGGGCTTATCACCCGTCGTCCAAAGCGCTACGAACGCACTGGGCAATGGGCAGCGGAGCTTTAAATATACAAGAGATAGAGAAAATAAATATTGATATTGGGGTATAGTCTGCCAAATGTGCTGCTGGTCTTGGTAACTGATGTTTTACTTTATCATCAATGATGACATTTAGAAAACATATTTTACTACAACCTATATTTTAGAAGGAGGTTCACCTTTACCTGTGACAGTCGCTGAACACACATAGTGAACTTTGAGAGAAACACGTTCTAGAACACTGCGTGTTACACTTATTTTGGGGTCGTACCCTTATGGAATGTCAAAGGAAGGGGCTATTTTTTAAGATAAATAAATGATAGAGGTTGTCCCACTTAAATACTCCAGGTGGAACTAAAGTGCATAAAGTGGGAGGGAGGGGTGTTTAAGTGTCCTGACCAGATCTGTGACTTAACAGGGCTGGTTTTTATCTTTTTCTCCCTCTCGTTTTCTCTCCATTGCATGCTCTGAAATTCTCGTATGAAATTAAATATTTAAAATAATAATGTCTCGTCCTTAAGGTACGAAGTGCCTGTCACTTCACATTTTTAGGCTCATAATGTGAAGGAGGTAGAAGGGCAATTCCTTTCCTCATGTGTGAGACATCCAATGGGGAAATGGACTCAAAAACGTATTGTATCCGAGTCGATAGTCGAACGATTATGCAGTATGTTAATCCGTCTCACACATATATGGCTCAGAGACATGAACAGCCTACTCGAGGCATGAGAGAAGACTTAACATCTTTCACCTTTGATATCTCCCAAAGATTATGAACATCAGGTGGTACGACAAGATAACCAACTCTGAAGTACTGCAACGTGCAAACTTGCCTACCATCATGGGCATGCTCAGCAGTAGAAGACTTGGATGGCTAGAGCATGTGCGAAGAATGGACAATGACTGCATTCCAAAACAAATGTTGTTCTGTAAACTTTCGGAGGGGAAGAGACATTAAGACAGACCACTGCGCAGGTATAAAGATGTCTGCAAGGCCTCAATGAATAACTTTTCTATCGGTCCCAGAAAATGGAAACAACTGGCTGATGATCGAGATATATGGAAAACAACATTGAGCAAAGGTGCAGAATCTTTTGAAGAGAAACTTAGGAATGAGCTGAAAGACAAGAGAGACAAGCGAAAACTCAGAAGTTGTCACAGTGAAACACTTGCCAATTGACCCTCTGTAAAGACGAAAAACATGGAACTGCAAGTTATATAGTATTAAAACTAAATTACGAATTTTCAATTCAAATGTTGTATCAATCCTAACATATGCTAGCGAGAGTTGGAAAATGACTAAAGATATAGAAAACAAGTTGAATGCATTTGAAAATAGATGTCTGCGAAAAATAATGAATATAAAATGGAACGAATTCAGGAGAAGTGATGAAATCAGGGACATGTCTGGTCAACCACTAGTGACAACTGTTATAAGAAAGAGAAGATGGAGATATGTTGGGCACACCTTGAGGAGAAATGATCAACGAATATCAAAGCAGGCATTAAAGTGGGATGCAAAGGGTTCAAGAAAGAGAGGTCGACCTAAAGAGACCCTGAAATGAACTTTGCTGAGAGAGGCAGGAAATATCGGTCTCAGTTCCATGGAGGAGATTGAGCGAGTTGCTCAGGATAGAGCGGTATGGAGAAATTACTTGCAGGCCTATGTAACGTATAACGGAACGAGAGGAATTATTATTATTTATTATAAAGACGAAAAAGGCCATATATATATATATATATATATATATATATATATATATATATATAAACACACACTCATATATATATATATATATATATATATATTCAAAGGGTCCAAAGGAGAAAGATTGACTTCATTGCACGGTGTCCCCATATGGCTCCGCCCATGTCGGCAGAGATTGCATGCCATCTGCAGAGAACATTACAGAAAGCACGAACTCTGTAGTTCCATCAACAATCATAAGAATCTCATGAAAAAACTGCACATGTGTCTCGGTTCGGATTCGAATCAACGAACTTTTTAGTACGACAGGCAAACGACTTAACCACTTCGCCATTGAAACCCTCCCCCACCCCTGTACATATATATATATATATATATATATATATATATATATATATATAATGTGAAGAAATGTTGTTTATGGGGAGTATGACTTGACTTATAACTTTCCTCATGGAGCATATATCACCATATATCACCATATATCACCATATCACTATACCATCTCCTCGGGGAGCATAGGGACCCGACAGTTGTTCGCCACTTTTCACGATCTCTGGCTGTTTTCTTTATGGTCTCACATGATAGTTGAGCACCATTCAGTTCCTCAAGAAGACTTCGTCTCCAGGTCTGTTTAGGACGTTCTCTTTTCCGTTTTCCTTGCAGGTTCACTCAAGTACTTGTTTAGTGACATTCGACTGTGTCTTCCGTAGAGTATAATATTTTGTGTCTTTATGCAGTTTTGAGAGATATTATGTTTCTGTATGTTGTTTATGTCGGGATTTCTTGTTTCAAATATGTGCATCTGTCTGTATTCGTGAGTATATGTGCTAGTGCTTTATTGTACTTCTCTCTCCCTTTGCGTATGTTTATTTTATCTCTCAACTGTGTGCATTTTATTTTCTGTTTTCTTTATTCATCTCACCGTGTCCACTTTAAATAATATGGGTGTATATTTATTGTGTGTATTTATTATCCTCCACGAAATGAAGAATGTCTGTTGACATTCCGGTGCATGTCTGCTGTAAATGTCAGCAAATATATTTCACAATAAAAGAAAATTCATCTCCTAAAAATGTACTTCGAAGAAACCCGACCCGAACAAACTGAAGAATGTTTTCAAACTATTCTTTGCGTCATCTTTTACAAATCGGTCAACCATTACATTCACCAATTGTCAGCTATTCTTATAATGAGAGTGACAATAAGCTTTGACGGTTTCTTGAATACAAAACTTAACACGTTTTAGATCACTTTCGTTTTAACAATTTCAAAATTGAAATATATTTCATTTTCACTTTTTTTTAACATGTTGACTAATAAGTGCGCAGCCTGACCCTGTATGTCTGTGCTGTTTTGCCATGTGTTGCAGACTGCGGCGTGATTTGATTTATTGTCAAATTAACTCAAAAAATAAATGCACATTGACCGTTACATGTTCTTTCTTTTTATTCTGCTTCTATTTCTTTTCTTTAATCCTGTTTTGCGTATAGTGTTAGAAAAAGAAGAGGTTCTAGAATGGGCTTTTGTGTGCGTTTCATAATTAATCGTTTTCACGACCTCTGTTATTTATATGGTCCAAATTTTGCGTGGACGTGCTTTTGTTTTGTTTCCATTGTATCGGAGTAACATTTCTGTTTGAGGCGCAGTGTATGTTGGTAATCTGTTTGTGGATATACTGTCCTGGGCACGTGGATGTTTACGGTAATGAGAGAGCGGTCAGGCTTGTATCATTAGCATCGATTATTGGGGAGTTGAAGATGGATAAGGGGATGTTCTTCGGTCTCTTCGCGACTCTCTGTTGGATGAGGACAATAAAATAGATGTTGAATCTATCAAGCGATTTAAGCAGTTTGGAGTTACCCGTTGTAGAAGTAAAACTGGATGCCTGAGGGGCAGAGTGAGAGGTGTGTTTAATCAGTGAGCGACGGGAACCATCAGTATTCATACTCTTCAATATATGTTTGGGGAGACTGAACACCTATGGGTCTGCCTGGAGTGTAATGACGTCAATTTAGTAACCAATAACCAATAACAATAACCAATAACAATAACCAATAACCAATAACCAATAACAATAACAATAACCAATAACCAATAACAATAACAATAACCAATAACAATAACCAATAACAATAACCAATAACCAATAACTAATACAATAACCAATAACAATAACCAATAACAATAACAATAACAATAACCAATAACCAATAACCAATAACAATAACAATAACCAATAACCAATAACAATAACCAATAACAATAACCAATAACAATAACAATAACCAATAACAATAACCAATAACAATAACAATAACCAATAACAATAACCAATAACAATAACAATAACCAATAACAATAACCAATAACCAATAACAATAACAATAACAATAACCAATAACAATAACAATAACAATAACAATAACAATAACAATAACAATAACAATAACAATAACCAATAACCAATAACAATAACAATAACAATAACAATAACAATAACAATAACAATAACAATAACCAATAACAATAACAATAACAATAACAATAACAATAACAATAACAATAACCAATAACCAATAACAATAACAATAACAATAACAATAACAATAACCAATAACCAATAACCAATAACAATAACAATAACCAATAACCAATAACAATAACAATAACAATAACCAATAACAATAACAATAACAATAACCAATAACAATAACAATAACCAATAACCAATAACAATAACAATAACCAATAACAATAACCAATAACCAATAACAATAACAATAACCAATAACCAATAACAATAACAATAACCAATAACAATAACCAATAACCAATAACAATAACCAATCTGTTTATGTCCAAACCATTTAATTTGTTGTTTCTTGATGAAGTTCAGTATTGATGTTTCACCCACTTTTTCCTGATGTCTTCAATTCTAAACCGGCCTCTTCTTGATGCTCCCAGCATTCTGCGCGGACACTTCATCAATGTCATGACTAGTTTTCTTTTATCAGTTGATGTCAGCGTCTAGGTTTGGCACTGATAGCATAATGTTTGGGGGAAGGGTGTGTTGTAAAATACTATTTCAGTGTTCATAGTGACATGTTTGCATTTCAAAATTGGTGCCATTTGTCCTATGATTCTATTTGCTTTATTGTATCTGGTGGTGTCTGTGGCTTAGGGGATAGTGACTCGATATATTAACCCCGACGTTCTGAGTTCGAATCACGCTGCGGACAGTTTGGTTGCAAATTGTTACGCGTGGATTATAACAAAAGGACGATGGCACCACCCGTTCAGAAAGCAATGGCAAACTACTGAACGTAATACTGCCTAGAAAAATCACAAATAGCGTTAAAAAGCTAGGGTTGATTCGCAAAGTCCTGTAAAGGATATGCAATTAACTTTTTATTGCATTTATGTTGGATTTCGTTTGATCATACCCACCTGTATAATCTTTCATTCTGCATAGCTTCTGATAAATGTGCTTATCTACACAAGTATATGTCATATATATCAAATTTCGTTTCAAAAAACGAAACTAAAACTTATTTTGCTACATCTATGGAATGTTCAAAAACAAACTAAAACTTATTTTGCTACATCTATGGAATGTTCCAAAGAGGTTTTAAAGCCAAAGGATTGACTTCAGTGCACTGGGTTTTACCCCATATGGTTCGGTCCATCTACGCAGAAATGACACGCCACCTGCCGGGAGTATTGCACAAAACACGAACTCCGTAACTCCTGTAACGATCCAAGGGATCTCTGGGAAAAAACTGCACTCGTGAACAGAACGGCGTGGTTGCCCGCCTGCCCAGCGTGTTCGTAGCGCGTTGGACTGCGGGTGACTAGCCCTTTGTGTGTGCGAGTTCAATTCCGCGGGCTGGCTTAAAAGCCACAGGTTCCCCAGATTCACGGTATTCGTGGCACCGAACCGAAGGGTTACGATGTCCATGGCACCGAATAGTTGGAAATTTGAAATTTGAAATTTGCAAATGGGAAAAACTAGCTGATGACAGAGTTATATGGGAAACAACATTATGCAGAATACGACAGGCTTATATGTGATAATAAATAGCAGCATTCATGAAACCGTTCTTCCACATTCCCATTTAATAACCCGTGGTTTGGTTTTAACGCTTTGGTGTGCAAACATGCAAAGTATACTATAGTACACATTTATTCTTCTAAATGCAACACTGCATGGTATCGTATGACAGATTTATTACAAGTAAGATATATGAGACTTGTGGGTAAAAGAATGTCATCCGCCCATTCATATATAATAGTATATACATGTGTAGTATATTGTCAAGTAATATAAGCTCTACTTGAAGTTTTACTGGATGTTGTAGTTTAGTTGCGGGCCGGGTCTGCAGGTAGATACAGTGTGAAACCGTTGTGACTTTGTGCTGGGCGGGTAGTAGATTCAGGCTTCAGATTGAAGAAGACAATTTCTGTTTCTGTGTTCCATATCCAGTGGCGGCTCGTCATTAAGGGCATGTGGGGCCGGGCCCCACCAAAATTAATGTGAACGTGTATATATTATTTTATAAATTAAAATATAACCTAACCCAGAACCATGATTTTTCCAAAAATGTTTGTCTAGCCCCACCAACAGAAATGATCATGAGCCGCCACTGTCTATATTTATCTTCATTCTTCATTTGAGGATCATCTTCATCGCACATCGGACATGTCCATAACTGCTCCGATCTCCTCCCAAGCATGTATTTCAGTGTGCTTAGACTAACAACTCCCGTTCTGTATTAACTGATGTATCTACTGGGGTTTCTCTCGTGGTTTTCCCGTCTTGCCGCACCTATCAGTATGCATAACTTGCGCAACCGAGAAAGAGAATATCCTTTATCTTATTCGTTGAAATCTTCAGAGCGTAATTTTTTTTCTTGGAGAGTTGATAATGTCGCGTTTGCCCATAGAAGACCCATTCTCGATCGTAGCATTGCTCGCCAGTACATCTGCTCTCTTATTGCCCTTCAGTACATCTGCTCTCTTATTGCCCTTCAGTACATCTGCGCTCTTATTGCCCTTCAGTACATCTGCGCTTATTGCCCTTCAGTACATCTGCTCTCTTATTGCCCTTCAGTACATCTGCGCTCTTATTGCCCTTCAGTGCATCTGCGCTATTGCCCTTCGCCCCAGAATGACCTGGGACAAAGATGAAGGTAAGTATCTGGATTGTCGCATTTTGTATTAATTGCATCCACTACCTTCGTACATAAATGGTCTTGATCTTCTGTATCATGCTCATAGAGTCGTTGAGCTTGCATGCATGAGTGGTCTTGATCTTCTGTATCATGCTCATAGAGTCGCTGAGCTTGCATGCATGAGTGGCCTTGATCTTCTGTATCATGCTCATAGAGTCGCTGAGCTTGCATGCATGAGTGGCCTTGATCTTCTGTATCATGCTCATAGAGTCGCTGAGCATGCATGCATGAGTGAATGTTTGCGTCTGTAGACACTCCAGAGATTTTGTCACCGTCATGACCTTCTATATCTATCTAAACAAACCTGGTATTTTTCTTCTTCTCTTCCACCATTTAATTCTTTATAGGGGGAAGGGGGTGGACGTAGTGATCTTGTGTGGGCTTGTTTTAAAGCCCTTTGTAAGCTTATATTCATTTTCGTAAGGCTGTTCTTGATACCGTCGCTCCATCTTCTGCGTGATCTTCTTCTTGCTTTGTACTCGTTATATTTTTTCTGTGTGGTTCTCTGTGGTAGGCGATACCAGGGCATTCTTGTTAGATGTCCAAACCATTTAATCTGTTCTTTTATGAATTTAGAACGCTGGTATACTGTTGCATAATCGTGCACACTGTGTGTCACCTCATTTGCCTTCACTGTTTCCCATGAAACATAAGACGGATAACAAATTACAGTATACGTATAAGATGAGACTGTCAAGGGCTATGTTTAAAAAAAATATATATTCAATTGGGGGTCTGAATGGCGAAGTAGTGATGTCGTTTCCCTGTCTTACTGAAGTATGGAGTTTCGAATCCGGACCACCACTACTGCATTGTAGTTCGATTGGGGACAATCAAAGCCTAGCGGAGTAAACCGTACACAAAACTGGACGGCAGGCAAACCAAGTAGTCAAAAAAAAAGACTGGTAACCTGGGCAGATGACGTTCAACAACCCGGGAGGGAGGTTGTCTACGGGTAGCTACCCTAAAAGAAAATAGCAACCTGCTGCCTTGCAGGTCGGCTGGGGAAAGCCCACGGTTGACGGAGAGCGAACCCAGTAAACTCTGGCTAAAACCGGACACATTGCCGAAGGATAAGTACCAAGGCTCCAAATGGCGATAAAGATGTGACGAAGCACACCTATGCTAAGGCTGCATGATCAGATTTCCACATGAATAACAGAAGAATTTATGGGGAAATCTGGTATATCAGTCTAAGCGGTGATCGCAAGAGAGAGAATCCGGACCGAGACACATGGCAATTTTGCCAGAGATCCCTAGGATTGTTACCGCAGCTATGAAGTTCATGCTTTGTGCAATGCTCTCAGAGGATGGCTTGCCATCTCTGCCGACAGGGGTGGAGCCATATGGGGATGCCCGCTGCCATTAAATCAATCCTTCACAATTGGTCCCTTTTATTTTGGATACGTTCAATTACTAGAAAAACTAACAACGAATGGTTTGACTTCATTGCCCCGGGTTTCCTCATATTGCTCAGTCCCTCACGGAAGAAATAGCAAACCACCTGTTGAGAGTGTTGCACGAAGCACAAACTCCGTAGTTCCAAAAGCAACAATCCTAATGATCTTCTGAAAAACTGTAAATGTGAAAACTCAACGATGCGATCTGGATTCTAACCAACAACTTTCATAGCACAAAGCAAACGTCTGAACAACTTCGCCACAGAGCCGCCCCCTCACACCCCCTTCTCCTTCCCCCATACGTCGTTAATTTTAAGATACTGTCAACTTATGTGAAGTTATTGCCGTAGCTACGGAACAAGTACACTATGACTAGTATTCCAGCCATATTAAAGGTAATGCATACTAATGGGCCCACATAGAACATATTAAAGGTAATGCATACTAATGGGCCCACATAGAACATATTAAAGGTAATGCATACTAATGGGCCCACATAGAACATATTAAAGGTAATGCATACTAATGGGCCCACATAGAACATATTAAAGGTAATGCATACTAATGGGCCCACATAGAACATATTAAAGGTAATGCATACTAATGGGCCCACATAGAACATATAGAACTAGATTCTAGTCACATAGAACATATAGAACTAGATTCTAGTCACATAGAACATATAGAACTAGATTCTAGTCACATAGAACATATAGAACTAGATTCTAGTCACATAGAACATATAGAACTAGATTCTAGTCACATAGAACATATAGAACTAGATTCTAGTCACATAGAACATATAGAACTAGATTCTAGTCACATAGAACATATAGAACTAGATTCTAGTCACATAGAACATATAGAACTAGATTCTAGTCACATAGAACATATAGAACTAGATTCTAGTCACATAGAACATATAGAACTAGATTCTAGTCACATAGAACATATAGAACTAGATTCTAGTCACATAGAACATATAGAACTAGATTCTAGTCACATAGAACATATAGAACTAGATTCTAGTCACATAGAACATATAGAACTAGATTCTAGTCACATAGAACATATAGAACTAGATTCTAGTCACGTGGAACGACAAAACAAAGTCTATTTATTTATAGAAAAAAAAACACAAAAATTCTAACAAATAAAAACTGAAATATGTCACTGTCAAAGTCAAATACCTTTTACTAGTTCTCTGTTAGTGTCATGACCTTTAGTTAACATACCTGATTCAGTGATACGATTAAGTTACATTGGTTTATTTTAATGGTGTCTTCGACAACGTGTTCTTAGGTTGATAGGGCCTGGTCTTAAAGAGCCTTTAATCCCATATAACAAAAATAAACAATCCTAGATATCTATCTATATCCTCCTGGTGTTATATTTGACACATAAGTCTTCCACAAGAGATTTCCATTGTTGCCGTTTATCTATTTATTTTTTCACATAAAGGGACTAAGGTGGTATGAGGGGCCACAGATAAGGAACTTATGGAGAGAACGAGACAGATACCACCAGCACGAGGAGATGGGAAGAAAAGAGGATGTCGCTGGATAGAATACATCTTGAGAAAACCTGAAGGGAATATAACAAGAAAAGCCCTTGACTGGAACGCGAAATAGAGGAAAGTCTAGAAATATACATAGAAGAGATTTGGAGGCAGAGATTAACGATACATCGGACCTATGTTTCCCTAGGGGCGAAGGGTGAAGAAGAAGAAGATTAACGATACATAGAAGAGATTTGGAGGCAGAGATTAACGATACATCGGACCTATGCTTCCCTAGGGGCGAAGGGTGAAGAAGAAGAAGATTAACGATACATAGAAGAGATTTGGAGGCAGAGATTAACGATACATCGGACCTATGTTTCCCTAGGGGCGAAGGGTGAAGAAGAAGAAGATTAACGATACATGGAAGAAGCTGCAAGAGATAACTAAAGATAGGAAGACTTGACATAAATTTATTGATGGCATGTTCCAACTTGGGTTTATAAAGCACAAGAGAGAGAGAGAGAAGTATAACCAAACACAAGATCAACAGTAAACGCTAGACTAAACACAAAAGATGTTGTTAAGCATACGCTTAAGGATGTTCATTAGGTGTATTGTCAACTATAGTCTGTCCATTAATTCGTGAGCACGTTTGAAATTGATTTTCTCGAAAACTACCTGTTGGATCTCAGTGATTTTTGCATGCAGCCTTAGAATATCCATGACGCTAAAATAAAGCTAACCAGTAGTTCATAGATGCTACGGATTTTGCACATCGGCGAATTCCTTTGATCTTTTATGACAATTGCAAATACGGGGGCTCAAATTTTAGATTTTACAGTAATCCCTAGAATTTGTCCATGTCAATTCTATTCATAGGTGTATCTCCATATTAACTTGATAGGTCAAGTAATTAATTGTGTTGCCCTTTATGTGCAATCGTGAACTTGGATACAATATGCAACAGTTAGTCCTCCCTTCGGTCACCATTAGACCCCAGGGTGTCTTAACTTCACCACAAATTGTATGATGGTAGACGCATTTGGATATGGAAATGTATACGTTGCTATTTCTCAGTCTGTAATCAAAATATGATTTGTATCATCCCGAATCTGACGATTCCATGAGGTTGATAATTGTTACTGGCTGGACAAATTGTAATCCATCTCGGTGCCAGTACTCGTCTTCCTCTCGGAGCACATGTTCAACACACTTCTTCCAGAACTGCATGTCTATCATTGAGAGGGACTCACGTGTCAGAACTTCAACATCACACATTTTAAACGTCCTGTTCTGTTCGGCAACTTGCTCTTTTACTTTAGCCCAGACAAGCTCTATCGGATTGAGGTGAGCATGATATGGAGGTAGTCGCAAAGACGTGTGGCCGTATTCCGCAATGATTTTGTCAATATGAAACACCTTTGTCTTATTTGTCATCCTCACCAGGTGCAACAACTCGGGTTTCAAATATGTATCATCGAAGCTGACATTTTCCTTAGCAAGTCAAGTCCTAATTTGATCTTTTGTATTTGATGCAGTTGGTACTTTGTCTTCCGCTGATACTGCGTTGTGATAGGATGCATTATCCATTACCAAGCATGATGGTCTGTTTAGAATTGGAAGTAGATCTTTCTCCATCCAGTGCCTGAAAATATGTCCATTCATTTCTGTGTGGTAGTCCCTACCGTCGGTACTTTTGATTGGAAAATAAGTCCAGCGTCATGGACAAGACCTTCTTCACTGCTTCCTGCATGTGTTAGTATAATACGCTGGCCTTTGCTGCTTGGTATTTTTCTTTTCTGTTCACCGTCTACTGATTGCCATTCTTTAGCATTGGTGTGGTGAGCATTGACCCAGGATTCGTCCAAATATACAATATCACAGCCTTGCCTCCGCCGCTCACGGATCTGCCTCAGGTATTTACTTCGGGCAGCAATTAAATGTGGCTTTTCACAAATAATATTCCTGCCGCCTATAGTTTTTCTGAAGGTGAAGCCGGCGGCTCTTACAATTTTCCATAGAGTACTTTTAGAAATGTCTATGCTGCAATCTGATTGCAGTTTTAATTTCAGTTTCCTGAGAGTAACAAGTTGATTTGTCGCAAACATTTTCAAGAGCTCCGTCTTATGACATCTATGTCAAAGTCGTCAATTGTTCTTTTCCGTCCTTGCTTGACATTAGTGCACTTTGTGTCCTGTTTAATCCATCGGGAAAAGTATTCTCTATTCAGACCAAGCGCCAGTTGCGTTCGTTTCTCAGGGTTATGAATATCGCAATATAGATGACCTCTCTTAGATTTCCTACGGAAGTGTTGGTATAGTAAAACTGTAACCTTCTGCATTGTTATAAATGTGCACTTCAGACTCATTATGAATGTGATATCAATGTCAGTTTTGATAAGCCAACAAATATGATACAATAGCTTCATACAAATAGCGAGATACACCTATAACTATACAACGGTATCCCAATTATAACGTCATATGTTTTCCGCTTTCAAAGTCGACTGGGTTAGGTGCAGGAATTCCCGTGAAATTGTTGTTTACTCACGATATTTCAATGTTACCATAATGTATTTTTAGAACAACGCGTCTGTGTACCGTAGATCTGTTACTATTGTGTACAATCCGGTGAGGTTGATTTTAATATAACCTGAAGAAGAAATATTTCAAACTACATCAAATTTTCTTGGAAAAAATATTTCTCTAGCGTCATGGATATTCTAAGGCTGCTTGCAAAAATCACTGAGATCCAACAGGTAGTTTTCGAGAAAATCAATTTCAAACGTGCTCACGAATTAATGGACAGACTATAGTTTATAATTACACATGCCCCACCCTACTTCTTGTTATACACATCTGCTGTTTGTTGAAGAAATGGGCGTGTTAAAATCTTCTGTCACTTGAGTTACATACATTGTGTGCTGCCAGAAGATTGCTTTCACAGTATGTGTTCCACATACCACTTTACGTATTTTTTTCTTCTATACAATTGTGTGTCTCAGAGGTTTTTTTTCTCTTTCGGAATTCAAGTATGTATTTTGTAACATAACATCATAGTTTTAGAAGAAGACATTTTTGACAACACCGTGATCAAGGAAAAAAACAAGCAGTACGTTAATTTATCGCTAACTTCTAAAACTTTCTGAAACCGTAAAACGATAGACAAGACACAATGAATGAACATAATTTGGTATGTGCTTGTTTACTTTAACCCTGTACGGTTCGGGTACTAAGAAAATCTCATTTATAAATGAGATGCTACGTGACTCGGAACTATTCGTTTTTGTGTATTATTTATGCATTTAAAGGCATATAATATATGTTTTATAATGCAAAACATATGATATTACCATAATAAAATTTAAAAAACGTTCTTTCATAAAATATTTGGTGGATAAAACACATAGATTTCAGTGAAAACTTTCCCCCAAGTTATTCACTATCTACTGTTCAAAGAGTTTACATTATATGCTTAAGTGTTATGCTTAGTATTGTTTTCAGTAAATAAAAGTACTTAGATAGATGTAGGGCCGTGCGGTATATTTTCTCAGTATGATGCAAGTCTTCGAATTTCCGCCCCTTAAATTGTTTTCTTTAAAATAACCTTCAATTGTGGTTTTTATATCGCTGCTTATCCCGCCCCCTTACCGCCGCCTGATGTGGTCACCTCTCTGTATCATAGCATGGCACGGCCCTGGATAGATGGTAGATATGTGTGTTGCCGGGGTTCCCAAAGGAGCAAAGAATAGTACCACTGCGACCGACAAGGCATGTCGTAAGAGGCGACTGAGGTAAAGAACTTTGAAATCTACCCTAGTAAATAAAAAGCATCTCAGAAATCGGATGTGCTGGTCTACTTGTGAACGCATAATTGGCGCAAGGTACAATTGCTCTTAGGCTGAGATCCCTTACAGATCACAAGGACTGGTTTCACAAGTGGTCGATATGGAACGTTCGAAGAAGAAGAAGAAGAAGATGATAGATACACTTTGACACAATAAATAGACTTATAAAGGAAGGTGACATTCAGAACTATATAGTCGTGCTCTGAAAGTTTTGCTGTCATTATTTACGGTTGCTGGTATATATTTTTTTAACTGTCATTTGTACAAGTATACGAGGTTTAGAAACACGTGACTGGTTTTCTATTTCGTTCAAGTTGTTATTATAGTAGAACATATAATTTTATTTGCGATTTAAAGCTCTAGAATAATAAGAAATGTTACACATGTGTTATTCTATTGTTCTTGTTTCTTTTATTCTTGGGTGTATATATAAGTTGCTGAAATCGTTTATCTTTGGTATATGGTGTGTCGTCGCGAGGGATGTAACAACACTGCTTACTGTTATCTTATTCTGATGGTAGATGTTAATATGCTTTCTTCAGCTTGATCATAGAACAGTAGTGGAATCACGTGAGGTTTGTTAGTTGTGAGACCAGAAGATTGATAATTGATACATATTAAAATTACATAATTTAGCATGTAGATAAAACTGCTTAGTTTAATATGATGCAGCTAGTTAGTTTATCTTCAAATAGTTGATTCAAACGAATATGATGCAGATGGAGAAATACTAAAATGCTAATTGCATATCCTTTACAGGACTTTGCGAATCAACCCCAGCTTTTTATCGCTGTTTGTGATTTTTCTAGACATTATTACGTTCAGTAGTTTGTTAAATACTACAGATGATAATATTTATTATTGTTTATAAATTATATTATTATTTATATTTATATATTAATATTTATATATTTGTCTATAGACTTTAACTGACAAACTAGAGGCGCGTAGCAGTTAGTTAGTGAAGTCTCAGCTGGTAGCGGGTTCAACTCTGCAGGGGGAATTCTTCCAACGGCTCTGGTCGAGTCCAAGGGTTCCAACTCTCTGCAGTGGCGCCGTGGAATTCCCATCGTGTCCAGGTCGACCAGTCCTAAACTGTTGTCCTGACATACCTCGGGAAAGTAAAGGGTCCTGTTATTTTTTATGACACATCACTACTTAGCTACAAGTCAATGGAAATACAGTAACACTGTACTTTAACTACCAAGTATGAGGCACATACAAGTAAGACATCTACTACTTTAGCTACAAACTATAGGACACAGTACAGTAAGACATCTGTTACTTTAACTACAAACTTTAGGACACAGTACAGTAAGACATCTATTACTTTAGCTACAAACTATAGGACACAGTACAGTAAGACATCTGTTACTTTAGTTACAAACTACAAACTATAGGTCACAGTACAGTGAGACATATGTTACTTTAGCTACAAACTATAGGACACAGTACAGTAAGACGTCTGTTACTTTAGCTACAAACTATAGGGCACAGTACAGATAGACTGTGGTCTCTGTTGCGAAATCGTTACGATAGTTTTTGTTTTCATTGCATTCATTTTTCTGAAGTTCCCTTAAGATTGTTGCTGGAGCTACAGTGTTTTGGTGTTGTGTAATAGCTCCCTCTGGAAACTGTATATCCCATGTAGCCCACGGCGTAATACTTTCAGCCTGTGTCGTGTGATTTGTACAGAATGTAACAGAGCCATATGAGGAGGTATTATGTTGTAGTAAAGTTAAACCCTCGACTTTAAACCCCTTTATTAGTTTTTCTACACGACGCGCACGCAGACAAAACTTCTATGTTTCATTGGTGTTGTGAACTATACATATCATTTCACGTCTACTAGTTTCTTATCAGTGGTGGTCTATCCTCATTGGAATGTTAACCAATACTTATCTCTGTCAATATTGTTGCTACTAGTCTCTGCTAAATGTGCTAACCAAGTTATTGCTACTAGGTATTTGTAATATATGAACATTGGTGTGTGTGTGTCTTTGGGATATATACATCAGTGACTGAGATGGACTCGGTAAGTTAGATGTCTGATTTGAGTCATGTCTTGTCTTATTTTCATGTGTCGTGAAGCAACGTGAGGAGTTTCAGTATTCGATCCTCTGTAACGTGTGTTGCATCTGTAGTTACTAGTCTTTGATGTCTCAGGATATCTGTGATATTATCTATCCATCAGGTTCTTGGTCTTCCTCAGTCTCTACAATATTTAGTATGTATAGTACCTCTGAAGTCGGAGAAGACACGCCTGTATGGTGGAGGACACTGATAAAAAGAAAGCAGGTCCTCACGCAAATTTCAGTCAGAAACGTCATACCAGACGCCATGACTACGGCTGAATTCATAGCGGATGAAGGCAAGAAGAAGAAGAAGACTAAGTATACATAGTTGGAAGAGTTGGTAAGAAGAAGAAGGAGACCAAGTATACATAGTTGGAAGAGTTGACAAGAAGAAGAAGACCAAGTATACATAGTTGGAAGAGTTGACAAGAAGAAGAAGGAGACCAAGTATACATAGTTGGAAGAGTTGACAAGAAGAAGAATGAGACCAAGTATACATAGTTGGAAGAGTTGACAAGAAGAAGAAGACCAAGTATACATAGTTGGAAGAGTTGACAAGAAGAAGACCAAGTATACATAGTTGGAAGAGTTGATAAGAAGAAGAAGACCAAGTATACATAGTTGGAAGAGTTGACAAGAAGAAGTAGAAGACCAAGTATACATAGTTGGAAGAGTTGACAAGAAGAAGAAGACCAAGTATACATAGTTGGAAGAGTTGACAAGAAGAAGAAGAAGACCAAGTATACATAGTTGGAAGAGTTGACAAGAAGAAGAAGAAGACCAAGTATACATAGTTGGAAGAGTTGACAAGAAGAAGAAGACCAAGTATACATAGTTGGAAGAGTTGACAAGAAGAAGAAGAAGACCAAGTATACATAGTTGGAAGAGTTGACAAGAAGAAGACCAAGTATACATAGTTGGAAGAGTTGACAAGAAGAAGACCAAGTATACATAGTTGGAAGAGTTGACAAGAAGAAGAAGAAGACCAAGTATACATAGTTGGAAGAGTTGACAAGAAGAAGAAGAAGACCAAGTATACATAGTTGGAAGAGTTGACAAGAAGAAGAAGAAGAAGACCAAGTATACATAGTTGGAAGAGTTGACAAGAAGAAGAAGACCAAGTATACATAGTTGGAAGAGTTGACAAGAAGAAGAAGACCAAGTATACATAGTTGGAAGAGTTGACAAGAAGAAGAAGAAGAAGACCAAGTATACATAGTTGGAAGAGTTGACAAGAAGAAGAATGATCCATATTCTTGGCTAGCTACATTTAGTTGAAGATTGAACGAGAAAAAGCCAGTAGACATATTGAAAGAGTTCGACAGTAGAAGAAAGACGCATGACAGCTATTCATAGTGGAGAGGCAGAAGAAGAAGAAGAAGTATACATAGTTGGAAGAGTTGACAAGAAGAAGAAGACCAAGTATACATAGTTGGAAGAGTTGACAAGAAGAAGAAGAAGACCAAGTATACATAGTTGGAAGAGTTGACAAGAAAATATACTGATGAATTCATTTTAACATGTTTCCGCCTATTACTTGGATCTCTCTAACACTTCACACTTTACGCTGTATTACATGACATTGTATTATCTGTACCATTGCTATTGATTGTGAAACTATGTGCGAGTTAGCACTTCGCAACAGATGTTCTTTACTTGTTTTTGGTCGATCTGTCCCTATGTTATCATTTCTGTAACAGCTTCTTAAAGCTGTATTGACTAATACACGTCCTCAACGAATAATAAGTTATTTGTACAAGACATACCTACAAATGTACACGAACAAACTCGTGAGAAAATGTGTACGTTCTCTTCCTGCCGATATTGGCAAATATGATGTTCATATAAACGAGTTCTTCTGTCGGACAGGTCAAATTTATTTATGTTAAAGATCTTAATATTGTGGGGTTTTTTTTAGTTCTTCATAAATTATACTTTTTCTCTGATTACCTTGTGCATATTATTAACATATATTAAAATTGTTCTTGAAACTCGTGATTCATTGATTAATTGATTGCTAGGACAGTCATTATTGTACTTCAGATACTAACCAATCATGTGTGCTCTGATTTCTTTCTTACACAGGAAGAACTCAGCGGCAGTGCACTAACTCCTTAACATCAGCGAGGGTCCTGATGAAATTTTAAGGGTGGTGAAAATTTGTCGAAATTTTTGTTTCTAAAGAACAACACTCTCATATTGTTAGCTAGAGTGAAACCTAGTTAGAAATAATTGGGAAGAAACTGAACAAACATGACATCAATGGAAGATATCTTTCTATGGCTAAGTGGCTTTGCCTTGTGATCCGAATGTCGGGGGTTCGAATCCGGACTGTGCCGTTCTGTTCACGGGTGTGTTTTTTTCCAGACAGCCCTAGTATTGTTGCCGGTGTTTTGGAGTTCGTTCTTTGTGCAGTACTTCCTCAATGTGGCGTGCCACTTCCACGGAGAGGGACCGAGTCATATGGAGTAAAACATGATGCAATAAAGTCAATCTTTCGACTTTAGGCTCTTTTAGAAAGACATATTTTCTTCTGTAAATTTGACAAGAATTTGGGCTGCCAACAATAACAAATGAAAGGGTTACAGATGCGTATACTTCTTTATAACTTTTTATTTCTGCTGTATTATCAAATCTTGTTTTCATTTCAAGTTCACTTTTTTGTTATTGTTTAATTACCATGTTTAGTTTGACTCATATAGACATAGTTGATCATTGATGATGTGTCTTCTTCTTCAACTTTCAACTCCCAAAGGAGCACAGGTCTGCAACAAACTTATTCCAGCTCTTCCTCTCTCTTGCCATCCCTTCCAATTCTTTCCACGTCTTGCCTGTCATTTTAATAGTCCCTAGGTCTCTTCTCTGGGTGCCTTTCCTTACTCTGTCCGACGATTTGTCATATGAAAATTAATTCTTGACTTGTTTGTTTTATTTTTAGAGAAAATCAGAGGACTATTACGCCCGCAAGAAGGCGCTTGAGGAAGAGGAGAAGATAGAAAAAGGACGTGTCCCAAAAGGGGGTCAGTAACTGAAAGACTCCGAACTGGCAGTACTGGGGCATACAGAACACGTGAAGCTGGACACAGCTACAGTACTTCTAGAGAAAGAAAAGTTAGTGCTGACAGCAGCAGTCAAGCGGCTAAAGCAGCAAGAGAGTACAGACTCAAACGTCGGTCGCAGACTTTTGACTCAACTCTTCATCACCTGAAATTTTCAGATATTCAGACCGTGAAAAAACATTGTATAGAGCGTCCACAGACCCAGCTTCAGTTTCAGATGAGGGATCGTTATCAAGACAAAGCTCTGTTTCATCCTTCGAACCACCGTTGTCTTTGATAGGATCTTACAGACTCGAAGAAGAATCTTCCACAATTAGAACTCAATATTCCTCCAGAACAGACGATTCTGGAATTTTAACTTTCAGATCTGGTGACCGAAAAGATGATTTCTACTTAGAACCACAATCGGTATATCCTGATTATCCTTCTAGTGTAGAGACAAGTGCTCAGATACTGTCCCAAAGAACAGTGAATCTTGAGCTTCCAGCTCCGCAGAAAGGTGATAAAAAGTTGTATTTAGAATTTGCAGAACATAAGCAAGAAGAAAAAAAACAAAGAAATCATGAGAATTCGAAACAAACGGACATAGACAAATCAATTTCACCAGACATTATAAGAACGTCTTCAAAGAAACAAAGAGCACCTATTCCCCCTTCAACTGTTTCTCCAGTGGCACCTATTTATGACAGGTCCGAAGAAGCTTCTATACATCGTTCCAGTAAGCCTGACCTTGCGAAGTCTCTATCTTTGGAATCTTCATACAGCAATAATCTTCCTATAGAATACAATCGTAAAACGGAACCAGATATCAACCTGACATTACAAGAAAGAAAACATAACACCAAACAATATTTGACAGAGGAAATATTAGAAAAGAATACAAGCATTTCAAAAACAGAATTTAGTCCTCAACGGCCACCTCGACTTAAAAAACGAAGTATTACAACGGAGAGTTATAATGGAGACCACATTTCTAATATTCTTTCATCGAATCATATTGTGACC
This sequence comes from Arion vulgaris, assembly GCA_020796225.1. Classification (NCBI taxonomy): domain Eukaryota; kingdom Metazoa; phylum Mollusca; class Gastropoda; order Stylommatophora; family Arionidae; genus Arion; species Arion vulgaris. The sequence continues at coordinate 23,416,928 of CM036763.1, read as the reverse complement.
TCTTCAATAGATTATCTCAGCAAAGAAAACAACGCCCCTGATGAGAAACATAAAGACCATACCAAAATAGATACTTGCTTAAATAAGTCACCTCGAACTGACATTCAGGACTTGTTCATTCTCACCCAAACATCTTATTTAGAAAAGAAAGTTCGAAGAGAAAAATCTCACGATAGTTTATCGTCGGACGCACAAAAGTTTATCGTCGGAGCAGAGCTGAACAAAATACATGTGGATTCTAGACAAGAACAGCAGAACAGCAAAGAGTCTTACACAGAGAAAGAGTCAGTATTGACAGGTTTTAGTTCGCATAAAAATATTGACATCTCAAAGAAGACTATAGACAGACAACCAGAAATGAGTAACCATATTAGCCAAGCTGAGACAATGCTTAACACACCTAACACACATTTTATTTCAGAAATGGCAGGTACTTCAGAAATCAACAAAGTGCATGTGTCTCCAGTTTAAACAAACGTGGAAGAGTAAGTAATGACATTCCCCCAAGTAGTCCTTATGACGCTGCGGGTGTTCCACCACCACTCCCAAGCTCAGCTCCCCCTTCACTGCCTGTAAACTCTTCATCTACAACCCCAATCACCTCAGTAGATGTCGAGGAAGAAATCACAGTAGAATACACAGTTCCAGTTGAACTAAACTTAAACTTCCACGGGAACAATCAGAGCTCAGATCTTCCTGAAAATTCTTCCAACATTTCCTTTAACAGAACGTCCACAACATCAATGTCTACACCCAGTAAAGAGTCAGTATTAGATACTTCAAAGGACGTTGGTTATCCTAACAAAGAATCTCCAGTAACAGCTAAAACTATTTCAGATCTGAGATCAGATTTCTTTGGTTTGAAGGTTCGTCGTTCTACTCTAGATTTTCTTGAGCCGGACCTGATAGGAACTCCAAATAGCATATCACACGAACCTGACGTTAACAATATTCAGATAGAGGATAGAGTCAGCAAAACACCCGGCTTTAACTCGATAGATTCGGATGTTTCAGATAGCGACAGTGGTGTACCCTTGAGTGTTGGGGACGGTAATTTCTCTCCAGGTGAGACATTCTCTTTCTTTACATATAACTTTTGTTTCCTACTTAGCAATAGACATCTACAGGGTGTTCAAGATAATTGCAGCCCCATTGACAATTCGAAAGTTGCCAGGTACACATTGAGTTGTGTATATTTACTATTTAAACCGGTTCTGACTAGCTCGTCCTACGTCACATTTGTTCATCGCCCCTTCCGCACTACAATTACACAACCATCACACAACCTTGACCTATACTACGTCATAACTGAACCTTCCCATTTCTATACATATATGCCAGATTAGCTCCATTCACGGGCTGCTTTTAAGTTGAACACCCTGTATATACTACTCGATGCATATTCTCGTTGTCCATCTTGTACAATGAAACATTCTCTATGCTACTTGTGTTATGAATATATTATCTAACTTGCTATGTATATGTTACTTAATTAACACATAACCTCTCTACCTAATTTGACATCTGGTTGGATCTTCTTTCTTCTTCTTCTCTTCCACCATTTACTTCTTTATAGAAGTGTTGGGAGCAGGGGCGTAGTGTTCTTGTTTGTGCTTGTTTTAAAGCATGTTGCAAGCTGATATTCATTTTCGTAAGATTGTTCTTGATGCCGTCGCTCCATCTTTTGCGTGATCTTCCTCTTGCTTTGTACTCATTATACTTTTTCTGTGTGGCTTTCTGTGGTAGGCGATACCAGACATTCTTGTCAGATGTCCAACCCATTTAATCTGTTGTTCTTTTATGAATTGCATGACTGGTTTCACATCCAGTCTTCTTATGATTTCTTCATTTCTAATTTTATCCCTTATTGTTACACCTGCAGTTCTTCATTTCTAATTTTGTCTCTTATTGTCACACCTGCAGTTCTTCATTTCTAATTTTGTCTCTTATTATCACACCTGCAGTTCTTCATTTCTAATTGTGTCCCTTATTGTCACACCTGCAGTTCTTCATTTCTAATTTTGTCCCTTATTGTCTTATTGTCACACCTGCAGTTCTTCATTTCTAATTGTGTCCCTTATTGTCTTATTGTCACACCTGCAGTTCTTACTTCTAATTTGTCTCTATTGTCACCTGCAGTCTTCATTCTAATTTGTCTTTATTGTCACACCTGCAGTTCTTCATTTCTAATTTTGTCTCTTATTGGCACACCTGCAGTTCTTCATTTCTAATTTTGTCTCTTATTGTCACACCTGCAGTTCTTCATTTCTAATTTTGTCTCTTATTGTCACACCTGCAGTTCTTCATTTCTAATTTTGTCTCTTATTGTCACACCTGCAGTTCTTCATTTCTAATTTTGTCTCTTATTGTCACACCTGCAGTTCTTCATTTCTAATTTTGTCTCTTATTGTCACACCTGCAGTTCTTCATTTCTAATGTTGTCTCTTATTGTCACACCTGCAGTTCTTCATTTCTAATTTTGTCTCTTATTGTCACACCTGCAGTTCTTCATTTCTAATTTTGTCTCTTATTGTCACACCTGCAGTTCTTCATTTCTAATTTTGTCCCTTATTGTCACACCTGCAGTTCTTCATTTCTAATTTTGTCCTTATTGTCTATTGTCACCCTGCAGCTCTTCACTTCTAATTTTGTCTCTTATTGTCACACCTGCAGTTCTTCATTTCTAATTTTGTCTCTTATTGTCACACCTGCAGTTCTTCATTTCTAATTTTGTCTCTTATTGTCACACCTGCAGATCTTCATTTCTAATTTTGTCTCTTATTGTCACACCTGCAGTTCTTCATTTCTAATTTTGTCTCTTATTGTCACACCTGCAGTTCTTCATTTCTAATTTTGTCTCTTATTGTCACACCTGCAGTTCTTTATTTCTAATTTTGTCTCTTATTGTCACACCTGCATTCTTCATTTCTAATTTTGTCTCTTATTGTCACACCTGCAGATCTTCATTTCTAATTTTGTCTCTTATTGTCACACCTGCAGTTCTTCACTTCTAATTTTGTCTCTTATTGTCACACCTGCAGTTCTTCATTTCTAATTTTGTCTCTTATTGTCACACCTGCAGTTCTTCATTTCTAATTTTGTCTCTTATTGTCACACCTGCAGTTCTTCATTTCTAATTTTGTCTCTTATTGTCACACCTGCAGTTCTTCATTTCTAATTTTGTCTCTTATTGTCAGTCCTGCAGTTCTTCATTTCTAATGTTGTCCCTTATTGTCAAACCTGCAGTTCTTCATTTCTAATTTGTCTCTATTGACACCTGCAGTTCTTCATTTCTAATTTTGTCTCTTATTGTCACACCTGCATTTCTTCATTTCTAATTTTGTCTCTTATTGTCACACCTGCAGATCTTCATTTCTAATTTTGTCTCTTATTGTCACACCTGCAGTTCTTCACTTCTAATTTTGTCTCTTATTGTCACACCTGCAGTTCTTCATTTCTAATTTTGTCTCTTATTGTCACACCTGCAGTTCTTCATTTCTAATTTTGTCTCTTATTGTCACACCTGCAGTTCTTCATTTCTAATTTTGTCTCTTATTGTCAGTCCTGCAGTCTCGTAAGGAGCTCATCTAGATTTCGATCTAAATGGTATAAAACCCAAGTATTGACTTTATTGCACTGGGATTGACTCCATATGGCTCAGTTTCACGCCGTGGAAATAGCACACCATCTATCGAGAGTATTGCACAAAGCACGAACACCGTAGCTTAAGCAACAATGCAAGGGGTCTCTGTAAAAGTGCACTAGTCAACAGAACGGCGCGGTCCGGATTCGATCCCCCGACCTTCGGAACACAAGACAAGAGCTTAACCACTTAGCCACAGAGACAAGAAGATACATGTGTTTTCCAGTTTAAGTCTTATATTATATAAAACGGGAAGGAGAGGGGTGTCTCTGGCGAAGTTCTTAAGCACTGTGCTTTACGTTCTGTAAGTTTTGGATTCTCTTCTTCTTCTTTGCGTTCGTTCTTTACGACCAATTTTAATCACTCTTTGTGGTATGTTTGATCTTTGCCAAGAACGTTATCTAATACGTTGCACATTGGTTTGGTAGGCCTCTAAACATATAGATTTCTACATGTTTAGGACACGTGCATCCTATTTCAGCCAAACATCCTTAGTCGCCTCTTACGACATGCATGACAGGTAACAGTGGTTATATTCTTTACATCCTAAATTTGGGCCTCGGTAACCACTCGGACAGGTTTGAGAATCTAATCCGGACGGATGTCGTTCGGTTTCGTACCCACAAAGGGAACTTTTCTCAGAGTTCCCTTAAGATTATTGCCAGAGCTACGGAATTCGTGCTTTGTGCAATACTCTCGACAGGTGACGTGCCATTTCTGCGGATAGGGATAGACCCATATGGAAAACTCGGTGCAATGAAGACTATCCAGCGCCTTTAGACACACTTTTTTCATGTGTTGTAGTTAAGTTCTAAAAATACCATAGAAAGAACAAATTTCAAAAATATCTACTTACAAAATCTCATAATCGATGAAAATAGAATGAGAACATTTAAGTATTTTGAACAAATTAAGAAATATAAAGTATTTGAAAAGAACGTTTTTTGGACCGATGAGTTCTTAAAAATTAGTCGAATTCAGAAGAGGTGAAGAAATCAGACTAATGCATGGGCCACCACTAGTAACAACTGTTACAAGAAAGAAATGGAGATAAGTTTGCATTTTCTGAGAAAATGGATGGAGAATCACGAAAACACGTAACAAGTACTATAATTTTACAAATACAAAACAGTGACGATATACAGCAACATTGACCAGGCCTTTTATTAAAGAGCGAAGAGTTTCTGAAAGAATGGAGAGAGAACCGCCTTTCATTGAAACGAGCGGCAAAGAGTTCCTGAAAGAATGGACTACCTAGAGAAACCAAAAAGCAAACGTTACTGTCAGAGGCGAGAAATATCGAACTCAGTTCCATAGAAGAGAATGACAGAGAACACAAATAGAAGGTTTGGAGAAATTGCTTGCAGCCTCTATGTAACATGTAACGATATGAGATGAATGCGATAATCTTGTAAAGGGTAGAAGAGGAATATGAAGAAGACGGGGGAAAAATATCATAGACAGCTTCAACATGACATTAGATGTATAATATCTTTCTTCAAGCCAAACCCAACCAACCAAAGCACGACTACCACATAAAACATCAGGATACATGGCAAGAGGGAGACACAGGGTCAAAAAAGATAGTCAAATAGACACTAACTAGATACTAAATAAATACAACATGGCAAACTATTATTTTACATTTACCAGAATGCTTTGCAATGAGTTAGTTCTTATTTTTTAAATGTCTGTTGGCATACACGCTCTGATATAACTAAAGAAAACTTCGTTCTTAGGTTGAAAGGGCCGTTTCTCGACTTAAAGAGACTTTAACCCTCTACGATAGCAAACAAATAAATTATCATGACCATGGCCCAAACTACGCACATGGCAACCAAAAGAAAACTACATACTTCCTCTCTATAACGCTTCACTGCACAAGCAGTATGATAAAAGAAAGGAAAGAAAAGATCTCTTTTTCATTTGACGTACTCGCACATAACTTAATGACATTGAAGACGGATATGCTGGGTCTAAATGCACAGATATCACAGATTAACCGATGCAACCTAACACTGCAACATGCAAGGCTCTTCGGCTCTAGTTACATAGAATCACAACGAGCGGTTTACCCTTTTATTTCGTATTTTTTTAAATTTAGCTCCGGATGTATTTACATTTAAATATTTACTGAATTAGCGTCATAAAATTGGAGACATATAGATGTCAACAGGACGAAGGGTTAACAATGGTTTTAGGTCATAAAATATGAACATGTTTCAACAGGATGAAGGTTAACGAATGGTTGTTCTAGTCATAAAATATGGGAGACAGTACAGATGCTCAAAACGAAAGTAACGAATGGTTTTCTAGCGTCATAAAATATGGGGAGACAGTATAGATGCTCAACAGGACGAAAGGGTTAACGAATGGTTGTTAGCGTCATAAATATGGAGAGACAGTATAAATGCTCAACAGGACGAAAGGGTTAACGAATGGTTGTTCTAGCGCCATTGCAAATGAAACAAGAAGATATTTATTCTAGTTCACATACTTGAGCTGTGTACTCAGAATCTCATGGAGTCACAGAGTAACAAATAACAAGGTACTGCAATATATTGGAACTCCTAGCATAAGATTAATAATAATAATTCCTCTCGTACCGTTATACGTTACATAGGGCCTGCAAACAATGTCTCCATACCGCTCTATCATGAGAAACTCGCTCAATCTCTTCCATGGAACTGAGACCGATATCTCTTGCCTCTCTCAGCAAAGTTCGTTTCAGGGTGTCCCTAGGACGTTCTCTCTTTCTTGAACCCTCTGCATCCACTTCAATGCCTGCTTTGATATTCTTTGATCATTTCTTCTCAATGTGTGTCCAAAATATCTCCATCTTTCCTTCTTATAAGAGCTGTTACTAGTGGTTGACCAGACATTAATTCCTAACATAGTTACTCTTATCCGATAGTACGGATGTCTGGGTCCCCTGACACTGATGGAGAATGGACAATTTTATCGCCTCAGAACATGACACTTCAGTCTCAAACATCACATGCACAGAATAAAGCCTGCTCAGACTGCACAGTGTGCATTTCAGACTGAAACACAGACTCCAGAGCACATTCTGCAGTTATGTCCATCATACATACACCAACGAAACGAAACATGTCCTTATGAACTAAGCTTACACATCAAGCTATAGGGAACCCACAGGGAACTCCAATTGACATGCAGCTTAATAGAGGCAACCGGCCTCATATATTAGACGAGCATACGAAAACGATCGCAAAGAAGAAGAAAGTAGAAAAATAAGATATAGGGGAAGATGGCGTATAGCAAAGAAAGCTGTGGGACGTTCCTTCCTTCTTTACAAAGACGTACGCAGAGGGCGACTTTAAGGTACCTGGCATGAATACATTAAACTAGGATAAGCTCGCCAGTTTAAGGTCCAGTTGGAGACATGCTCTGAAAACTTTTCTGAGAACTGGCCACCCAGGACTAAGACAATTTTCTAACACTAATAGCGCCTGGAGAAAGCAGAAATAAAATCTCTATGAATGCTACATCAATTGTTTCTGGAAACTACCAGGATTTCATCCCCAGTTCACATTTGACAGATTATCACCAAGCGTTGAACGTTCGTTTATCGATTCGGACGCAAGAAATGGTTTGGACTCATTATCCGTACCAGATGTTTCACAGATGAGACAAAGAAAGTGGTCTTCAGATGAGAGAAAGAAAGTGGTCTTCAGAAGAGAGAAAGAAAGTGGTATTCTTACCTACTGCATATTTCAATCTAAAAATGTGAAGCGACTGGCACTAAACAAAACTCACGGTCTGCAAAGATTATGGGATTTTTTCATCCGTTTCCTTAAGGCATCTTTATCTTACTTGATCTGTAACACTGGTTACGGGTCTGTGTGGCGAATGATACATGATGATGACGACACTACTTGACATTAACATCCTCTTACTTGACTATAAATCCCTACTTGACATATAACATCTCTCTTACTTGACATATAACATCCTTGTTACTTGACATATATCATCCTCTTACTTGACATATAACATCCTCTTACTTCACATATGACATCTCTCTTATGTGATCTATAACATCCATGTTACTTGACATATAACATCCCTCTTACTTCACATATAACATCTCTCTTACTTCAATTATAACATCCCTCTTACTTGACATATAACATCTCTATTACTTGACATATAACATCTCTCTTACTTCACATATAACATCTCTATTACTTGACATATAACATCCCTGTTACTTGACATAACATCCCTGTTACTTGACATATAACATCCCTCTTACTTCACATATAACATCTCTCTTACTTCACTTATAACATCCCTCTTACTTCATATATAACATCTCTCTTACTTCACATATAACATCTCTCTTACTTCACATATAACATCTCTATTACTTGACATATAACATCCATGTTACTTGACATAACATCCCTGTTACTTGACATATAACATCCCTGTTGCTTAACATATAACATCTCTCTTACTTCACATATGACATCTCTCTTATTTGATGTGTAACATCCCTGTTACTTGACATATAACATCCCTGTTACTTGACATATGACATCTCTCTTACTTTACATATAATATCCTCTTACTTGACACATAACATCCATTTTACTTGACATATAACATCTCTCTTACTTGACATATAATATCCCTCTTACCTGACATATAACATCTCTCTTACTTGACATATAACATCCAGCTTACTTGACATATAATAACCCTCTTGCTTGACATATAACATCTCTCTTACTTGGCATATAACATCTCCTACTTGACATATAACATCAAGCTGACTTGACATATAACATCCCTCTTACTTGGCATATAACATCTCTCTTACTTGACATATAACATCTCTCTTACTTGACATGTAACATCTATATTTTACTTAATTCAAATTATGTATTTATCGAACCTGATATATGACATAGATGTCCTATATATACCTGACGTATGATATCCTCATTTCTTTCCAGGTGACACGGGTACTCTTAGTTTGAGCAGTGTTGAAACACCACTTGAAAAGGAAACAAGTAAAACATCGTTTTTGTCCTCCGAAAGACGATATGGACTTTCAAATGACAGTACAGAATCAGCATTTGATGACAATCAGTCAGTTTCGTCAACATCTTCGTTCAAGTTATCGCATGACTCAATCTCAGCGCAGAATAACACAGCAACAACTTCCCCCAGTAAATATCAAAATACGCTATCCAAAGAGACAAAATATTTGCCCGAGTCGTCTTCAGCTCTCAAGTCTAGCAACACAGAATCTCCTCTGTCTAGTAACCATTCTACTACGGCTTTGATTAGAACGCAAAGTTCGGAAGAGAAGACAACCCCTATACGTAACGATAACAAGAATATTTCAAACAGAGCTCAAGAGAAAGGGGGAACATGAAAATGTAACGGACATTGTGTCACCCAAATATTCAGTGGTACGACAGAAAGATATGACAGTCATAACTTCTGAGGGTTCTTCCAACGGTAGCCTAATAGATCTCGAGAAGGAACGTCAGGAGGTGATCTCTCAGAGTATGGTGACAAGAAAAGTCAACATACCTTTACTGTTGCCTCTTAAAGATGAGGAAACGTCTCAAGGTAAGACATTTCCTTTATCAAGTAAACATTCTCAACATGCATCTCTACTCGATTTATTGATTGAAAGGACCATCATCATTGCACTTCGGTGAGTAGCCATGTGTGCTATGATTTATTCCTTACATAGGAAGATCTCAGCGGCAGTGCGCGAACTCCGTAGCACATGCGAGGGTCCCGATGTAATTTTGAAGATGGTGAAGATATTTATGTCATAATTTTATTTTTAATCTTTTCAAATGAATTTTGCCCGGGAAGCGGCTTTCCAGCCTGCTCTTCTCGATTTTGAACTGCCAATGGTTCTTCCACATTCTCATATTGAATACGGAACCTACGTTTTAGCGTCTGTTTCCGATAGGACTAGGAACTCGATCACACCTACACTGAGATCTGGGATATGTGGAAAATATCCTGATGGCTCCACGAGGGAGCGAACCTGGTACCTCTGGCACGAGAGACGTGCACCTAATCTCTACACCACAGAGAGCCCCTACTCGACTTAATCGGTATCCTCATTTTTCTTCTTCTTCTGCTGCTTCACTTAACTTCCTTTGAACCATAAGGCATCAACAAATTTATCTCAACCAGATCTGTCTTGAGCAAGCCATCTTTGTTCATTCCAGGCCTTTCCTGTCTTTTCTCTTTCTCTGTCTACAGTTCGTCTCCGTGTCTCTCTAGTTCACCCCCTACCTCAATACTGTTATGTTAATACGATCGGTATCAATGTACATAGGGACTGTTCCATGCCTGCTAAGTCCTTCGCTACAACATCCATCTCAAATACCTCCAGCTGACTGGTTCTATAAGAAGCGGGTTTTCCTATCTTCTAACTCTATAACGAAGACGACATTGTCGGATCTGCCTAGGACTAATATTCAAACACACGTTCATTGCCATAAAGCCCGGCATGACTAGACGTATACAACCAAGTCATAGTCTTTATTCTTAGTGGACCCGGGCAAAAGCCATGTTTTATAAGCCATTTGTTTTAGAATTGAAAAACCCTTTAGTGTGACATTTATTACATTTGTCCAACCCAAAGTCACGTAGTGTGACACTTGGTAAAAGTTGTCCAACCCAAAGTCACGTAGTGTGACACTTGGTAAAAGTTGTCCAACCCAAAGTCACGTAGTGTGACACTTGGTAAAAGTTGTCCAACCCAAAGTCACGTAGTGTGACACTTGGTAAAAGTTGTCCAACCCAAAGTCACGTAGTGTGACACTTGGTAAAAGTTGTCCAACCCAAAGTCACGTAGTGTGACACTTGGTAAAGTTGTCCAACCCAAAGTCACGTAGTGTGCATTTAGTCCACAAGTAGTGTGGCATTTGGTGGGACTGCCAAATACAAAGTGAACCCACTAGTAACGAAGACTGCCGAATGCAACTTGTTGATGCCTAACTCAAGGAGTTCAACATGAGAACTGCATGAGGGAATCCTGTGTTGCCACTAATAACAATGCCATGGAGACCTCACATTTCTATAGCTTATTTATCCGTCTGTTCCTTTATATCTGAATTAGCTAGTCATAAACAGAACGTTGCCACACTAACAGTCTTCCCGAATATCTTGCCCTCTCTCTCCTCTCCTCTCTCTCTCTCTCTCTTCTCTCTCTCTCTCTCTCTCTCTCTCTCTCACCTGGACCAGATGTCTACACTCATTTCTGACACTATCAAATCGTCTATCGGATCTTGAATCTATCATCGATGTTGTCTTTGTTTTTTCCTCTTTTCTGAAATTCCTCCATCCACAATTGTCTTCTCCGGTCTCTCATTTTTTGTATATGTCCAAAATACTTCACTTGTCTCATTCTTACTTGTAGCATCAGTCCGTTTTCTTTAACTTTGAATTCACTCTGAGTAAATATATTTCTTCTCTTCTCTACACATTGTATACAGAGCACACTCTAATCTAACATTTATATCTAAAATCATAGATTTCCTTTCCCACTGCTTTGTTCAGTGTGCATGTCTCTCGCATATACGTTGTTAAATTTAAGTGTGCATGTCTCTCACATATACGTTGTTTAATTCAAGTGTGTATATCCCATCTCTCACATATACGTTGTTAAATTCAAGTGTGTATGTCTCATCTCTCACATATACGTTGTTAAATTCAAGTGTGTATTGTCTCATCTCTCGCATATACGTTGTTAAATTCAAGTGTGTATGTCCATCTCTCATATACGTTGTTAAATTCAAGTGTGTATGTCTCATCTCTCGCATATACGTTGTTAAATTCAAGTGTGTATTGTCTCATCTCTCACATATACGTTGTTAAATTCAAGTGTGTATGTCTCATCTCTCGCATATACGTTGTTAAATTCAAGTGTGTATGTCTCATCTCTCACATATACGTTGTTAAATTCAAGTGTGTATGTCTCATCTCTCACATATACGTTGTTAAATTCAAGTGTGTATGTATCATCTCTCGCATATACTTGTTAAATTCAAGTGTGTATATTCATCTCTACATATACGTTTTAATTCATGTGTATGCTCATCTCTCACATATCGTTGTTAAATTCAAGTGGTATGTTCATCTCTCATATACGTTGTAAATTCAGTGGATGTCCATCTCCTATAGTTGTTAATTCAAGTGTGAGTCATCTCCATATGTTGTTATTCAAGTGGTATGTCTCTATCTCTCACATATAGTTGTTTAATTTCAAGTTGATTATTTCATACGTGTTATTCAGTGGTTGTCTCATCTCTCAATATACGTTGTTAAATTCCAATGTGTATGTCTCATCTCTCACATTACGTTGTTAAATCAAGTGTGTATTGTCTCATCTCTCACATATACTGTAATGTCAATGTGCTGAGATCTCGCATATACGTTGAATTCAAGTTATCTGTCTCTCTCAATACGTTGTTAAACTAGGTATGTTCTCTCTCACATAACGTGTTAAATTCACAAGGTGTATTCTATCTCTCAATATCGTGTAATTCATGTTATGTCTCATCTCTCATTATACTTGTAAATTCAAGTGTGTATGCCATCTCTCAATACGTTGTTAAATTTAATTGTATGTCTCATCTCAATTACGTTGTTAAATTCAAGTGTATGTCTCTATCTTCATATAGTGTATTTAATGTGTATGTCTCATCTTCACATTCGTTGTAAATTCGTGTATGTTCATCTCTCACATATACTGTTGTTAAATTCATGTGTATTTCATCTCTCACATAACTTGTTAAATTCAAGTGTGATGTCCATCTCTCATATACGTTATTAAATTCATGTGTATGTCTCTATCTTCAATACGTTGTTAATTCAGTGGTATGTCTCATCTTCTACCTATACGTTGTTAAGATTCAATGTGTATGTCTATTCTCCATATACGTTTTAAATCAAGTGTATTGTCTCATCTCTCGCATATAGCGTTACAATTCAAGTGATGTCTTCATCTCTCAATATACGTTGTTAAATTTATGTGTATGTCTCATCTTCACTTTATCGTTTTAAATTCAAGTGTGTATGTCCATTCTTTCAAATCGTTGTAATTAAGTGTATGTATCATCTTCAATATACGTTGTTAAATCACAGTGTATGTCTCATCTCTCACATATACGTTGTTAAATTCAAGTGTGTATGTCCATCTTCCATATACTTGTTAAATTCAGTGTGTATGTCTCATCTTGCATATACGTTGTTAAATTCAAGTGTAGTGTCATCTCTCACATATGTGATTAAATTATCAAGTGTAATCCATCTTCATATACGTGTTAAATCATTTATGTCATCTCTCAATATACTTGTTAAATTCAAGTGTATGTCTCATCTCTCACATATACGATGTTAGAATTCATGTGTATGTCTCATCTTCACATAACTGTACATTCAAGTGTGTATGTCTCATCTTCCTATACTTGTTAATTCAAGTGTTAGTTCATCTTCTCATATTAATTGTTAATTAAGTGTATGTCTCATCTCTCACTATACAGTTGTTTAATTCAGTGTGCTGTCTCATCTCTCCTATACTTTATTGAATTCAGTGTGATGTCTCATCTCTCAATATACTGTTACATATTCAAGTGTGTATGTCTCATCTCTCGCATACGTTGTTAAATTCAAGTGTTATGTCTTATCTCTCACATATCGTCTTAAATCCAAGTGTGTAGTCTTCTCTCTACATATACGTTGTTAAATTTAAGTTGTATGTTATCTCTCACATATACTTGTTAAATCATGTATGTCTCATCTCTCATAACGTTGTTAGATTAAAGTGTGTATGTCTCATCTCTCACATATACGTTGTTAATTCAAGTTTTGTCTCATCTCTCACATATACGTTGTTAAATTCAATGTGTATGTCTTATCTCACATATACGTTGTTAAATTCAAGTGTGTATTCTTATCTCTCACTATACGTTGTTAAATTCAGTGTGATGTTTATCTCTCCATATACGTTGTTAAATTTAAGTGTGTATGTCTCATCTCTCACATATACGTTGTTAAATTCAAGTGTGTATGTCTCATCTCTCGCATATACGTTGTTAAATTCAAGTGTGTATGTCTCATCTCTCACATATACGTTGTTAAATTCAAGTGTGTATGTCTCATCTCTCACATATACGTTGTTAATTCAAGTGTGTATGTCTCATCTCTCACTATACGTTGTTAAATTCAAGTGTGATGTCATCTCTCACATATACGTTGTTAAATTCAAGTGTGTATGTCTCATCTCTCACATATACGTTGTTAAATTCAAGTGTGTATTGTCTCATCTCTCACATATACGTTGTTAAATTCAAGTGTGTATGTCTCATCTCTCACATATACGTTGTTAAATTCAAGTGTGTATATCTCATCTCTCACATATACGTTGTTAAATTCAAGTGTGTATGTCTCATCTCTCACATATACGTTGTTTAATTCAAGTGTGTATTGTCTCATCTCTCACATATACGTTGTTTAATTCAAGTGTGTATGTCTCATCTCTCACATATACGTTGTTAAATTCAAGTGTGTATGTCTCATCTCTCACATATACGTTGTTTAATTCAAGTGTGTATGTCTCATCTCTCACATATACGTTGTTAAATTCAAGTGTGTATGTCTCATCTCTCACATATACGTTGTTAAATTCAAGTGTGTATGTCTCATCTCTCGCATATACGTTGTTAAATTCAAGTGTGTATATCTCATCTCTCACATATACGTTGTTTAATTCAAGTGTGTATGTCTCATCTCTCACATATACGTTGTTAAATTCAAGTGTGTATGTCTCATCTCTCCCATATACGTTGTTAAATTCAAGTGTGTATGTCTCATCTCTCACATATACGTTGTTAAATTCAAGTGTGTATGTCTCATCTCTCTCATATACGTTGTTAAATTCAAGTGTGTATGTCTCATCTCTCACATATACGTTGTTAAATTCAAGTGTGTATGTCTCATCTCTCACATATACGTTGTTTAATTCAAGTGTGTATGTCTTATCTCTCACATATATGTTGTTAAATTCAAGTGTGTATGTCTCATCTCTCACATATACGTTGTTAAATTCAAGTGTGTATGTCTCATCTCTCACATATACGTTGTTAAATTCAAGTGTGTATGTCTTATCTCTCACATATACGTTGTTAAATTTAAGTGTGTATGTCTTATCTCTCACATATACGTTGTTAAATTTAAGTGTGTATGTCTCATCTCTCACATATACGTTGTTAAATTCAAGTGTGTATGTCTCATCTCTCACATATACGTTGTTAAATTCAAGTGTGTATGTCTCATCTCTCACATATACGTTGTTAAATTCAAGTGTGTATGTCTCATCTCTCACATATACGTTGTTAAATTCAAGTGTGTATGTCTCATCTCTCATATATACGTTGTTAAATTCAAGTGTGTATGTCTCATCTCTCACATATACGTTGTTAAATTTAAGTGTGTATGTCTCATCTCTCCCATATACGTTGTTAAATTCAAGTGTGTATGTCTCATCTCTCCCATATACGTTGTTAAATTCAAGTGTGTATGTCTCATCTCTCACATATATGTTGTTAAATTCAAGTGTGTATGTCTCATCTCTCACATATACGTTGTTCAATGGCAATGTGCATGCTTTTAGTATTCTGATCTTTGTTGTACTATCTGTTCTATTCCGTTAAGTTTTTAGTTGTCCAAGTTTTTGTAAGGGCACTGTTTCTTATTCTTGTGATTTCCATCACTTATTGTTATTCAACCAAAGTATTCGAAGCGTTCACTTTCTCATATCTTCTTCTTCTTCTTTGCGTTCGTTCTTTACGACCAATTTTAATCACTCTTTGTGATATGTTTGATCTTTGCCAAGAACGTGTATACGTTGCACATTGGTTTGGTAGGCCCTAAACGTATAGACTTCTACACGACATGTGCATCCGATGTCAGCCAAACCTTCTTAGTCGGCTCTTACGACATATGTGACAGGTAACAGTGGTTCTATTCTTCACATCCCAAATTTGCGCCCCGGTAACCACTCGGCTACTTTCTATCTATCTTCCATGACAAATATGTCCCTGGTTGTTTTATTCATTTTATCAGTTATCATTATTTTGTTGTGTTGATATTCAATTTTATATTTTCACTTTCCTTTTGTATTATAATTATTATTATTTTCACCATCTTCAAAATTATCCCGGGAACACTCGAAGATACTACGGAGTTCATGCACTGCCGCTGATATCTTTCTGTGTAATAAAGATATCGGAGCACAAATGGTTACTCACTGAAGTGTAATGATGACGGTCCTATCAATCAATCAACATTATATCATCAATATTTGAATATTATATGTTTTCAAAAAAGTAGCGGTATAAAATGTTACATTCTTGACGTGCTACGACAAAGGTCGGTAACATACGGCTTGCGTGTCGAACTAGACCAGTCGATCGGATATGTCCGGCCACCAAAACCTTTAACGTTTACAATTTATAGTGTTGCTTGAAAAATTTGATAATCAATGACATTTGTATCGACATTGTATATAAGCTTTAGACTTATTTCTATATCATCGACTTTGTGTCTGTGTGTTTAGTCGATCCATCTTAAGCCGGATAACTCAGGGCAGAGCAGAAAAGGTCGGTTTTACACAAATTCGTGTTAAAGGTATCATATTCATTTGATCGGTTTTTGATAATACATGTAATTTCTGACACAAAGAAATCTTGGTTATATATATATTATTTTGGTTGCTTCCTTGTTCTAATAATTCTTGCAAAATTTGCTCAATTTCTATTTAGTTTGGAATATCTTCATTGCACTCCGGGCATGTCCATATTTTCTCCGATCTCCTTCGCAGTATCTCCAACAACATCCAGCGACTGACCGTACCAGTTCGGTTTTGATTGATGAGCCTACTCAAATACCTGTTGTGCTGTTCTTTTCTGGCGACTACAATCTAAATCCCAGCTCTTGCAATCTAATAGTTGACGTAGATTGGTTTAAATGAAAATTTTCTTTGCGGCCACACTCTATGAGGGCATTCAAAACGTCAGCTCTATCCATTGGCTGGCCCCTGATACGGGGCAGATCTAGCCAGCATGTCACTCTCTGCCAACGACACCTTGCATATGTCTTATTGTCCGCAGTATCACTACCAACCCATATAAGTTATTTTCTTGCTCTTCTTCGACCAATTAATACTTTGTGAATGTTTGACTTTCCAAGAACTGTATATGTTCAATTGGTTTGAGGCCTAAACGCATTTCACAGTTTAGGACAGGCATCCGATTTCAGCAACCTCTAGCGCTGACATGCATGTACAGTGGTCTATTTTTACACCCAAAATTTGGAACACTTCCATTTCTTCGTTGATGTTAAGTCATGGTATCCCTTCTGTTTGCTAGAATATGTTGCATATATAGAAGGAGGGGGAAGTATCACTATGGCGAAGTGGTTAAGACTGTTGCCTGTCGTTCTAAAAATTGTGGCCTCGAATCCAAACAGAGTTACAGAGTTCATGCTCTGTACAACACTCTCGGTAGATTGTAGGCCACACCCGGTGCAGTTAAGACAATCTTACGCCTTAGTCACTTTTTAAATAATAGATTTTAAACAGTCAAGGGGACATAACATATCCCTGTCTTACTACTCTCTTTATGTCAATATGTTGCCCGCGTGGTCAGCGTGTTCGTAGCGCGTTGGACTGCGGGTGACAAGCCCTCTGTGAATGCGGGTTAAATTCCGCAGGCTGGCAGAAAAGCCACAGGTTTCCAGATTTACGGTGTTCGTGGCACCGAACCCAAGGGTTACGATGTCCATGACACTGAGCCGAAGAGCTGAAAGCGCAAGTGCTTCTGGATCGGAAAAAAAAAATGTCAATATGTCTCTGTAAACTTTGCATATTTTTATTGTTGTCTAAAACTGATAATCACATAGAAAGTATTCTAAAATCATCTGACTAAATCGTCAAATTCAGCAGATAATCATAATGGACTTATTACCACAACTTGATTCGCACATTGATAACATAACACTACTTTTGATTCTGCTTATAGATACATCGACATTTAACTCACTGATTCAACCAATATATGCTCTGACTGCTAAGAATCAAAGTATGCTACTGATTGGTTCAAAGCCAAATGTAAATAAAACCATTAAACAACCTCCGAGTGCTCCAGTTCGAATATTGATGACACTGGGTTTCAACGCTTAACTTGTATTCCACCGTTGTGGCACTCTAGGCCAATTAAAATAAAATAAATATGATCAATGTGTACCCACGTGATTTCGGCCAAAGTGTGGGAAACATCAAGAGCACATAGGGAACTAAATACAGGTACAAATTCCAATGCAGCTCACATTCGAAGAATGACGAGCTTTGAGTTTCATTTCCATCGGAACTTGATCCACCCTCTGCGTAACCCTACCTGGTAAAAACCGAATTGTAAAACGAAATATAATAATAGTAACTAGATGGCATACTACAATGAACTGATTGAAATCTAAATGATAAGCTACAACATATGCCTTCTAGCTGAAAAAGCTGATTTAGAAAATGTTTATCAAAGACACACCATCACGATCCTAGAACTAATTGTTTAGCATAATGCAGTTATAATAAAATATATTACTTTTAGAAGATAGAATTACTATATGTGCCACCAAATTTTGCATAATATTTCTGGTCCATGTTCCAGAAGAAGGTGCATCGGTATGAATAAAGTTTCACAAGACGATATGACAGATCCATTTCTAACGAGAAAAAATGAAAGAGTAATAATTTATGACTCTGTATGTTATGTTATTCATCAGTTGTTTCCTTATAACTCATTAACACTTATGAAACAATGCCGGGAAGGTTTAGGAATAGCTATTTCCAAGCGTCAAATTCATCTTGACTACGCTGATAAAGTTCAGACAGTCAAGCACGACTTCTGTATCAGTATGGTAGTAGGGGAGCACGTAGGCATCCAATGTTCCTCGTCAGGTCCTCCTCTCCGATCTTCTGTTTGGGTTTACTTCTTAGTTTCTTCTTTGCGATCGTTCTTTACGACCAATTTTAATCACTCTTTGTGATATGTTTGATCTTTGCTAAGAACGTGTATACGTTGCACATTGGTTTGGTAGGCCCCTAAACGCATAGACTTCTACACATTTAGGACACGAGCATCCGATTACCAGCCAGACCTCCTTAGTCGCCTCTTAGACATTCGTGGCAGGTAACAGTGGTTGTATTCTTTACACCCCAAATTTGTGCCCCGGTAACCTCTCGGGCGACTTCCTTAGTTTATACCTCCAACCTGGCAGTAGGGCTGTTTACCTAGCTGGGAGTCTGGTTCTTGGATATCAGGACAAATCACACGTCTGGTGACCAGATCTCCTCCGAGATTTCTTGTCGGTTTACTCCCCATCGGACAAAAACACACACGCACAAAACTAACCTAGGCAGGCAATGTCCCCAGGCGAGCCATAGACTTTGACCTATCTGTCGTTTGTTTTTGACAGAATAAATGAAGACTTCTAACAATCAGGATCCGTTATTGTAGAGGTAGCTAGTTGATTGATTAATAGGACCATCAGCATTGCACTTTGGTGAGTGCTACCATGTGTGTTACGATTGATTTCTCACACAGTTAAAATTTCAGAGGCAGTGCACAAGCTCCGTAGCACCGGCGATATTCTTCGATGTATGTTTTGGTGAAAATTTTGTAAGAATTTGATTTTATTCTTTTTTTTAAAATTAATTTTGCACAGGCTGTGACTGTGCAGACAACTCTTAACCAAAAATGTATTAATAATTATCTAACTCAAATAAATGGAGCAGTATCACTTAATTTTAAAAAATAGAACGATCATCACAGGTTGAGGATCGGTCTGGTATTAACAGTTTCAGTTGTACCGATTGCTAATTTCGCAAAGTTGTGACGCTCGTTGACTAATCCATCAGGTTGTTTGGTATTCTGACCTCCTGCCTCCATTCTTCACTGCATTTCTGCGCCATGATACGCCCAAGACGGGTATTCTTATCAAGTAAGAGATGATGCTTGAGTTATATGCTGTTCTTATCCTGTCAGTATTCCTTAACTTGTCTGGATACATACTTCTGGTTCAGTCTTTCAGGTTTGCTCTGCAGACAGGAATGCCAACTTTGTAGTCTGAGTTTCTATTCAGTCTTGGCCTGATGAATAAAGCTCCTCTCAGCGCAATGCTAGATTGAATCTGTTTCAATGTGCATACCAGAAACTTCGCCTGTCATCACTTGTGTCTGCGTCTCTCAGTGCTTGATTAATTTCTTTCCACTGATTGGTTTGATTTCATTGTCCTGGATGACACTGAAGCGCTGTTTTATTATCAGCTAATTGTTGACTGACACCATGCAGTAATATTCAGGTGTGTGTATGCCTGCTGATAAATAATGTTGATGTGTTCAGTCAGTTCGTGACTCGAAAATATTTATAATATTGATATTCCTTATTGTTAAACTTAACTTGTTGCATAATATAACTTCGATTTCGCATTTTGTGTTGATTTTAAAATGAATTCGTCTATATACACCAATATTGGAATGCGAGGTCACGTGGTGTAGTTGGGGTCTGATTTCCATAATTCTTACCTGAGTCCGAAGGCCCATAAGTTTATAGCTGGCTCTGGTAAATCAATTCTTAAAAATCGCGCTTCAACTTGAGATTTTGAACCTGTGACCACGAGTCTATGAAGCAAGTGCACTAACAACTGTGCTATGGCGTTGTTAACCACTTCTTCTTCTTCGAACGCTCCATATCGACCACGTGTTAAATCACTCCTTGTGATTTTATGTGATCTGAACCTAAGAGCGATTGTACATTGTGCCAGTTATGTGCCTACAAGTAGGCCAGCACATCCGATTTCTGGATGTTTTTATTTACTTTGGTAGCTTCCCTAGTCCCCTACCTCATTCGCCTCTTACGACATGCCTTGTAGGTCTCAATATTACTATTCTTTGCTCCCCTTGCAAGCCCCGGAAACACATGGACGGTTAACCACTAAACGCTATAGGTTGTGTCCATTTACCTGTTCTATTTAATCCCGACTCGCGGACTGTGCGCCATAGTTTGTTTCTCATTGCCAAATTTGCTTTATATTTACCTTGACGCATTTCACTTGTTACCGGTTCTGAGTTTACTCGTAAATATTTGTTTTAGCTTGGTGCAAATTTGCATTAACCCATACGCTATTCTGAATCGACATACTGGCTCGCAGTATTTTTTTAAAAGTACACGAAACGAATACACTGGCTAACTCAGTATACATTGCATTATGTGGGTCTCTGTGGCTAAGTGGTTAAGCTTTTTGCCTTGTGAGTCGACGGTCGTGGGTTCGAATCCGGACCGCGCCGTTCTGTTTACGAGTGCAGTTTTTTTAGAGACCTCTAGGATTGTTGCTGGAGCTACGGAGTTCGTGGTTTGTGCAATACTCTCTACAGGTGGCGTGTGATTTCTGGGGAGAGGGACCAAACCACATGGGGTAAACCCGGTGCAATAAAGTCAATCCTTCGACTTTAAACCCCTTTTTTAAAAACATTGCATTATAAGTGTATACAGAGATAAAAACATTGCATTATAAGTGCATACGGAGATAAAAACATTGCATTATAAGTGCATACAGAATAAAAACATTGCATTATAAGTGCATACGGAGATAAAAACATTGCATTATAAGTGCATACAGAGATAAAAACATTGCATTATAAGTGCATACGGAGATAAAAACATTGCATTATAAGTGCATACGGAGATAAAAACATTGCATTATAAGTGCATACGGAGATAAAAACATTGCATTATAAGTGCATACGGAGATAAAAAACATTGCATTATAAGTGCATACGGAGATAAAAACATTGCATTATAAGTGCATACGGAGATTTTTTTTTCCGATCCAGAAGCACTTGAGCTTTTCAGCTCTTCGGCTCGGTGCCATGGACATCGTAACCCTTCGGTTCGGTGCCACGAACACCTTAAATCTGGGAAATCTGTGGCTTTTTCTGCCATCCCACGGAATTGAACCCGTACACACGAGGGATAGTCACCCGAAGTCCAACGCGCTACGAACACGCTGGGCAGACGGGCACATACGGAGATAAAAACATTGCATTATAAGTGCATACGGAGATAAAAAACATTGCATTATAAGTGCATACGGAGATAAAAACATTGCATTATAAGTGCATACGGAGATAAAAACATTGCATTATAAGTGCATACGGAGATAAAAACATTGCATTATAAGTGCATACGGAGATAAAAACATACTATAACTTTATGAAAGTATTCATTTATCTACACAACTACTTACTACTCTTCACATTTCACAAGGAAATGAAGAAAACTACAGTATAATGTGTGCGGTAACCAGAGATTTGCTTACAAGACAATTGCGCACATGACAATTGCACTCATGACAATTGCACACATTTGTGCATACACATTCTAACGGGAAAAGTAAGCAAAAATGAATTTGTATACAGTATGTTTTTTAGAATGTGGTATTTTAGAATGTGGTATTTTAGAATGTGGTATTTTAGAATGTGATATTTTAGAATGTGGTATTTTAGAATGTGGTATTTTAGAATGTGTGTTGTGAGCGTCTGTTGCTTAAGCGGTAGTGAGCTCGATCACAACCCAAGCGTACCTGGTTCCAACTCCGCGGTGGACAATTTTGAAAGCAAATTTCTTTCCGGGGAAATTTTTTACGAAAGGTAAAAATAGACCCCACCATTCCAAAAGCAATGGAAAACTGAACCTCACTGCTCAGAAAACAATGGCAAACTGAATCTCACTGTTCAGAAAACAATGGCAAACTGAACCTCACTGTTCAGAAAGCAATGACAAACTACTGAACGTATAAGTGGTGCCTAGAAAATCGACGACTCGTTTACTGTGGTTGATGGTTACGTCCTGTGAAGGGTATGCCACGATTTTCACAAAATGTGTTAATTAACAGATAAAAGTAATTATCGAAATAAGTAATGTGAAACCGCCAGTATTTTTATCGGACTCGCAAAGGGAAGCAAGATGGAGTTATGTTGGGCACACTTTGAGGAGAAATGATCAAAGTAGTCCCCAAAGATTGGCAGAAAGCCATCATAATACCAATATGGAAAAAAAGGGCAACAAAAGAGAATGCAATACATACAGAGGCATATCATTATTAAGTCATGTTGGGAAATTATATGCTAAAATTTTGGAATCTAGAATCAAACCTATAATAGAACCACAGCTGAACATCGCTCAATTTGGGTTCAGAAAGGGAAAGAGTTGCACTGATGCCCTGTTCACACTAAGGCAACTCAGCGAAAACACCATAGAATATGACAAACAGCTCAACTTAGCATTCATAGACCAAGAAAAGCCTTTGATAGAATAAACAGAAACAAACTATGGACCATACTAATTGAATATGGAATTCAGGGCCAACTATTAGACAATATTAGAGCGCTATACCAAAATGCTCAAGCGTAGTACGAACAAGCGACGGCCTGACAGACGAATTTGAATTATCATCAGGAGTAAGGCAGGGATGTGTGCTTTCGCCTATACTTTTCAATATTTACATAGACAGGATAACGCAAGAAACCAAGACAGATAACAACCTCGATAACAACTACAATTTAATAAACGAACTACTCTTTGCAGATGATCAGAGTATAATTTACAACAACGAAAACAAACTTCAACAACACATAAATGCCCTGCAAGCCACATGCGAAAAATATGACATGAAAATTAACACCTCCAAAACAGAAGTCATGACAATAAGCAGGTCAACAGGTCAACTAAATATACACGTGAATAATGTCAAAATACAACAGACTCCAGAATTCAAATATCTCGAGTATATTCACAGCAGATGGAAAGATGGACAGAGAAATCGAGACTAGATGCCAGAAGGCAAATGCAGTGACATACCAACTGTCACCACTATTAAAACATCCAAGCATTAACATGGCAGTCAAACGACAACTGATAAACTTCATATTTATTCCAACTCTCTGCTATCAGTGCCAAACATGGCCCTGACTAAGACACAAGAAAGAAAGATTACAACATGTGAAATGAGATGTCTACGAAAAGCTGTCAACGTTACAAGGCGAGAATAGAGTGAGAAACGAGAATATCAGAAGCATCGTTGGTACTATACCATGCATACAGTACATCGAGAAGCAAAGATTCAAGTGGTTCGGCCATTTAATGAGAATGGAACCACATTTACTACCATCACGTGCCTATAATAATCGACACTCAGGGCGCAGAGCACGAGGCAGGCCAAGAACACGATGGATAGATAACATCTCAGAGTCCCTGCGAAAGCATGGACTGACAACGTCAAGCGCAACACACCTGGCACAAGATAGGAAACTAACTCTCCCACGACGCTTCACGGCAAATGTGGTTAAGATAAGATAAGATAAGATCAAAGAATATCAAAGCAGGCATTGAAGTGTGATGCAAAGGGTTCAAGAAAGAGAGGTCGACCTAAGGAGACCTTGAAGCGAACTTTGCTGAGAGAGGCAGGAAATATCGGTCTCAGTTCCATGGAGGAGATTGAGCCAGTTGCCCAGGATAGAGCGGTATGGAGAAATTACTTGCAGGCCCTATGTAACGTATAACTGTACGAGAGGAACTATTATTATAAAGGAGCAAAGAATAGTAACACTGCGACCTACAAGGCATGTCGTACGAGGCGACTAAGGTAGGTGCCTAGGGAAGCTACCCTAGTGAATAAGAAGCGTCGCAGAAATCGGATGTGCTGACCTACTTGTAGGCGCATAACTGGCACAATGTACAATCGCTCTTAGACTCAGATTACATTCAAATCACAAAGAGAGTTTCAACAAGTAGTTGATTTGGAGCGTTTGACGAAGAAAACGTAATGTCAAACAAAATAGTAACAGAAAGAGAGAATGTATGGTAAAATAAGTTTATCTTCTCATGAACGAATAACAAAATAGCAACAGAAAGAGAGAATGTAAGGTAAATAAGTTTATCTTCTCATCAACGAATAACAAAACATGGAAGATTTGAAATTTAGAAAACCTGGTAAAATGAATAGGAAGATTTGAAGCAGGAAGATTATGGCTTACGTCTATTAGCTCTTCACTAAATTGTCTCCACTGTCCATGTCTATGAATGTTGATTGTTCTTTTTTTTCAGTGTTTTCTAAGCGCCTGTCCGAATGGATTAGAGCGCGGCTCTCGTGCAGGAGAACCGTGTACAATTCACAGTAAGGCCAATGATTTTTTTCTGTTGCGGGCATAAATGAAAATTCCTAAGCTGAACAGCTTCGCGGCGACTGCCCTAGCTATGCGGTTATTAAATTCCTCAGACGCACGTCCCACCTGTTCTACACCTGTCCTGAAAAGTGGTACTACAGACAGTAACCACAGTTTTGTTGTTGTTATTATAAGCAATATATTGTTGCTTGAGTTCGTCAGAAAACAGTATCATTTTGTCATCTTCTTTGTCTATGATTTTATCCAAATTCTTCTGCAAAACTACATCTCTGTAGCCTCTAATAATTGACTATTTGTGTTATTGTCCATGATTGACATTTTTATGTCAGACCTGGTTCTACGTATCACTGTAATACTTACTCTCTTCCTTACTTCCAGGGATGAGATTTTATTATAGATGTTTCTTATTTTCAAAAAGCTGTCTTAGGGTTGCGGTTCTTCCTTTCGTTCGCCTGCTGTGAATTTAGAGATCATGGCGCTATTATGGCGCCTCTGTCTGATTTTTGCTTTAAAGCTTGCTTTCCTTATCACTAATGGCCTTCGAGATTCAGGCAAAACTTACTCCGACTGCAGTTGTTCTATTGTCTTTACCCAGGTGGATGATGGAGTTGGTTGTCCACTCTTGCCGTTAAGCGTAAGGGTGGTAGCTCTAATGTACGTTCCAGGGCCAGATGACTCACCTTGTGTTATATTCATGTTTATTTAGTGTAGTCTGGATAGTGTCTATCCATCTTTTTCCGGTCTTCCCTTGACCCTGTAACCATTTGAATTTTTAATAAATGTTGTTATTGGTGTTTGGTTGTATTCCACTCTCATTAAATGTCCGAAACATTGTATTTGTTGTCTTTTAGCTGTTGTTACATTTATTAATTTTATTCTTTGTTTATGTATTGTATTTATTGTTAGTTTCCCATTCTGCAAGATTGTCACTTTGTTTGTTATCGCTGTCGAGCTCTGGGGTTTATGAGTTTTCACTTGTTTTAGAGACAAAATCCATGCAAAACTGTTGTGAAGCCTTATTAATGAACTAACAAACACAACAACACAAATCCAGAGAACCGGACTCATTGTGTAGACACATTTTGTTTTTTCGATTCAGAAGCACATGAGCTTTCAGCTCTTTGGCTCGGTGCCATGGACATCGTAACCTTTCGGTTCGGTGCTACAAACAGCGTGAATCTGGGGAACCTGTGGCTTTTCTGTCAGCCCGTGGAATTGAACCCGCACTCACAGAGGGCTAGTCACCCGCAGTCCAACGCGCTACGAACACGCTGGGCATTCGGGCGTGTAGACACTTAACATCAGCGAACGAGAAAAAGAAAAAGAAGAATTTGAAAATCTATTTCTACAAACATAATGAATATAAAAGTGGACCTGTGTGTCGGTGTACTTGCGTGTCTATGTATGTGTACACTGTGTATATTTCTGTTCATCGATACCTCTCTCACTATCTCTGAACGAGGGCGTGTGTGCCTGGGAGAGAGAGAGAGAGAGAGAGAGAGAGAGAGAGAGAGAGAGAAAGAGAGTGAGAGATAATGTCCTATCTAATTATTCGGTACACTAATAGTTATAGAAATACAATATGAGAGCTGTAACTGTAACACACCACGTGATCATTTAAAATGTTAAATATACACGCGAGTCTGATTTGCCATAACATCCACATTTGACAACATTGCCCTGGTGACCTAGTCGATACCGGGCTGTGACATCAACAGGAAATACCTTTCAGGTACATTTATACACATAATCAATAACTGGAAAGTTCTATGCCAGACGTGAGTACTACTGCTCTTTTTTCAGCATTGCAGTTACTATTACCACACACAAACCAACAGTAGCCTTCGTTAGCTCTCATTGTGGAACGTGACAGTTTCCTTGTTAGGACATCCTTCCGAAGCAAACAGTAAACAGATGCAGTGTAACTAGCATCCATCATGCCTGTATGGGGGAAATCGAGAGCTATTTATGCTTCAGGTAATACTGATGTTTTCTTATTAAATTAGGTCAACTGGTGGATATGTTTAGAATTTCGTATACAGAATGTGTAACATCTATTGATTGGTTGGTTTCCATGGTTTGTAAGTCAAGTTCCTTGTTCGTAGAATCAAGATGGGATATTGTCAAACCGTAGTCTAACTTGATCAGTTTCATATTTCAACGTCTGTTCGCATTGATTTTTCACAACTCGACAGCTGCCGTTCTCATCGTATGTATATGTGGTGTAGTTAGTTTATAATGATTTATACGTATTGTAAAATTTCGATATACATTTTAAATGTAGTTTTGTATGTTTTATATTATTTTTTTTTTAAACTGTGGAATTATTGTATGTTTTCTGTGTAGTGTCTTATTTTTTCTGCGTACTTTTTGTGGTTTCTGTGTAATGTTTTTGTTTTTTGGGTACATTTGTTGTTTTCTGTGTAGTTTTTTTTCTGTTTACTATGCAATTTTTCATGTTTTCTGTGGAGTTTTGAAATATTTCTGTGTAGTGTTTAAAAAATATTTGCTGTATACTTTTTTATGTGTACATTATTTTCTCTTATTTTCATGTAATTGTTTATTTTTTGTGTAGTTTTACTGTTTCCTTTTGTATTTTTTCTGTTAACTTTTAAAATGATTTCTGTGTTCTTATTTATGTTTTTTTAAATGTTTTCTTTGTAACATTTTTTTCTGTGTAGTTTTTTCCGACTTCTGTTGAATTTTGTTGTTTTCTATGTCGATTTTGTGCGTGTCTTTGTAAGATTTCATTGCAACATCAATCTCGTTGTCTATTTCCGATCATTGTCCTGTTTTATATGAGATATGTTTTGAGGTCATTGTACATATAGTTCAAGTGCATTACTAATTGTATCACTCTTTATGTACAACATTTTTTTGCTGCTTTTGTAAGACGCTAAGCTTTAAATGTAGTTTATATGTGTCAATTTTGACTGTTTTGTCCACATATTCTGAATATAATTCTGCTTTATATAAAATTATCCGTTCGCTGATTTGAAATTGCTGATTATCTAGCATTATTGTTGTTAGAAACATTCATTTTCTTTGTTTTTAGCGGACTTGTACATAGATTTGATTATGTGTCGGTTAGAAGTACAACAGAAGTACTCTTACCTTTCCACCAAAAGTACATATTTGTTATTGTATGTCTGTCTGTGAATAGAACATTTAAGTTAGTTTATGTCTGTGAGAAGTACTTGTGTGTCATGGTCGGTCTGTGAGCAGTATATGATCACACAATGGTCGGTCTGTGAGAACTACATGTATATGTCAATGTCTGTCTAAAGCACACATAGGTTCGTAAGTGTATTTTTTCTTGGAGATCCCGTATAACTATTACCGTTGCTACGGAGTTCATCCTTTGTACAATGCTCTGGATATATGACAAGTTATTTCTGCAGATATGGATTGAGCTATATAGGACAACCCGGTGCAATAAAATCAATCCTTCGCCTTGAGACGCCTTTAGTCTTTACTCAAAGTGTATTCTATACACTATTTCAATATTTGTTCTTCTCAACACATGCCATTAGACCACTTTGTGAGATGTAGAAATATTGTTTCTAAGCTTTGAAAAGATGAAAATCGGTGCATATCCTTTACAGAACGTAGCCATCCCACAGTAAACGAGTCGTTGAAAAGATACAGCACTTTTAACTATTACCAAACCGTGTTTTATTGCTATCCATTTTGGGTCATATGTATTCAATGTTTAAGACTTCAGCTTGGTCGAGTTTACTTCCACTGCCTGTCCGTTTTCTGTTTGTTTAAGCTATTTGCAGTCACCTGCAATGTCCCCATTCTCTTTCTCTCTCTCTCTCTCTTTTCTCTCTCTCTCTCTCTCTCTCTCTCTCTCTCTCTCTCTCTTTGTTGCAACTGTTTCTTCCCCTTTCAGCTCCCAAAGGAGCACAATTCTTCAACAAACTTTTTCCAGTTTTACCTCTCTCCTGCCATCCCTTCCAATTCTTTCCATGTTTTACCTATTTTTCTAATACCAGTCTCCAGCTCTCTTCTTCAGGTATGTCTAAATGCAGCTATTTATTGTGTGTTTAATGAAGTGCCTTGTTTCATACCAATATAGAATGATAACACTATTATTGTGGGAATTGTAGTGAGTATTTGTCAGTTAAACGTCTAAAAACAGTATGGAACGGAACTGATATGAAAACAAAGATCAGAATACTAAGAGCATGCATATTCCCACTGGCAACGTATGGGTGGGAAGCATGGACATTTAATAAAGCAGTGGAAAAATATAAATGTGCTTTTGGATTTAAGTGTTACAGAAGAGACCTTAGTATATCACGGATAGAGAAGATAACAAATAGATAGAAAATCAAAGAAAACTTGCTAATGCTACTAATAGGAAAGAGAACATTGAGGTATATTGAACATATAAAAAGACACGAAGGGCTGGAGAAGACCATTATGGAAGGAGGCATACCAGCAACGAGGAGAAGAAGAAGACCACGGAGAAGATGAATTCAGGATGTAACTGATGGTTTGAACATGACGTCTGCAGAGGCAGGACATTTGGCCTACGAGAGAGAGAGAGAGAGAAATTCCTAGAGACTGTTGGGGTTGCAAAGTTCTGCTCAGAACAAACTATTTCACAATGATGGTTTGTCTATCGGCAAAAGTAAAGAAGATCTAATAGTCGACGAGAGCCCATCCCGATGCGACTAGATGTTCAAATTGCTGAGAACCTCTTCTCGAAACTAGGAGCTTTGATAAAGGTCACTGAGCGTGTTAAGCATATCATTCTTCAACTGCACCAAGTACTTAACACATATCCTAATCTTATATCCTGTTGCACATTTAGAGACATTCTATTCTTCATGTACTACATTCAAATATATCTATGATCCTCTCTCTGCTTATCCACATTTCTTTCTCTGTAAATCTTCTTCTTCTTCGAACCGCTCCATATTGACAACTTGTTAACCAACTTTGTGATCTAAGCCTAAGAACGATTGTACGTTGTGCCAGTTATGCACCTACAAGTACGCTATATCGAAATAGGGGAAGACTGCAGTAAAACTTGGTAAATAGTGAAACACGTACAAACAAAGTACTATAGTTTTACAAAATACAGAAACAGTGACGATAAACAGCAACGTTTCGACCAACAAGGCTTTATCAAGCAAACGAACAAACAGGAGTGACAAATTAAAATGAAACACAAATGGACGACCAAATATGTTTATACGTTGATATTTGGTCGTCCATTTGTGTTTCATTTTAATTTGTCACTCCTGTTTGTTCGTTTGCTTGATAAAGGCCTTGTTGGTCGAAACGTTGCTGTTTATCGTCACTGTTTCTGTATTTTTAAAACTATAGTACTTTGTTTGTACGTGTTTCACTACAAGTACGCTAGCACATCCGATTCATTTTCCAGAGACCCCTAGGATTGTTGCTGGAGCTACGGAGTTCGTGCTTTGTGCAATACTCTCGGCAGGTAGCATGCCATTTCTGCGGAGAGTGACCGCGCCATATGAGGTAAAACCCGGTGCAATGAAGTCAATCCTACGGCTTAAAAACCCCTTTAAATCCGATTCCTACAATGCTTTTTATTTACTAGGGTAGCTTCGCTAGGCCCCTACTTTAGTCGCCTCTACGACATGTCTTGTAGGTCGCAGTGGTACTATTCTTTGCTTCTCTTGCCTGCCCTTGACATCCTCTGTAAATAAAATCCACAGAGAAAGAAACTCTTCAATGTTATGTACAACATACATACAGCATGGTATAGGGCCGAAGTGCAAGAACATAGGCACTTCTAGACCATTGAAGAATAATACGATGACTAAATGGAACACCGCATATAGTTGTGCCACTATGTAGGATTTTACTTTCAAGGATATGAGATTTAATTCATCTATAGAATGCTAATGCCCGCCTGCCCAGCGTGTTCGTAGCGCGTTGGACTGCGGGTGAGTAGCCCTCTGTGAGTGCGGTTTCAATACCTCGGGGCTGGCAGAAAAGCCACAGGTTCCCCAGATTCACGGTGTTCGTGGCACCGAACCGAAGGGTTACGATGTCCATGGCACCGAGCCGAAGTGCTTCTGGATCGGAAAAAAAAATAGAATGCTTGTTACACATTTTTGATAGTTATCAGTGAAGCTGGCAACGAAACATTAGAATCTATTCAAATGCAAATTATTATAATGCATTAGTTTCACTAACGGATGTGATTCCATTCAGGGCATGACCTGTGTGTATTTCAGTAGATGTCGAAGCGTATAAATGTTCATAGTATGCGTTTATTGTTCGTTATATATACATCTCTCGCCTGTGACGCTGCTTGCGTTTAGGGCAGCAACATATGCACATCATTCTTCTCTATTCTTGGCCGTCCTCTTTATTGTGTTCCAACTGTGATTCATTTTTGTCAGTTTCTTGTTCTCCTGTTCTCCTCCAAGTAGTTTTGTGTCTTCCACGTTGTCGTTTACCCTCTGACGTCCATCTCAGTCCAGTTTTTGGGTCAGAGTTAGTCTCCATGCGTATCATATGTTCAATCCATCTCCAGCAACTTTTATGGGTGCCGCGGTAGCGTAATTGTTAGTGAACTCGCTTCTCAAGGCTGGTGGTCTGGGTTAAACTCCCGCAGTGAGCGTGGATTTTTCCCGACCGCGACGGTTCTCAGGTCGACCCAGCCTCAACTGGGTACCAGACATGCTCTGGGAAAGTAAAGGCGGCCGGTGTGATGCTGACCACATCACCCATCGTGTGCCGACAGTCAATGAAAATACAGGCCTAACACTGTATTGCCCTATATACCACGAGGTATGAAAGGGTTCCTTTACTTTTTTCTGTTACTTATATTCTCTTGTTGATACTGTCCAAGCAGTTCTTAGTTAGAGATAGTATTTGGTCAGAAAATGCGTAAGATCTTTCGGAGACAAGCTGTATGAAATGTGGGAAGTTAGGGCATATCTTGTTCTGTTTATCTCCAGTATTATGATCTGTATAGTAAAGTTGATAGCACACAGCTGCTGCAGTATATATTAATTGTGGTTCTGATTCTGTATTGGGCTGATTTTTAGACCGTGTGAAGGGTCATGAACGCACTTCGTGCTGTATTCTCTCTCTCTCTCTCTCTCTCTCTCGCGAACATGTGCTATATTCAGAAGGCTTTTGATATCGGATCCAGTTTCACCCTCATGGCTGATAATACTTCTAAGATATGTGAAAGCAGTTGTATTTGGAATGGTTTTATAACCCAGTTTAATTGATGCTGGGGTGCCAATCTTCAGTCGTTATTTCTGTTTTCTATGATCGATTTTCAACCCAACCATCTGGCTATTCTGGTTACGGCAGCAAGTCTTTTCCTTTACATTTGTATGCGTGTGTGATAGAAGTGCTGACGACTTCTTCTTGAGGAACTGAAGAGTGTTCGACTATTCTGGGAGACCATAAAGAAAACAGCCAGAGACCGAGAAAAGTGGCGAACAACTGTTGAGGCCCCACGATTCACGAGAAGCGAAGTGCGATATCATCTGCAAAATTGAGGTCTTCCAGTGTGAATGTAAGTTATGACATGAATTAAGAATGCAGAAGATCAGACTTTCAGATGCGACTCTGAAATGGAATATGGGAGGCAAGTTAGGTATGGGAAGACCTAAAGACGACATGAAGACTAACAGTATACACAGAGAGAGAAGAGGCAGAAATGTCCTGGTTTGCTCAAGTCAGACCTGGTTGGAGTAAATGTATTGATAACTTAATCTTCCTTTGAAGTTTAGAGAAGTAAAAGTTTATTTTTACGGAAAAAAACAAAGGCAAAAGTAGTAAAATAGATGGCAATAAAATAGCAAAATAAAAACCATCGTTTCGACCAATGAGCTAACAAACAAACAAGCTAACAAACAGAAGAACAACAAATAAGATGATTAAAACATTCGAGGAAGGAACAGCCTGTTTATCATGGATTAACAATCGATCTCAATATCTGCCATATTGAGGTCATGACACATTGTCCTGTTCAGTGCACACAATTAGCTAAGACGAAGAGATACAGAAGTGTACACATACAAAACATATTGTAGTAGTTCCCAAACTGTGAGTCTAGGCGCACCAGTGTGCCCGGTGACATTCCTATGTGTGCCAAATGAAATCCCAGATCATGGACGGGCAACGCGGTGCCAGCGGGCAAACAGGGTAAAAAATCACCAAAACACATCAGGCCCACGCTTCTCATAGGCGGAAATATGATAAATAAAGATACGTAGTATTTTCAATTATTTTTATAATTCTTTGCTTTGTGCATCTTATTTATGAAGTTTTTGTGTATAGTGTGCCTATGATTTTTTGTAGGACTTCAAGTGTGCTACGATTTCAAAAGCTTGATAACCACTGATCTATTGTCTTATCTCCGGCTAAGTATTTGTCAACTTTAATCACATTTATTTCTAGTGTTGAGACTTATTTATATCGTTGACGTGGGTCGTGTCATCTTGACGACAGAGTACACAAAACATGACATTAATTAACTTAAAACAATATACAATAGTAATAAGTAGTGCAGTTAATAAGCCAAACAAACATAGGATAGATATAGGAATCAAAAATAGCGCATTGATGTATAGATGATGTCATGCTTCTGATTTGATATGATATGATGATGATGATGTGATATTTCTGATGTGATACCATAAAAGTGTATGATATCAGCGTAGATCTTTCCCTATATAGCTGTATCGTGGTTCCAATCCTTAATAGGATATATTTGTTGTGTTCATAATTTTGTGGTACAGGGAATCTGGTATTTATATACATATATATTCTTTTCGTACCTTATTTAACAGTTATGGTTTCTCATACCTATCTGACCTAACTTTATAGATAGCTGTGTCTTGGCTCCAATTCGTAATGGGATATATTTGTTGTGTTCATAATGTTGAGGTAAAATGCTTAGTAAAGGAATTTCTATTTATATCCTCTTCGTTAGAAAAAAGAAAGAGGAAATTGAGGTATTTTGGACATATAAAAAGACATGAAGAACTGGAGAAGACCATTATGGAAGGAGGTATGCCGGCAAAAGAAGAAGAGGATTGTTAACGGTTGCTGCTAGTGGGGGTCCATGCACACTCGATAATAAAAGCCAATGCTGTCGTTCAGAATTCATATATTTATTTGACGATGTTCATCATGACGACAAAAACACGCCTGTCTCATCTCAAGGGTTCAATTTTAGTCCTTGTTTACTAAAAGAATGTTGCTAATCCGTCACTACACAGCTACGTAAAAACGTCATTGTCTCGTTGTTATGTGTTGCGCCTCTGCTTAGAGAGTGCAACACATAGTCTCAACTATTAAATATCCAATTATACTACCTATCTATCTGACTAACTGTCCATTCCTCCGCTGCCATCTGGGGAACTATGACACACCCCTGGAGACCTCGCCGTCGCCCCGACGGCGAACTCCCAACAAAATCGCACAGGTAGTGTTCAATGGGGTGATTAGAGTGGTGAGAGCTGAAAGGGAACAAGTCACCTCACGTGTTAACGTGGCTCCACAACAACTAACTATAACAGCCAACCATGGTCGAAAAGAAAAGAAAATCCTGACGGGATCTCAGGAAGACCCAGTTGAACGAGCTAAATGGGAACTAGTCACCACACGTCGTTGAACGTGACTCGTCAACTGGTCATAGGTGACCATGGTTAACAACAACAGTAACCCTCTGTGCTCTTGTGCTGAAACCATAGTAATAGAAATTAATCAGCATAATTATAATTAATCTGGAAAATATGCGCCTATGATTCCGACGGCGACCCAAAACGAGATATATATAATGCAATAAGCGAGCAAGAAAACAATCGCTACGATATATATATAGTCTGAAATAAAATTAAGTTAATAATATACTATATGCCGAAGGAACAACTGTAAGAGCAAAAAAATATATACCTTAGCACATATGGCAATTAAAAGTACGAAAAGAACTAGAAATCGTACTTACTATATAAGAAGTAAAAACCAGTATGTATACATATAATTGAATGTTCCCTGTGCCATATGCAACACATCCATGCCGTTAAACTGCTATACAGGAACTGAGTCAAGAGCCATCAAGCCACTACCACATCCGTCTTCCTCCAGAGGCAGTAGCGTATGGCAGCATAGTCCATCAGAAACCCTTGAATTGCCAGTCGTAGCAGCATATACGTTTAAAACAATCGTCAATAATTCAGTTATAACTCACATCTGATGAATGATAGGCTTTACGTCCCAAAGCTGATAGAAGGAACAAGTAGGGCAGTTAATGACTCTAGGCCCCAAGGTCGATAGAGGTTAAGTCCGACTCCTATGGCATGTAATGACCACTCAAGGATGTTCAAAATATATGTAATTAGAAAGTCAGCATCGATGAAAATAACAACATATTCATATAGTCATCCGTACACCCGTCAAGAGGCGAAAATAGAAATACGAAAATATGGGAATACAGGAATATTGACGATACGCCAAGCACAATCATCAGAGATAAAGCGAAGATGATGTAGAAATGGCAGCAGGTGTAAAGAAATATATAAAATTAGTACTCGACTCACTTATTTTCTGGTCCACGAATGTATATAGTGACATTATGCCATATACGGGCAGATCTTGTTTCTCTTGCTGACACCATTGTTAACGGTTGCTGCTAGTGGGGTCCATGCACACTCGATAATAAAAGCCAATGCTGTCGTTCAGAATTCATATATTTATTTGACGATGTTCATCATGACGACAAAAACACGCCTGTCTCATCTCAAGGGTTCAATTTTAGTCCTTGTTTACTAAAAGAATGTTGCTAATCCGTCACTACACAGCTACGTAAAAACGTCATTGTCTGTTGTTATGTGTTGCGCCTCTGCTTAGAGAGTGCAACACATAGTCTCAACTATTAAATATCCAATTATACTACCTATCTATCTGACTAACTGTCCATTCCTCCGCTGCCATCTGGGGAACTATGACAGGAAGACCAAGGAGAAGATGGATTCATGATGTAACTGATGGTTTGAGCATGACGGCTGCAGAGGTCGGACATCTGGCCTATGAGAGAGAGAAATTCCGAAGGACTGTTGGGGTGGCAAAGCTCTGCTCAGGACAAGCTATTTGATGATGATGGTGATCCTCTTCGCATCCCGTTTGAACATAAGATTTCCACAATAAATTTCCATTATTGTTCTTCTGCCGCCTTTCTACCAATTGTTTATCTCGTCAAGCAAGAATATCTCCACTTCTTTTCACAATGTATCTCCATGTTTC
Source organism: Arion vulgaris (assembly GCA_020796225.1). Taxonomy (NCBI): domain Eukaryota; kingdom Metazoa; phylum Mollusca; class Gastropoda; order Stylommatophora; family Arionidae; genus Arion; species Arion vulgaris. Next base: position 23,380,719 of record CM036763.1, on the reverse strand, counting down.
CTGTAGAAATCTAATCATTATTTTCTCATGCGTCATCCATCGATATCGGAGAGCTGTCCTAGCCAATGCCTCTACACACACAATCCATCTTCTACTTTATTTTTTAATGATGGTGTCCAATGATGCGCAGTTTGTTCGTTCTAAAAGCTTTTTATTTGCTAAAGTATTTGTTCATAAAAACTGTTTTCGATTTTTTCAGTGACGGTTTATCGGTCGTTATGTTAAAGTCATACAGTGAGTTACTGTTAGTAAATTGACATTGATTCGTTTTTATTATATAATGTTAACCTGTTGCTATAATAAATTATATGTTTAGTTGTCACAAAATCTATAGACACCGTTGATCTATCTGAACGGCGACAGCACTCTGCCACGAGAGAGATTCCTGATTGCTTCTCTACCAACTAAACATTCCAACAAACCGTGGCCTAGGATAACGTAAGGTCGGTGGGCTCATGTTAAAATTCTTGGAAATAAGAGCCCAATAGTCTCGTGACATCACATTCCAGTATTGTTATATAAAGATAAATTCATTTTAAAAGTAACACAACATGCGATAATAAGATCATATTATGTTACAAATTAAGTTTAACATTAAGAAATATAAGTATTATTAACATTTTCCATCAATAAATAACCATGGACTCAAAGAACTGGGTAAAACTGCAGAAAAGCTCACAGTAGTCTATCAAACACAAAAACCAGCCACCATTAAACAGGAATTTTGTTTTTTCCCGTCTGAGCTAGTCGGCCTTATGTCGCCGGGGGCCATGCAACAAATAAACCACAACAAATAGTCAGAGCTTTCATGAACAGAGATCGCAAAAAGAAGTAGCCAAAAAAAATACCGCATTAGTGACATCTCACTTAACTAATGACTTATTGTAGTAACCGATGAATTTTAAATATGTATGAAGTCACGGAAAGCAAAGGCTAGCGCTCTTTCTGAATTCTAAGGTACCTCGTTAGATTTGTGAAGTTAAGAACGCGTTTCTGCAAAATGAGAGTCAAGGGCTTAACCAGAGCCAACTATAAACGTATGGCCTTCGGACTCAGGTAAGAATTATGGGAAATCAGACCCCAACTACACTACGTGACCTCGCATTCCAGTATTGGTGTATATAGACGAATTCGTTTTAAAATCGATACAAAATGCTAACTCGAAGCTCTATTATTATCAACAAGTTAAGTTTAACAATAAGGAATATCAATATTATGAATATTTTCACCAATAAATAACCATAGACTCACAGAATTGAGAAAAATTGCAAAAGCTTGCAGTGTTCTATCAAACATCTATATTTTCCGTCCCCCTTTTCTGATTTAGGTCAGAGAACCCCAAGCCAGTTGTCTGGCCTAGTTATCTAGAGTTGGCTGTGGTTTAACTCAACAACTGACTTCGTTGTGATTGTGTGTACAAATATAGAGTTGGTGTGGCTTAACTCAACAACTGACTTCGTGTTGGTGGTGTGTGTACATAATATATTAGAGTTGATTGTGGCTTAACTCAACAACTGACTTCGTGTTGGTGGTGTGTGTACATAATATATTAGAGTTGGCTGTGGCTTAACTCAACAACTGACTTCGTGTTGGTGGTGTGTGTACATAATATATTAGAGTTATGTGGCTTAACTCAACAACTGACTTCGTGTTGCTGGTGTGTGTACATAATATATTAGAGTTGTGTGCTTAACTCAACAACTGACTTCGTGTTGGTACATAATATATTAGAGTGATTTAACTCAACAACTGACTTCGTGTTGGTGGTGTGTGTACATAATATATTAGAGTTGTCTGTGGCTTAACTCAACAACTGACTTCGTGTTGGTGGTGTGTGTACATAATATATTAGAGTTGGATGTGGCTTAACTCAACAACTGACTTCGTGTTGCTGGTTGTGTGTACATAATATATTAGAGTTGGATGTGGCTTAACTCAACAACTGACTTCGTGTTGGTGGTTGTGTGTACATAATATATTAGAGTTGGTTGTGGCTTAACTCAACAACTGACTTCGTGTTGGTGGTGTGTGTACATAATATATTAGAGTTGGTTGTGGCTTAACTCAACAACTGACTTCGTGTTGCTGGTTGTGTGTACATAATATATTAGAGGTTCTCTGTGGCGTAGACGTTAGGTGTTCGCTTCATGTTACAAAGGTACTCGATTTGCTCTCTCGTAGAACCATCTGGATATTTTTCTAGAAATCCCTGATCTCAGTGTAGGTGAGGAGTCGGTAATGTGATATCTTCTTTGCAATGTATTCATTCTGGTGTATCCTTTGTTTGAACTTTTTTTGGTCGAAACCTCGCTGTGTATTGTTATTGTTTTTGTACTTTGTAAAACTACAATACTTTGTTGTTACGTGTTCCGTCATTCAAATAGTTTTACTGCAGTCTTTCCTTATATTGATAATACAGCACACGAGTTGCGACAGCTTCAGGAAAGCGGTTTGAATTCGCTTATCCTATACAATCCAGGATACAATTCGCTTATTCTATGCAATCCAACAAGAGAAGACGGCCTAAGGAGACCCTGAAACGAACTTTGCTGAGAGAGGCAAGAAATATCGGTCTCAGTTCCATGGAGGAGATTGAGCGAGTTGCCCAGGATAGAGCGGTATGGGGAAATTACCTGCAGGCCCTATGTAACGTATAACGGTACGAGAGGTATTATTATTATTATTATTATTATTATTATACAATCCAACAGCGTGCTCTCATAGAGGTAAATAACACACTGTAGGGACAGTGTGCGTAATGACTAGTTATAATACTGTACTAATGCAGTAATAGTGGGACGTATTAGCTTCTCGGACACAATGGGATTTAGGGTTCACTTCCACACTGGACGTTCCACACGCGAGGAAGGTAGTTGACCTTCCTATCTCCTGCACACTATGGCATAGCAATGTGAAGTGACAGCCACTTCGTTTCTCTGGGATCTGAAAAGGCTATGGAAACTTTTATTTTAGTAGTATGTCGTATTCATTATCAGTGTTTGTAAGCACATGATAAAATAATTCGTACGCATTGCATCGTCTATTTACTTTTAAACCGGTCCGCTAGCGTTCTACGTCCCTTTGTTCATGCCTTCGCACTACAATTCACCCATACACAACGCTATACTACGTTAACTGAACCTTATTTCATACATATATAGATTATCTATTCACAGCTACTTGAACACTGTACAAGCCGTTGTTCTGCTCTTCATGATTCTGCAGTGACATGCTATTGGCATATCCTGTGAAAGTCAATAAAAGTACACCTGGTGGTAGAAGACACTACTATCATACTAGACATATTGACAGTGTCACTGCTACAATGGTACAGAAACAAAGAACATGTAATACAAAGTCGTGTTCTCCTTTAGCTATCCAATGACATGACAAACTGATACGTGTTCTCATAAGATGGGTTTTTGTTTAACGAAAACTTCAGTGTTCTTATCTTAACCCTTTCGCCCTGTATTATTTTGACCTCTGGTCGCATTTATTTTGCGATTCAAATTTAACATTCAATGTCAATTAGTTTAATCCTTTATAACTCTAGTACTGTTTCTCTAAAGTATGACATATTATATATTAAATTATTGCTAATTGGATGTGGAATACATTAATATAATAATATTTTACATCAGGTGATATACGTTTCAGAAAATTTGATTATTGTAGCATGACTATTTTGAAAAAACAAAAAATCAGAAAAAATATTTTTACTCTCCGGTTTGTATTACATCTTAATATTCATAGATGTTTCTAGAAGTAGCAGTTAAAAGAAGATAATCCATGTGCGAACATATTCTATAAGTTTCATCTAACTAGGTGCAGTAGTTTTTATAATATTAACTTTTAGTGCGGACACGTCAATAAATGGAATGTGGAACGCCCATTCTTTAGATGCAATTATTACATTAGACTTACACCTATCGATACTACATTTCATAAATAATCAAATGTCATTATTACCATCAATTAAATCTTCTTCATTACTATCACAAGTTATAATTTGATCTAACAGTACTCAAGATTACACTGTAAACATCGTCGGAAACATTAACGTTTAAAAAAAAAAGTCTCGACTTGAACACGATAGTACACTGCTTTCCCTCTTTCAAATCCTTGTTAAATGGAGATAGTAATGTACCTACATATATGTACTTTCCGTTTCTAAAGATTTTTAACTTCAGTAAAGAGGTTCTGAAGATACATTCGTTTCCGTGAACAGACATCCAAAAGCCGATATATCAGTTCTGCGACATCATGAACATTGCTCTGAACCGATATATCGGCTCTGCAGTCCCGTTGGGTTAATTTAACGCATTCAGAAACGTCAGTGTTTATCAGTGAAGATCAAACCTAATTAGGTTACTAGTTCTCTCGAAACTTAATATAAAGATATAGAACTTACTAGACATGAATATTAAGTTCGTGGTCATATCTGAGAGACGTTATGCAAGCTACTTGATGATGATGGTCATATCTGACCCAAGTATAATTTATAATTATGATACGCCTTCCATATTGCGAACACCTTGACACAAACCTGTCTTGCTGAGTTGTTGTGTTATTGTCTTGATGTTCTGTGGATTTAAATAATTGCGTATTACATTCTTGAAGGTAAGATATATTACTTACTTTGTACTTACTGTATGTCGGGACCTGAAAAACGTGCTGTGCATTGTTTTGTATGTAGATATGTGGTTCGGGAACTGGAAAACGTACTGTGTATTGTTTTGTATGTAGATATGTGGTTCGGGAACTGGAAAACGTACTGTGCATTGTTTTGTTTGTAGATATGTGGTTCGGGAACTGGAAAACGTACTGTGTATTGTTTTGTATGTAGATATGTGGTTCGGGAACTGGAAAACGTACTGTGTATTGTTTTGTTTGTAGATATGTGGTTCCTTCTCATAGAACTTCTTTTCATTGACGATACTGTCCTTGTCGTGCGCATTGAGACTATCCTACAATTTCTAATCAACTGTATTTCCATGAAATGCAACCTATTTTCTCTGTGGGCGTCTGTAGCTTAAGCGGTAGTGAGCTCGATCACAACCCAAGCGTACCTGGTTCAAACTCCGCGGCGGGCAATTTGGAAGCAAATTTGTTCCTGTGATGACGAACAGCACAAATAGACCACACCGTTTAAAAGCAATGCAAACTACTGAACGTATATGGTGCCTAGAAAATCGACTTCGTTTACATGTCCGAGTATGCGATTTTCATTAAGGATATCCTACGATTTTCATTAATAAGTGTCTCCAAAATAGTGGGATTTTTTGTCTACAGGAAAGTAACACATCAACAAATATCACTTTAAATTGTAACCATCTAGATCCAGTTTAAATATTTTTGATATTTTGGTTCTATAGTTACTGCTAGCATCTCTCTTGATAAAGTAATCAACGTACGAATAGATAGTGCTGCTACTACAAAGTAATCAACGTACGAATAGATAGTACTGCTACTACAAAGTAATCAACGTACGAATAGATAGTACTGCTACTACAAAGTAATCAACGTACGAATAGATAGTACTGCTACTACAAAGTAATCATCGTACGAATAGATAGTACTGCTACTAAAGTAATCACCGTACGAATAGATGTGCTGCACTACAAGTAATCACCGTACGAATAGATAGTACTGCTACTACAAAGTAATCATCGTACGAATAGATAGTGCTGTCACTACAAAGTAATCACCGTACGAATAGATAGTACTGCTACTACAAGTAATCAACGTACGAATAGATAGTGCTACACAAAGTAATCAACGTACGAATAGATAGTACTGCTACTACAAAGTAATCAACGTACGAATAGATAGTGCTGCTACTACAAAGTAATCATCGTACGAATAGATAGTACTGCTACTACAAAGTAATCACCGTACGAATAGATAGTGCTGTCACTACAAAGTAATCACCGTACGAATAGATAGTGCTGTCACTACAAAGTAATCAACGTACGAATAGATAGTGCTGCTACTACAAAGTAATCAACGTACGAATAGATAGTACTGCTACTACAAAGAATCACGTCGATAGATAGTACTGCTACTACAAAGTAATCAACGTACGAATAGATAGTACTGCTACTACAAAGTAATCAACGTACGAATAGATAGTGCTGCTACTACAAAGTAATCACCGTACGAATAGATAGTGCTGTCACTACAAGTAATCATCGTCGAATAGATGTACTGCTACTACAAAGTAATCATCGTACGAATAGATAGTACTGCTACTACAAAGTAATCATCGTACGAATAGATAGTACTGCTACTACAAAGTAATCATCGTACGAATAGATAGTACTGCTACTACAAAGTAATCAACGTAGGAATAGATAGTGCTGCTACTACAAAGTAATCAACGTACGAATAGATAGTACTGCTACTACAAAGTAATCACCGTACGAATAGATAGTACAGCTACTACAAAGTAATCAACGTACGAATAGATAGTACTGCTACTACAAAGTAATCATCGTACGAATAGATAGTACAGCTACTACAAAGTAATCATCGTACGAATAGATAGTACTGCTACTACAAAGTAATCACCGTACGAATAGATAGTACAGCTACTACATTCGACAAATTATCAAAGAGAACGTGCGACATGACAAAATTAACATTGCAGAAAAAGATTCTGATATACCTAGCCAGTGCAATTTCTTTAATATATGGCTCATAAACATGGTCAGTTTTCAACAAAGTATGAGAGAAGACATTGCTCGCCTTCGCTGTATTAGCGAAATGATTGACATCAGAGTTCATGTGGTGCATGAGCCCGCAAGGAAAGCAAAGAAAAGTACCACTTCGACCTACAAGGCATGTCGTAAGAGGCGATTGATGTAGGACCTAGGAAGCTACCCTAGTAAATAAAAAGCATCGCAGAAATCGGATGTGCTGGCCCTACTTGTAGGCGCATAACTGGTCAGAACAGATTAACTGCACCAAGGAGAGAGAGAGAGAGAGTTGTGGAGAGACATGATTGCCTACGCCGAGAGGCATAGCACTTGGTTGATTGAATGGGTAAACTACATTGTATTCTGACGATGCGAGGTTGTTGAACTATGTACAGAATTCAGTATTGAGTAGACTACACTGTACACCGAAGATGAGAGACTTTATTCTTTAGATACTTCATTAATGATTAAACTACACTTAATGTCAAAGATGATTTCTAAATTATAGAAATTTCCCTAATGTGGTAGACTTTACATTCTAGATGAATCCCCATCTGAGAAATGGTCTTCACCACACAATATTGCACACCAGACAGACAGTTGAATCCTTTGATATGAAAGACTACCACAAAATAAGAGGACGAATAGAAAGGATGAATTTTCTTTGTTATTAAACCAGTAAGATACCCCAAGTGGTATGGTAGGCAGGTGAACATTGAAATCAAGTCAATAATGAGGGTAGTCTGATATGCAACTATATAGTAAAGGTTATTGATAATTAATTAACTTCTTCTTCTCTTCCACCATTTACTTTATAGAAGTCTTGTGGGAAATGTAGTGATCTTGTGTGTGCTTGTTCTAATACACTTTGTAAGCTGTTATTCATTTTCTTAAGCCTGCTCTTGATGCCGTCGCTCCATCTTTTGCGTCGTATTCCTCTTGCTCTGTACATTTTATACCTTTTCTGTGTGGCTCTCTGTTGTAGACGCTACAGAGCATTCTTATCAGATGTCCAAACGATTAAATGATTAAATTAACTGAATATACTTAAAAGGTTAAATGTACTTTCCAGTCTTCCAAGCTTGAATATGAGTCATTGTTAGCTTAGTAAATACAAGCGTAGGGCTCAGTCGCATTGTTAGCGTTACTGGTGTGTGAAACGAAATGCTATTTCTAATACAAAGCTTGCAGGTAGACATAAGGTATTCTGTTTGACATTTGTATCCATGTGAGGACAGGGGAGTGTTCCTTCTACCTGTCAATTTCTGGAATGTGGGCTCATTAACATTACTTACATCATCTTTATATGTCTATAGGTTCGCTATTTTCTATTTATTTATGTTTTTCTCTTTAGTTTACTATCGGTGTTTCCGCCTCTGCACGTGTGTGTTTGCGCTACCCAAGAGAGAGATTTACTTTCTCACTTACATCAATTTTGATGATAACATATTTGACATGTTAATAATACGTATCCTTGTTGAGTCATAGATCTGTGTTCTCTATAATATTTATCCCCACTCAGTCAAAGATCTCTGTAATAAGTATTCTCACCCAAGTCACATTTTTGTGTTCTACGTGTATTCTAGCTCTCGCAAACACATTTTAGTCTCCATGCCTATCTCTCATACGTTCAATAGCGATCAATGCATCCAAACTTCTCTTCAGTAAACAGTATCTTACCTACTTCTTCTCTGCTTAATAACAACCACAAACCTCCCAAAACGACCATTTCTTACCATTATACAATCATTTCTTTACCATTATAACAATCATCTTACCATTATACAATCATCTTACCATTATACGATCATCCATAGGCCCTTTAGAGCATAGGTTCTCAAACTTTTTCGGACCACCGTCCACTTTGCACGACATAATTTTTGTGACGCCCCCTTCCCATTATAACAGTTTGTCAACGCCCACCCTCCCCACATGTATACTGCTGTATTTTCTATTTGACATAGACAATTTATATATATATATATATATATATATATATATATTAATATATATATTTATGTCATACATGGTCAATTTTCAAATGATTATATGCATGAAATAGAAAATTGATGAAAAAATGGATCGTGTAAGACGGACATAAGATGAATTAAAATGCAGAATTTAAATTTTAAATGATTATTCAATCGCAAAATCACGAAAATAATTTATTTAAAAATATATATTATTAATTTCTACTTTAAGGAGCCACCGACCCTAATCGCCTGAACGCCCCCCATGCTTCTGAACCTACTATCGCACTGGAGGGGGGTCGATACCGCCCACTTTGGGAACCCATGATTTAGAGAGACAGTCGAAACAATACCTATCGTTAGATTCATTAAAATACACAGACTCAAAAAGTTTCGTCACATGGTGAGAATGACCCCGACTACACCAGTTGCACGAGCGTACAACCTGAAAATGGAATCACTAAGAGGAAGGGACAGACTAAGAAAAAGATGGATTGATGAAGTCACAGACATTTTTAAACTCCACAATACCACAGCACATCCAATCAACTGAGCTCGCCCTATCTCGGAAACCGATCATCAGTTAAAACATGCGATGACTAACGGCATAAAGAAGAGAAGAGCAAAAGAAAGAAAGATAGACTCTTCATTTGAGTTCAAATCTTGAACATACTCCAACTTGAACATACTCCAACTTGAACATACTCCAACTTAAACATCTACTTATTATTCCTTTAGTGACATATTTTAAGCACTGTAAGAACATACAACATTCTGCCTGTATTTGCACTGTGCCGTTAGCTAATGTTTGCTCGGGAAGATAAATACAGTTATAACAATTCTGTTTTATTTTTGGAAGATCAATCACCCATGTGTTGCCGGGGCCCACAAGGGGAGCAAAGAATAGTAACACTGTCACCTACAAGGCATGTTGTAACAGGCGACTGAGGTGTACGCTACTCTAGTAAATAAAAGCGTCGCAGAAATCGGATGTGCTGGCCTATTTGTAGGCGCAGAACTGGCACAACGTACAGTCGCTCGTAGGCTCAGATCACATAAAAATCACAATGTGGTTAACAAGTGGTCGATATGGAGTGGAAGAAGAAGAAGAAGAAGAAAAGATATAGACCCTCAACAATCTAATGACAATTTAGCTCTTAGTTTTTGGACATCTGGGATTGTTTCGAAACAATGTGGGAGTTACTTTACCTGTCCGTGGGAAAAGTTGACGCCATTATTTCCCATCTATGTGTGCTGTCATATACACATTACACATTCGTAAATCGTTCTATTTGACAAAGGAACGAGGAAGCGATAGATAATTAAAAAAGATATCCATGTTTTGACTTGCAGGTAAACGGTAATTAAGGGGCGGGCATTGCACGGGGAGGTAATAACATTATCATATCATTCATACAACAGTTGTCGTTACTGCTTGTAATACCGCTTTTAAGGCGGTGAAGGACGGGGGACATGCGCTTGTGGAATTTAATGGCTGCATGCTTAGTGCAGTCGACTCGAAACTGTTGAAGTTAGGATGTTTCTGTATGCCCCGACATAAAAAAACTACTTAGCCTTATCGTGGATTGAACCCGGATCTACCGCATGAGAAATGAAGAAATGAAAATTGTGGCATATCCTTTACAGGACGTTGCTATCAACCACACAGTAAACTAGACGTCGATTTGTAAGGCACTACTTATACGTTCAGTGGTTTGTCATTGGTTTCTGAAAGGTGAAGTCTTTTTTTTACCGTTCATAAAAATCCACGAAGAACAAATTTGCTACCAAATTTACAGCCATGGAGTTCGAACCTGGTACGCTTGAGTTGTGATCAATCTCACTACCACTTAAGCTACAGCATGGGGGCCGCGCTCTAGTCCATTCGGCCAGACGACAGTAACCTGACTATGTCGCCTGCCCAGCGCGTTCGTAGCGCGTTGGACGACGGGTGACAAGCCCCCTGTGAGTGCGGTTCAATTCCGCGTGCTGGCAGAAAAGCCACATGTTCTCCAGATTTGCGGTGTTCGTGGCACCGAACCGAAGGGTTACGATGTCCATGGCACCGAGCCAAAGAGCTGAAATCTCAAGTGCTTCTGGATCGAAGAAAACAAAAATGTAATACACAACCTTCATACAAACTATAAAGATGGTGGTTGCAATTACAGGACAAGCAATCAAAGTTGTAAAGCGGTAGAAAGTGTACAATAAGCTATTTGTTGTAAAGCAACGTGAGCAGATTACTTGCCTGAGAGATCTTGTGTAAAGGAAATGGTGTGGGCGCCTGTATTCCAACCCGGATTTGTTCATTTTTAATTTCTTTATACTGTATTTTTGTCCCTTCTCTTGTTTTCAAAGTTAGCGAGAAAACTTGTATACATTTAAAACGAGCATTTCCTTTTGAGTTTTTAGTGTGTAGCGTTTCGGTGTTGCCGAAAAATCACCGTCTCTGCCATAAAGACTGTTGGCTCATGCGTATCGTCAAAAAAATCCGCGCTTCTCGTGCAGATCCGTGAATAGTATGGGTATAACCATCGACTTGTTTCATTTATTAGTCGGCAGACACGTAAATGTTGAAGTAACCTTGTCGATTATATAAATCAAATTGTAACATATAGAGTTGACACATTATTATTTGGTTAAACCATTCATATTATCTGCTGGGGGTCTATATAGAGAAGTTGTTAAGACGTTTACTTGTCGTTCTGAAAGTTGTACGTTCGAATCTGGACCGAGATACATTTGCAATTTTTGTAATTAGATCCTTACGATTGTTACCGGAGTTACAGATTCGTGCTTTGTGCAACAACCGGTAGATGGCCTGCCATTTCTGCCGACAGTGACTGAGTCAAATGGGGAAACCCGGTGTAATTAAATCAGTCCCCTTTATACTCTTTTTTAGATTTATTTGCCAGTTCTTTTTTTTTTACTTTCGGCAAACTAAGGGCATATGGTGCAGTTTAAACTTGCCTAACCCGTGTAGGCTAAAAATCTTTCACTATGAAACCAGGACGATGTATTTGTAATGTTTTATACAGGATTAAGACTGCCGAAGCAGGCACTTTCAACCAAAGAAAGGAAGTCATTTTTGTTTTATCAGGACGTGTTGGTGAAACAAATAATGCTGAACTCATTAAATCCAAAATATGCTGCAGAAGACCCAGGTGAGATGAGGCAGTCACATTGTGCGGGTGCTGGATAAACGCATCCAAGACCCAGGTGAGATGAGGCAGTCACATTGTGCGGGTGCTGGATAAACGCATCCAAGACCCAGGTGAGATGAGTCAGTCACATTGTGCGGGTGCTGGATAAACGCATCCAAGACCCAGGTGAGATGAGGCAGTCACATTGTGCGGGTGCTGGATAAACGCATCCAAGACCCAGGTGAGATGAGGCAGTCACATTGTGCGGGTGCTGGATAAACGCATCCAAGATCCAGGTGAGATGAGTCAGTCACATTGTGCGGGTGCTGGATAAACGCATCCAAGACCCAGGTGAGATGAGGCAGTCACATTGTGCGGGTGCCGGATAAACGCATCCAAGACCCAGGTGAGATGAGGCAGTCACATTGTGCGGGTGCTGGATAAACGCATCCAAGACCCAGGTGAGATGAGGCAGTCACATTGTGCGGGTGCTGGATAAACGCATCCAAGACCCAGGTGAGATGAGGCAGTCACATTGTGCGGGTGCTGGATAAACGCATCCAAGACCCAGGTGAGATGAGTCAGTCACATTGTGCGGGTGCTGGATAAACGCATCCAAGACCCAGGTGAGATGAGGCAGTCACATTGTGCGGGTGCTGGATAAACGCATCCAAGACCCAGGTGAGATGAGGCAGTCACATTGTGCGGGTGCTGGATAAACGCATCCAAGACCCAGGTGAGATGAGGCAGTCACATTGTGCGGGTGCTGGATAAACACAAGACCACGGTGAGATGAGGCAGTCACATTGTGCGGGTGCTGGATAAACGCATCCAAGACCCAGGTGAGATGAGTCAGTCACATTGTGCGGGTGCTGGATAAACGCATCCAAGACCCAGGTGAGATGAGGCAGTCACATTGTGCGGGTGCCGGATAAACGCATCCAAGACCCAGGTGAGATGAGGCAGTCACATTGTGCGGGTGCTGGATAAACGCATCCAAGACCCAGGTGAGATGAGGCAGTCACATTGTGCGGGTGCTGGATAAACGCATCCAAGACCCAGGTGAGATAGAGCAGTCACATTGTGCGGGTGCTGGATAAACGCATCCAAGACCCAGGTGAGATGAGTCAGTCACATTGTGCGGGTGCTGGATAAACGCATCCAAGACCCAGGTGAGATGAGGCAGTCACATTGTGCGGGTGCTGGATAAACGCATCCAAGACCCAGGTGAGATGAGTCAGTCACATTGTGCGGGTGCTGGATAAACGCATCCAAGACCCAGGTGAGATGAGGCAGTCACATTGTGCGGGTGCCGGATAAACGCATCCAAGACCCAGGTGAGATGAGGCAGTCACATTGTGCGGGTGCTGGATAAACGCATCCAAGACCCAGGTGAGATGAGGCAGTCACATTGTGCGGGTGCTGGATAAACGCATCCAAGACCCAGGTGAGATGAGGCAGTCACATTGTGCGGGTGCTGGATAAATGCATCCAAGACCCAGGTGAGATGAGGCAGTCACATTGTGCGGGTGCTGGATAAATGCATCCAAGACCCAGGTGAGATGAGGCAGTCACATTGTGCGGGTGCTGGATAAACGCATCCCAAAATCGCTGATGTATGGCGAACTTTATATCGGGGATGGGGGAGGGAGGGAGGGATTTAGAGAAAAGACCATTTGATGGACAGAAAAACAGCTTTTTCCGATCCAGAAGCACTTGAGCTTTCAGCTCTTCGGCTCGGTGCCATGGACATCGTAACCCTTCGGTTCGGTGCCACGAACACCGTAAATCTGGAGAACCTGTTTCTTTTCTGCCAGCCCGCGGAATTGAACTCGCACTCACAGAGGGCTTGTCACCCGTCATCCAACGCGCTACGAACACGCTGGGCAGGCGGGCAAAAAAAAAACAGCTTTAAAGACACTCTTAGAGTGTTTTAAAATACTTCGATATAGACACTACAAGCTGAGAACCCACTGCACAAAAGCGTTAAATGTCACTATGAAATAGCAATTCGCACAGTTGAGAATCGTCGTACTGCTAAGCGCAGAGAGAAGGAGTTATGCCAAAAGACAGAACACGCACATGTCCAAACTTGATTAGGTATGCCTCACCTGTGGTAGGATATTGAGTTCAAGGTTTGAAATCTAAAATCACCTTCGTACACACAAGAAATGTGCAACAACACACGTCTAAGGCTGTTATTCTCATCGCTGGGCTATTGACGGCTATTATTAACCTAAACTAGGCTGTCTGTACTGTATACTGATACCCTGTTCCTCACATACTGTCCCTGTAAAAGACGCTATTGACCGTATTACTTATCCTCCTTTGATGGCTAGCCTTAGGACGTTTATATATACGTTTTCCCATCACTTCTAAAGACGCATTAACACGTCGTTTTATCTCTCATTGTGGGTTAAAGACGTGTTAACACGTTATACATGCTACGCCACTGCTATAGCGTACATTCACGTTTGTGACCTAGAAACAAAGAGTAGCTATTTTTAGCTCAGCCTTCAGAAAGTATGTAGCAGCGAAAGGGTTAGCTGTTCAACGTATATATTTGGTCGCATCTGACTAGGGACTGTAGAGGTACCGGCGCCGTGTGGAAATTGCAGTAATAATAATAACGTAATATTAATAGTAACAATCCTTCTGATGTTGGAGTAATGTTCGGTCCGTCTGAATGGCGAGGGACACTGGTGATATGGAAATCAATCATTCACGCAAAAATCAGTTAGATGTGCCATATAAAGTGCCATGACAATACTTGAATTTATAGCGGTCGAGCGGAGACAACAAAATAGTAACATTAATTTAAAAAAAAATTATAATAGATAAAAGATGAATCCTGACTAAACGTTTACATTTTTTAATCTATGTTTTTACGACAAAATATTGGTTATTGGAACTGACGTCATTGAAATCCGGGCAGACCCATAGGTGCTCAGTCTCTCCCAACAGATATTGAAGAGTATGCATACTGATGGTTCCTGTGGCTCGCTGATTAAACACACCTCTCACTCTGCCTCTTAGGCATCCAGTTCGACTTGAACAACGAGTAACTCCAAACTGCCTAAATCGCTTGATCGATTCAACATCGATTTTAGTGTCCTCATCCAACAGACAGTCGCGAAGAGACAAGAATATCCCCTTATCCATCTTCAACTCCCCAACAATCAATGCTGTTGATGCAAGCGTGTCCGCTCTCTCATTACCGTAAACACCCGCATGCCTAGGACAGTATATCCACGTAAACTGATGGAGGTAAGAAACTTATGTAGACGACATCCACTCATACCGAAACCTGCCCTTCTGAATCTTGTGAAGCATCGACTGAGAGTCAGATACAACAACTGCCCCAGTAAATGAAGTTCCGGTAGCAACAATCTCATGCCAACACTGTCCACGACTCTTCAAGGCACGCATCGGACTGACAAGTCACCTACGTGTCCATTGACTGATACTACATTTTTTTTTGGATGAAGTAACTATGTGGTTATAATCATATTTGATTGACGAACATTATTATTATTAAATGAAGTCCCAGAGATCCAATGGAGGGCAGCAGTAACGGCCTCAACCTCCATCCTCAACCTCCATCCTCATACTAGAAGTAGTTGTCCTGTATGCCCCACTTCGCTCTGCAACAACCATGCGCATTAGCCAAGAAACCCCATCCGGACTTCTCACCACGTTGAACCGACCCATCAGGATATACAACAACATCATCATCCCTTGCATTATCTTCTATCAGCTCTTAACTGCGAGATCAGCCTTCATGTTGCCCCAATCTCTACATTCTCTTCCAAGAGTAATGATAACGTTGAGATAGTTGGTCATGCTACCATCTGTTGGGATCCATTCTTCCCCTTTTGATATCAAGATCACAATGTGAACGACTCGAACGGGTTCAGAATGAAGGTATGCGTATAGTCTTGCGCTGCACTAGAGATACCCCCATTATGAAGATGAGATATATGCTTGGCCTTCTGTCACTACGCTCCCGTCATGCAATCGCCCAAACCAAAGCATATATGCGGGTTACTTTGGATAAGAGACATCCACTACACAAGAACACTAATGATGTTAAAGGCACGAGAATCAAGCGTGGCATGTCGTGGATGGCCCAGGCTGAGAAAACAATTGGCCAGGTGACTACGGTTGCGACCCTACGACAAAATATATGTTGTGCTTACGACCATTAGGACAATAAACATATATGTGCTTACGACAAAACATTGTTTACTACGAACACAAAAATATATGTTGTGTTTACGATTATAAAAAAATATATGTTGTATTTACGACAAAAATATATGTTGTGTTTACGATAAAATATATATGTTGTGTTTACGATAAAATATATGTTGTATGACTTATACGATAAAATATATGTTGTGTTTACGATAAAATATATGTTGTGCTTACGATAAAATATATGTTGTGCTTACGATAAAATATATATGTAAATATAGTGCTTACGACAAAAATATATTTTGTGCTTGCTGCAAAAAATGAAACATTCTGTTATTCAAAGATACTTGTTGTCCTAAAATTCAGATTAACGTTAACACCGACGACGGAGTAAAAATAAGCGCCAGGAATGTATCACACATGCACTATGGCGCCGCTTTGGACAGTGATGCCTTAGTTAAGCCTTATGGTGTCTAGAACTAACTACAGTTTTAATACTAGAACAAAGTTTTGAATAATTTGCTTTGTTTGTTAATAATTATTAGAAAATATTTTACTTGTAATTCAGCTCGATATACGTTCAGCAGGGAAGACACAGATTGGCATATTAAAACACTAAATAAGGTAGTTGTGTAAGGTATATAACGCAGGTACACCTGTCGAGTCTGTGTATCGTGTGATACGGAGACCATTTTCTTGTGTTGACAATAGCAAGGTTGGTATGAAGGTCGAGGTTTTGTGTTAGCTAGTTCAGACATTTTATCTCTGGGCTTGGTTGTGGTTCATGTAAATCTAAACTTAGATTCGTGTCAGCTTCATTTGATTAGATTTGGTAATGATGGCAGGATTCTGATATATGTTTCTATTCTATTGGAACTATTACAAACCTATGTGCACAGGATTGTGTAGTGTTTTTATCACGCATTTTAACAATGCGATGTACAAGTGATTTCATTTAATTCTTAGACTTTGGATAATTAACACAAACAAACAACCTTTGTGGCCGTTTACTGAAAATGCTAATATTATTGTTTTTTTCTAAGTGTGTTACGAGAGATACGTAATGAAACGATATCATTAAAATATAACACGCAAAAAAAATCCCAGCAAAATTTGACAATGTACCTAAAGAGTCTAAAGCCGAAGGATTGACTTCCTTGCTTCGGGTTTTAAATCATATGGCTCGGCCCTTTTCTGCAGAAATGACACCTCATCCGTCGAGAGTATTGCACAAAGTACAAACTCGGTAGCTCTGGCATACTTCCTAGTGTCTCTAGAAAAAATGCACTCGTGAACAGAGTTGCTCGGTTCTTATTTGAGCCCACGACTTTCAGAATGCAAGACAACAGCTTAACTACTTAACCACAGAGATCTTGGCAATGTATCTAGTTTGTACTAAACATGAGTTGGTAATACGGTAATACTTTGTAATCTCATTTGGTGCATAGACTTTTAACTAACTCATGTTAAGTCTCTCTTACAACTGGTACAGTTATTACTGTGCCAGTATTTGACTTGTTCATTGTTGGTTGGATTTTGTAGCTACAACTTTCTGATGGATAGCTAATCCCTAAGACCCAACACTACCGTAGCCGCCTCTTACAACACGTCTTGTATGTAGCAGTGTTACTAGATAGGGCGTCTTGGACATGAGTTAAGGACACCTGATTCCTACCAAGAGCTTATCAGACTTTTGGCTACATCGTACCGGGATGGTTGTTTCACTTTGTCCTAAACACTTTCCTTATAGTACAAATACCTCAATACACTAGAAGTACGCTATAGACCACCTCTACCAAAAAAGAAAATAATGTACAGTGGGTAGTCAGTGTTTAGAGTGTCACGGACTAGAGAGAATTAATACGAACAAAGCGAATGTTTTATGTTGAAATATGAAAATGTTCCAGCTGTGATGCAAACTAGAATCACAACGTACTGGCAATAATTGACTCAAACCACTAAATTGTATATAATTAATTGTTCTAGATCATAGATTCCCAAACTTTTTTCGTTACTGCCCACTCTGGAAAACGCTGTTCTAGATTCTAGTGGGACAGAGTCACGATATCGTAGCAGTTTGTGCATATGCTTCTATCTCTCCGGATATGCCCGTCTGCCCAGCGTGTTCGTAGCGCGTTGGACTACGGGTGACTATCCCCCTGTGTGTGCGGGTTCAATTCCGCTGGATGGCAGAAAAAGCCACAGATTCCCAGATTTACGGTGTTCGTGGAACCGAACCGAAGGGTTACGATGTCCATGGCACCGAGCCGAAGTGCTGAAAAACTCAAGTGCTTCTGGATCGAAAAAAAAATGTCTCCGGATCAGATTTTCCTGTGATGGGAACTTCTCCAGTCCTAACGATTCTTTGGCCCACCCAGACTCAATTGGATACCAGTCAAGCACTGACAGAGTACTACTGGTCAAAGAAAAACTCGGACTTAACACCGTATCTCCAATATGCTTTCCTGTATGAACAATGATTCTTTACGGGTAATTTTGTGTCTAGAAAGCGAAGAGAAATAGAAGAAGAAAGAAGTATGTCATGTGTTATTAGAAGAGGTCATTGAAAATGTAATGTGTTATTAGAAGAGGTCATTGAAAATGTAATGTGTTATTAGAAGAGATCATTGAATGAAGAAAAATTTTGTAATGTGTTATTAGAAGAGATCATTGAAAATGTAATGTGTTATTAGAAGAGTCATTGAAAATGTATTATTAGAAGTCATTGAAATGTAATGTGTTATTAGAAGAGGTCATTGAAAATGTAATGTGTTATTAGAAGAGGTCATTGAAAATGTGTTATTAGAAGAGGTCATTGAAAATGTAATGTGTTATTAGAAGAGGTCATTGAAAATGTGTTATTAGAAGAGGTCATTGAAAATGTAATGTGTTATTAGAATAGGTCATTGAAAATGTGTTATTAGAAGAGGTCATTGAAAATGTAATGTGTTATTAGAAGAAGTCATTGAAAATGTAATGTGTTATTAGAAGAGGTCATTGAAAATGTAATGTGTTATTAGAAGAGGTCATTGAAAATGTAATGTGTTATTAGAAGAGGTCATTGAAAATGTAATGTGTTATTAGAATAGGTCATTGAAAATGTTTGTTATTAGAAGAGGTCATTGAAAACGTAAAGTGATGAGAGAGTATTAATGTAACTTCTTGAGTGAGTAATTTCTATGACTACATACCGACCACTAAAGGCTGGAGGTTTATAAAATACGTCATGCGGAACTAAATATGTGCTGGATGTTGTAACACAGCACTTGAGTTTCTAACATTCTACAGTTGTGCGAAATTCAAGTTTATCATCATTATCATGAGGCTGTTAGCATATGCGACCAAGAATCTCGACAAACTTCTTTCTAACATTGGTGTTTGCAATCTAATCCTATGTTGTCCACTAGCCTGTGTTATAGAGTCACAAACTATCTCATCTCTTTGTCGACCCATGTCTGTTCGTTCTTCTATTTTGTAAGGTATCACAAAGTATCCAAAATTAGTTAAACTGTCATCGCCATTTGAAAAGAGACAGATATGAACATCCAAAGAAATAACTACTAAATCTAAGAGTCGCAAAGTATTTATATACAGGGTGTTCAACTTAAAAGCAGCCTGTGAATGGAGCTAATGTGGCATATATGTATGGAAATGAGAAGGTTCAGTTATGACGTAGTATAGGTCAAGGTTGTGTGATGGTGTGTAATTGTAGTGCAGGAAGGGACGATGAACAAATGTGACGTAGGACAAGCTAGTCAGAACCGGTTTAAATAATAAATAGACGAGATGCGTACCTGGCAAATTTCTATTTATGACTGGGGCTGCTTTTAAGTTGAACACCCTGTATATTCGCTCGTTTGTTCGTTTTCTTTAATCTTGTTTTGCCACACGACGTCCGAATAAGAAGGGATTTCTAGAACAGGCGTTTTGTTTCCTAAAATGACAATAATTTAGGACCGTTAGGGTTTAATTGTATAATATCTGCTGTATAAAAAGTGACTTTCCTCCCTTCAGGTGTATCCTTTGCTTGAGAAATGCCTTTTGGTCGAAACGTTGATGTGTATTGTTTGCGTACTTTGTAAAACTACAATACTTTGTTTGTACGTGTTTCGCCATTGCTACATAGTTTGACTGCAGTCTTACACCATAACGATAGCATTTCACAAATAGTGTTAGCATCAGTTGAGTCAACAAATATGTTGTGTTTTTCCACCGGGATGGGGGAAGGGGGGCGAGGCTCGCAAGGGTAGAAAAGAATAGTAACACTGTGACCTACAAGGCACTGTGTCACATTACTTTTATAATCTCTGTAGCTCATGCGCTTGTCAACTCGATCACGAACCCAAGCGTACCTGGTTCAAACC
Organism: Arion vulgaris; assembly: GCA_020796225.1. Taxonomy (NCBI): domain Eukaryota; kingdom Metazoa; phylum Mollusca; class Gastropoda; order Stylommatophora; family Arionidae; genus Arion; species Arion vulgaris. The sequence continues at coordinate 23,360,347 of CM036763.1, read as the reverse complement.
CCACGGTGGGCAAGTTTGGAAGCAAATTTGCTTCCGTGGGATTTTACAAAAGGTAAAATAGACCTCACCGTTCAGAAAGCAATGACAAACTACTGAACGTATAAGTGGTGCCTAGAAAATCAACGACTCATTTACTGTGGTTGATGGCTACGTCCTGTAAAGGATATGCCACGATTTTCATTCAATAGGGATACGCCTTTGCAAACATTCGCCACCATTTTGTTATGTGTCGACTGAGGGAGGGACCTAGAGAAGATACCCAAGTTATTAAAAACGTGTAGAAATCGGATGTGCTGGCTTACTTGTAGACGTATAACTGGCACATCGTACAATATCGTATAGGCTCAGATCACATACAAATCATAAAGAGCGGTTTAACAAGTGGTCGATATAGAGCGTTCGAATGAGAAGAAGACGCTGTGTTTTTCTTTCTTGAACTGTCTAGTTAGGAAAATATCATCGTAATTATTCTTACATGCAGATAGCTTGCTGATGTCATTAACCTATTTTGCCCACAGCAGACATGACATAAGTATAGTGCATAGCAATGCCTTACATGAGATATGTTGGTATCACATTTATTTCGTTACATCCCGCTGATATGCGATAATTTAACCGCAGCTGATTTCATTTCGCAATATGATATGCAGATCTGATCACAGATTGTCAGCGAATCGATGATTTGTTCTATCGGATCGAATTAGTTTTGTCAGACGCTTATGAAATGGTGATTGTAATATGCATTCTATGAGTGTTTTAACGTTTTTTTTGGTGCACGACTTTCTCGCAGACAAATCTTGTATGTTCAGTGTTCATTTGAATATTCTTCTTCTTTGACGAACGCTCCATATCGACCACTTGTTAAACACTCTTTGTGATTTGTATGTTATCTGGGTCTAATAGCGATTGTGCGTTGCGCTAGTTAAGCGCATACAAGTAAGCCAGCACATCCGATTTCTGCGATGTTTTTTTTACTAGGGTAGCTTCCCTAGGCTCCTACCTCAGTCGCCTCTTACGACATGCCTTGTAGGTCGCAGTGTTACTATTCTTTGCTTCCCTTACGCGCCCTGGCAACACATGGGCGCATTTGAATATTATTTTCTTCCCACAGTGGGCGTGTTATTTGCATAGTTACTTTGATGTCAAGAGGGATAATAGGCTGGTTAATATCAGGACTAGTTAGGAAGGTTCAGATTTATAATGCCTTCTAGAGAGAACAAATAGATTTATCTAGAAAGTACTCAGAATAAAAGGAAAATGATTGATGCTACAAAAGGAATGAGAAAATTGAAGTATTTTAGACATAAAAAAGACACAAAGGGTTGGAAAAGAGGAGAGAAGGTAGACCACGGACAAGATGGATTCATGATATAATTGATAGATTTGAACATGACCTCTGTAGAGGCGGGACATCTGGTCTATGAGAGAGAAAAATTCCGAAGGACTGTAGAGGTGGCAAAAGTTCTGCTCAGGACAAGATATTTGATGATTATTAGTTTCAATATGATAAGTTTAGCAAATTTGACGCTCTTAATTAATATGACATACACGGTTTTTGCAAAGTTGAGACTGTACAAAATAATTCATAAGACAATTAGTGTAGATCTTCTTCTTCTTTCTTTCATTCATCGTTCAGGGTATGCTAAGACTTCTTTCTCTAGTACCCGTGAGTGCGCCTCTTATGATGTGTCCTTTTCTGCAGTCCATTGTTTGCGTAGGTAACATTTGTCCATAACACAATGTATCTGAATAGAAGTTCTCATTACAGTGTACTGTTTGACGGTAGTCGAGTTACATGGCCGAACCATTTGGTTTATCGTTTCTTAATTTGCTCAACAAATAAACATGGTACAGGTATTAAGAACTTCCGAAAAACAAATAGACAAACACGGGACTCGAACCACTTACCCAAGTCCTTACGACACCAATCGCCTAGCCTAACAATACGAGCGTTTTTACGTACACAACTAATATGCTCTAGCTTTGGTGTTGCTCTTACCAAGTCTCGAATAGTCTCGCTTTTGAAGCAATATTCATTAGAACAGATTAAAATAAAATTCTACATAAATATCTTTACCATCTTCAAAATTACATCGGGACCCTCGCCGGTGCTACGGAGCTCGTGCACTGCAGCTGAGATCGTCATTATAAGAAAGAGATCGGAGTATACGGTTACACACCGAAGTGCAATGATGATGGTCCTATCAATAAATCAATCATACCTGACATGGGTGGGCACATATTGTAAGAGCAATAACTACTTGTATCCTGACATGGGTGGGCACATATTGTAAGAGCAATAATACTTGAATACATAAATATAGAAAATGTCCCGTAGTTTTCTTTCAAACATTATGGTAAGAAGTACCTATCACTTCACATTTCTAGAACCTAGTGTGGAGGAGGTAGGAGTGCCAGTTCCTTTTCTCACGTGTGAAACGGCGAGTCTGGGATTAAACCTACAACATTCCTGTGTCCTAGTTGATAGTCAAACGCTTATGTATTACATTAGCCTGTACCACATATTGTTATATATATATTATATAATAGCCGTCCATCGCAAGCGATGATGACAACAATCTCAGACGTGTACTGTTGCACCTCTCTGATGTGTGCGGAGGTGACTGTAGAGTCCAATCCTAGAACAGAATCCCGACCACAGGTGGGGCATACATGATCAAGGTTAGACATGTGCGTGTTGTGTGCTCTGTCTTTCGCGCTGCTCGTTTTCTCTGTGACTCAACAATACGATGGTTCTCAGCTATTCGGGTTCCTCTTTTGTTGTTACAACGCCACATTTGGCGATCTTGCGCAAGGGATTGCCAGCACGTATATAGACACTACAATAGACATAAACATGAAGTTCCGTGATATGGCTGACATATTGTTGTGATAACTCTGCTTTAGTTCGTAAATAATTGTCACTGAGACGGTTAATATTCAACCATTTATAAAGCTGACATGTTACTCTTCTAGTAGTACAGTAATATAAGGGATGTTACCGATTAATAAGAAGGTATGTCACAATAGGTTCACAGTAAGATGCGGTAGTTAATAATTTGTGATTTTGATCTACTATGATAGGCGCATCGATATAAGGAAAGACTGCAGTAAAACTATGTAGAATGGCGAAACACGTAATAACAAAGTACTGTAGTTTTACAAAAACAATAACAATACACAGCGACGTTTCGACTAAAGGCCTTTATCAAGCAACATACCTTTTTGTCGAAACGTTGCCGTGTATCGTTATTGTTTTTGCATTTTGTAAAACTACAGTACTTTGTTTTTACGTGTTTCGCTATATGATAGGCTCACAGTAAAATACAGTTCTTAATGCTTTGTAATGATATAGTAGTTAGATGCAGTAATTACTAATTAGTGATGTTAATCTGTAATGCTAGATGTTCGTAGTAAGAATAAAATTGTTATTGATTTGTTATGATAGTTCCGTAGTAAGATACAGTTATTGATTTGTTATGATAAGTCCATAGTAAGATACAGTTATTGATTTGTTATGATAAGTCCATAGTAAGATACAGTTATTGATTTGTTATGATAAGTCCATAGTAAGATACAGTTATTGATTTGTTATGATAGTTCCATAGTAAGATACAGTTATTGTTTTGTTATGATAGATCCATAGTAAGATACAGTTATTGTTTTGTTATGATAAGTCCATAGTAAGATACAGTTATTGTTTGTTATGATAGTTCCTAGTAAATACAGTTATTGTTTTGTTATGATAGGTCCATAGTAAGATACAGTTATTGTTTTGTTATGATAAGTCCATAGTAAGATACAGTTATTGTTTTGTTATGATAGTTCCGTAGTAAGATACAGTTATTGATTTGTTATGATAGGTCCATAGTAAGATACAGTTATTGTTTTGTTATAATAGTTCCATAGTAAGATACAGTTATTGATTTGTTATGATAAGTCCATAGTAAGATACAGTTATTGATTTGTTATGATAGTCCATAGTAAGATACAGTTATTGTTTGTTATGATAAGGGCCATAGTAAGATACAGTTATTGCTTTGTTATAATAAATCCATAGTAAGATACAGTTATTGCTTTGTTATGATAAGTTCCATAGTAAGATACAGTTATTACTTTGTTATAATAGATTCCGATAGTAAGATACAGTTATTGCCTTATGTCTATAATATGTATCAATAGTAAGATACATTATTGATTTTGGGTTTGATAAGTCATGTGGATACAGTTATTGTTTTTTCTAAAAGAGTTATAGTAATGATACGAGATAAACAGCTCTTGTTTATACATCGTTCCATAGTAAGATAATTATTCTTTTGTTATGTAGTCCATGATTCAGATACTTATTGATTTGTTATGAAAAAAGTCCATAGTAAGATCTTTTTTTTGTGTATGGTTAAGTATGTAGTACAGCATTGTTTTCGGATAAGTCAGATAGTACATGATACAGGTATGTCGATACTGTTAGGACATAGAGGTCCATAGTAAAGATACAGTATTGCTTGTATAATGTTCCAACTGAAGATACAATCGCTTTAGTTGATCAATATTCACATGGTTTAAAAACAGGTATATAAGCTTGTTAAATAGTTCCATAGTAAGATTTCAGTTAGTTGTCTCTGTTAAAAATAGCATCATAGTAGAAATTTCAGTTACTTTGCTCCTGTTAGATAATATCATATTGAGAGATACAGTTATTGTTTTGTTAGATAAGTCCATTGAGTAAAATCTAGTTATTGTTTGTTTCGTGTTAGTAATAAGATACATTTTGCTTAGGTTATAATGTTCCAGTAAGAATAACAGTTATTACTTTTTTCTAGTCTCAAACAAAGATCCATTAGGTTGTTTGTTGAGATTTGGTCAAACGAAAGATAAAAAAATTACTGTTGTAAATAGGCAAGAAGATCAGTGTTGTTTATGAAAGTCCATAGTAAGATACAGTTATTGTTTTGTTATGATAAGTCCATAGTAAGATACAGTTATTGTTTTGTTATGATAGTTCCATAGTAAGATACAGTTATTGTTTTGTTATGATAGTTCCATAGTAAGATACAGTTATTGTTTTGTTATGATAGTTCCATAGTAAGATACAGTTATTGTTTTGTTATGATAAGTCCATAGTAAGATACAGTTATTGTTTTGTTATGATAGTTCCGTAGTAAGATACAGTTATTGTTTTGTTATGATAGTTCCATAGTAAGATACAGTTATTGTTTTGTTATGATAGTTCCATAGTAAGATACAGTTATTGTTTTGTTATGATAAGTCCATAGTAAGATACAGTTATTGTTTTGTTATGATAGTTCCATAGTAAGATACAGTTATTGTTTTGTTATGATAAGTCCATAGTAAGATACAGTTATTGTTTTGTTATGATAGTTCCATAGTAAGATACAGTTATTGTTTTGTTATGATAGGTCCATAGTAAGATACAGTTGTTACTGACTTGTGATATTGGTCTACTTTGATTCGATTGTCACAACAGACTCAGATTTCAATAGCATCAAGTTAATATGTACACTTCTATGAACTCAACAAAATAAATGTACTCTAATTGTGACAAACATTTCAATTGATTACTTCACGAGTTTGAGTAAGGCTGCATTGGGATACTGTGCATCGTATTTTATTCTGAAATGGAGATTATTAGTACTTTTGGATGACACATACGAGATAACAGCAGCTCCTTGTTCTGAAAACATACATCGTGGATACAAGAAAGGAGAATCATGGGTAAGATATATTATTCTTACAATTGTATCTTGTTCGCATGATTCAGCTCTTAGTGCTTCTTATGACCAATCAGATGATACCCCGTGCCACAGTATCTTCTTCTTCTTCTTTGTGTTCGGTTTTGTATGCTCGTCTCGCCCATGTGGTGTCGGGCCCACAAGGTAAGCAAAGAATAGTACCACTGCGACCTACAAGGCATGTCGTAAGAGGCTACTGATGTAGGACATAGGAAGCTATCCTAGTAAAAAAAGCATCGCAGAAATCGGATGTGCTGGCCTATTTTATGCGCAAAACTGGCACAACCTACAATCGCTCTTAGGCTCAGATCACATACAACTCACACAGAGTGGTTAACAAGAGGTCGATATAGAGCGTTCTAAGAAGAAGTATGCCCGTCTTACGAAATTCTACAGTTATCCGTCTGTCTCCTGTTAGATAATATGCATACATTTGAGACGAAATTCTACAGTTATCCGTTTGCCTCCTGTTAGATAATATGCATACATTTGAGACGAAATTCTACAGTTATCCGTTTTGCCTCCTGTTAGATAATATGCATACATTTGAGACGAAATTCTACAGTTATCCGTTTGCCTCCTGTTAGATAATATGCATACATTTGAGACAAAATTCTAGTTATCCGTTTGCTTCCTGTTAGATAATATGCATACATTTGAGACAAAATTCAGGTGTACCTATCCTTCCCGCCGAAGAAGCCTAACAGGTTGCAATGTACTCATTTTCTGTGCTCAAACCACACAGATCACAAAGGGTGGTGGATTTGATTGAAATTAGCAAACGAAAGATCGTAAACAAACATCTACTGTTGTAAATAGGGAAACAAAGACCAGGGGCTTGCGTCCTGAACAAGACCTAAGGCTCGGAACTTTATTCAGCCTACCTACCTTCAGCGAAGGTTAAGGACAACGTAATGTTGACGCGATTTAGGTGGGGTTTTTTTTAAAGTTTAAATGATGACATTTTTATTTATTTTATTCCTCCGATCCAGAAGCACGAGCTTTCAGCTCTTCGGCTCGGTACCATGGACATCGTAACCCTTCGGTTCGGTGCCACGAACACCGTACATCTAGGGAATCTGTGGCTTTTTCTGCCATCCGCGGAATTGAACCCGCACACACAGAGTTGGACCCTAGTCCAACGCGCTACGAACACGCTGGGCAGACGGGCGAAAATGATGACATAAAAGTGATATTTAAATTTATTTAACACTTAATAGAAACAATGGCATCTCTTTAGCGTAGATGTTATGTGCTGCTCTGGTGTCTCTTTAGTGTAGATGTTGTGCTCGCCTCTGGTATCTCTTTAGCGTAGATGTTATGTGCTCTCCTCTGGTATCTCTTTAGCGTAGATGTTATTTGCTCGCCTCTGGTATCTCTTTAGCGTAGATGTTATGTGCTCGCCTCTGGTATCTCTTTAGCGTAGATGTTATGTGCTGCCTCTGTATCTCTTTAGTGTAGATGTTATGTGCTCGCCTCTGGTATCTCTTTAGTGTAGATGTTATGTGCTCGCCTCTGGTATCTCTTTAGCGTAGATGTTATGTGCTCGCCTCTGGTATCTCTTTAGTGTCAGATGTTATGTGCTCTGCCTCTGGTATCTCTTTAGCGTAGATGTTATGTCTCGCCTCGTATCTCTTTAACGTAGATGTTATGTGCTCGCCTCTGGTATCTCTTTAGCGTAGATGTTATGTGCTCGCCTCTGGTATCTCTTTAGTGTAGATGTTATGTCTGCCTCTGGTATCTTTTAGTGTAGATGTTATGTGATCGCCTCTGGTATCTCTTTAGAGTAGATGTTATGTGCTCGCCTCTGGTATCTCTTTAGTGTAGATGTTATGTGCTCGCCTCTGGTATCTCTTTAGAGTAGATGTTATGTGCTCGCCTCTGGTATCTCTTTAGAGTAGATGTTATGTGTTCGCCTCTGGTATCTCTTTAGTGTAGATGTTATGTGCTCGCCTCTGAGTTCTCTTTAGTGTAGATGTTATGTGTTCGCCTCTGGTCTCTCTTTAGTGTAGATGTTATGTGCTCGCCTCTGGTATCTCTTTAGTGTAGATGTTATGTGCTCGCCTCTGGTATCTCTTTAGTGTAGATGTTATGTGTTCGCCTCTGGTATCTCTTTAGTTAGATGTTATGTGCTCGCCTCTGGTATCTCTTTAGTGTAGATGTTATGTGCTCGCCTCTGGTATCTCTTTAGTGTAGATGTTATGTGCTCGCCTCTGGTATCTCTTTAGTGTAGATGTTATGTGCTCGCCTCTGGTATCTCTTTAGTGTAGATGTTATGTGCTCGCCTCTGGCATCTCTTTAGCGTAGATGTTATGTGCTCGCCTCTGGTATCTCTTTAGCGTAGATGTTATGTGCTCGCCTCTGGTATCTCTTTAGTGTAGATGTTATGTGCTCGCCTCTGGTATCTCTTTAGCGTAGATGTTATGTGCTCGCCTCTGGTATCTCTTTAGTGTAGATGTTATGTGCTCGCCTCTGGTATCTCTTTAGCGTAGATGTTATGTGCTCGCCTCTGGTATCTCTTTAGAGTAGATGTTATGTGCTCGCCTCTGGTATCTCTTTAGCGTAGATGTTATGTGCTCGCCTCTGGTATCTCTTTAGCGTAGATGTTATGTGCTCGCCTCTGGTATCTCTTTAGCGTAGATGTTATGTGCTCGCCTCTGGTATCTCTTTAGCGTAGATGTTATGTGCTCGCCTCTGGTATCTCTTTAGCGTAGATGTTATGTGCTCGCCTCTGGTATATCTTTAGCGTAGATGTTATGTGCTCGCCTCTAGTATCTCTTTAGCGTAGATGTTATGTGCTCGCCTCTGGTATCTCTTTAGCGTAGATGTTATGTGCTCGCCTCTGGTATCTCTTTAGCGTAGATGTTATGTGCTCGCCTCTGGTATCTCTTTAGCGTAGATGTTATGTGCTCGCCTCTGGTATCTCTTTAGTGTAGATGTTATGTGCTCGCCTCTGGTATCTCTTTAGTGTAGATGTTATGTGCTTGCCTCTGGTATCTCTTTAGTGTAGATGTTATGTGCTCGCCTCTGGTATCTCTTTAGTGTAGATGTTATGTGCTCGCCTCTAGTATCTCTTTAGCGTAGATGGTATGTGCTCGCCTCTGGTATCTCTTTAGAGTAGATGTTATGTGCTCGCCTCTGGTATCTCTTTAGTGTAGATGTTATGTGCTCGCCTCTGGTATCTCTTTAGTGTAGATGTTATGTGCTCGCCTCTGGTATCTCTTTAGTGTAGATGTTATGTGCTCGCCTCTGGTATCTCTTTAGTGTAGATGTTATGTGCTCGCCTCTGGTATCTCTTTAGCGTAGATGTTATGTGCTCGCCTCTGGTATCTCTTTAGCGTAGATGTTATGTGCTCGCCTCTGGTATCTCTTTAGAGTAGATGTTAGGTGCTCGCCTCTGGTATCTCTTTAGTGTAGATGTTATGTGCTCGCCTCTGGTATCTCTTTAGTGTAGATGTTATGTGCTCGCCTCTGGTATCTCTTTAGTGTAGATGTAATGTGCTCGCCTCTGGTATCTCTTTAGAGTAGATGTTATGTGCTCGCCTCTGGTATCTCTTTAGCGTAGATGTTATGTGCTCGCCTCTGGTATCTCTTTAGTGTAGATGTTATGTGCTCGCCTCTGGTATCTCTTTAGAGTAGATGTTATGTGCTCGCCTCTGGTATCTCTTTAGCGTAGATGTTATGTGCTCGCCTCTGGTATCTCTTTAGTGTAGATGTTATGTGCTCGCCTCTGGTATCTCTTTAGTGTAGATGTTATGTGCTCGCCTCTGGTATCTCTTTAGCGTAGATGTTATGTGCTCGCCTCTGGTATCTCTTTAGTGTAGATGTTATGTGCTCGCCTCTGGTATCTCTTTAGTGTAGATGTAAGGTGCTCGCCTCTGGTATCTCTTTAGAGTAGATGTTATGTGCTCGCCTCTGGTATCTCTTTAGCGTAGATGTTATGTGCTCGCCTCTGGTATCTCTTTAGTGTAGATGTAAGGTGCTCGCCTCTGGTATCTCTTTAGCGTAGATGTTATGTGCTCGCCTCTGGTATCTCTTTAGCGTAGATGTTATGTGCTCGCCTCTCTGGTATCTCTTTAGCGTAGATGTTATGTGCTCGCCTCTGGTATCTCTTTAGTGTAGATGTTATGTGCTCGCCTCTGGTATCTCTTTAGTGTAGATGTTATGTGCTGCCTCTGTGTATCTCTTTAGTGTAGATGTTATGTGCTCGCCTCTGGTATCTCTTTAGTGTAGATGTTATGTGCTCGCCTCTGGTATCTCTTTAGCGTAGATGTTATGTGCTCGCCTCTGGTATCTCTTTAGTGTAGATGTTATGTGCTCGCCTCTGGTATCTCTTTAGTGTAGATGTTATGTGCTCGCCTCTGGTATCTCTTTAGCGTAGATGTTATGTGCTCGCCTCTGGTATCTCTTTAGTGTAGATGTTATGTGCTCGCCTCTGGTATCTCTTTAGTGTAGATGTTATGTTCTCGCCTCTGGTATCTCTTTAGGGTAGATGTTATGTGCTCGCCTCTGGTATCTCTTTAGTGTAGATGTTATGTGCTCGCCTCTGGTATCTCTTTAGTGTAGATGTTATGTGCTCGCCTCTGGTATCTCTTTAGTGTAGATGTTATGTGCTCGCCTCTGGTATCTCTTTAGCGTAGATGTTATGTGCTCGCCTCTGGTATCTCTTTAGCGTAGATGTTATGTGCTCGCCTCTGGTATCTCTTTAGTGTAGATGTTATGTGCTCGCCTCTGGTATCTCTTTAGTGTAGATGTTATGTGCTCGCCTCTGGTATCTCTTTAGCGTAGATGTTATGTGCTCGCCTCTGGTATCTCTTTAGCGTAGATGTTATGTGCTCGCCTCTGGTATCTCTTTAGTGTAGATGTTATGTGCTCGCCTCTGGTATCTCTTTAGTGTAGATGTTATGTGCTCGCCTCTGGTATCTCTTTAGCGTAGATGTTATGTGCTCGCCTCTGGTATCTCTTTAGTGTAGATGTTATGTGCTCGCCTCTGGTATCTCTTTAGTGTAGATGTTATGTTCTCGCCTCTGGTATCTCTTTAGCGTAGATGTTATGTGCTCGCCTCTGGTATCTCTTTAGTGTAGATGTTATGTGCTCGCCTCTGGTATCTCTTTAGTGTAGATGTTATGTGTCTGCCTCTGGTATCTCTTTAGTGTAGATGTTATGTGCTCGCCTCTGGTATCTCTTTAGCGTAGATGTTATGTGCTCGCCTCTGGTATCTCTTTAGCGTAGATGTTATGTGCTCGCCTCTGGTATCTCTTTAGCGTAGATGTTATGTGCTCGCCTCTGGTATCTCTTTAGTGTAGATGTTATGTGCTCGCCTCTGGTATCTCTTTAGTGTAGATGTTATGTGCTCGCCTCTGGTATCTCTTTAGCGTAGATGTTATGTGCTCGCCTCTGGTATCTCTTTAGTGTAGATGTTATGTGCTCGCCTCTGGTATCTCTTTTAGTGTAGATGTTTGTTCTCGCCTCTGTATCTCTTTAGCGTAGATGTTATGTGCTCGCCTCTGGTATCTCTTTAGTGTAGATGTTATGTGCTCGCCTCTGGTATCTCTTTAGTGTAGATGTTATGTGCTCGCCTCTGGTATCTCTTTAGTGTAGATGTTATGTGCTCGCCTCTGGTATCTCTTTAGCGTAGATGTTATGTGCTCGCCTCTGGTATCTCTTTAGCGTAGATGTTATGTGCTCGCCTCTGGTATCTCTTTAGTGTAGATGTTATGTGCTCGCCTCTGGTATCTCTTTAGTGTAGATGTTATGTGCTCGCCTCTGGTATCTCTTTAGTGTAGATGTTATGTGCTCGCCTCTGGTATCTCTTTAGTGTAGATGTTATGTGCTCGCCTCTGGTATCTCTTTAGCGTAGATGTTATGTGCTCGCCTCTGGTATCTCTTTAGTGTAGATGTTATGTGCTCGCCTCTGGTATCTCTTTAGTGTAGATGTTATGTGCTCGCCTCTGGTATCTCTTTAGCGTAGATGTTATGTGCTCGCCTCTGGTTTCTCTTTAGTGTAGATGTTATGTGCTCGCCTCTGGTATCTCTTTAGTGTAGATGTTATGTGCTCGCCTCTGGTATCTCTTTAGTGTAGATGTTATGTGCTCGCCTCTGGTATCTCTTTAGCGTAGATGTTATGTGCTCGCCTCTGGTATCTCTTTAGCGTAGATGTTATGTGCTCGCCTCTGGTATCTCTTTAGTGTAGATGTTATGTGCTCGCCTCTGGTATCTCTTTAGTGTAGATGTTATGTGCTCGCCTCTGGTATCTCTTTAGTGTAGATGTTATGTGCTCGCCTCTGGTATATCTTTAGTGTAGATTTTATGTACTCGCCTCTGGTATCTCTTTAGTGTAGATGTTATGTGCTCGCCTCTGGTATCTCTTTAGTGTAGATGTAAGGTGCTCGCCTCTGGTATCTCTTTAGTGTAGATGTAAGGTGCTCGCCTCTGGTATCCCTTTAGTGTAGATGTTATGTGCTCGCCTCTGGTATCTCTTTAGTGTAGATGTTATGTGCTCGCCTCTGGTATCTCTTTAGCGTAGATGTTATGTGCTCGCCTCTGGTATCTCTTTAGTGTAGATGTTATGTGCTCGCCTCTGGTATCTCTTTAGTGTAGATGTTATGTGCTCGCCTCTGGTATCTTTTTAGTGTAGATGTTATGTGCTCGCCTCTGGTATCTCTTTAGTGTAGATGTAAGGTGCTCGCCTCTGGTATCTCTTTAGTGTAGATGTTATGTGCTCGCCTCTGGTATCTCTTTAGTGTAGATGTTATGTGCTCGCCTCTGGTATCTCTTTAGTGTAGATGTTATGTGCTCGCCTCTGGTATCTCTTTAGTGTAGATGTTATGTGCTCGCCTCTGGTATCTCTTTAGTGTAGATGTTATGTGCTCGCCTCTGGTATCTCTTTAGTGTAGATGTTATGTGCTCGCCTCTGGTATCTCTTTAGTGTAGATGTTATGTGCTCGCCTCTGGTATCTCTTTAGTGTAGATGTTATGTGCTCACCTCTGGTATCTCTTTAGTGTAGATGTTATGTGCTCGCCTCTGGTATCTCTTTAGTGTAGATGTTATGTGCTCGCCTCTGGTATCTCTTTAGTGTAGATGTTATGTGCTCGCCTCTGGTATCTCTTTAGTGTAGATGTTATGTGCTCGCCTCTGGTATCTCTTTAGTGTAGATGTTATGTGCTCGCCTCTGGTATCTCTTTAGTGTAGATGTTATGTGCTCGCCTCTGGTATCTCTTTAGAGTAGATGTTATGTGCTCGCCTCTAGTATCTCTTTAGCGTAGATGTTATGTGCTCGCCTCTGGTATCTCTTTAGAGTAGATGTTATGTGCTCGCCTCTGGTATCTCTTTAGTGTAGATGTTATGTGCTTGCCTCTGGTATCTCTTTAGTGTAGATGTTATGTGCTCGCCTCTGGTATCTCTTTAGTGTAGATGTTATGTGCTCGCCTCTGGTATCTCTTTAGTGTAGATGTTATGTGCTCGCCTCTGGTATCTCTTTAGTGTAGATGTTATGTGCTCGCCTCTGGTATCTCTTTAGTGTAGATGTTATGTGCTCGCCTCTGGTATCTCTTTAGTGTAGATGTTATGTGCTCGCCTCTGGTATCTCTTTAGTGTAGATGTTATGTGCTCGCCTCTGGTATCTCTTTAGAGTAGATGTTATGTGCTCGCCTCTAGTATCTCTTTAGCGTAGATGTTATGTGCTCGCCTCTGGTATCTCTTTAGAGTAGATGTTATGTGCTCGCCTCTGGTATCTCTTTAGTGTAGATGTTATGTGCTCGCCTCTGGTATCTCTTTAGTGTAGATGTTATGTGCTCGCCTCTGGTATCTCTTTAGAGTAGATGTTATGTGCTCGCCTCTGGTATCTCTTTAGTGTAGATGTTATGTGCTCGCCTCTGGTATCTCTTTAGTGTAGATGTTATGTGCTCGCCTCTGGTATCTCTTTAGAGTAGATGTTATGTGCTCACCTCTTGTATCTCTTTAGCGTAGATGTTATGTGCTCGCCTCTGGTATCTCTTTAGCGTAGATGTTATGTGCCTCGCCTCTGGTATCTCTTTAGTGTAGATGTTATGTGCTCGCCTCTGGTATCTCTTTAGTGTAGATGTTATGTGCTCGCCTCTGGTATCTCTTTAGCGTAGATGTTATGTGCTCGCCTCTGGTATCTCTTTAGCGTAGATGTTATGTGCTCGCCTCTGGTATCTCTTTAGCGTAGATGTTATGTGCTCGCCTCTGGTATCTCTTTAGAGTAGATGTTATGTGCTCGCCTCTGGTATCTCTTTAGTGTAGATGTTATGTGCTCGCCTCTGGTATCTCTTTAGTGTAGATGTTATGTGCTCGCCTCTGGTATCTCTTTAGTGTAGATGTTAGGTGCTCGCCTCTGGTATCTCTTTAGAGTAGATGTTATGTGCTCGCCTCTGGTATCTCTTTAGCGTAGATGTTATGTGCTCGCCTCTGGTATCTCTTTAGTGTAGATGTTATGTGCTCGCCTCTGGTATCTCTTTAGAGTAGATGTTATGTGCTCGCCTCTGGTATCTCTTTAGCGTAGATGTTATGTGCTCGCCTCTGGTATCTCTTTAGTGTAGATGTTATGTGCTCGCCTCTGGTATCTCTTTAGTGTAGATGTTATGTGCTCGCCTCTGGTATCTGTTTAGCGTAGATGTTATGTGCTCGCCTCTGGTATCTCTTTAGTGTAGATGTTATGTGCTCGCCTCTGGTATCTCTTTAGTGTAGATGTTATGTGCTCGCCTCTGGTATCTCTTTAGTGTAGATGTTATGTGCTCTCCTCTGGTATCTCTTTAGCGTAGATGTTATGTGCTCGCCTCTGGTATCTCTTTAGTGTAGATGTTATGTGCTTGCCTCTGGTATCTCTTTAGTGTAGATGTTATGTGCTCGCCTCTGGTATCTCTTTAGCGTAGATGTTATGTGCTCGCCTCTGGTATCTCTTTAGTGTAGATGTTATGTGCTCGCCTCTGGTATCTCTTTAGTGTAGATGTTATGTGCTCGCCTCTGGTATCTCTTTAGTGTAGATGTTATGTGCTCGCCTCTGGTATCTCTTTAGCGTAGATGTTATGTGCTCGCCTCTGGTATCTCTTTAGCGTAGATGTTATGTGCTCGCCTCTGGTATCTCTTTAGTGTAGATGTTATGTGCTCGCCTCTGGTATCTCTTTAGTGTAGATGTTATGTGCTCGCCTCTGGTATCTCTTTAGTGTAGATGTTATGTGCTCGCCTCTGGTATATCTTTAGTGTAGATTTTATGTACTCGCCTCTGGTATCTCTTTAGTGTAGATGTTATGTGCTCGCCTCTGGTATCTCTTTAGTGTAGATGTAAGGTGCTCGCCTCTGGTATCTCTTTAGTGTAGATGTAATGTGCTCGCCTCTGGTATCTCTTTAGTGTAGATGTTATGTGCTCGCCTCTGGTATCTCTTTAGTGTAGATGTAATGTGCTCGCCTCTGGTATCTCTTTAGCGTAGATGTTATGTGCTCGCCTCTGGTATCTCTTTAGTGTAGATGTTATGTGCTCGCCTCTGGTATCTCTTTAGTGTAGATGTTATGTGCTCGCCTCTGGTATCTCTTTAGTGTAGATGTTATGTGCTCGCCTCTGGTATCTCTTTAGTGTAGATGTTATGTGCTCGCCTCTGGTATCTCTTTAGTGTAGATGTTAGGTGCTCGCCTCTGGTATCTCTTTAGTGTAGATGTTATGTGCTCGCCTCTGGTATCTCTTTAGTGTAGATGTTATGTGCTCGCCTCTGGTATCTCTTTAGTGTAGATGTTATGTGCTCGCCTCTGGTATCTCTTTAGTGTAGATGTTATGTGCTCGCCTCTGGTATCTCTTTAGTGTAGATGTTATGTGCTCGCCTCTGGTATCTCTTTAGTGTAGATGTTATGTGCTCGCCTCTGGTATCTCTTTAGTGTAGATGTTATGTGCTCGCCTCTGGTATCTCTTTAGTGTAGATGTTATGTGCTCACCTCTGGTATCTCTTTAGTGTAGATGTTATGTGCTCGCCTCTGGTATCTCTTTAGTGTAGATGTTATGTGCTCGCCTCTGGTATCTCTTTAGTGTAGATGTTATGTGCTCGCCTCTGGTATCTCTTTAGTGTAGATGTTATGTGCTCGCCTCTGGTATCTCTTTAGTGTAGATGTTATGTGCTCGCCTCTGGTATCTCTTTAGTGTAGATGTTATGTGCTCTGCCTCTGGTATCTCTTTTAGTGTAGATGTTATGTGCTCGCCTCTGGTATCTCTTTAGTGTAGATGTTATGTGCTCGCCTCTGGTATCTCTTTAGTGTAGATGTTATGTGCTCGCCTCTGGTATCTCTTTAGTGTAGATGTTATGTGCTCGCCTCTGGTATCTCTTTAGTGTAGATGTAAGGTGCTCGCCTCTGGTTCCAAAGGTACTGGGATCGTTTCCCGCATGGCGCAATCGAGGTATCTTCTTTTCCAGAGATCGAAGAAGGGCTATTAAAAAAAAAGGTCCCGTGTTCACGTTTTTAGCACGTAAATGAACCACTGACAGTTGACAATCAAATACGAGTAGGCTGTAAAGCCGCTGCCCTGCCAAATTCTTTTTTAAAAAATATAATTCCTATAAAACTTTCACATTTTTGTACATCAAGTACTATCGCCGGTGCTACAGAGTTCGTGCACTGCCGCTAAGATCTTCATGTGTAAGAAAGAGATCGGAGCACACATGGTTATTCATGAAAGTGCTATGATGATAGTTATATCAATTTATTTTTACTGTAAATTGCTTGTAGAGAAGGCTACAAGATATGATATTTTTTGTCAGGTCTTTATTATTGTCCTGGAGGCATTTCTTCAAATAATGATATCTAACACAGCAAGTACGCTGAGATAATGTTTAACAACTGGAGGCATTTCTTCAAATAATAATATCTAACACAGCAAGTACGCTGAGATAATGTTTAACAACTGGAGGCATTTCTTCAAATAATGATATCTAACACAGCAAGTACACTGAGATAATGTTTAACAACTGGGTACCCAGCTTGAATTCTTTCACTTGACTTTCGTTTCTGAAAGACTTTGAAGAGATAGCGTTACATTTGATTTTGTTGTTGTCAGTACTTCCCAAAGAGTAGAAGATTCCTTATATAACTAAAGTAGACCCTTAACAATGCCTAGGTTAATTTTTTGCAGCGTTGACTTTTACCATATTCAATGAATGTGCGCGCAGAGAGAGCAAGACACGTTTGTTCCTTTCTAACCCTTTCGTTACTACATACTTTCCAAAGACGGAACAAATAGCTACAGTAGAACCCGGTTATGTCGCCGGCCTAGGGGTTTGCCAAAAGCGTCGGGATAACCGATGATCGAGATAAACGAAAACCAATATGGCGGCAAAATATTAACATATGCTTGAAATTTCTTTATGTACATGATGTGCATTAATAAATGAGAATGTACATGCACGTGTTATTTGTTTGATGAAGCGATCGGCATGCTATAAAAATGTACATACATGTTTGCTAACAACAAAAGGCATATGTGCACCAACTAACAGCAGAAATTTACCAATATAAAATAAAAACCACCGTCGATTCTCGATACAAACCTTTATTTATACAAACTGACACAGCTCTGAAAAGTATCGTACACGCGGTTACTATGTACTATTTATTTCTAGGTGACAAACGTGAGTGTACACCTATAGCAGTGACAGTAGAAATGTATAACGTGTTAACACGTCTTTAGCCCACAGTGGAGAGATAATAACGGACGTGTTAATGAGTCTTTAGCAGTGAATGGGATAAACGTCTACACACATCCTTAGCAGCTAAACGGCTAAGATGCGGAACTTACGCGTTGTTCCCCCACTAAGCGTATGCGTTTCATTATCGTAGCTGTGCAAACGGCAATCTTTTAGAGTTAAATTGTTTCTTTTAAAAACATATTTGCAAGTACATCTTTAGTTATTTTATCTCGTTATTCCAGTACATTTCATGGACTCAGTGAAACGTTCATTTACTTCGAATTCGTTTGAGTCTTGGTTTGGTGATGTGTCTTCGAATTATGACTTTTTGTAGATTCTGAGAGATATTTAGTGTTCCATAAACTATTATTCCCAACAAATTTGTGTCTCTACTTTGATCTAGAACTGTTTGAATAACTTTGTATGCACAAGAAGCAATACACTCATTTTGAGAATACACTCAAAGGTAGACCTCAGAGATAACAGAGGCTAAGAAAAAACACTGAAGAACAGAAAAAAAAGACACGGCGTATAGAGAGACTAACTCCAGGTGTCTACTTTTTTCGATCTGACACTGAAAGGCAAAACAGGATTAGAGAATAGAGAGAAATGGACTCATTTTGAGAAAAGACTCGTTTTAAGAAAAGACTCGTTTTGAGAAAAGACTCGTTTTGAGAAAAGACTCGTTTTGAGAAAAGACTCGTTTTGAGAAAAGACTCGTTTTGAGAAAAGACTCGTTTTGAGAAAAGACGCATTTTGAGAAAAGACTCATTTTGAGAAAAGACTTATTTTGAGAAAAGACTCGTTTGAAAAAGACTCGTTTGAGAAAGACTCGTTTTGAGAAAAGACTCGTTTAGAAAGACTCGTTTTGAAAAGACGATTTTGAGAAAAGACTCATTTTGAGAAAAGACTCATTTTGAGAAAAGACTTATTTTGAGAAAAGACTCGTTTGAAAAAGACTCGTTTTGAGAAAAGACTCTTTTGAGAAAGACTCGTTTGAGAAAGAGTTGTTTTGAGAAATTACTCATTTTGAGAAAAGACATTATGAGAAAAGACTCATTTTGAGAAGACTCATAATGAGTCTCATTTTGAGAAAAAGGGTCATTTTGAGAAATGACTCGTTTTGAGAAAAGACATTTTGAGAAAAGACATTATGAGAAAAGACTCATTTTGAGAAAAGACTCATTATGAGAAAAGACTCATTATGAGAAAAGACTCATTTTGAGAAAAACTTATTTTGAGAACAGACTCATTTTGAGAACAGACTCATTTTGAAAATACCACAGAAAATACTGTACATGTGTGAAAGCTGCAATGCCGCTGCCATGGCAACATTCATTAAGAGATTGAAATAAAATGTCTTCAAAAATACTCTAAAATTGCTTTGGGGACTCTCGTGGCTCCTAGTTAGTGCACTACCGCTGAGATCTCCCCTGCAATAAAGAGATCGAAGCACACATGGCACTCATTAATTTGCAATTATAATAGTTCTATTAATCCACCATCTTTGTTCTAGACAAACCATACTACAAAACCCCTAGTCTATCCTACATTGCTAGTTGAGCACTTTTACCCATCTTTGTTTCTGTTTGACCCCAAGCAGTGTATCGATTATTTCCAGCTGACTAACTATAGTTTCCCACTTGAATCATTATCGATCCTGACACTGGGCCTAGCTGTACAAGCACACCCACATACCGATCACACGCACGTAAATAAACAACTCATGCAGTTAATCAATAACACGAACAATCTGTCCCTAGAACAATTGTTTAGTAGGTCACATTGTTACCTTAGCAATACTAAGAGCTTTTTGTCCGCATCTAAGTAGCCACTGAACTTAAGATAACATTGGCTAATTAGTTCTTGGTCCAATAACATAGCTGTGTTGCAGTTAGATAGTTCAATTTTGTTTTGAAGATCAGACGTTGAGATTAAAACTGGATATACACAAACGTTGAAGTTAGTCATTGTTAGTTTACCTTTATATTCTCAATGTTGAGACATTGAAGCCGGTGTGTAGGTTACTGATTTCACATACGAAACGGAAAGTGGACAAATTCTCACGTCAGGTAAGACTGTAACAGAGTTACAATCCTTGCCCGGTGTGTGGGCTACTAATTTCACATAGGAAAAGGAAGGTGGACAAATTCTCACGTCAGGTAAGACTGTTACAGGGTTACAATCTTGCCCGAGTGTGGGTTGCTGATTTTCTGTTAAGAATATCATTTTGTTTCGACGTTTCTTTAAAATTTAACGCATTGGCGCTTATGACACTAACACAAGCATCAATTCGTCCGTGTCAAGACTGTCCTCTGTATTGACAGCTGTGACTTATTTCTTTAGTTCTTGTTCTTCTGCTCTATCCAGACAAATTTTGCCCTTAGTACACTTGAGATTCTTCACCCACATCCTATGTTATTCATCCCCACACCTAGCTATTCAATCCATCTCAATGTTATTCACCCCACCTCTATATTATTCCCACATCCCAATGTTTATCTCCCCACATCTCAATGTTATCCCACATCTCAATTATCCCCACACCCAATGTTTCCCTCTAACACTCAATGTTATCCCCCACATCTCAATGTTATCCCCCACATCTCAATGTTATTCCCCCACATCTCAATGTTATCCCCCCACATCTCAATGTTATCCCCACATCCTATGTTATCCCCACATCTCAATGTTATCCCCCACATCTCTATGTTATTCGCCCCATATTTCTATATTATTCACCCACATCTCTATATTACTCACCCACATCCCTATGCTATTCACCACGAACACTAAGATTTCATCTTTTTCCTTATCAAACCACTCTTGTATTTTTGTTTAACCTAACATCAAGACATCAGCCTCACATTATGCAACCATGTTTCGTTAACATTCGGACAACTCTGGAGCAATTTCCATAATAGCGTCTTGTCTCCCCTTCAACATAAATCAACATTATCCATCTGTAATTAGATGCATCCTATAGCCCTGTCTACAATATCGATTAAAGATCAGTTTGAAGTCGTTGCTAATGGCAACTAATCAACAATGCAGGTGTCACTTGTATTCTACAAGTGGATAATGGTTTGTTTTTGTTGAACTTAGTTTTATTGTCAACGAATAATGCGGTTGTTTGACTCCGGTAACATGACTTCGTATCTTCGATCGTGACAAATAAAGACAACTCCAATTATTCAGGTTTATATGGAAAGAAGAGCAAACATGGCTTTACAAAGAATTGGGACAACTAAAAACAGTGTGGAATGAAACTGATGGGAAAGCAAGGATCGGAATACTAGAAGCATGCATATTCTCAGTGACATCATACGGGTGTGGGGCGTGGACATTTAACAAGGCAGTGGAAAAATAGATATATGCTTTTGAATATAAGTGTTACAGAAGAGTCATCCGTATATCATGGACACAGAAGAGAACAAATATATATATCCAGAAAGAACTCAAAATCAAAGGAAACTGGCAAATGCTACAGATGGGAATGCGAAGAGTGAGGAATTTTGGATATATAAAGAAACACGAAGGGCTGGAAAAGACCGTCATGGAAGGAGGCATACCGGCAAAGAGGAGAAGAGGAATACCACGGAAAAGATGGATTCAGTATGTAATTGATGGTTTGAGCATGACCGCTGCATAGGCAGGACATCTGGCATATGAGAGAGAGAGAGCAACTCCGAAGGACTGTTAAGCTGGAAAAGTTCTGCTCAGGACAAGCTTTTTGATGATAATGATGATAATATGGAGAGCATATTGAGCTAAACACTTGCTTAGCGCGTTATTGTTGCGTCCAAACTGGAACAATCTATTCCATGCTCAATATGGGTTGCTACAGAAATGCTCATTATTACTAAAGCTTTGTTGCGAGAATTGTCTAACATGAACGACTGTAAATGTGATTAACAAAAGTGGAATACTTTCCCCTGAGACAAGTGATGTTTGTGCTGTACAACAAGAAGCCTTACAATGTAAGCAATGACGGCGACCAGGGTGTTGAGTTGGCTTGGCAGTGACTCAAAGTGACAAAGAAATCTAAATGACTCAATGAACATGCTAAAAAATACACTATAGTTACATGCAACGTGAATGGCTCGGATCACATCACAAATGATCCAATGAACATTGATTTTCGTAACTGGTCATACGAGTATGACGGACAATGAGTGAGCAGATCGGCTGGCTGACACATCAGTGATCGATGAAGGATGGGTATTTGACAGGTCAGATCACAGTAAACCAAGAATTAAAAAAAGATGCTGGTGATAGGGTTTATTCACAGATTGAGAAAACCCTAAGAGAAAAATAACCAAAAGTACCCTTTTTTGGAACCGACTAGGTAGAATACGTGGAAAATATATTTTGACGAAAAAATTAACAGTGTAAGGTTGAGATGAAAGAAACTACACTAGCTAACTACTTGACAAGACTTGGTTGAGGGAGTAAGGCCCCCAACTCGGCACAAGAGAGAATATATATATATATGTAATGGTTTCTTAACCCTCCCATGACACGTCAAATTTGAGAACTGTTTATAAGATATAAAATATCATGCTGTCAATATTTCAGACGCTGTGATATGTCAATTCACGATGCCCCAATTCCACCTTCTAAATTTTATTTCATTCTTACTACTTAACATATTATACAGACCGATCTACACTTTATATTCAATTCAATATGCGCCCTATTCCCACTTAACATTTCCAGAATACCTTTATTTCATTCTTACTACTTAACATATTATACACAGACCCGATCTACACTTTATATTCAGCGCTTCATTAAATAGGCAAATACCGGGTTGATTATACTTGAAGGAAAAATGACATTACACCTGGAGAACTAACACGTTCTGTCTAGATTAGATAATGTTAGTGACCTACTACATTCAATCTCATTGTTATCATAATTGCTGTGATAAGTCTAGTTTTTTAGTCAGGTCAAAAATGTTCCCTAATTCCTATGCAAAATCTGCTTATGTAATCTTCATTTTGTTCTTTGTGTAATTGTTTTCTTTTTATTTCTGTGCTTAGTTTTTGGCGTCTGTAGCGGTAGAGAGCTCGATCACAACCCAAGCGTACCTGGTTCAAACCTCCGCGGCATGCAGTTGGGAAGTCAATTCGTTTCCGTGGGATTTTACGAAAAGTAAAATAGACCTCTCCGTTCAGAAAGCAATGGCAAACTACTGAACGTATAAGTGGTGACTAGACAACCAACGGCTCATTTACTGTAGTTGATGGCTACGTATTGTAAAAGATATGCCACGATTGTCATTTCACTAAGTTTTTGAAACCCGTATCTATGTTATGTATATGTGTCTGTATGTGCGTTCTTAGTTTAACATAGTTGCCGGGAGTCACCGACAGCGAAGATGTTAACACGCTGCGCTACCACGTGCTGTGGAAATATCGGGGTTCAAGACCAGCTTAGGCTACAATATGTGTCAACTCGGTACACGGTCGGACTACAGGTTCATTGATCCGTTAATTGTGAATCTAAATTACAAGTACCTCTGGTCAGATTAAGGCTCGCCTGGATGACGAGTGACTCTGGTGATAAGGGAAGTAAGCCTTCACGCAAACATAAGCCAGATGTGCCATATTAGGCTTATGTTTGCATTATGACTTGATGTGATAAGGAAGAAGCTTCACGAAACATAAGCCAGATTGCCATAATGGTTTATGTTTGCATTATGATCCTCTGGTGATAAGAAGTGTTCACGCAAACAAAGCCAGATGTGCCATATTAGGTTTATGTTTGCATTATGACTCGTGATAAGGGAAGTAAGTTTCCGCAAACATAAGCCAGATGTGCCATATTAGGTTTATGTTTGCATTATGACTGTGGTGATAAGGGAAGTAAGCCTTCACGCAAACATAAGCCAGATGTGCCATATTAGGTTTATGTTTGCATTATGACTGTGCATGTTCATACAGGCGAACGTGAAAATAAAGCAGTTGCGGTAAATTAATGTGTCTTTATAATTCTTATATTGCCTGCTCTTAACGAACTTTTCTATCGGTCCCAGCAAATGAGAAAAATTAGCTGATGACAGAGTTCTGTGGAAAGCGACATGCAGAAAAGGGCGCAGTATTTTGAAAAGAGGCTTGGAGATGAACTGAAAGACAAGAGAGAAAACTCAGAAGTGTCACAACAAAATACTGCCAAGTGACCGTCTGTTAAGACGAATCGGCCACATATAATATATATATATATATATATATGCCCCGCATACAAGCCGTATGATACCACATTTTTATTTATTTTTACTTTGAATGGGACAAACATATACTTTTGTCATATAATCAATCCTCAACCTGCAATCAGTTCTGAGACTTAATAATAAAGTACGAACTAATCGATATACGACTTGGACGATTCATGTTTGTGTTTAATTTAACCTACATCTAACGAACGATATACAACGTGTGAATGTGAAAGATATGAATGAATGTGTGTTGTGTGTTAACGGCAACTAGCTGAAAAGCCGCTTCTTATGTTTTAGTTGTACGTGTAGCGACCTCATGTTCATATTTTAATTAGACAGTGGTCGTATGCGAGTAATGTTGTAACAGTTATGTCTGCATTCTCTACAATATACTAACATAATATAGCTTTTCTGTACGTGTCTCTTTTACATTGTTTTTTTTTTAAAGGAAAAAAACATCTGTTGGAATCCTCCACATTTAGTTAACTTTTATGATTCATGTTTGTATAACAAACACACATTGAATAAAGTCCTTGGCCTGACCCATTCATTAGTTTTTAGTCTGTTGCCCTTTCTCTCCTATTTCCAACAGTGGATGTTGTGTGTCACCATTGATTCGGAGGTAGTCTCGTGCTTAGAACATCCTTATTCTGTCTTCCTTAGTTGGAAAGTCAAGAAGGTAACGCATTGTCTTGCACTGTGTATCTTTAGCGTACACAAATCGTATCTTCTTTTTCTTCTTTGCGTTCGTTCTTTACGACCAATTTTAATCACTTTGTGGTATGTTTGATCTTTGCCAAGAACGTGCATACGCTGCATACTGGTTTGGTAGGCCCCTAAACGCATAGACTTCAACACGTTTAGGACATGTGCATCCGATTTCAGCTAAACCTCCTTAGTCGCCTCTTACGACATGCGTGACAGGTAACAGTGGTTCTATTCTTTACATTCCAAATTTGGGCCCCGGTAACCATTCGGGCGACAAATCTGGTATGCGTAGTTTCATTCTGTATTCTTGACAGTTTTCATGTGCATAGGTCTGAGAGTCAAGATCACAAGAGCATACTTAATCACAGACAGGATCAGACACTGGTGTTAGCGACGTAGGTGACGGTGCTAAATGTTCGGCACAACGATTATCCTCATCGCGTTCAGCTTCTATCTAGCCATCATTACCGCATTGTCAACATGTTTTTACAAGCAAAACTTCTACAAAACAAGATATGGGGGGACCGGTAAAGATATCAAGCGCACCGCCTGGTTTAGGACTAGGACACATACCGGAGTAGACGCATAGCAGAAGTTGGTCGCAGAAGAAGAAAAGCAAAACTTCGATCAAATCGAACGACTGACTGATATTTCACTGTCTGAGACTTCTTCACCATTCCTGAACACAAAATCGCAGTTGGTGTTGTTGACAGTCAGTTATTCCAAGACAACTACGTCACCGCAGCCTTCGTCGGGTTGATCAGTGTCATCGCTTTCCCCGCCCCATATACTTATGCGGTCGAATACTGACTTTAGTTCTTTCCCAACCTGCTCTCGATCCTTGCCAGGACAATACATCTAAACGTCGCCTTCGTATGACATTTCTATCCCCCGTCCTGTGATCTGCTCGTCTGTAATTCATAAAGTCTAGGCACTGAACAGCACCGAAGATAATGGTGAGCTGTGGCAAACCACACTGTATTTTGTTGGTGCAGAAGTCCAACTACCACATTTAAATAATACTTTTTCCTAGAAGAGTGCTGCAAAGATCCACATGAGGTTAATAAACCGATATTGTGTTTAATCAGCTGAGCAATTAAGACATTCAAATGTACACTAAAGTACGCATCCTCAAGGTCAGTTGCAGCCAGGGCCGTGCGGTATATTTTTTAAGTATAACGCAAGTCTTCGAAATGCCGGCTCTTGAATGTTTTTTTTTTCCCTTACAATAACCTTTAATTGTAAGTTTGCTTTTGCTGCTTATGCCACCCCTTACGGTCCGCCTGATGCGGCCATCTCTCTGTATCATAGCACAGCACTGCCCTGATTGCAGCAGCGCATGTGTCAATTCTTGTGTTAAAACCCTCACACACCAAAGGCAATAACCGCTGCATTACCTCATGTCTCTATTTGGATAGTAACCTTCAAGGGTAAGTTAAAGAAAACATGTTCTCTCGAGTTGGCAGGATATTTTCCTGGCAATTTTCGTTCAAGTCAATTAAGCACTTCAATCTAACTCCTAGTTAATATAACAAGAAATGTGTAGTTTCTTATGTCAAATGTCTTATGATAAACTTCAAATGTTTTCTCATTTCAGAATCTGTGCCAGGTGTCGGGAAATCTCTGAAGACATCTAATCCAAGCGAGTACGGATTTGTATACAGCGCTGAGCGTCCAACACCCTTACCAGAAGCTGGCTGGGTCGATAAGCAAACTAAGGAACAAAAAATAAATCTGTACAGTGAGAACGTGCTAAAGGAAGTGGAAACAACAGAATCTGTAGATCGAGAATCTATAGCAAACCTTTCTACCACTAAAAGACAGTGGGAAAGTATCTTTACTTCTCAAATTGTTAATCAAACTGATTCTTCTGTTAAAAAGAAAGTATCGCCAAAGTGGGAAGTCAGAGTACCATATACAGAAAAACACACATCTGCTAATCAGGATTACCAAAGTACTGAAGAATATAGCAATCAGTCACAGTTGGAAGAGGAGGACGATCCAAGCATGTTTAAGAAACCTGTGATAACAGAGAGCGCAATTGAGCGCGAAATTAGATTAGCCCATGAGAGAGAAGAAATGTTGAGAAAAGAAAAGGAAGATAGACAGAAGTTGCTAGAGAAACAAACAAATCAAACTTTCGTTGCATCATATGCTACATCGAGTGCTGAGAGTGAATCTAACCAGCCAGCATATAACGAACTAGCAGAAGCTGACAGAAATCCGGACTTGTGGGGAATGAAGCAAGGAGACAGACAACCAGAAGTAGTAAGTCGTTAAATGTTATAGATATTCATATTTATATTGTCCTTAAAGTTGAGGGAGTATGAAGTCATCATCATCATCATGTAGAATGTCCGCAGCAGAACCTCACTTTTATGACAGCCCGCTTGAAAAGCTCTCAGCTCCTATTCAGTTCTCTCGCCTTCTTCACCGACATGTTCAGTTTCTTTAATGTCCTGTTGATACCGTTATCTTGGTCGTTCCCTGCCTTGTTTTCCAGAAATCATGTCACCCATTACTGTTCTCTCTAAACAACTGTGAGACGTTTAATGTAAACTATTTTAGTTTCCATGATATCGTTGTTATTTAGTTAACGAATGTTCTTCAATGTTCAGGTCTTCTATGATATCTATATATTTTTCCTCTTCTCCGCCCATGTCACTTTAGTAGTTTTCTATAGTGCTTTATTTCAGTAAATTCCATTTTGTTCTTTAATGTTTCTATTAAGGTACATAATTTACATCCAGTTATGCCTCAGAAAAAATGCATGTCCTCATCTTGTGTTAAGTCACATACTAAACGATATTACGTATATTGCAACTGTTGTTACTCATTTGTGAAACTAGTACATGTCAAATATAGTTCTGATTTGTATGATATGTCGTGATGTTGCCCATGTCTTTGCCAGCCGTTCAGTATTTTCTATTTTTCTGCAGTTTTATTATTTGCCATTTTAACTTCTCACATTTCTCATCTCATTATATGTTTCTCAAGTTATATGTCTTCATTTAGTGCACATTTACAGGAACATTTAGTTTCATACATCCTTGATTACATTCCATTTCCTTTACTTGCAAACTGTTTCAAATCAATGACATTCTTCTGTTAAGCCACATCGTTCTGCTCTTCGTGAATTTTGTTTCTGCAATAATTGTCCATAAATTGTTTTTAAATTCCTTTACGTTAGCAAAAGATAAAAATAACATTAACATTTACATCTATTTGATATGCTCTTTCTATAAATTATTCTGGGCATGCGGGTGTTTGCGGTAATGAGAGAGCGGTCAGACTTGCATCAACATCATTGATTGTTGGGGAGTTGAAGATGGATAAGGGGATGTTCTTCGGTCTCTTCGCGACTGTCTGTTGGATGAGGACACTAAAATAGATGTTGAATCGATCCAGCGATTAAGGCAGTTTGGAGTTACTCGTTGTACAAGTCGAACTGGCTGCCTGAGGGGCCGAGTGAGAGGTGTGTTTAATCAACGAGCCACGAGAACCATCAGTATGCATACTCTTCAATATCTGTTGGGCGAGACTGAGCACCTATGGGTCTGCCCGGAGTGCAATGACGTCAGTTTAGTAACCAATAATCAATACATTATACAAGGAAACAAAAGACTGCTGTTTTTATACATTCAGTTATCAGCTACCCATGAGGGCTATCATCATAGCACTCCGGGCACATCCACAGGTACTCCGCTCCCCGTCTCAACAAATTCAGCAGCATCCAGCGACTCAACACGCCAGTTCGATGTTGATTAATTAATATGTTTGCAGATTTGGTATGACGATTTTTTCGCGCTGTACCAATTTCGAAACCCATCTCTCTCAATGTGATCAGCGACTGGAATTCACAACACTGAAACTTATATGTTCGAAAATAACTATTTCAGTGCTCTAAGAATGTCATTTCAGTACATTACAGTGCCATCTGATATCGTACCTGTCCCAGGCAATCTATCAACTCACTCATTACGCCTGTGTCCGGCTTGCCCAGGGACAAAAATGAAGATGATTTCTCTGATTCCCTGTCTGCACGAGTAGTTCTACTCAGTTTCGTCTCATCATTCCTGTTTCGACTTAACCAATCATACGACCAATCGTGTGTTGCCAGGGCTCGTAAGGGAAGTAAATAATAGTAACATTGCAACCTACAAGACATGTCGTAAGAGGCGACTGAGGTAGGGGCCTATGGAAGCTACCCTAGTAAAAAAGAGCGTCGCAGAAATCGGATGTGCTGGCCCTGCATGTAGGGCATAACTGGCACAACGTTACAAACCTCTTAGGCTAGATCACAACAAATCTATAAGAGTGGTTAACAAAGTGTGCTTATAGAGCGTCTGAAAGAGAAGAAGACGAAGTATACTCATGAGCACTGAGTATGAAAACATAGAGATAATAGTGAGATGCAACCACGTCAATTCCTCTACAACCCGAGTATGAAAACATGAGAGTAGTTGTGACATGCCAACCACGTCAATTCCTCTACAACCCGAGTATGAAAACATGAGAGTAGTTGTGAGATGCCAACCACGTCAATTCCTCTACAACCCGAGTATGAAAACATGAGAGTAGTTGTGACATGCCAACCACGTCAATTCTTCTACAACCCGAGTATGAAAACATGAGAGTAGTTGTGAGATGCCAACCACGTCAATTCTCTACAACCCAGAAGTATGAAAACATGAGAGTAGTTGTGAGATGCCAACCACGTCAATTCCTCTACAACCGAGTGATGAAAACAGAGAGTAGTTGTAGATGTCAACACGTCAATTCCTTACCTGATGATGAAACACTGAGTGAGTTGGAGGATGCCAACCACGTCTTCTTCTACAACCGAGTATGAAAACATGAGAGAGTTGTAGGATGCCAACCACCCATATTCTCTGACCGGAGATATGAAGTTTGATTTAATGTAGATGTCAACCACTTAATTCTCTACAACCCGAGCTATAATACTGAGAGTGTAGTGGATGCCAACACTCAATTCCTCTAACAGATAGTTGAATAACATCAGATTTAGTGTAGAATGCCAACCAACGTCAATTCCTCTACAACCGAGTATGAAAAATTTAGCAGTATGTTGTGACATGCCAAACTCAGTCAATTCCTTACAACTGACAGGAAAACATGAGAGTAGTTGGAGATGCCAACAGTAATTCCTCTACACCGAGTATGAAAAATGAGAGTAGTTGTGAGATCCTAAGTCAATTCACTAAAAACCTGAATGAGTGAAAACATTCGGAGTAGTCTTTGTAGATGTCAAACCCTTCAATTCCTCTACACCGAGTATGAAAACATGAGAGAGTTTGAGATGTCCAACAGTCAATTCCTCTACAACCCGAGTATGAAAACATGAGAGTAGTTGTGACATGCCAACCACGTCAATTCCTCTACAACCGAGTATGAAAACATGAGAGTAGTGTGAGATGCCAACCACGTCAATTCCTCTACAACCTGAGTATGAAAACATGAGAGTAGTTGTGAGATGTCAACCACTTCATTCTCTACAACCCGAGTATGAAAACATGAGAGTAGTTGTGAGATGCCAACCACGCCAATTCCTCTACAACCCGAGTATGAAAACATGAGAGTAGTTGTGAGATGCCAACCACGCCAATTCCTCTACAACCTGAGTATGAAAACATGAGAGTAGTTGTGAGATGCCAACCACGTCAATTCCTCTACAACCCGAGTATGAAAACATGAGAGTAGTTGTGAGATGTCAACCACTTCAATTCCTCTACAACCCGAGTATGAAAACATGAGAGTAGTTGTGAGATGCCAACCACGTCAATTCCTCTACAACCCGAGTATGAAAACATGAGAGTAGTTGTGAGATGCCAACCACGTCAATTCCTCTACAACCCGAGTATGAAAACATGAGAGTAGTTGTGAGATGCCAACCACGTCAATTCTTCTACAACCCGAGTATGAAAACATGAGAGTAGTTGTGAGATGCCAACCACGCCAATTCCTCTACAACCCGAGTATGAAAACATGAGAGTAGTTGTGAGATGCCAACCACGTCAATTCCTCACAACCGAGTATGAAAACATGAGAGTAGTTGTGAGATGCCAACCACGCCAATTCCTCTACAACCCGAGTATGAAAACATGAGAGTAGTTGTGACATGCCAACCACGTCAATTCCTCTACAACCCGAGTATGAAAACATGAGAGTAGTTGTGAGATGCCAACCACGCCAATTCCTCTACAACCCGAGTATGAAAACATGAGAGTAGTTGTGAGATGCCAACCACGTCAATTCTTCTACAACCCGAGTATGAAAACATGAGAGTAGTTGTGAGATGCCAACCACGTCAATTCCTCTACAACCCGAGTATGAAAACATGAGAGTAGTTGTGACATGCCAACCACGTCAATTCTTCTACAACCCGAGTATGAAAACTCGTTTGCTAGCCATTGGAAGATGACTTTTTGATAAAAGTTTGACTGATTGATTGCTAGGACCATCATCATTGCACTTTGTGGAGTAACCATGTGTGCTCCGATCTCTTTCTTACACAGGAAGATTTCAGCAGCAGTGCACGAGCTCCGTAGCACCGGCGAGGATCCCGATGTAATTTTGAAGACGGTGAAGATATTTTTGTAGGAGTTTTATTTTAAATCGTTTCTAATAAATTTTCCCAGGCAGCAGCTTTCCAGCCTCCTCTTCTCTATTTTGAACTGCCAATGGTTCTTTTACATGCTCAGATTAACATTAGAAAACAGATATATTCTAATATGGTCTTCTCCATTTCCACATAGTAAACAACCAACAACATGTTTTGTACATTTATTTTGCCAATCCCTGGAAAATAATTTATGCACTCTCATGCTCCTGAGTGGGCCGAAAAAATGTTCAATCACATCGCTGTTGATGATTGACTGAACCATCGGTGTAAATAGATACCTCTGTTTGGCTAACGTGATTCAGAACGGTCTAGACATCCGTTGTAATTAGTAATGGATCATTTTGTTCATTTTTTTTCTTAATGGGTAAAATAACTGTGAAAGCAATCTGAAATTGAGGTAGTACAGCAATCCGTTCCTCTCCTGATTCTTCTTCTTCTTCTTTTGTGATAAATTTCTTCTTTGCGACTACTCCGGTATGTATCATAAACAGTGCGGCGCCTTGAGTTCTTTATCGATTCCTCATAGTTTTTGTTTTTTTGAAGTATTGTTTCTGTTGACCAGATTTCCATTCTCACACTGCTCAGGCTGGGGTAGTCTTGCAGGATGTGCTCTGGGGATTCCTGAAGGTTCACATTTCCTCAGAGCAGCCTTTCCCAAAGTGGGGGTACCGCCCCCTGTGTGCGCTGAAGTCTTCCAAGGGGGCGATGGTGGGTTCAGAAGCATTTGGGGGGAGTTATTTTTCGTGATTTTGCGATTGAATAAACATTAAAAATTTTAATTCTGCATTTGAATTCATCTTATGCCCATCTGACACGATCCATTTTTTCATCAATTTTCTATTTCATGTATATAATCATTTGAAAAATGACCATGTATGACAGAAACATATATCAATTTTTCTATGACAAAGAGCATATGAAAATAGAGCATATATATATATATATATATATATATATATATATATATATATATATATATATATATATATATGGAATATATGGATATATGGGCGTTGGCAAACTGTTATAATGGAGCGTTGGGAGTTACAAAGTTTATGTCGTGCACAGTGGGCGATGGGCCGAAAAAGTTTGGGAATCTATGCCTCAGAGTATCTTCGGGCTGACTGTACACACATGCATATATACATACAAATATACATACACACTTACGTACATACATACATACGTACCAGGTTCGCTCCCTCATGGAGCCATCTGGATATTTTTCCAGAGATTTTTGATCTCAGTGTATGTGATATCGAGTTCCTAGTCTTATCGGAGACGGACGATAAAACGTTGGTCCCGTGTTCAATTGGAGACGTTAAAGAACACTTAGCAGTTCTAAATCGAGAAGAGCATCTGGAAAGCCGCTGCCCGGGAAAATTCATTACAAAAATTTAAATAAAATTCCTATATAAATATCTTCTCAATCTTCAAAAATTACTTGAGACACTCGCCGATGCTACGGAGCTCGTGCACTGCAGCTGAAATCTTCCTGGTAAGAAAGAGATCGGAACACACAACACATGGTTACTCATCTAAGTACAATGATGATAGTCTTCTTCTTCTTTGAGTTCGTTCTTTACGACCAATTGTAATCACTCTTTGTGATATGTTTGATCTTTGCCAAGAACGTGTATACGTTGCACATTGGTTTGGTAGGCCCCTAAGCGCATAGACTTCTACACGTTTAGGACACATGCATCCGATTTCAGCCAAACCTCCTTAGACGCCTCTTACGACATGCGTGGCAGGTAACAGTAGTTCTATTCGTTATACCCCAAATTTGGGCCCCGGTAACAACTCAGGCGAATGATGATGGTAATATCAATCAATCAATCAATACCTACATACATACATGTATCCTCGCCAGGGCTACGGAGTTCGTGCGCTGCCGCTGAGATCGTACTGTGTAAGAAAAAGATCGAAGCACACATGATTATTCACCGATGTGCAATGATGATGGCTCAATCAATCACTCAATCAATCATTTAATCAATCCTCGTTTGTTGCCTTCTGAGTTTATATAATACTGTAACTTTCGTGCACGCATACACACATACTACACATATACACACACATACTACAAATATATACATACATACATACAGACATACACACATACTACACATATACACACATACTACACATATACACACATACTACACATATACACACATACATACAGACAGACAAATATACAGTTATACATAGAAAGTAACAGTAATTTGTTCACGTTTTGTTCATCAGAGAAATGAACAAGATAGCTACATAAACCCCAACGAGAGCATTATAGAAAGAGAGATCAGGCTTCAGAGGGAGAGGGAGACTGAAGTAGCCATGATGAGGAAATTGGCTCAGAAACATCAACATCCATCATTACCGCAGCAGCAAGCAGATCATCATCATGAGACCTTGCAGTCCGATCAATATCATACACACCAAGCGGTAAGTCTGCTTAGTTCATCAGTTCATTGAAAAGTTTCAAGTATGTTGCTATTGGTATACAATAGTAGCTAATTCCTGTTTTAGTGCAGCTTTGATGTCCTCACAGTCAACTATAAACTCATACGGTCACCAGGCTCAGGTAAACATTCTAGGAAATCAGACCACAACCATCACGTGACCTTTCATTCCAGTGTTGTTGTATAAAGACGATTTAATATTAAAATCAACACAAAATGTTAAATCAAGGTTATATTATGTAACAAGTTAAGTTTAACAATAAGGAATATCAGTATTATGAATATTTTTCATCAATAAATAACCATAGACTCACAGAATTGAGTAATATTGAAAAAACTAGTATTATAACAAATATATATAAATTCCCCCCTTTCTCCCAACCAAAACTAGGTCACGGTTTTCCCGATCAGTTATGCGGCCCAATATTGGAGTTGGCTGTGGATTTCCTCTAGACAGGAAAGTGTACTCAACGCTTAACATGTGAGATGTCTTAGATCTGTGCTGTCCAACATTTGTATATATTGGGGCGTATCCGACTGGGGGTTGTGGAGGCGACACACATATCTGCAGCTGTGAAGTTAACAGCCCGTATGCACCTGCTATGCTCCATCTTCTCAACTAATCTGACAGGGGCCACAGGCGCAATAAAAGGGACAACCTCAGCCAAGGTCAGTGAGCTGGCACTGACCAAGACCCTACCCACTTAATATGCAGACGACTTCTCCAATGAAAAAGCAAATGGTTTGATTAGGAGGCAGTAGAATGATTACAAAATAAAACACCATTTTAAAAGTGGAAAGATCGTGTTCATTGGTATGCTCAACAAAAATTCGAAAAATCGTTTGTTTTCTTAAAATCTGATTAACTTTAAAGTAGTCGGAGTAAAATAGGGTGCCATAGCGCCCTCAGACAGTACTGCCTTAGATATTTTCTTGATATATATCATGGAGTCACCATACAGCAAATGAATACCAATTTGAGAGGGCAGAAATGATCACCATGTATAGTCTACTCGGATTAGCATAATGCATAAGCATTCGTCTATCGACTCGGGCACAAGATGGTTGTGGATTCAATCACAGTAAACTCTAGATAACTAGGTCAGGCAACTGACCGGGGTTCCCTGACCTAAATCAGAAAAGGGGTCTGGAAATTACAGATGTTTGATAGAACAC
Organism: Arion vulgaris; assembly: GCA_020796225.1. Classification (NCBI taxonomy): domain Eukaryota; kingdom Metazoa; phylum Mollusca; class Gastropoda; order Stylommatophora; family Arionidae; genus Arion; species Arion vulgaris. The sequence continues at coordinate 23,325,697 of CM036763.1, read as the reverse complement.
TGCACGCTTTTTTACAATTTTACTAAATTCTGTGAGTCTATGGTTATTTATTGAGAAAAAATATTCATAATATTGATATTCCTTATTGTTAAACTTAACTTGATGCATAATATAACTTCGATTTAGCATTTTGTGTTGATTTTAAAATGACTTTGTCTTTACACATCAATACTGAAATGCGAGGTCACGTGGTGTAGTTGTGGTCTGATTTCCCATAATTCTTACCTTAGTCTGAAGGCCCATAAGTTTATAGTTGGCTCTGGTTCAATCCAACACTCAAAGTTCAACACGTGGAGAAAGGAACTACCTCTACCTCTACTTCTACCTCTTGCCAATCTGGCCTAGAAATGTGAAGCAAAGTGACTTCATACCGTAAGGTTTGAAAAGGGTTCGGGGAAAATATATTATAGACTTTCCTCAAGTTTAGACGAGCGCAAAGAAAAAGTACAAACAAGAATGATCACCAACCGCACAATAAAAGACAAGTCACAAATACCAGCATCAGAGAGAGGATTGAAGCAAGACCCTGTTTGAATTACATTGAAGAATAGAGAAGGAAATGGTTTGACCACCTAGTAGGATTGTAGTCAGACCACATACTCTATAAAGCCTTCTACATCAGAACATCAGAGCGAAAGGAAGACCAAGAAAATAATGGATGATATAGTTGCAGAATCATGCAAAAATAGGATTTAAGTTCATGTTAAAAGTTACAAATGATAGTTTCTTTTATTACACATTCGTCGTATAAATATATCAAACCGTGAAACAGTTACTACAAATGATTATAAAGATAACTTAAATCAAGGAACGTATCACTTGACTGATCGATCGTTCAACTAATTCCCCATACAACTTCTTCCGCCCGTCGCTTAGCAATGTGTATTGTTTACTTCTAATTCTAGTTGTTTTGTTGGACTAATCAGCAATAGGTATTTGATGTATGTAAGATATCAACTATGAGATATGGATCGAAGACGTTACCATTATATTAGTCTCAGATTAGTTACATTATAAATGATAAAAACAGTACAAGCCTATAAAGTTAACTGTAATCATCATCATCATCAAATAGCTTGTCATGAGTGGAACTTTGACACCCCAACTGGCTCAACAGACCTTCGGAATTTCTCTCTCTCATAGATCAGATGTCCCGACTCTGCAGCCGTCATGTTCAAACCATCAGTTACATCCTGAATCCATCTTCTCTGTAGTCATCCTCTTTTTCTCTTTACTGTTATGCCTCCTTCCATGATGGTCTTCTCCGGCCCTTCATGTCTTTTTATAACTCCAAAATACCTCAATTTTCTCTTTGTTATTTGTAGCATCAGCCAATTTTCTTTGATTTTGAGTTCTTTCTGGGTAGATCTATTTGTTCTCTTCTCTGTCCAAGATATACGTAGGACTCTTCTGTAACACTTATATTCAAAGCACATATATGTTTTCCATTGCTTTATTAAATGTCCATGCTTCACACCCATATGGCTGTAAACACAATTGAGTAATTGTAATTTATACGAGAACCAACAAAAAAACTATTGACTTGTTAAAACTTAAGCGAACTGACTAGAACATATTTGCACTATTCAGTCTCTATCCAGGATGGAAAAAGTAGTATAATAGAAGGAATAACATGCAGCTTCACATAACAGCAGCTATAACAGCAGCCAATAACAGCAGCTAATAACAGCAGCCAATAACCGCAGCTAATGAGCGGAAAATCATAACGACAGAGATGAAGTGCCTTAGAAGAGCTGCAGGTGTGACAATAAGAGATGAAATTAGAAATGAAGAAATCAGAAGACTGGATGTGAAACAAGTCATGCAATTCATAAAAGAACAACAAATTGAATGGTTTGGACACCTGACAAGAATGCCCTGGTATCACCTACCACAGAGAGCCACACATAAAAAGTATGAGTACAAAGCAAAAGGAAGACCATGCAAAAGATAGAGCAATGGCATCAAGAACAGACTTACAAAAATGAATATCAGCTTACAAAGGGCCTAAAACAAGCACACAAGATCACTATGCCCAACACTTCTATAAAGAAGTAAATGGTGAAGAGAGTAGAAGAATAGAGGGAAAACATCGGGACAATAAACTGCCGTTATTGCCTGTAATACCACTTTTTAGGCGCATAGGACAGAGGAAAGGGAGGGGGGCATGTGCCTGTGTAATTTAATGGCGCATGATCTAATGCAGTCGCCTCAAAACTTTAGGTTAGGATTTTTATGTTATGCCCCCAACAGAAAAATAATCATTGGCCTTACTGGGTAGTTAAAATGGGTCTCTCGAAATTTGCGCCCTCGTTTTAATCTATTCGCTTACAACTTTATTAATTATGAATGTTCTTTTTTCTGTTGTTATCATGTTCCTCATCTATCACAACTTATATCATTCTGTACATTGGTCTATTTCTTCCTGGCTAATCAAGAACTTCAAAACTGTTTACTCTCTACAATTACTTTTACAAAGCTAATACCATATCTTCCATGAACTGGTTTGGAGTTTGTCATTCAAATAAATAATTTACATTGTGTCACTAAGTGGTTCTCACATATGAACCGTGACCTTCACTATTCGCTAGTAGGTCATGATATGAACTATATGACCACTTATGTCTAGCCTGGGCAGCTAATATGGAGAATGTGTTGTGTCCATTTTGCATAAATCCCTTTTAACCCTAATGTTTTTATGTAAAGTAAAGACAAAGTCCATACATTTGGAGTAGCACAAAGTTTGCAGGGGATACCAGAAGATGCGAATGGAAATAAATACAGCTAACAATCAACTGTATGAACTAATATTTAGTGTGCAAACATGGGACATAATCTCAATTTTATCTCTGTACTTAGACTTCTTATTTTTGTAAAAAATAAAAAAAAAAAAACCCTATATCTACAAACAAACACAAATAAAAGAATATCTACAAACAAACAACACAAATAAAGCACAAACCCAATAAATATTCAAACAACACAAACACAAAATACAAACAACCCCTAGTTCTACAAACAACACAAACACAAATAAAGAAATATCTACAAACAACACAAACACAAATAAACAAAGAAGTGAGCTTTCAAATTATTATGTTAAATAAAATTAGCATGCAAGTGATTTTATTTCTTTTTAATATTTTATTGCTTTGTTTGTTTTTATTTAAATGGTCAGTTTAAGGTAGTCATTACAATGTATTACAACAAAGAAGAAACTATTACACTAAAACAGATGTACAATAAATGGTTGAACAGACCAGGTTGGCAAATAATTACTGATTACTTGTCATTAAATTGAGAGTAATATCCCTTTGCATGACGCGATTTTTAAATGTGTTACTTGTACAGAACAGTAGAATAATTACTAATTCACCTTTTTAGGGTGGGAGTCAGAATTTTTTGAGACACGTTGTCAAGGAAAATTAATATTACCCCAGTGTCACTTATATCATAAAAAGTATAAAAATTGTGCATCGCTGGACAATACAAACATATGTATTGTGGAGAGAAATGGTTTGACTGTACAATAACATAAAAAAATAGAAAAGTGCTTTTATCAATGAAAACATATAAAAAGATAAACATATGAGTATCTTAATATTTGATTAATATTTATCAATTTATTCTAACAGGTACAAGAAGATATCAATCACAACCAGACGAAACATGTGTCAAATGAGGATTCTGTTGTCAGCAGTTCTAACGAGGTAGAGAATCGGATAGTTCGAGAACTTCGAGAACTTAAAGAAAGAGAGGAAGAAATCCGAAGATTACACATTTCACTCAACAGGATTCAAATTAATGATGAAACTGATGGTCCAGAAGATGTAAGCCCATCTGGTCAAAAATTGAGTGCCACACCAGCATTTTCTCAAGCCCTTTCACCGTCTAGCCAGGGTAGTTGGCAGAGAGATATTTCATCCTCTATTTCATCACAACGAAGAGAATCAATAGATTCTACCTCCAGTCACAGTACTGCACGTTCAACTTCAGATACCATACCATCACGTCGTGATGTAAAAGTACGCCCTATAGCAGATAGCTACAGTGATGAAGAAGACCAGAAACCAAATTATTTACAGAAACAGGAAAACCCTATAGAAAAAGAAATGAGACTTGCAAGGGAGAGGGAAAATGAACTGCGGAAACAAAAAGGTTTACCAGAAGTTCTAAATAAAGAGGATAACCCCTACAGCTCTTTTGGTTCAGACCAAGAACCTCGTGACAGTAACTCTTTGCCCAGACCTCGCTCTGCGGCACAACCCGGTGACTCTATGAAGAAGTATGCAACTAATCGACTCCAACAAGAGTTGCAAGAACAAAAAGACAGGGAGCTGATACTTCTCAATGAAGGCAAAATAATCACAACATCTGAACAGCATATTCAGCCATTAAAATTCATGGAAATTAGTGGAGTTGAGAAAAATGATGGAACTTTAAAGAGGAATTTTGTTACAAAAAAGACAACTACCTCCAGCAATGAATCAGATGTACATTCTGGACAGCAAGAAGTTACCTCTCCTAGCGCACAGCCTGCAAGAAAAACTATAACAGTTGGAGCTGGTGCTCAGTTATTTTCCTACAGAGAGTCTAGACAGTCAGCAGAGTCTAAAATAGAAAAAGAGCTTCGGGAAATGAAAGAAAGAGAAGAAGAGCTACGGTAAGAATAACTTTGTGTCTTTTTTCTACACTATTTTGTTCCTGTTTAAAGGTTACACATTCTAGAGATGTGCACACTTATTATATGACATTATGTAATATTTCTGTCAGTTATATTTTCTTTTTCTTTCTCGAATCCTGTATGCCTCACAGCGTCAGGTCAGGAAGAGATTTCTAAAACGGGCCTAGTATGCGCTTCGTAGATAGTCTCTTTCGTCGCCTCTGTTATCTCTGAGGTCCATCTTTTGGTGCGGCCTTTTGCTTTGTACCCATTGTATCGGAGCAGCATTGCTCTTTGGGTGCACTGTCTGATGGTAATCTGCTTACGTGACCGAACCATTTAATTTGTTGTTTCTTGATGAAGTCTAGTACTGATGTTGTACCCACTTTTTCCTGATGTCTTCATTTCTCAACCGGTCTCTTCTTGTTACACCCAGCATTCTGCGTAGACACTTCATCTCTGTTGTGACTAGTTTTCTTCTATCGTTTGTTGTCAGCGTCCAGGTTTGGCACTGATAACATAATGTGGAAGAAAGATTGTGTTGAACATTGCTCTTTTTGTGTTCATGGTGTTTGCATCTTAAAATTGGCGCCATTTGCCCTATCATTTGATTTGCTTTGTTGCATCTGTGTTGAATTTCATTAGTTATTCTTCCATTTGCTGAAAAAATGCTCCCCAGGTATGTGAAATCTTTACTTGATTTAGTAGGTGATTATCGATGGAGATGTTGGTAGTGTTTTCCTCTCTGGCGAATGTCATTACTTCTGTTTTGTCGATGTTAATTCTCATGTTGTATTCGTTACATGCTAACTGGAGTCTGTTGATGTGTTGTTGTAGCTGTTTTTCTGTTGTTGATATGATTGCCTGATCGTCTGCAAAAAGAAGTTCATTTAAGAGTTCTCCGAGGTTGTTTCCTTCGCTGGTGTTAGCTATTTTACAGTTATATCTCAGTATATAATACGTCTGTCACAGTATGTAATATGTCTAGTAGTTATATCACAGTATGCAATATGTCTGTCAGTTATATCACAGTATATAATATGTCTGTCACAGTATGTTATAAGTCTAGCAGTTATATCACAGTATATAATAATTCTGTCAGTTATATCACAGTTTATAATACATCTGTCACAGAACATAATATGTCTGTCAGTTATATCACAGTATGTAATATGTCTGTCAGTTATATCACATTATGTAATATGTCTGTCAGTTATATCACAGTATGTAATATGTCTGTCAGTTATATCACAGTATGTAATATGTCTGTCAGTTATATCTCAGTATGTAATATGTCTGTCAGTTACATCTCAGTATGTAATATGTCTGTCAGTTATATCACAGGATGTAATATGTCTGTCAGTTATATCACAGGATGTAATATGTCTGTCAGTTATATCACAGTATGTAATATGTCTGTCAGTTATATCACTGGATGTAATATGTCTGTCAGTTATATCACAGTATGTAATATGTCTGTCAGTTATATCACAGGATGTAATATGTCTGTCAGTTATATCACAGTATGTAATATGTCTGTCAGTTATATCACAGTATGTAATATGTCTGTCAGTTATATCACAGTATGTCAGTTATATCACAGTATGTAATATGTCTGTCAGTTATATCACAGGATGTAATACATCTTTTATAGTGCTGTTCGACACATAATGCTTCCACAAAAGATTTCATTGTTCCCCTTTCTGTCGCTTTTTTTCCCACTACCTACATCCTGCCACAACCCACAGTTCTTTTCCATGTTTCCATTGGATGCTCAGGCCTTCTTTTTCTATCTGCTGTCTATCGGAGAGCTGCCCTAGCCAATGTTCCTACTAGCACACATTTCCAATCTACCTCCATCTTTGTCTTTTAATGATGATCTCTTTAAGCACAACTTGTTCGGTTTTAAAGCTATACGTTTGCTAGAATATTTGGTCCAAATATTTGGACCAATATATATTTGGGAATATCTCTAGTAGCTTGTGTATGGTGTTGTGCGTTATTGTCCAGAACTCATTACTGTATAATAACATTCCCAGAACACTGCTTCCAAATATTTTAAATTTGGTTTTAAGATTTAATCCTTTGGCTTTCCAGATTTTTTTGTGCATGGTGAAATTTTGATTTTCTGTCTTGATTTTTCCAATCATGTCCTTTTTCATAATCACTGTCCTTTAATCATGAACTTCCTTTATGAAATCATTTTGTAACATAGTTGGGTTTTTACTTTTATTTATTTTTTACTTTTGATTTTGCGATATGAACTTTTAAGTCCTATTGCTTGAGCAGTTTTGCAAAGTGCATCAGTTTTAGTTAGAGTGAAAATATTTTATTTTATTTTACTAAGTTCTGTCTGAGTTGTGGTGTGTTTGCATAGAGAGTGTTCTCAACTTCTGGGTAGGGGGATAGTTACTAGCGGCATAAGTTACTGAATGCAAGCCGCTGAAAGAGATGGTATGTGACAGTTTCTTGTGAACAGTCATACATTGTAGCCCAATCTTTGGTTGGATACAATGTGATTGAGCATCCAGGAGCACATGCAGAGTTCTAAAACGAAATTAATGACTTGTTCATGTCTTGTATTTTGTTGCATTTGTCGGATTTGGGATGTTCATGCATTTCCATCTAAATAAGCCATGTTTTGTGATAAATTCCTGCAGTCCATTATCATCAATGTTGAGTCATCATACAGAACATGAATGTTGGAGATACCTTAGTACTTTATTACTATCAATTTCAAATGTGTCCACTAAAAGCATTTATAATGTCAATTTGCTCATTACAGCAAACCCTTGCACATTCAGGACAATATATCTATATAGAACTAAGAGGTTTTAAATTGTTAAAATTGGATTAAAAATAAAGAAAGAAAAAGTTTTAAAAAAAAATAACTGCAATTCACTCATGTTGCATCTAAGCATGGGTTGAGAGTGGTCACATAAACCAATGAGATTCTGTAAGCATGGTTGAGAGTGGTCACATAAAGTCAATGCAGATCTGTAAGCATGGGTTGAGAGTGGTCCATAAAAGCCAATGCAGATCTGTAAGCATGGGTTGAGAGTGGTCACATAAAGCCAATGCAGATCTGTAAGCATGGAGTTGAGAGTGGTCACATAAAGCAATGCAGATCTGTAAGCATGGTTGAGTGGTCACATAAAGCCAATGCAGATCTGTAAGCATGGGTTGAGAGTGGTCACATAAAGCCAATGCAGATCTGTAAGCATGGGTTGAGAGTGGTCCCATAAAGCCAATGCAGATCTGTAAACATGGGTTGAGAGTGGTCACATAAAGCCAATGCAGATCTGTAAACATGGGTTGAGAGTGGTCACATAAAGTCAATAGCAGATCTGTATGATGGAGTTGAGTGGTCACATAAAGTCAATGCAGATCTGTAAGCATGGGTTGGGAAAGTGAGTCACATACCAAAGCCAATGCAGTTATCTGTTAATATCGATCTCTAAGTTCATCATTTTCTTATATTGAATATGGATGTTTGAAAAGCATGCATCTATTTTGTAATATTCCTTTCTACACTGTAACCAAGAATCTCCATGCTGATATCTCCACCACAGTGTGGTCAGTCAGTATATACAAAGGCATCATTATCCCGTTAGTTAAGTAGACATAGTTCCAACTTTCCTGCAAAAATTGCTCCATAATTTCTGCTCTGTTCCTGTGCCAGCGAAACCAATCAAAATGCTCATCATTGTCTCATGTGAACTCGGGAAGGAAACAAAAGTTCCAACACAAACAAACAGTTTGCAAAGACATTAAATGCATAAGACAGCTACCATAGTACTAGCACCAACCATTTACCACATGAATTGATGATTGCTAAAGGAAACAGCCATCAAGACAAAAATCAGCCCTCTGTACAAGCACTATTACATAAGACAAACACTAGATCGCTGATTACTAGCTATCCACCCTTTTCTAAATATAAAGTACACAACCGCCCGCCATGGACACAAACAAAATTCACCCCTGCAGGTGAATTTCTGCCCTTTTTTCACTGCTGGTTAAGTTATCATTGAAGGTTCTGCACTTACTGTCAGCAGATTTAGCTTAGCTTTCCAGGACTTGTTACTAGCTCAATTCTTCTCACAACAATCACCCTCGATATTAATACTCTTACATGTCTGTAGTATTTTTGTGAAGTGGGTGTTGCTTGTATGTTGTAATTCACATGTATAGTTTAGCATGTACCTTTGCCTATTGTGATTTTAATCCTGTTAACAACATACAAAACTTAAACTTCCAAATGAAAAAAAATGTGCATTAACATTTTAATCTATTTCAGGAAACAAAGAACAGGAACTCCAGCTGACTCTTCTCAATAACAAATAAAATCATCACCTGTATGACTAAAAGGACAAAAGAACAGAATTCATAAACAGTCAACTGGGAATAGATACTAAGAGAAAAATTCAGACTGTAATTGTTTATCGAAATCACACCAGAGTGGTGACTTTCTCATTATATTTCATAAATTCTTCAGATTTACAGAAGTTAGATTGAGAATTGTGAATGTAACTACTAAAACATCCATCATATACCAACACACTAAAAAAGGGAAAAGTATAAAAGTGAGTAAATATAACAGATCGATTTGATGAATAAGAAATTATGATACAAGAAGATATAAATATAAACAGCAGATTGTCAATGTTGAAAGTACTCAAGGACAAACATATACGTCATTATTGAATGTAACATATTATTTAATACAATTTATTGTATGTTATCTACTAACTTAACTCTTTCGAAGCACAGTTATTTCCTCAATTTTTAAGCAGTTAATTCAAGGGAAATTTTTTTTTTAAAAATGATCCCAACTACTTGTCAATAAATAAACATATTTATATTATTATATGCTAAATTGAAGAAAACTGGACAACCCAATAGAATAACAAGGTTAAAAAAGAATTGAAATAAAATAGTAGAAGTAAAACTAGCAAGACTTCTTATAAGGGAACCAACTCTATGGCGCAGTGTGCGGCTTAATGCGTGCAACGGACTTCCGCCGTATTGCAGTGTGCGGCTTAAAGCGTGGAAAGAGTTAACAAAAGATTAGTTAGTTGTTACTTGACTATGTTTGGAAATAAGGTGCTTATGTTAAATATTTGTTCTTATTCAATGATCAATAGTGTTCGGCCTTATATGATGTAGCTGAAACTACCAATTTTTATTTAAATACGTATAAAGTGTATTATGTTCATCTGACCTTGAAGATAGAAACATTTTCTTGATTTTCCAGCACTTGGTACTCAGAGACCACGATCAAGAATTTTATAAGAATGTGTAGGTCTACATAGTCTTAGTCAATCATTTTTTTTTGTGTGGCTGAATTCTTGTCGTTACTAAACTGTAACATGTTGTATTTAGAGATGTTAAAAAAGAAATTATTGCTCATATCTCTTCTTGAAAGGTGGTTGATATAATTTAAAACTTGTTTCCAATAATATATCCCTGTGAATACTTTGGGTTTTTATTTCTCATGAAACCTTCAGAGAGGCATTTGTTTGAAAGAATCCAATGGTGAATTTGACTATTATTATAGCAACATGTCACAGGCAAACTATGAATTTACCTACCTGAAATTATTCGAAATTAAGGGCCTTTTCCATTTTTATAGATGGTCAATTGGCAAGTGTTTTACTGTGACAACTTCTGAGTTTTCTGTTGTCTCTCTTGCTTTTCATCTCATCCCGAAGTCTCATTTCAAAATGCTGCTTAAAATGTGCAGACATGCTTATTTAGACTGCAGTGCTGACTATTTTTATGTAATTACTCATTCGTATTTTTGTAATTGATATCAAGAATGTAGTTACAAGATTCTTATTTTTGTAGTGTCTAATACACTATCCTTGTTTTATCAATTTTTTAATAGTGTATTCAAATGTTCTCTTCTTATCCTGTCACTGTGAGGTAAAACAGGATTTGAGAAAAGAAGTAGATTCAAATGGTAGTGGTATCATTTCTGTTTTTATGTCATTGTTATCAAATATTTAGTTACTGCATTTATGTTTTTGTAGTGGTTTAAGATTGTCAAAGCTACTTTCAGATGTTGTAGTATATATTAATTCTGCAATAATTACATCCCTGTTATTTGTAACGCTATCAAGAATGTAGTAAATCCATGCGCTACATTCATGTACGGACATCAAGAATTTAGCCTCTGTATCCCTACCTGTACCAATGGTACAAAGACTGTTTTTTTCTACCTGGTACCTGTTACAGGCTGTTGTTCTATCCACCTGTACAAAGTACCAATGCTTTTGTTCTATATCCTCTACCTGTACCAACAGTACCAATGCTGTTTTGTTCTATATTCTCTACCTGTACCAACAGTACCAATGCTGTTTTGTTCTATATCCTCTACCTGTACCAGCAGTACCAATGCTGTTTTGTTACATATCTTCTACCTGTACCAACAGTACCAATGCTGTTTTGTTATATATCTCTACCTGTATGAATGGTACAAAGGCTGTTTTGTTATATATCTTCTACCTGTACCACAGATCAATTGCCTGTATCCCTTACATGTACTAAACGTATAAAGATTTTATTTGCCATATTATCAATATCTTCAACTTTGTTTACAATATATCTCTCAAGTACTATACTCTGCAAGTACTGTATATCTCTGCATACATGTATATCTCTACAACTAATTTAAGACTTATATAGACAGTGTACCTCAAGATTAATCAAGAAGTCTAGAAATACTTAATTTATTGGAGTAATTCAAACTTTGTTCTGTGATGATTTCTTCATGATGTCACAGATTCTTAATGATGTTAGATGTGAACAGAATCATCATGTCCTGAGAATTGAGAGATTCATCATGATTTGAGACCACATCGCTGTATTTTTGTGAGCATGTCGCTGAGTTGTAGCGAGTTTAGTTTGTGCACAAACAATGTTCAGTTTTATTCTTCAGTGACTCATGATAAAATTGGGTACCTGGACTCATATGAGCTTTGAAAACTCACAATCTATGCTGGAGCTGCTGTCAAAGTGCTGTACTGCTGATACTGTTGACAAGCTGATAGGAACCAAGCACCTATGGGTGCACCCTGCATTTATAGATATAAATTATATTTTGTTACCGAGGCTGTGTATCATTACATGTTGCTAGATTTTGTTTTTGAAATGTATGGAGTAGAAGATACTGTTTATAAATACTATGACTTTGAAACTTAGCTGGGTCCATCTGACCATATCACTATTCTCCAAGTAAATGGTTTTTTTTAAAAGTAAAGAACCAGTTTTAGTACTCTGTGGCATGATGGGGAACAATGTTAGACCTGCATTTTTTTTTCTTTTTACCTAACACAAGCAAACATCTCATTGCTCTCTAATATAAATAACACTTGTGTAGTATGCTCCCTAATATAAATAACACTTGTGTAGTATGCTCCCTAATATAAATAACACTTGTGTATAAGAGGTTGACCTTTCAGTCTCTGAAATATGGCTCAGAAATAATATTTCCTAGGTGTATAAATAAATAGCACGAGACAGGATACCAAGAACATGATGGACAGATAACATCTCAGAGTCCCTGCGAAAGCTTGGACTGACGTCACGCGCAACACACCTGGCACAAGATAGAAAATTAACTCTCCCCACGACACTTCATGGCAAATATGGTTAAGATAAATAAATGTGTTTCAATTTATTTCCATAGAATATGCCAACAACAGAACCGTGAATAATCCATTTTCCTTTCTTCCTCCATAAAAACACCTCACTCGTACCTGTTATAATGTTTCTGATTTCAGCAGAGCAAGAACAGGATTGTTCTGTCCTCCAACAAGCAATCATTGAATGAATGAACTAGTAGTAGTTTTTAACAAACAGTGATTAATGTGGTTTATTGCCAGTTTGTATTAGTAAAGATCTAGACATATATAATATATATATACTAGTTTCATGTGTATAGTAGAAGAGGATTCATGTGTATTCTTCGGTCTCTTCGAGACTCTGTTGGATGAGGACACTAAAATCGATGTTGAATCGATCAAGCGATTTAAGCAGTTTGAATTACCTTTGTTCAAGTGAACTGATGCCTGAGAGGCAGAGTGAGAAGTGTGTTTAATCAGAGCCACAGAACCATCAGTATGCATACTTGATATGTTGGGGAGACTGAGCACCTATGGTTTGCCAGTGCAATGACGTCAGTTTAGTAACCAATAACCAATAAGTAGAAGAGGAGCATTACCAGGATCACCATGCTATGGTCACTAAAGGAAGATGACAGAGGCTGATCATCAACAGTATTTTTGAGAATCATAGAAACTGATAAAAAAACTGGGACTGAAAAGAGAACTGCTCAGAGATAGAAGTTTAACAACTAAGATATTTTTGTCACATTAAGCTGATACTCTGTTAAAAACTATCTTGGAATGGAAGATGGAAGACAAGAGTAAGGGAAGACACATAATTAAGAGGAAAACATCAGGAAGTGGACAAGTCTTTTTTCCTTTATAAATAAAATATGTAATTACATTTTCTTATAGATATTTCTAAAAATATTACCTGTTTTTGTTATCCTGTGTACGATCAAAAAAAAAAAGCTAACGGGAATGGTCATACTAGAGAATGAACAACCAAGGATGGAATCTGGAACCGGTTCAGAAGGAAAATAGTTTCATCAATAGAGAAATCCATAAGAAAAATTGTGAATTTCTGTGACTAAACATGGTAGAAGTGGAGCAGCAAATTTCCCAGGGCAATGGGACAACTTTGACAAGAAGTTAAATAATAGTTTAGTAATTATAATTTCCAAAATATCTCAGGACAAATTGGTCTCCAAATAAACACCACAAAAACAAAAATTGTTGACCTTACCAGCAGTCCAGAAAATATTCAACTAAAAACTACACTCTTGAAAAAGTCAAAGTTTTACATACCTAGGGAGTATGATGTCATCTACGGGGATACAGCGCCAGAAATTCCACACAGAATCGCATTGGCATCAAGTGCTTTTAACAAATTGTCAAATATATGGAAGTCCAATTCACTCAGCAAGCACTTAAAATTAAAGATCTTTAACTCTTGTGTGATTCCAGTATTAACTTATGGATGCGAGAGTTGGAAAGCAACAAAAGCTCTAGAAAGAAAATTAGATAACTTTGAGAATAAATGTCTTAGAAGAATACTGAACCTCAAATGGTCAGATTTCAAACCCAATACACAAATAAGACAAGAGACCAAGCAAGAAAATGTATCAAATTTTATAAGAAAGCGCTGCTGGAACTACATCGGCCACACACTTAGAATGGATGAGAGAAGACTCCTTACCAATCCCTCATATGGACACCAGAGGGAAAAAGAAAATGAGGAAGACCAAGAGAGACTCTGCGTAGAACCATCACCAGAGAAGGCTCTACGATGGGCCTAGTAAACATTAAAGACTTAAAGCAAATAGCAACAAACCGCAAGACATGGAGAGCTATGACCTCTGCCCTATGCGCGCCCACAGGCCCAAGAGGAAAGACTAACTAACTAACTAATTATAATTTAGAGGGACTGAGTAACTAACTAATTATAATTTAGAGGGACTGAGATAGTATGATAAGATTACAAACGAGGAACTCCGACAAGAACAAAGCAGATACCAGTGGAGAAAGCACAGGAAGAGACGCTGGCGATGAATAGGACATACATTGGGAAGACTGACCAGAAGCATTGCAAGACAGGCACTGTTTTGGAACCCGAAGGGAAAGAGGAGTAGGGGAGGGCCTAGACAGACCTGGAGAAGAGAGCTAAAGGCTGATATTAAAAAGATAGGTAAAACATGGAAAGAATTGGAAGAGATGGCAAGTGAGAAGAAGAGCTGGAAGAAGTTTGTTGAAGACCTGTGCTCCGTTGGGAGTTGAAAGGTGAAGAAGAAGACACAACACCTAGATCCAAGTGAAAACCATGCACATTCCATTAGTTTTCAAATGCCAGAATATCACAGATTTCATTGCTATTTAAAAATCATCGACATATTTCAGTTTTAAACATGTGCAAGACTATGTACATTCCTGAAATAGTGCCTTTATTTTTATATTTATAAAGCATCTTCATTCCTGTTACTGTGCAATTAACTATAAATATATATATATAACGGTAATATCTCATTATTTAGTGGTGTTAAATAAATGGTATTTTGAGAATGTGGGTGACATCTGTGGCTTAGTAGTAGTGAGTTCAATCACAGCCCAAGAGTACCTGGTTCAAACTCCACAGTGGGCAGTTTGGAAGCAAATTTGTTCTTGTGGATTTTAAAGAACGATTAAAAATAGACCGGACTGTTTAGAAAGCAATGACAAACTACTCAACGTGTAAGTGGTGCCTAGAGAATCAACGACTCGTTTACTGTGGTTGATGGTGACATCCTGTAAAGGATATACCACAATTTTCATTTCATTCAGAGAATGTGCTGTCTAATTTTATCTAACACTGAGAGAAAATCTTATGTTATATTCTGTTAGTTATACTAGCTAATTAACCCGGCTCTGCACGGGTGAAAGTTGCTATTAATCCTTGATGAGGAATTGGGTAAGCCTTTCCAAAAGATTCCTTTCCAATAGCATGAATTGTATTTTTTAAGAAGTGGTTTAAATCGGGTATGTCGTCGTTACATTTGAGTGGTTCTTGTACTGCTTAACGTCTAATCAAAGTAGCGTCTTCGCATTCTTCATATTTATTTTAAAATTTATATAGCGTAGTTTGAAACAGAAAGGTGAAGTTGTAATGACATGAAAATTATACATTCTGCGCAAATCAACGCAAACGGGAAAACGAACTATGACGTAATGGAATGTAGTCGATGCCTATGTTGTAGAGGCCATCTGACAATTTTTTGATTATATCCCTTTGACTGTTAAGCTTTCTTAACCGGGCGTCTGAATGTAGCAAAGATGGCGGATTTAAATGTCGGATCGGACATCAAGAATTCGATTTTATTTTATTTTAAAGCTAATATTGATCTGATTTCGAAACTGTTTCCTTAGCTGATCTAAATTTAGCCCGAAAAATATTTGTACAAAATATGGTGAATATTGGATGTAAACTGAGGCCGTGTATACCCGGACACACATCGGACACTAAGGATTATATATATATATTTTCTTATTGTATTCTATTTCTTCATCTAATCCTGTTTTCCCTCACATCGTCACAAAAAGAAGAGATTTCTAGAACAGGCTCTTGTTTGCACTATGATATTTCTGTAATCTAACTTTTGCACAGGCAACGTTTTGTCTTGTATCCTTTGTATCTGAATAGCTATGCTCGTGGAAGTGCACTGTCTGTTTTGATGAAGTTTAGTACGGATGTTGTACCCACTTTTTTTTTCATCATGTCTTCATTTCTAACTCAGTCTTTCCTTGATACTTCCAGCATTCTTAACTTGACACTTCATTTCTTTTATGTATATTATCACTTCCTTGTTATGTATATCGATAATAGGGAAGACTGCAGTAACACTATATCCAAACAAGAGAATTAAGGCAGTTTTGAAAAGTACAAAAAAACAGGCTAAATCAACATTTTCAACCGAAAGGCTTTTATCAAGGAGGAGGAGACTGAGCACCTATGGGTCTGCCCAGAGTGCAATGACATCGGTTCGGTAATCTAACCAGTAAACAATCATTCAGTAACTAGTAAGTGATACATTCAGTCATTTAATTGCTAAAATACACACAAGTATAATTATCAGTCTTCTTCTTCGAGCGCTCCATAATGACCACCTGTAAAACTACTCTTTGTGATTTGTATGTGATCTGAGCATAAGAGCAATTGTATGTTGTGCCAGTTATGCACCTACAAGTAGGCCAGCACATGCAATTCTGCAACACTTTTATTTACTAGGTAGCTTCCTACTGTAGTCGCCTCCTACGACAGGCCTTGTAGGCCATAGTGTTACCATTCTTTGCTCCCCGTGATAGTCCCAGCAACACACGGACATAATTATCAATCAATAGAGTTCAGATTTGGAAACAGCCAGTATCCTCCTGTATAATCTCTGACTAGGATAAATTGATTACACACACAAGGATTATTTATATTATTGTATATCTTAATATTGATTATGCTAATATACTTAATATGTTAATCCGACAGCCTTAATAAAACTGATATATAATATGAGTTAATGCATTTTGCTTTTTGTTGATATGTCGTTTATGACTGCTAAAGCAGATTTTCTATTTCTTCTTGGCTGTTTATGTTAGTAGTAAAGGTGAAGTAAGATCTAGTCTAGTAATTTTCCTGACCATACATGATGATGATGAATGTGAACATCTCTGCATCCCATGCAAAGAGAACGTTCAATGTATGTTAGTCACAACATATGATGAATGTGAACATCTCTGCATCCCATGCAAAGAGAACGTTCAATGTATGTTAGTCACAACATATGATGAATGTGAACATCTCTACATCCCATGCAAAGAGAACAATCAATGTATGTTAGTTACAACATATGATGAATGTGAACATCTCTACATCCCATGCAAAGAGAACGATCAATGTATGTTAGTCACAACATATGATGAATGTGAACATCTCTACATCCCATGCAAAGAGAACGATCAATGTATGTTAGTCACAACATATGATGAATGTGAACATCTCTACATCCCATGCAAAGAGAACGATCAATGTATGTTAGTCACAACATATGATGAATGTGAACATCTCTACATCCCATCAAGACGTCATGTATGTTAGTCACAACATATGATGAATGGAACATCTACATCATAAGAGATCAATGTATGTTAGTCACAACATATGATGAATGTGAACATCTCTACATCCCATGCAAAGAGAACAATCAATGTATGTTAGTCACAACATATGATGAATGTGAACATCTTACATCCCATGCAAAGAGAACAATTCATGTATGTTAGTCACAACATATGATGAATGAAATCTACATCCCATACAAAGAGAACAATCTATGTATGTTAGTTACAACATATGATGAATGTGAACATCTCTACATCCCATGCAAAGAGAACGATCAATGTATGTTAGTCACAACATATGATGAATGTGAACATCTCTACATCCCATGCAAAGAGAACGATCAATGTATGTTAGTCACAACATATGATGAATGTGAACATCTCTACATCCCATGCAAAGAGAACGATCAATGTATGTTAGTCACAACATATTATGAATGTGAACATCTCTACATCCTATGCAAAGAGAATGATCAATGTATGTTAGTCACAACATATGATGAATGTGAACATCTCTATATCCCATGCAAAGAGAACGATCAATGTATGTTAGTTAGTCACAACACATGATGATGATGATAATGACAGCATGTGAGTTTTATTTCAAAACGCTGTCAAAATCACAAGGCAACATATTCATTCGAGTGTCACTAGACAAGCACTTGAGTGGAACCTGCAAACAAAATGGAAAAGTGGACACCCTAAATGGAGTCATCTTGAGGAACTAAAGGGTGCTCAACTATCCTGGGAGACCATAAAGAAAACAGCCAGAGACCGCAAAAAATGGCAAACAACTGCTAATGCTCAACGAGGAGTGGAGAGAAGTAAGTAAGTACGTGACACACTCATATAAAAGACACACACAAACACACACACATGTAGAAACACAAATTTATTAAACAAGAATTATATACTTGAAAGCATAATTATTCTTCATATACATATTATATAATATATATATATATATATATCAATATATTATTTCATAAAACAGAAAGCTAACACTTGGTCAGTATTAATAGTGAATACTGGCTACCAACCCTGGACAACTAAACTGAGGTTAAATGTTAACACAGAAGGAGCATATACACAATTTAAACAGAAAAACTTGCAGTGCAAACTTCATGGTAACAGCAGGGCAGGGAGTCAAAACATAGCACTGTGGATATGAGCTGAATATATGCACAAATAGACAAGTGTTCAATTCCCCAGTCATCAAGATCAAAATGAATACCCATAATTTCCCTGAGTTGGGAAATATTAAGAATCAATGCTGCATATACTGTACAAGCTCTTTACAGCTGACAAGTTGAATCAGCTAGAAGGAAAATATGAACAATATGTGCTGCCTGAATGAATAGGCATCAATTTTATTCAGATTTAAAGGAAAATATTCTTTAACCTCTAGTTGACCAGGGCAAAAGCGATGTTTTTACAAGCCGTTTGTTTTTAGAATAAAAAGCACCCTTTAGTGTGGCTACTGGTAAAAAGGCATCCAACCCAAAGCCATATAGTGTGGCATTTTGTCCACATGGAGTTAATCCACAGTCTAAAATATCGTCTAACAATCTCTAACACAGGTAATACACTATAACATAGTGAAAGCTTTGTATTCCCGACTGTTCTTGAACTATGCTATAAATATGGCAGTCAAATAGTAGCATGTCCTTTGCTGAACTTTGCTTTCATCACATCCCACCTTAAAAACTATCTCTAGCAAGTCCTCCTGCCTTGTATAGCTATGTTCAAGCTTTCTTTGATGACCGTCTGCCACCTTCATCTTGGTTGTCCCCTGCCTCGTACTCCAGAGACCATGCCTTCCATTACCGTTCTCTCCAAACCACTATGACATTTAATGTGGTCAAACTATTTCATCTTCCGGGATATGATGTTATTTATGAGCCAATGCTCCTTGATGTGCAGATCTTGGTTTCTTCTCTTATCTGTCCAGAATGTTCTAAGAACTTTTCTGTAATCTGGAAGTACTTTGTTTGAAACCAGCAACTCATTGCATCAGCAAAATAGATAGTGAAAATAATATGTTATATGAATTAAAAACAAGCAGTCATAAACAATATGTTAGATAAAGGTTATGCTAACAAACGTAATGTGTGAGTGAGTGATAACGAGATGGATACTCTGTATGTTCATCTCAAATTAATAATACACATTTTACCAAAGATGGAATCAAAGATAACATAAGAAGATCTGTTAGAAGGATGTCTACATATGATGATCTAAAAGATCTGTTGGATGTATGCTTACATATGATGTTCTACAAGATCTGTTGGATGTATGCCTACATATGATGTTCTACAAGATCTGTTGGATGTATGCCTACATATGATGTTACATACAAGATCTGTTGGATGTATGCCTACATATGATGTTCTACAAGATCTGTTGGATGTATGCCTACATATGATGTTACATACAAGATCTGTTAGATGTATGCCTACATATGATGTTCTACAAGATCTGTTGGATGTATGCCTACATATGATGTTCTACAAGATCTGTTAGATGTATGCCTACATATGATGTTCTACAAGATCTGTTAGATGTATGCCTACATATGATGTTCTACAAGATCTGTTAGATGTATGCCTACATATGATGTTCTACAAGATCTGTTGGATGTATGCCTACATATGATGTTACATACAAGATCTGTTGGATGTATGCCTACATATGATGTTACATACAAGATCTGTTAGATGTATGCCTACATATGATGTTACATACAAGATCTGTTAGATGTATGCCTACATATGATGTTCTACAAGATCTGTTGGATGTATGCCTACATATGATGTTCTACAAGATCTGTTAGATGTATGCCTACATATGATGTTACATACAAGATCTGTTAGATGTATGCCTACATATGATGTTCTACAAGATCTGTTAGATGTATGCCTACATATGATGTTACATACAAGATCTGTTGGATGTATGCCTACATATGATGTTCTACAAGATCTGTTAGAAATGTGTCTACATACACACTGCAGGGTGCGCCATGATTATCTATCAAAATAACCCAAATGCTGTACACTGCACCACCAAGATTTATTTCATGTAACATTATTGCTAAGTTTACATAAACATTCTGATCCAATTTCCAGTATTTATCTACAGTAAAACTATCTATTTCTACATCATGATCCATTTGGAAGTTTGATAATATTTGTTCATTTGGATGAAATTTATATATTTTTCAAGTTGGAAAATGGAAAGTAAAAATTTATTCTGCCGCATCGTATTTTTCAATTCGGTAGTGAATGTGTTAGTATTAGTAATGCCTTCAAAAATCAAATATATTTTTGAAAAGTATTCAGGAAACATACAATTAAATCCAATTAATAAATATGAAAGAGTCGATAAATCTTTCAGAAAAACAAAACAATGAAAGGCTGTACATTAAGTGAGAAAAAAATAATTGATATAATATATATGTTATTAGAAATTAAAATTGAATATACGCATAAAATATGAAATGATAGACTTATACAGCAGATTTGTATAAGCAGTGTGGAATTTTGAATGGAAAAAAGTATGGGACAATATAATAGCATAAAAATGGATGAACATCTTGTCTCGCTTTATCTATTATCCTTTTGTTGAAGGAAAATATAAACAAATCTACAGTTTACCTACATTATCACTTGCTTCCCTGTAACACTGATCATTAACAGTGAAATGTAAACAAGCTAAGACAAGTTCAGACAAGCTAAGACAAGTTCAGACAAGCTCAGACAAGCTTGCTAAGATCTGTCAAAACAGCATGTTTATGTAAGATCATATAATAGTTTCTAATGTCCATACAAGAGGTGATCATATTTTCTCATGTCCATACAAGAGGTGATCATATTTTCTCATGTCCATACAAGAGGTGATCATATTTTCTCATGTCCATACAAGAAGTGATCATATTTTCTCATGTCCATACAAGAAGTGATCATATTTTCTCATGTCCATACAAGAAGTGATCATATTTTCTCATGTCCATACAAGAAGTGATCATATTTTCTCATGTCCATACAAGAGGTGATCATATTTTCTCATGTCCATACAAGAGGTGATCATATTTTCTCATGTCCATACAAGAAGTGATCATATTTTCTCATGTCCATACAAGAAGTGATCATATTTTCTCATGTCCATACAAGAAGTGATCATATTTTCTCATGTCCATACAAGAGTGATCATATTTTCTCATGTCCATACAAGTGATCATATTTTCTCATGTTCACAAGTGATCATATTTTTCATGTCTACAAGTGACATATTTTTCATGTTCAAAGTTACACCCTAGAGAAACCCTGAACTAACTTTTCTGAGAGAGGCATAAAATAGACTCAACTCCATGGAAGAGATTGAGGGAGTTACCCAGGAAAGAGCGGTATGGAGAAATTACTTGCAAGCCCTATGTAATGTATAACGGTATGAGAGGATTATATTGTACAAGAAGTGATCCTAATTTATCATGTCTAATCAATGACTGATGTCTATGCCACATACAACTGACCATCAATCTTGACACATGATGATTGCTTGCAGAAACTGAGAATTATCTATCAACCATAGAAGAAAATTCAAGCCAACATTTGTTTAAGAACCATGCACATATTTTGACAAATGGCGCCAATTTTGAAATGCAAACATGTCACCATGAACACTAAAAGAGCATTGTACAACACAATCTTTCTCTTCATAATATGCTATCAGTGCCAAACCTGGACACTGACATCATAAGATAGAAAAAAACTAGTCCTGACAGAGATGAAGTGTCTACGCAGAATGCTGGGAGTAACAAGAAGAGACCGGTTTAGAAATGAAGACATCAGGAAAAAAGGTGGACACAACATCAGTAATGAACTTGATCAAGAAACAACAAATTAAATGGTTTGGCCACATAAGCAGATTACCAACAGACAGTGCACCACAAAGAGCAATGTTACTCCGATACAGTGGATACAAAGCAAAAGGCTGGTCATGCAAAAGGCGGACTTTGAGATAACTTCTTATATAGAATATCTTCTACTTCTATGATAGAATTTCTTATCCTGACACTGTGAGGCAAAACAGGATTGAGAAAAGCAGAGAGATGGAAGAAAGCACAATATTTTCTAACAAAAAATATCTTGTACCATACAGGCTGCCTATGTAGCACTAAAGAACTATTTATTCAACTTTCATAGTAACAACCTATTGTATGTAACAACACCCTTTATCGTCTGGTATATACAAATCTTACAACTACTGAAATGTACAGTGGAATGGGTGATAATATAGATACAGCAAACAAATTAACTAAGCAGAACAAATAAAATAAATGAGCAAATATGTCCAACAAAATTATTTTACAATAACGGAAATAATGACATGTAATGAACCAAATGGAGCGGATGCATACAGTGTGTACAGCGAGAGAAGTAAAGATTAGAAAGTTAAAGATTATTGCTTCTGATATGTTAAAAGAAAATTGAAATAAATTGAAAAATATCTATATACAATGCTTCAAGGGTTATTTTTTAAATCCAATTATCTCGTTAACTCTTTCACTCTGTAATTTTATTTATATCTCTGAACGCATTCATATTGCAATGCAAACTGAAATAAGACCGTATACTGGTTTTGCATCCTCTTAACACATACTGGGATCCAGTGTATCGGCTTAGAAGAGCAAAGGGGTTAAGACAGGACAATTATCTTGACAAGTTACTATTAGGTCTGTACCAAAGAATAATTTGGCAGCACCAGCCCCTTGCTCAATATTTAACTGATTCACAAACAGAGTTTTGTTTTACCTTCAGGGGTTATTTTTTAGTTCTAAAAAAATAACACTTGTAATTTAGAAAAACTAAAATATTGTTTCTAAATATGATTTACAATATGACTTATTATATATCAAATTGATGACAAATGGATGAATTTCCCAAATACTTACTGTATTAGCAAATATATTGCAATGTTAACTACCCAGGAAATATGTTAACTATGCAGGAAATATATTAGCATGCATTAACAATTTTTATTGGGAGAAAAAAAAACAACTTAAGAATGATCTTGATGAAGAATAGGTTGAATAATCAAGTCTCACTGCTCTCTTTATATTGATAATACATTTGTGGATAAATTGACATTTAAGAAAATTGTGAAGGGATGCATGGTTTATTAACTGTTCACACACTAGCATCATGACCATTCCTGAAAAAATCTCTAGTTTTTTTTTGTCAGAGTCACAGAGTATCCTAGTATGAATGTTAAACTCTGTTTCTCTTCTATTTCTAGCATAAGTCATGATGATATTTATGCGCTATCGTTTACACTTCACTTTTAAGTAGTTTTCAGCTAATAAAAAAGCTGAATAGGAATGAAAAATAATGAAAAAACAACTAAATATTTGCAATCTTACAAACAATGATATTTCCCCTGTGATAAGCCAAACAAATCTTTAAAACAACGGCTTGTACACAATCAGTTCAGAAAACAAACAACAGAAATTAGAGAACACTATAATAAAGTGGTAATCTTTACCACATTACAAAAAAGACATTCATATGTCTTGTTGATATATTGCTTATGAAAGAAACAATATGAAAAAAAAAAAAAAATTGTAAACATTAATGTTGAAACTAGTAGTAACTTTTACCATATAAATAAATAAAGTAATCTGCAATATTTATCAATCATATATTTATTTATTGCACGTTATATATAACTATAAACCGATTGCAACAAAAATATGCAAGAATGACAAGAGTTGTGCTAACACATTGTAACAACAAAGGAAAGGATTTTGATCAAAATATGACAAGGTTTCATGTTAACATAAGAAACAATTTTTTACACAAAATGTCAAGAATTCATAAATTTATGCCATCAAATTATAGACAAAGGAAACTATTTTTAATAGAATGTGAACAGATTTTATAAAAACATTTATAACAATGTCAGGACCCTATGTTTGACAATGTCAGTCATTAATAATGAGAAAATATGAAAGCAAACAATAAAAAAAAATGTATGGATTCTCAATAAGGAGAATATTTTTTAAGTGTTTATCACACTCCGACATAATAAAAAAAAAGACACTTTAGATTTAAAAGGTGTGCACCAGCTTAAAGAAACTTCTTCAACGTTTCATATCGATCACTTGTTAACCACCCTGTTTATTTGTATATGATCTGAGCCTAAGAGCGATTGTACGTTGTGCCAGTTATGCGCATGCAAGTAGGCCAGCACATCTGATTTCTGCGTCGGATTTTATTTACTAGGGTAGCTTTCCTAGACCCCTACCACTGATGCCTCTTACGACATGCCCTGTAGGTCACAGTGGTACTATTCTTGCTTCCTTGTGGCCCCGGCACCAAGCCGGCGAAAGATACTTGAATCCCTACATAACAAACTAACAAACAACATGTGCCAAACACTAAATATATGAACACATAACAAATAACAAACAAATGTGCAAACATAAATATAAGAGAATCCCCTACATAACAAACTAACAAACAACATGTGCCAAAACACAAATATATAGAACAAATCAAACTAAGAAAGTACAAAAACTAATATAAGAAAGTATTTGAGACCAAATAATTATTTTGGAGCATCTCAAGAAAGAATAAAGATAACATAATACACAAACAAAATGTTGTTCAGATCACCAAGATAGTGTTGTTGCTGATTTGTTTCTCCATGATAGATAATGAAAACTATTGTTTAGACATTTATTCAAAATATGTTAAGTTTGTTTATAGGCACAAAGTGACTGATGAGTTCAATGCAAGCCAGGACATATATTAGACAGTGTGGGCAGGGGAGGTTTGATTTTTATGGAACCCTTTTTCATACTTTGAGGTATATTGGGTAATATGGTGTTAAGCTCGTAATTTCCATTGACTGTCGGCACATGATGGGTGATGTTGACTGTCGGCACATGATGGGTGATGTGATCAACATCACGCCTGCCACCTTTTACTTACAGTACATGCTGTTCCTGGTACCCATTTGAGGCTGCATCAACCTTAGAGCTGTTATGATCAGAAAAATATTCCACGCCCACCGTGGAATTAAACCCGAGAGACTAGCCTAAGAAGTGAATTCACTAACAACTATGCACTGCAGCTCTCAATGTTTGATTTAGATGAAAGTTTCATTTCACTGGTTTTTCCAGTCTGTTTTCACTGTTCTACTGCTAATTTCAAGATATCTTGCAAGTTACTGTACCTTGTCAAAGAGATGTGCATTAAGCAGTTCATTCTTGCGAAGCAGTTTCTAATGAGTCGCAGTCTATGTAGAAAAAAAACCTAATATTCTTAAGAATGTCTTAAACCATTTCCTTCCACTGTTTTTTAATCAAATGATAAAAAAAAGTATTTTTGCTAGCAATTGTCTGGCATGAGAACTACATGACAAGTTCAGCAAAAATAAAACTGCATCAGAATAGTACTGATGGCATTCTCTGTGACTATGAATTTGCCTTGCATTTTGAAGGATGTGGGTTCAAATCCAAACCGTGCAGTTCTGTTCCCAAGTGCATTTTTTAAAGAGACACCTAGTATTGTTGCCAAAGCTACAGAGTTCGTACTTTGTGCAATACTCCTGGCAGGTGATGTGCCACTTCTGTAGAGAAGGACCAAGCTATATGGGGTAAAACCAAGCTATACGGGGTAAAACCAGGCACAATGAAGTCAATCCTTTGGCTTTAGACCTTTTAGTATTGATGATAGGAATACAGAATAATAGTTTATAATAGTTCAATAATAAGCAAAACAACTTTCATCAACAAATATACAATAAATGATGACACATTTTACAGTTGGAAGTCTTAAAATTGACACATAGAAATATCAAGGCCAACAATGGTACAGCAATGCAGGTTATGTTACAAGAAATACATCATATTATTTTACAGAAACTTTCTACAAGAAAGCAACAAGAAGATTTTCCAGAAGGCACATATCAAGGAATACCCAAGAAAGTTTGATCACCATTGTTTACAACAGACAGCAGAATAAAACTTTTTAAATATGTATTTTGAATTATAAACTAAGGGCAGTTATAGCTTCATTTATCAAATAGCTTGTCCTGCGCAGAACTTTGCCAAACAGTCTTTCAGAATTTCTTGATCCAAGGGCCAGATGTCCTACCTCTGCAGCCATCGTGCTCAAACCATTAGTTAAGGGAAGACTGCAGTAAAACTATGTAGCAATGGCAAATTACTGCTGTGTATTTTTATTGTTGTTTCTGTACTTTGTAAAATTAAAGTATTTTGTTTTTACGTGTTTCGCTAAAACTTCATCCAGAAAAGACATTTTAAGTTTAATATATATTTTGTAAAAGTAACTAACTAACAGAATTAAGAATCCAGTTTTAAATTTTTTTTTTTTTTTTTTTTCCGATCCAGAAGCACTTGAGCTGAAAGCTCTTCGCTCGGTGTCATGGACATCGTAACCCTTCGGCTCCGTGCCACGAACACCGTAAATCTGGGGAACCTGTAGCTTTTCTGCCAGTCCGCGAAGTTGAACCCGCACTTACAGAGGACTAGTCACCCGTAGTCCAACGCTTACGAACACGCTGGGCACGCGGGCCCAGTTTTAATTAAAAGCACACAATATTTTAGGTTATTATACTGAACTAAGTAGTAAAACAAAAATTAACTTTTTTAGAATGTTTGTGCAAAAGTATCAACCTGAATAGAAAAAGAATCAAGCCAGAGACAAGAAATAAATGAAACAATTTGATCTCATCATTTGTATTTTGAAAAGGTTAATGCATGACTCACTAGAGAAATACCTGAAACATTCATTCTAAACTTCTGTCTCCCACACACAAAGATATCCAGGAACTATCCTAAATCTCACACACACACACAAAGATATCCAGGAAAAGACTTGTCACTTTAACCTGTACAGTCGGATGTCTGGGCTGAAAATCAATCAGAAGATAACAGAAATAGTAACTCTGAACTTGGTCACAATAGCACCAGTCAAACTAGAAGATAAAATCTTTCAAAATACAACGGCTTTCAAATATCTTGGAAGTATTATCAGCCATGATGGAGAAGCTGGATCTGGCATTAAAAGTCAACTAAATAAGGCAAGAAATGCATTCATGACCCTTCAGAAAGTCTATAAATCAGCCCAATACAGTATCAGGAACCAAGATTACTATATACCACAGCTGTGTGCCATCAAGTTTACTATATGGATCAGAATGCTGGAGAATGACAGAACAAGATATGTCCAAACTCTTTATCTTCCATACCACTTGCCTGTGAAAGATCTTAGTGTGTTCTGGCCAAATATCTCTAACCAAGAACTGCTTGCACAGTGTCAACAAGAGAATAAGAGCACCATCATTCAAACGAGACAAAGAGACGGAGATGGATTGGACATGTACTACGCATAGAGACTAATCCTGTCACAAAAACTGCACTGAGATGAACACCAGAGGATAAAAACATGGAAGACCCAAAATGACCTGGAGGAGAACAGTATAACAAGAACTGAAAGAAATAAATCACAGTTAGAACACAATACAGAGAACTACCAAGAGTAGAGAAGAATGGTGTGCATTTGTTGCTTCTCTAAACGACAAAGGTTAGAGAGAGAGAGTGAGAAAGATACCATCTAAACTATTCATTATTAGCAATATTCAGTTATAATAGCGTCCATCGCAAGCGATGATGACAACAATCTCAGACGTGTACTGTTGCACCTCTCTGGTGTGTCGGAGGTGACTGTAGAGTCCAATCCTAGAACAGAATCCCGACCACAGGTGGGGCATACATGATCAAGGTTGGACATGTGCGTGTTGTGTGCTCTGTCTTTCGTGCTGCTCGTTTTCTCTGTGACTCAACAATACAATGATTCTCAGCTATTCGGGTTCCTCTTTGTTGTTACAGCGCCACATTTGGCGATCTTGTGCAAGGGATTCCCAGCACGTATTGTCTATATCGAAGCATTTCAGAGACACTTTAAGAGTGTCTTTAAAGCGTTTTTTCTGTCCACCAGCTAAACGTCTGCCCCCTTCAAGCTCGCCATACATCAACTGTTTTGGGATGCGTTTATCAGGCATTCGAGCAACGTGACCGACCCATCTCAGTTGGGCCTTCTGCAACAGGGTGTTGACGCTTGGGATCTTTTCTCTTGTGAGGACTTCGCTGTCTGGAATTTTGTCCTGCCAGTTTATTTTTAGTATTCTGCGTAGACAGCTTGTGTGGAAATGGTTTAATTTTCTTGCGTGTCTGCTATACACTGTCCATGTCTCGCTACAGCAGCGTGGTTAGCACTATGGCCTGGTAAACTTTCAGCTTTGTGACTATGCTTATCCCCTTCCGTTCCCACACAGTGACACGTACCTTCCGAACGCAGCACAGGCTTTGGATATCCTATTGTGGACCTCAGAATCTATGTTTGCCGATCTGGATAGGAGGCTGCCAAGATAAGCAAAGTTGTCCGTAAATTCAGTTATACTCAGTCTTAGTCAACAACATATAATGGTAAATACTCTAAATAATTCAATCAGAAAAGAAAATTTACTATGATCTGGCAACTAAGGTACTGGATTCTTATTATGAAATGAAAGTTAGGATACAAAGTGAATATCATTTGTTAAAAACAAGGTGTACTTCATTCTATTTCAACCATGACAAAAATTAATTAAAGTCATTATCTTTGGTCTCAGAAAAGTCAAGTAAGCATATTATATACAACATAGAAAACAACATTAACATTGTTATAAAGCTTACAATATCATTAGAGTCAATCAGTTTTTTTTCAACCAAAAACTTCCCTCAGGTTGACCCAGTCTTAATTGGGTACTAGAAAAGACCAGGGAAGTAAAGTTGGCTGGCATGATATTAACCACATTTCCCATTGTGTATCAATGATCAAAGAAATATACAGACACCACGTTTCTCAATACACTACAGGGTTTAAAAATGGTTCTCTGTGTGGTTTTCAGGGTAGCAAAGAATAGAACCACTGTCTCCTCTTGTATGCTGTGAAAGACAACTAAAACAGTTTGAGCGTGGGAACGCAACCCCACATTGTGTAAAAAAGCTAACAGTTAAAGAAACAGCGATAGTAACACACAAACTGCTTTTTTTAGTGGAAATTTTGTTCTCTCTGTCATATATGTCCATGGCAGCGAGCCACAGGAACCATCAGCATGCATACCCTTCGACATCTGTTTGGGCAGACTGAGCACCTATGGGTCTGGTCAGAGTGCCAGGACGTCGGTTCAGTAACGAATAACCACTTATATGTCCATGGCCATGACAAGGACTGATGTTTTTTTTAAAAAGGGTTCCTTACCAACTACTTGCACATATAAGCTATTAGATCAGACCATGCACTGAATTCAAATTATTGAAACATGGCCAAAACTTGCTTTACTTAGTGAGGCAGAAAGTGTTACAATATCATTGATGACCAGACATGACAGCAGCAAACATTCACAAAATCTTCCACATGAGTCTGCAGACTGTACAAAGGAAGGTTAGGCTTCTCTGGTGAGTGTTTGAAGTCATCCATCACTGGCTCTTTCATTACTACACACAAATCCTGTCATAAATATAACATACATAATTATATCATTGCAAAACAAATGTCAAATGAGTAGCTCTCTGAAATATATATAAATAAGCAAATGCTCTGTGACGCCTGTAGCAATTCACTTCAATTGCACTTGGGAGCTTGTGAGATCCAGGTGAATGACAGGTTGTGTTCCTCTGATGATCAGAGATGATTTGCTCTTGAAATCATTTTCTATTTTTCTATGGTTTCTTGCAACCTCTCAGACTCAACTCACTACATTTCTATATCTCTTGATATTGTCTCTTCTCATGTTTCCTTATATCTGGTGTGTTTGTGTGTGCACATGCGTGCATATAATGTACATATTTTTCGTTTGTCACATTTATTTTGTTTCTCGTTTTCAGTCATATATTTTTATTTTGTGGCAGTTTAGAATAAATTGTTCTCTGTGTCTATGTCTGTTGTAAAGGACCATCATCTTATATCCAAACTGTTCTTGTATATTTTGCTTGATAAAGACCTTTTAGTCGAAACGTCGCTGAATCTTGTTTTTTGTACTTCATAAAACTACCTTACTTGTTTTACGTATTCCATCTTCGAAGAAATATACACAAAACAACAAATACTTTTCTTCTTCTTTCTTTTCTCTAATCATGTTTTGCCTCACAGCTTCAGGATAAGAAGAGATTTATAGAACAGATTTTTGTGTGCACTTCATAAACAGTTTTTTTCGTTGCTTCTGTTATCAGTGAGATCACATACAAATCACAAATAGTAGTCAAACAAGTGGTTGATATGGAGCATCCGAAGGAGAAAAATATAGTGTTGTTAGGTCAACATTTGTTTGTAAGGTGGCTGTATACAGGACATTCTTGCAGGGCATGCTCTTCGGACTGTTCAAAATTATCTCAGTGGTACAGACAGCTGTAATCTGTGCATGTGTTTGTTCACATCTGGAAGAGATCATAGTCATTACTGATTACAAAGCTAAAATTCTAACAAACTGACTACATGAGGGATTTCATGACTTATCACCTAAACACACTAAGATACATGCTTGGGAGGAGATCGGAGCAATTATGGACATGTCCGATGTGCGATGAAGATGATCCTAAAATGAACAATGAACAATGACTTACCGTCTGTTCTGTTGAGTAATTAAGAGATAGCATAGCAAACATATCCAGATTGTTGGCATTCAGGACAACCTACAGATAAGGAGATATTGACATATATGAGCAAAGACTTCTGAAATCAGATTGCATGAAAGTTAACCATTTCGCTCTGTATTATTTTGACCTCTGGACGCATTTATTTTGCGATTCAAATTTAACATTCAATGTCAATTAGTTTAAACCTTTATAACTCTAGTACTGTTTCTATAAAGTATGACATATTTTATATTAAATTGTTGTTAATTGGATGTGGAATATATTAATATAATAATATTTTACATCAGGTGATAAACGTTTGAGAAAATTAGAATATTGTAGCATGATTATTTTGAAAAAACAAAAAATCATTAAAAATATTTTTACTCTCTGGTTTGTATTACATCTTAATATTCATAGATGTTTCCAGAAGTAGCAGGTAAATGAAGATAATCCATGTGCGAACATATTCTATAAGTTTCATCTAACTAGGTGCAGTAATTTTTATAATATTCACTTTTTAGTGCGGACATGTCAATAAATGGAATTTGGAACGCTCATTCTTTAGATGCAATTATTACATTAGACTTACAACTATCAATACTGCATTTCATTGATATTAAATATCATTATTACCATCAATTAAATCTTCTTCATTACTATCACAAGTTATAATTTGATCTAACAGTACTCAAGGATACACTGTAAACATCGTCGGAATCATTAACGTTTTTTAAAAAAAAGTCTCCACTTGAACACAATAATACACTGCTTTCCCTCTTTCAAATTTTTGATAAATGGAGATAGTAATGTACCTACATATATGTACTTTCCGTTTCAGAAGATTTTTTCAACTTTAGTAAAAGGGTTGTGAAGATATATTCGTTTCTGTGAACCGACATCCAAAAGCTGATATATTGGTTTTGCGACATCATGAACATTACTCTGAATCGATATATCGGCTCTGCAGTCCCGTTGGGTTAAGTGTATTTTAAAACTAAGTTATTTGAGAGAATTCTTCTTCTTCTTCGAATGCTCCATATTGACCACTTGTTAACCACTCTGTATGATCTGTATGTGATCTGAGCCTAAGAGCAATTGTATGTTGTGCCAGTTATGCACCTACAGGTAGGCCAGCACATCCGATTTCTGCAATGCTTTTATTTACTAGGGTAGCTTTCCTAGGTCCCACATCAGTCGCCTCTTATGACATGCCTTGTAGTTTGCAGAGGTACTATTCTTTGCTTCCCATGCGGGTCCCAGCATCACATGGGCGTATTTGAGAGAATAAATCTCAACATCTGAACTGAGAGTGAGTACTCAGGAAAGACATTTGTGGAGATCAGTGATTGTTCACACCAGCTGGCAAGGCCTATGATCATGAGTAGTAATAGTGGTAGTAACCAGTCTTGATAATAAAGCCGTCCATGCAAGCGATGATGACAACAATCTCAGACGTGTACTGTTGCACCTCTCTGGTGTGTGCGGAGGTGACTGTAGAGTCCAATCCTAGAACAGAATCCCCGACCACAGGTGGGGCATACATGATCAAGGTTAGACATGTGCATTTTGTGTGCTCTGTCTTTTCGCGCTGCTCGTTTCTCTGTGACTCAACAATACGATGATTCTCAGCTATTCGGGTTCCTCTTTTGTTGTTACAGCGTCACATTTGGCGATCTTGCGCAAGGGATTCCCAGCATGTATTGTCTATATCGAGCATTTCAGAGACACTTTAAGAGTGTCTTTAAAGCGTTTTCTGTCCACCAGCTAAACATCTGCCCCCTTCAAGCTCGCCATACATCAACTGTTTTGGGATGCATTTATCAGGCATTCGAGCAACGTGACCGACCCATCTCAGTTGGGCCTTCTGCAACAGGGTGTTGACGCTTGGGATCTTTGCTCTTGTGAGGACTTCGCTGTCTGGAATTTTGTCCTGCCAGTTTATTTTTAGTATTATGCGTAGACAGCTTGTGTGGAAATGGTTTAATTTTCTTGCGTGTCTGCTATACACTGTCCATATCTCGCTTGCGTACAGCAGCGTGGTTAGCACTATGGCCTGGTAATCTTTCAGCTTTGTGACTATGCTTATCCCCTTCCTCTCCCACACAGTGACACGTAACCTTCCGAACGCAGCACTGGCTTTGGATATCCTATTGTGGACCTCAGACATTACCAATAAGAATTACCAATGTGTAATGCTCAACTACCCAACAAGATATTCTTTGCATCAGTTTCTCTTTCTCTTACCTTCTGTTTAGTGTTGAGTTTTTTTTATCTATCAACCTTAAGATGCAACTTTAGGATGTATCTTCACTTGGTGCTATGATCATATCGTTACAAGACTCTAAGCGTACGTCCAGTGTCATCTTATTGTAATTTACACACAATCCTATAACATAAGTTGTGATCACTCAGCAGCTCTTTTCTCTGCCATCAGCTACCAATAAAGGATATTTCTTATGGATGTGATCATCTTCCATGTGACATACATTGTCAAACCAATAAAGATTAGACTGCCTTCTTCTTTGTTGTTCTTCTATCAGTCATCAGATCATAGAAACAATAGCTAAACTGTATGATTAATTTCAGGTCATCCACAGAGCTGAAGTAACTAAGTCTCTGCAGACCATTTGTGTTTTCCCTGTTAAGTCGTCATGCATGAAATATGTTTTAGGTAGTTTACAAGTGCACACATTCTTAACTATCTGTACATGTAACTTCCCAGTCTGTTGTGTCCTGCAGAGAGTCTTGCTCCTTCTCTGTGTGATATTAGATGGATACGGTAGATGAGTGTCTTTAGGGTCTGGGTCTGAAGATGTGTGCATCTGTTTTCACTATTAATTACATTCTGCTCTCATTTTAGTTTTCAATTCATTACATTGAGATGTCATTTTTAACCCGCTTGAGTGATCCATCATTCTTTGTCACGATCTCAGTATGTCATTTTATATTATTTTAAATTTTTTATCTTTTAAGTCATGTAGCATTCATTTTGTGCCAATTAGCAGGGATAACCTTTACATATTTTGTAAGTTTGATAAGAGCAGATCGAAGAATCAACACAGAAATACAGCAAGGATGCAACAAAGCAAGCCAAATCATCGGTCAAATGACACCAGTACCAAATTGCAAACATGTATCTTTACACAGAAAACCAGCCTTATACAATATGATCTTCATCAAAACTTTGTGTTACGAATGTCAAAATTGGACACTGACAGCAAATGAATGAAAAAATACAAATTATAACAACAGAGATGAGATTCCTTTGGAAAATAGTGGAAGTAACAAGGAGAGAGAAGATGAAAAAACTAGACTATTAGAAACTTGGTAGGAATAACAACAGTGCTAGAGCATATTAAGAAACAACAAAGCAAATGGTTCAGCCATGTAACATGATTACCATCCAACAGTACACCACAACGAACACTACTGTTCAGATGCAATTGTTTCAAGGCCAAAGAGCACCCACACAAACAATGGATCACATAAATATTAGAGGCTGTAGGAAACACTTGAGAACTCAAAACGCACTTGAGAACTCTTGTCAGACTCTTCGCATACTTTGAATGCAGAAAGATACAACAGGAATAGAGAATAGGTCTATTATTCCCAGGTGGAAGATGTAGTTGGCTGTCCACTCTTGCCGTTAGCGTAGGGATGGGAGCTTTAATTTGCGTTCTAGGGCTAGATGAGTTGCCATTGTTGTGTTATATCCGTGTTTATGTAGTGTGGTCTTGATATTGTCCATCCATCTTTTCTTGGTCTTCTCTTAGCTCTAGTACCCGATCTCTTTGTATTGTATACTGTTATTGGTGGTTGGTTGTATTTCATTTGAGAATAGGTAGCATAGATATATGGCCATTGTCTGTGTCTATGACAAGGAGTAGTAACCTCCATTATGCATTGTATTTCTGCTAACAAATATTATGGAGTATTTGCCTGTGGGTATGACATACACTATTTATGGCAAGTCAGTAGTTTGCATGCTTATTCATGGCAGGTATATACCAGCTATTTATTCCAGACAGACCTACATGATATCTGCATATTCATCACAGGTATGTATACTAGCTATTTATTCCAGACAGACCTACATGATATCTGCATATTCATGACAGATAGCTCATGATATAATAATAATAACTCTAGTATATGGTTAAAGAGTGCGACCCACCACAAGAGGGTTCAATTTGACATTATCATCATCACTAACATCATCATCACTAACATCATCATCACTAACATCATCATAACAAAAACATCATCACCATTATTCTTGTACAAGATACAAACAAAAAGAAGGAAAACAATTCCTAGCAGGACATTATATATATATACACACACTCAACAACAACAAATTCAACATCACAGTATGACCACAATTTGATGATTTATAAACTTACAATGTACTGGGTCTGTTTGTCTGGACTAGAGAAGCAACGATGAGCATCAGGATATTTGTTTATTAAAGCAGGTATGAGACCTCTATACCAAGCAAGGGGCATATGGAATAAAGGTGTGAGTTGTGGATCAATTTCACATAGCGAAGACATGGTAACTGTCTTGAGAAGTTCACAGAACTCATGGGATGTCAGTGGGCTTAATACCTGTATAGAAAATCATATTAGTATACAATATTGCAAGATTTCATTTCACCCTGTAACTTTGTATTACCTTCAAGCACATTTATATTGCAATATATACTGAATTAACCAGTCGTCAGTGTGTTGTCGGGGCCCATAGGGAAATAAAAATAGTAACACTGCTACCTACAAGGCATGTTGTAAGAGGTGACTGAGGTAGGGGTCTAGGGAAGCGCATCATCATCAAGTGCCGTGCCGGCTGACGTAGACGATCATGGATCTCCACAAATCTCTGTCCTTGGGGTTTGCTATCATCTCAGATGTTGACATTCTACAGTGTCACAAAGTCGGGCTATCCAAAATTATCTTCCTCTGTCTCGTCTACCCTCAATTGTACCGGTTGTCAGAATGTGTTCAAAGCCTCCCTCCTCATCACATGCCCGAAAAATGATGATTGCCTCTTTATTATATTGATGATTAGCTTTCTCTGTGTCTTGATCTCATTCAAAACCTCAACATTAGTACAATTGCTCTTTGGATCACATACAAATCACAAAGAGTGGTTAACAAGTGGTCGATATGGAGCGTTCGAAGAAGAGAAGAAGAATTAGCTATTATAGTAACTTATTGTCATCTTAGAACATACAGAGAGCTAGTATAGTAACTTATTGTCATCTTAGAACATACCGAGAGCCAGTATAGTAACTTATCATCATCATAGAACATACAGAGAGCCAGTATAGTAACTTATCGTCATCTTAGAACATACCGAGCCAGTATAGTAACATCGCATCTTAGAACATACCGAAGAAGAAAAAAAGAAGCTACACTTAATAAGTTTACAATACAGCTATCTGCCATCTCTAACTGAAAGTGGAACATTTCAATGAAACTTCTCATAAGCTGAAATGATGTCAAGCATAGAAGCACATTAATTAATTCACATTAATTTATATTATTATATTTCTCTCATACCATTACACTATGTCTAAGCTCTCCATCTTCCATACAATTTGTCTTCAAAAGATGATAGTTCTGGCCATATACTATCTCTAACCAAGAACTGCTTGCACAGTGTCAACAAGAGAATTGGAGCAACATCATCCAAAAGAGAAACTGGAGATGGATTGGACATGTGATTCGCATGGAGAATAATTCTCACAAAAACTGCACTGCGATGAACACCAAATCATAAACGAAAACGTGGAAGGACCAAAAGGACCTGGAGGAGAACAGTAAAACAAGAACTGAAAGAAATGGAATCACAGCTGGAACAAAATACTGGGGATGGCCAAGAATAGAGGAGAATGGTGTGCATTTGTTTAGTTTAGTTTAGTCGTCGGATCACCATCACTGCACGCCGAACAAATTAGTCCATAAGTGCTCCGATCTCTCCCTCAGTATGTCCATCAGCGTGTGCGACTAACGACACCGGTTCTTTGTTGGTTTACAATTCTTCTTTGTCTGCCAGCATAGCGTTCTTGTCGAGCTACACCACACTTAACTTTGAGTTCTTGCAGTGGTGTGCATTTGTAACTGCCCTAAGTGCTAGGGTCATCACAGGCTAGAGAGAGAGATACCATTATACATTCAACTTAACCAATAGTCAAGAAACAATCTTCAAACTGGAAGAAGTTGGCATCCAACATGACATAAGACTGCTGGAACCCCTGGCGATGGAAGAGATGTGAATATAATTAAGTGTTATGGAATCTATCAATATGGAGACCTTTAACCATCTGCACAAAGGGACTGAGCACCTCTGAGTCTGCCGGAAGTAATGTATTGTCGGTACTATTACTAACTAACTAATATGACTCTATGAAAAGGTTTATTATCACTGTACAGATTGAAAAGCTTAGAATAACTTACATTTTCAGCACTATCTTCTGTGTCACTGCGTCTTCTCTTGACCTCATCAACATCTGAATTTGAGATAAGAAGTCTTTGCCAAAGGTAGTCTCTCCTACATTTCTGCTTTGACATCTCCACCATTTCCATAATCTTGTCCCTGTATCAGATATCATCAACATTATGTACAACATTATCTAATTTCCATAATTTTGTCCCTGTATCAGATATCATCAACATTATGTACAACATTATCTAATTTCCATAATCTTGTCCCTGTATCAGATATCAATATTATGTACAACATTATCTAATTTCCATAATCTTGTCCCTGTATCAGATATCACACATTATGTACAACATTATCTAATTTCCATAATCTTGTCCCTGTATCAGATATCATCAACATTATGTACAACATTATCTAATGTCCATAATTTTATCCCTAGATCAGAAATCATAAGCAAATATCAACATTATCTATATTCCTTCTTGTCTCCTGCTTCAGAATATCTATATGTTTTTTGTCATTATCTAATTTCCATAATCTTGTCCCTGTATCAGATATCAACAACATTATGTACAACATTATCTAATGACAATAAAAGATGTTTTAAACATCCCTTAGAAGGAAAATCTATAAGCAAATAAGTCAACATATATTATATTCCTCTTGTACGTTACCTAGGGCTTGCAAGCAATTTCTCCATACTGCTTTATCCTGGGCATTTAATCTCTTCTATGGAACTGAGTCAGATATTTCGCTACTGTCTCAGTAAAGTTTGTTTCAAGTTTTCCTAGGTATCCTTTCTTTCTTGAACCATTTGTCACCCCCTTCAATGCCTGCTTTGTGATTCTTTGATCATTTCTTCTCAAAGTATGCACAACATATCTCCTTTTTCTTATAACAGTTGTTACTAGTGACTGACCAAATATTTCTCTGACTTCACTACCTCTCCTGAATTCATCCCATTTAAATTTCATTATTTTTCGCAGACGTCTATTTCCAAAAGAATTCAACTTACTTTCTATATCTTCGACCTACAAGGCATATCATAAGAGGAAGATCTGAGGTAGGGGCCTATGAAAGCTAAATAAAAAGCATTGCATAAACTGGATGTGCTGGCCTACTTGTAGGCGCATAACTAGTTAAACTACAATCGTTCTTAGGCTCAAATTACATCCAAAACACAAGAGTGGTTTAACAGTGGTCATATGGATACTAAAACTAGAGCGTTCATTTTGCTACTCGGCAACTCTCATGGTTCATGACTCCAAAAAAAACTGTCGAATGAGTATGCATAGTTAATGGTTCTTCTCTGATTAAACACACCTCTCACTCTGCCTCTCAGGCATCCAGTTCGACTTGAACAACGGGTAACTCCAAACTGCTTAAATCGCTTGATCGATTCAACATCGATTTTAGTGTCCTCATCCAACAGAGAGTCTCAAAGAGACCGAAGAATATCCCCTTATCCATCTTCAACTCCCCAACAATCGATGCTGTTTAACAAGTGGTTTAACAAGTGGTTTAACAAAAGAGTGGTTTAACAAGTGGTCAATATGGATAGCTCGAAGAAGAAGAAGACAGAATTCATGCATGTGCTTACCTGCCAATTCTACTCTGGTTCAATAGAGAACTAAAAAGAGAGAACTGTTGTACATTTGTGTATCCCCTATAGTTGACATATGCCAATGTGCTGTCTAACTGGTACTGGTTTACTAGACTCCAACTCTTCCTGTTCTTCTATTTTTGATAAATCTTCTGATCCTGAAGGAGAAAGGAAAGAAATTAGATCAATAAATCATCAAATATATCAGACATCAAATTTGATAAAACATGAAATATCAGATCGAAGAATCATGATAGTTTTGCAACATCACATTACAAAATCATGAAATACTTGGTGAAACATCAAATTGAAGAATCATGCTATATATGAAACATAAAATCAAAGAACACTGAAATATTGGCTATTGGTCTTCTTCTTCTTTGCGTTCGTTCTTTCGACCAATTTTAATCACTCTTTGTGATATGTTTGATCTTTGCCAAGAATGTGTATACGTTGCACATTGGTTTGGTAGGCCTCTAAACGCATAGACTTCTACACACTTAGGACACATGCATCTGATTTCAGCCAAAAACCTCCTTAGTTGCCTCTTACGACATGCATGGCAGGTAACAGTGGTTCTATTCTTTACACCCCAAATTTGGGCCCCGGTAACCACTCGCGGGCTATTGGTTACTGAGTAGACCCATAGGTGCTCAGTCTCCCCAAACAGATGTCAAAAGGAATGCATACTGATTGTTCCTGTGGCTCGCTGGTTAAACACAATCATCACACTGCACCTCAGGCATCCAGTTCTACTTGTCTATCTATCTATCTATTCTCTAATCCTGTTCTGCTTTCAGTGTCAGGTGACACCTGGAAAGGTGAAAAGGAAACACCAGGTGAAAAGGAGACACCTAGAGCAAGCCTCTCTATGCACCTTGTCTTTCTTTCTTTTCTCCAATCCTGATTTGTCTAACAGTTTCAGGGTAAGAAGAGATTACTAGTATGGGCTTTTATGTGCACTTCATAAATAGTGTCTTTCATCGCCTCTGTTATCTCTGAGGTCCATCTTTTGTATGGCCAGCCTTTTGCTTTGTATCCACTGTATCGAAGTAACATTGTTCTTTGTGGTGCACTGCCTGTTGGTAATCTGCTTATGTGGCCAAACCATTTAATATGAAACATCAAATGTACAAATAATATGATTTTACTACACATGTCAGTATAGAATGTGAAGGAGAAACAATGGTATTTTTATTGTTTAACGTACCAACAGATTTCTTTCTGCTTGCTGAATGTCCAGCTGAACCTCTAAGCTCTCCAAAAGCTTTCTCCAGTGTTCTTATAGGATAACAGTCCCTCTGCCTGGTCAGAACAATGAAGTACTTCAGGACAAGCTTCATTGGATCATCAGATGTGCTGGATCTTGATGAGTTGTTGATGATGACCAAACCTGCATCATAAATCTCAGCTTTCTCATTTTGATCATCTTCTCCTTCATGTATCTGATTTGCCAGTTGTAGTTTTTCATGTTTGACAAGTGCAAATTTGTCCCCCTGGTAATGAAGATAACAATAATGTAATATTTTCTCCATTTCAGAACTTCTCTACAAATACATTTTTAGCATACATCTCTTTTCTAAACATTCATATATTCATTCATTGTTAGGACCATCATCATTGCATTCGGTGAGTAGCCATGTGTGCTGCGATCTCTTTCTTACACTGATAGATCTCAGCGGCAGTGCACGAACTCTGTAGAACTGGTGAGGGTCACCGATGTAATTTAGAACATGTTGAAAATATATTGTAAGAATTTTATTTTTCAAATATTTCTAATGAATTTTGCCTAGGCAGCGGCTTTTCAGCCTGCTCGTCTCGATTTTGAACTGCCACAGGTTCTTTTACTTGCTCATCTTGAACATGGGACCTATGTTTTATTTCTAATAATAGGACTAGGAACTCAGATTTACACAGATCAGTGATCTCTGAAAAAATATCTAGATGACTTAATTTCCCTTCAATTATATAGACAAATCTAGATTAGAATTACAGTATGGGATGTATTGTTTGATTACAATAAATTATTACTATATCATAAATGTAGATAATCAAGAGATATTGAACTGTCTGATTAAAATGGAGGTTAAGTGAGGACATGCATGCAGGTTTTCTCTAAAGAGAGATTTTTCAGTTTCAGATTGGAATATCTTCATTGCACTGGACATGTCCTTATGTGCTCTGATCTCCTTCACAATTTTGAGATGATAAGTCTACTCATATACCTGTTGTGCTGTTCTTTTCTGGCTGCTCCAACCTTCAATCCTAGCTCTTGAAATCTAGTAGTTGACGTGGATTGGTTTAAATGAAAATAATCTTTGCGGCCACACTCTATGAGGGCGTTCAAAATGTCAGCTCTATTCATTGGCTGACCCCCTAATATGGTGGCAGAGACAGCCAGCCTGTCTGCTCTCTCATTGCCAACGACACCTATGTGGCCCAGAATGAAGATAAGTGTAATTCTACAAATTGTTGATGCTTGTAATGATTCGGTCCATTGCCTGCACACTGAACCAGCCTCCATCTTTCAGATCATATTCAATGAATCACTCAGAATGCACGCATGAGTGTAGTTCTGTGACTCCAACCAGAGTAGTGCCCTAGTCACCGCCAGTGCATCCATTGTCATACTGCTTATTGTCATACTAAATGCAACACTGGCTTCCTTGACCATTCTGCTACATGAGCTTGCAGAGAAGACCCATGCAGACTTTTCGTGGTGACCTACCGATCCATCCGTGTAAATCACAACGTCACCTTCATTGCAGTTTTCATCAATGATGGCTTTAACGTCTGCATAGAAAGATACTTCGTCTAATTTAATGATGGTTAAAAGGTGTTCCCGGAAATTGAAGGCACCGGTAACCATTTTTCCCCTTGGTCGATATTTGAGTGTCCTCACGCATACCAGCTGAACAGTGTCTGCAGCACAGCCAACCCACGACTTGCCCTGTTTTAACTAAAGATGTGTGAACCAGCATCACTTGGGCCCAGTGAGCAAGGAAATATTGAGATGCATTTGAGAATGGAGCATGCATGGGCTTGCTTAAAGTGCAAGGCTTTCAATAGAGAGAATTGAATCAAATTTGTTTAGTGATAATTTTTAATAAAACTAACTTGAGGTACTTTTAGAGAATCTTGTATCGCCCATGTGGTGCCGGGCCCGCAATGGAAGCAAAGAATAGTACCACTGTGACCTTCAATGCATGTCGTAAAAGGCGACTGATGTAGGCCCTAGGGATGTTACCCAAGTAAATAAAAAGTAGCGCAGAAATCGGATGTGCTGGCTGACTTGTAGGCGCATAACTGGCAAATGTACAATCGCTCTTAAGCTCAGATCACACAGAGAGGTTGACAAGTGGTCGATATGGAGCGTTCTAAGAAGAAGAAGAAGAAGAGGATCTTGTAACTATTAGACAGTTTATTGTATCAATAGCCATATCGTTCTCGAGTTTATAGGTGATATTGTATAAATAGATTCTGAATAGTATCAATGGTAATAATGTATCTATGACTTTATTATTTCTCTGAAGTTCAATAATCTAATTATTAATAGATGCTGCAGTACATATTTAGATGGTTGCCTGATAAACACATCTTCTTCTTTGCGTCGTTCTTACGACCAATCTTAATAACTGTGATATGTTTGATCTTTGCCAAGAACGTGTATACGTTGCACATTGGTTTGGTAGGCCCCTAAACACACAGACTTCTACACGTTTAGGACGTGCATCCGATTTCAGCCAAACCTCCTTAGTCGCTCTTACGACATGCGTGGCAGGTAACAGTGGTTCTATTCTTTAACCCCAAATTTGGGCCCCCGGGAACCACTCAGGCGATAAACACATCTCAAAACAGCTGATGTATGGCAAGTTTGCAGGGGGCAGACAATCAGTTGGTGGAGATAAAAAAAACTGTTTAAAGACACTTAAATTGCCTATAAAATGCTTTGATATAGACACCACATGCTGGGAATCCCTTGTGCAAGATGGCCAAATGTGGCGCTGTAACAACATACTAAGAACTCCCATAACTGAGAATCATTGTACTGTTGAGGCGCAGAGAAAGCGAGCTGTGCGAAAAGACATAACACCCAGATGTCTAACCGCAATCATGTATTCCATCCCAACCTGTGGTAGGGGATTGTGTTTGAGAACTGGACTTTACAGTCATCTCAGCATACATTAGAGAGGTGCAGAAATAGACGTCTGAGACTCTTGTGACCATCGCTTGCGATGGATGGCTATTACATTATGACCATTCCATTTCTCCTAGGCGCATAACTGGCACAACTTACAATTGCTCTTAGGCTCAGATCACATACAAATCACAAAGAGTGTTTAATAAGTGGCCGATATGAAGTGTTCAAAGAAGAAGGTATGCATCACAATACTCCAATGACCTTCTTCTTCTTCTTTGCGTTCGTTCTTCGACCAATTTTAATCACTCTTTGTGATATGTTTGATCTTTGCCAAGAATCGTGTATACGTTGCACATTGGTTTGGTAGGCCCCTAAACGCATAGACTTCTATACATTTAGGACACATGCATCCGATTTCAGCCAAACCTCCTTAGTCGCCTCTTACGACATGCGTGGCAGGTAACAGTGATTCTATTCTTTACACCCCAAATTTGGGCCCGGTAACCACTCGGGCGACTCCAATGACCAATTTCTCTGACTATAATGTAAAAATTAATATACACTGCATGGCATCAATGGCCACACATTTTTCTTGTAAAGGTTATTACAAATCTAAGCAATGCTCTCTTCAAGTCTGTTCTGTATGTTGCCTTCTGTACACAAAACAGAGTTGCAAACAGGGAACAGAGTATAAGGGAACAATTTTTACACACCAAGGACAGAAAAGTAATACTTTTAATATACTCTTGCAAAAATTGGTGGTCGTAGCAATTTATTTTACACACTACTGTTGCTATTCCCATGCCTGACACATCTCGTCACACTTCCCTGCACGCTTTAATTAAAGAATTTTAATTTAACCCCTTCGCTCTTCTTAGCTGATATACTGGGTCGCAGAATTTGTTAACAGAACACAAAACCAGTACATTGGCTAATTTTGTATACATTACAATATAAATTTGTCCGGAGGTTAAAAAAAAATTACAGTGTGAAAGGGTTAATATTTATAGTTATCATTCTTCCTTTCTTTTTTCTTTTCTCCAATTTTGTTTTGCCTCAGAGCATCAGGATAAGAAGAG
This sequence comes from Arion vulgaris, assembly GCA_020796225.1. Lineage (NCBI taxonomy): Eukaryota > Metazoa > Mollusca > Gastropoda > Stylommatophora > Arionidae > Arion > Arion vulgaris. Next base: position 23,281,307 of record CM036763.1, on the reverse strand, counting down.
ATTTATAGAACGGCGACTTTATCATTCTTGAGTGCTGCAATTTTTGTTAAATGTTATTTTGGTATCCTAGTTTTTTCATCTTTATATCCCTGTCTTAATAATAATCTTTTCATCCCTGTTTTGTTATGATGACCTCTAAAATGTTATTAAAACAGGTGTACGTCATTTTATTTCCTACAATTAAAAACTTTGTGATTTAAATTACTTGTATCATCTTAAAATTGCTCAGCTTAATGTCATGTATTGTCTAGTTTCTCTTCATTCTAACAACACAATACAAACGCAAGGAGATTATAAGTATAGGGTAAACCATTCCAAAACAAAAAGATGGTAGGGTTCAAGTATATGCAAACTGCATGCAGATCTTGTCCTACCATATCTTTGCCCTGACTATAACGAACCATTCGAAAGACACACATCTCCTGGACACTCATCTGTTTCAGCATGTGTTCCTCATACAGCATGTTGCCTGGGAATGGCAAGTCAGGGAGGGTGATTGAATCTGTCATAGAAAGATCAGATATGTTAGGAATAGGTGCAGTACCTCTTTAACTTAAAATCTTTAACTTGAAAACAAACACAATACAATTAGTTGGAATTGAGGTCACTACATTTGAGATGTTTCCAAAGGCAGTGGTGTAGTTGCAAAATAAATAGTAGCAGAGCAGCTTACAAACTGCATTTTAATGACATTAATTACTAACTGATTGATTGTTGATTGGTTCATTGACAGAACAATCATCATTGCACATTGGTGAGCATATGTGCTTCAATCTCTTTCTTACACAGGAAGATCTCAGCGGTAGTACACAATCTCTGTATCACCGATGAGGGCGCCAGAAGTAATTTAAAAGGTGATGAAAATATTTGGTAGGATTTTATTTTTTAATCTTTCTTATGAATTTTGCTGGGGGCAGTGGACAAATTACTAATAAATTACTAATAAATATATTAAGCTACACAATATGCTGTTATCATTGTCAATAGAATGTTAATTAATATATTAAGCCACACAATATGCTGTTATCATTGTCAATAGAATGTTAATTAATATATTAAGCCATACAATATGCTGTTATCATTGTCAATAGAATGTTAATTAATATATTAAGCCACACAATATGCTGTTATCATTGTCAATAGAATGTTAATTAATATATTAAGCCACACAATATGCTGTTATCATTGTCAATAGAATGTTAATTAGTCTTATTATTATCCTATACAACTAGTCACTGACAAAAGAACAAGAAAGGAAAATTACCACATGCAAAATGAGATACCTGAGGAAAGCAGTAAATAAAACAAGAAGAGACCATATAAGAAATGAGAAAATTAGAAGAACAGTCGGAACAACACCTGCTATTAGATTTATTGAAAAACAGAGACACAAATGCCACTTGGTCAGAATGAACCCGAATACACCAGTTGCAAGAGCGTACAACCTGAAAATGGAATCATCAAGAGGAAGGGCAGACCAAGAAAAGATGGGTTGATGGAGTTACAGACATCTTAAAACTCCCCAATACCACACCATATCAAGCGACCGAGCGTGCATTATCTGGGAAACCGATCATCCGTTAAACCTGCTACGCCTAGCGGCAAAAAAGCAGAGAAGGATAAAAGAAAGAAAAGAAAGAAAGAAGATACAACTAGTTACACACAGTTAATGTATAACACTGAATAAAAGATGCCTCGGCTGCCTATAAATCTCCAAGAAGTTTAAAGTATCAGCAAGATACTTTAAGTAGTGGCGTAGTTGTTAGTGAACTCATTTCATAGGCTAGTGGTCCGGGTTCAATTCCACAGAGAGTGTGGAATATGTTTTCATGTGGAGCAGCTCTCAGATCAACCCAGAGTCAAATGGGTACCAGGAAAAGCATTGGGAAGAAAAAGGTGGCAGGCGTGATGTTGACTACATCACCCATTGTGAGCTGATAGTCAATGAAAAATATGGGCATAACACCGTATCACCCAATATACCTTGAGGTATAAAAAAGGTTCATTTACTTTTTTTTTAACGTAGCAGTTTAAAAAAAGCAGTATATATAAATTTAAACAAATATGCACACTACCAACTTCCTATTCTGCAATATGAAGCATACAGTTTGTTACCAACCTTGCTGCATGCAATTTCTTGAGAAACTGGGAGGGTACGGATAGATATGCTTGAAATCAGTCAGGAAATTGTCCACATCAAAGCCTGTTGGAAACACAGAGTCTTCCAGTTTGCTCAAGTATTTCATTGCATAGCGTAGGTGAAAATCATGAGCAAATGAGTGGACGTGAATCAGGTCCTTGTACTTGTCACATTCATCAACAAAGATCAGGTGCATCTAAAGATGAAAGGGATGTCCAGTTGAGATATAACAAATATTTCACACATTGGAATAGTTTAAAGATTTCATAAAACAAAACACAATGTACAGTTATGAGTATCAGGACTATCATTAAAGCTCTCCAGACATGCCCATAGGTGCTTTGATCTCTGCCTCAACAAATCCAGAGGCATTTAGTGGCCCAACATGTCAGTTCGATGTTGATTAATCAGTCGTTTTGCATATTTGGTATGTCGTTCTATTTGGGCTGTACCAATATTCACACCCATCTCTCTCAATCTGGTCAGCGACTGGAATTCACAACCCTAAAACTCCTCCATTTGGAAAGACTCAATGCATTAAGAATATCATTTTGGTCCTTTGCAGTTCCCTCTGATATCGTAGCTAAGCCAGCCAATATATCAGCTCATTCATTACCCCTGACTCCAGTGACAAAAATTAAGATGATTTTTCTGATCCCTGTGTTTACCAGTAACTCCACTCGGTTTCATCTTACCATTCCTGTTTCGACTTTACAAATCATGTTCATGGAGTCACTGAGTATGAGAGTAGTTATAAGATGCCAATCACGTCACTGCCTCTGTAACCACTTGTACTTCCATTGTCAAACTACTTGTGATTGTCGCATAGGCCCTACCAGCCTCTTTTATTATTTTTCCTCCTGAGCGTGCTGAAAAAGCCACCCACAACATTGTTGGCGAATGATGGAAACATCTGTGTAAATAACTACATCTGTATCAAAGACAAGTTTCAATCTGCCAGATAACTAGAAGCCGCACAGACTAAAATGTCTTTGTGCCATTCTGTGTTGTTCTTAATGTCTTTTAATTCAGCATACTTCTCATGTCTTACCTGCTGATTAACAATGACCCCAAGCTGACAACAGTCAACAGCAAACATTCTGACACAGAAGAACTCCTGTCTGAAACTCAGTTCCATCAAAATGATACCTCCTGTTAGTGTCTTCTGAAGATTAATTGCTGCAACTCTGGTGTCAGCACCATCAAAGGACCCTTGACTGGAAAGATGTGAACCCTGACCTCTGTTGTAAATTAATTAATAGTAAGAATACATTAGTATATAGTCACATTCAAATTAGTTTTTAATATCGTAGCAAAATGTTATATCCCTGAAGATAACATTCCACAGAATGAAGATATTGAAGACAACCCAATCCAGTCTGTATTAAATCCTGAACAATAACATATTCAATAGAATGATCATTTAGACAACAAAATACAATAGGATTAATTTTGTGAATGAAAGAGTCAATTAAAAGAATTAAGATCCTGATGGTAACAGTCAAAAGAATTAATATCCTGAATGCAACAACCAACAGAGGATAGATATTGATGTTGTTACTGATGTCCTGCAGTGACTATCTGGAACTCTGTTTACTGGGGCCATTACTGTGTATGACTCTTATTCCATGCTTTGAAATGTTCAAAACATCAGGTTGTGGATGTTGTCTATCAAGTCTTCAAACCTTCAGGGCTTATGTGGATCTACTGTCCAGGACAAGTAGGCATTCATGGCAATGAGAGAGCACAGTGATTTGCTTAACAGAACCAACTGTTGTGAGGTAGATAAAGAGGGCATCCTTTCATTGCACTTCAATCACATCTTGGATGAAGATACTAAAATTGAATCTATACAGAAATTTCAAAAGTTTAAAATCACTTGTTGCATAAGCAGAACTGAATTTCTGAGACACAAAATGAGCCAATGATGAACAGAAACTATCAGCACGAATATGCTTTGACATCTGCTGGAGAAGACTGAGCACCTATGGGTTTGCCCAGAATGCTTTCATGCGATTTCAATAACCAATACTAACTTTACAGAACAATGTGCTTCACTATGACAATCCAAAGACTTGTACTCTTTATAAAAAATTACATTTAGTTCATCAACTGTCTAACACTAAACCTACCTCTTCTGCATAGAAGGTTGCATATTCAACTTGATAAATCCTAGCTCTGTGGCCAAGTATTGTTCATATTCCTTCATGAATCTCTGCCTCAAATTCACATGCCACAGCTCCTCTTCTTCTGTCTCCAGCTTCATCTTGGCTCCTGCTGCTAATACACCAGCTAATCCTACTTCTGAACTCTTCCTGCTTAGCTCCTCATTGCCCTTAACTTTGACGCTGACATTAGAAGCTCCAGAGTTGTGACGAGACCTCTGTAATGTAAAAACATCAGAGCTTGATTATTACTCATCAACCAACTATCCATATATTTAATCAATTACTGATTTCAGAAAGCATACTTTTCTATTGATCATATATTATGCTAGCTATTAGAAGTTTCAAACAAGACATACTCATTCAAAAAGTGAGGTTAAAGAATTGGACGAGAGGGCTCTCTACTTTGCTCTATGATGCGGCCACCAAGGTAGGATTCACAGTGCTCAGTTTCTGCCACAAGAACCTGCTGCTTGCACAGAGTTCCAAACTAATCTAGGCATGTGGTTAAATATTCCAAGTCACAAAAATCACTACGTCCTGGGTCATTGTAATTTACAATTGGTGATAGGCTAATGAACTTGTGAATATTTTAACTGTAGTTAACAAGGTTCTTCACACTTTCATGATATTATTCCAATTATCTCAGTGGTCACTAGCACATCACTGTTGCAGAATGTCAAATTATCAATCACTATTTCTATCAGTTATATACACACATGTATAATAGTTATAATATAGCTTTAAAAAATGCTAGATATGCATATAAAAGCTCTCAGGGAAATGTACAACAAATAACAGAGAAAAATACAGAGAGACAACCAGAAATCAAGCAACTGGTCTGTCCAAACAGTGTTAGTGTGACGCCATGAGAAAAATGTGTGCTAGTTAACTCCAAAAACTAAGCACTCCCCCACAAAAAAAGTTGCTATCATTAGTCTAGTCATTCCAACATGGCTCTAGTTTATCCACATATTTATAGATATACACAATCTCTCTATTAATCTCTCGGTCGAGTATTAACAAAAAGAATGTTACGCTATTAGATCACAGATGTAACATGACAAGTTTTGACCTAAGTTCTCAAGCAATATGCTCTTGATTTTTGCTCTGGCAATACACTAAAACATTGTCTGTATATACCCTTGTGATCTGTATACTTCAAGTGCTGGAGAAGACTCCATGTGACAGAGCCGATATCATCAATGTGGTACGCTCTCAATTGTGACATGGGCAAGTCTCAGACACTGGAACGAGTTCGAGAATAAGGCGTTACGTTTGGACATGCCAGACAGTGTCGTCTACATGGTAGAGAGAAAAGATATAGTAATTAACTTCTTATGGGTACCGTGAGCAAATGGACTTTGGGATGGCTGCTGCAGCGGAGGACAGAGCACGAATGGGAATGCTAAATATGCCATGACGTCGATCGTATAAAATAAAATAAGATACTTCAAGTGATCTGCTTGTCTGTGATTTTCATAGTGTATGTGTTGATGTTGAAAAGCACCAGAGATAATGGGGAAACTTGTAGTATTGTTGGTACAGAAGGCCTGCTGCCACATTTGAACACAATCTTGTGCTTGAAGAGGACTTCAGAGATCCAATTGAGGAAAGGGTTGATGTTGAGCTCAATCTTCTTCTTCCTCTTCTTCATCTTCAAATGCTCCATATTGATTACTTGTTAACCACTCGTTGTTATTTGCATGTGATTCGAGCCTAAAAGTGATTGTAGGTTGTGCCAGTTATGCACCTACAATTAGGCCAGCACATCCGACTTCTGCAACGTTTTTTATTTACTAGGGTAGCTTTCCTAGGTCCCTACCTCAGTCACCTCTTACGACATGTCTTGTAGGTTACAGTGTTACTATTCTTTGCTTCTCTTGCGGATCCCGGCAACACATGAGAGCGCAATCAATTGAACCATTAAGAAATTCAAATGTACTCTATTGTAAGCATCCTCAATGCTAATTACAGGAGCCCATGTTTCAATGATAGAGTGAAAACTCTCAAACAGATAATCTTCTATCTGGACAGTACCATCCAATGATAAGTGGAAAGAGACAAAGCCTCTCTAGTTGGCAGAATATTTTCCTGGCAATTATTTTCTCAAACAACTTGCATCTTGTATTATGCATGCTGATTACATGATATCCCTGAATTTGTTTATGTTATCTGCCAGACTTCAGCAGAGCACCAGGTAGCTATGCAGCCATTCTTTTTTGATTATCACTCAATGCTTTTGTTATAGATATCTGCCAGTCCTTCCAGCTCCTTATCAGACAGATTTTCTTATTATATATATTTTCCTAAATAATGAAGCCATGAGAGCACACACATTAGACACAAGAATGTGCTTACACTGTAAGATGGCCAAAAAAAAACCCAACATAAACATTAATTAAAATAATTTAACAAAATGTATGGCTCTATAATATAAATTAAACGCAATGACTGGCTCTATAACATAAATTAGTCACAATAATTGACTCTGTAATATAAATTCAATACAATGACTGGCTCTATAATATAAATTCAATACAATGACTGGCTCTATAATATAAATTCAATGCAATGACGGGCTCTATAATATAAATTCAATACAATGACTGGCTCTATGATATAAATTCAATGCAATGACTGGCACTATAATATAAATTCAATGCAATGACTGGCTTTATAATATAAATTAAATAAGTAACAATAATAAGGCTCTATAATATTAATTTAATATATTGATGAGAATCTCAGAGAATGCGCCTACACGTCTCTACTGTCCGATAGTCAAAGAAGACAGACTATTCAAAGTGATGCCCATGTGGTTGCCGGGGCCCAAATTCGGGGTAAAAAAATAGAACCACTACTACTTACCACATGCTGTTTACAGCAAAAGTGAAGGTTTGGTGTGGGATCAGCTACCCCACCCTGTAAAACATTTAGCTTTAATAACCACAGCCAAGCACAGGAGCGCTTGCAAGGCATTGGATGCGGACCTATGCCTCCTAGGAGGTGAAGGGTAAAGAAGAAGAAGAATGACTAGCTCTAGAGCATAAAGTCAATCCATAACAATAAAAGAGAGCTGCAGTAGCGTTGTTGTTAGTGAACTCGCTTCTCAAGGCTGGTGGTCTGGGTTAAACTCCCGTAGTGCGCGTGGAATTTTTTCAGACCGCGATGGCTCTCAGGTCGACCCACCTCAACTGGGTACCAGACATGCTCTGGGAAAGTAAAGGAGGCTTGCGTGATGCTGACCACATCACCCATCGAGTGCCGCCGGTTAATGAAAATACAGGCCTAACACTGTATTGCCCTATATACCACAAGGTATGAAAGGGTTCCTTTACTTTTTTTTTTCTTTGTAACAATAAAATGGGCTCTATAATATAGAATCAAAATATAAAAATGACTCGTATAATATATAAATTCAAAATATAAAAATGACTAGCTCTATTATATAAAATAGTGTTCAACAATAACTCGCTCTGGAATATAAATTCAATGTATCATGACTCGCTCTATAATATTCGAAAAATGAAAATCGTGGCATATCCTTTACAGGACATAGCCATCAACCACAGTAAACGAGTCATTTATTTTCTAGGCACCACCTATACGTTTGGTAGTTTGTCATTGCGTTCTGAGCGGTGCGGTCTATTTTTACCTTTTGTAAAAATCCCACGAATCAATTTACTTCCAAACGTGCTCACCGTGGGGTTTGAACCAGGTACGCTTGGGTTTGGGATCGAGCTGACTACCGCTTGAGCTACAGACGCTCACTATATATATATTCATATATATATATGAACAGACATAATATATACAGACAATATAAAGGATCTAAAAATGAAGGATTGACTTAAGTGCACCAGGTTTTACCCCATATAATATAATGTCAATGGGTAACAACGACTGACTCTATAAAAGTGCTGTCCAATGTTGTTTCTGTATTTGGGCGCATATGGCTGATGGCTGTGGGGGTGCTGCGTCATATGGTGATTGTATTCATAGTACTAGCAACAATAATAATAATAAAGTGATACTAATAGTCAAAGAAGATCAAAACAAACACAAAGCTGAGAATCTTTAAATCAAATGTGAAGTCCGTGCTGTTCTATGGCTCGGAAACATGGAGGACAACAAAGTAAACCATCAGAAAATTACAGACCTTCATAAATGGATGTTTACGTAGAATAGAGGTACTGAGATGGTATGATAAGATTACGAAAGAGGAACTCAGAGAAAGAACTAAGCAGATACCAGTGGAGAAAGAGCTAAGAAAGAGCTAAGGAAGAGACACTGGCAATGAATAGGACACACATTGAAAAAACCAAATGGAAGCATTGCAAGACAGGCACTGTTTTGGAACCCGCAGGGAAAGAGAAGTAGGGAAAGGCCTAGACAGACCTGGAGGAGAGAGTTGGAGACATATTAAAAGGATAAGTAAAACATGGAAAGAATTTGGAAGGGATGACAGGAGAGAGGAAGAGCTGGCTATGAATTCAGGCATACTCAGGGCACCTAATATGGAATCTATAACTGATTTTTGCATGAAGGCTTGCTTACGTTATCACTAACGCCCCTCACCATTCAGGCGAACCTTACTTCGGCTTCTCAGGTACATGTAATTTAGATTTCCAAGTAAAGAGTCAGGAACCTTGTAGTCCAACCTCATATCATTTCACACTGAAAATTGTTTTGGCCCAAATTGGCCCTAGACCCTGGAACTAGCACTGCATGTGATTACTAGCAAAGTTTGTTATCAACATCACTATCGGCTCCCCACATTTTGTATCTAGTACAGTGTATTACACTGAGTATATGCACTATTTCTACATTTAACTGAAACTACCTGCTCCACTTCTTGGAAGCTAAACTCAAGTGGTGACTGGTCTCTCTAAACCATATTCGGCTCAGATGTGTTATTTGTTTGAAGGGATGAGCTAAGGTGCTGGCTCTTTCTCCAAATAAAAAAAAGCAAAGGGTGGGAGTTTGAGGGCAGTAGAATGGTCACCAAAAAAAAACAAGATTGCAAAAGCAGAAAGATCATGTAAATTAACAGTATTTTTTAAAAAAACATTGAAAAATATTGTTATTCACTTATACTTTTTTCTTGAAATTTTAATTCCTGTTAAAGGCAGAAGGATCAAATAGGGTGTCAGCAATGTATAACAAAGGCGCCATAAATCTCACAGGCACCACAGTTGGACAGTGTTGCTCTATAATATAAAGTCAATTCTGTTGTATCGTTTCCTTGATAAAGGCCTTTTGTGAAACGCTGTGTATTGTTATTGTTTTTGTAGTTTGTAAAACTACAGTACTTTGTTATTACGTGTTTTGTCAAAGTCAATATATAACAGTGAGTGGTTATCAAATAATAATAACAGTAATAGCCTCCCATCGCAAGCGATGATGATAAGTCTCAGGCATGTGTTGCTGCACCTCTCTGGTGTGTACAAAGGTGACTATAAAGTCCAATCCTCTATCCCAATCCTCGAACACAATCCCCTACTATAGGTGGGGCATATATAATTGAGGTTAGACATGTGGGTGTTGTGTGTTTTGTCTTTTCACACAGTGTTGTGGTTATCAAATATAAAGTTAATGTAATACATGATTTTCTTTGGTCCGCCTGTCCAGTGTGTTTGTAGCACGTTAGACTATGGGTGATAAGCTCCCTGTGAGTGATGGTTCAATTCCGTGGGCTGGCAGAAAAGCCACAGGTTCACTAGATTCACGGTGTTCGTGGCACCGAACCCAAGGGTTACGATGTTCATGGCACCGAGCCGAAGAGCTGAAAGCTCAAGTGCTTCTGGATTGGTTAAATAAAAAATGACTGCCTCTAGAATATCAAGTCAGCTTATAACAACAACTGACTGTTAGAAAATAAAGTCAATGCATTGCAATTGCTGGCATTCCAGTTGAGACTTTTTTTTAAAAATCATCAAATTAATGTTAGCTGTCTTGAAACAATGATCAAATTAACTATCACAGACATTAACAGTTATTGATTACTATTTATAGTGAGGTTATTGGTTAAGTACATTTTATTCCACATCTTATCTGCAATTAGTTAGACTACTGTTGCTTCAACTCTCAGCACAACAGTTTTCTACACATCTTACATGAGGTCAATTGTTACTCACAGGCACAAAAATAAGTGAAATAAAGACATCATGAACTGCTATAAATTAACACAATGTTAAAAAATAAATACATTACAAACTGTTCTAAGTTAACACAATGTTATAAAGAATATCAAAATTAATACAAGAAACAGGAAATAAAGAGAGCGTCTATCTCTACACAATGAATAAACACACAACTCTGACTATCAATGCTAAATTATCCTTTAAACAAACAAAATAAATCTGTCTAAGAAGGTTTAAAAACATTTTAACAATTTAAAATCTGATGCTTAACCCTTAGAACATAAGGTACCGGTATATAGGTCTGAGATTTAAACATCTCTGTCCCTAACATCCTGACTTAAGAGTTGTGACGTTTTTTTATGGCGACTGAAGATAAATTGTGTACAAATGTGATGTCAAACAGAAATCATGTTACTATTTGGTTCAGCAAGATGATGCAAACATGGCTGTAATAAGTTTTTGTTAAAATTTTATGTTTTAAGCGTTTTCATGCGAAAGATGTGCTGAAAATGGTCAAAACTTGCCACTCTAAAAGGATAACAACATAGCAAGCTCTCGAACTTGTGTTGAATAATTCAGAAGATGAATTAGACTTATACTGTGATTATTCTAAGTCCTACATCAATCACCTCTTACGACATGCCTTGTAGGTCACAGTGGTACTATTCTTTGCTTCCTTCGGGCCCCGGCACTGACACTGGCAGGACGAGCTATGAATTTCCATGGGATACAGATATCGAAAGTGAATCAGATGACAAGTTAGAGATGAACAGTTTGAATCGATTAATGTTCAAGCTAGGTTAAATCTGGAGATCAGGATGCTGTAATTGGAAGTGTAAGATAATTGAGCCATAAAATATATCAAAAAAATTTAATACAATTTATTTGTCTGCAAATATATAAAAAGCAGGAACAGAGGAGATGATGGGAGTAAATAACAATTTATAAAGCTCTTAGTTGTGCCAAATTATTTTGCTTTTAATATGACTTTCAAATGTGCTGTTTTTGGTCAGGGGAATGGGTTTATAAGGTACAGGTGGTCAGGGTTCAAAGGGTTACGGTAAAAGATTTATTCGTAAAATAAGGTAGTTTTACACAAAGTACAACAACATATGAAACTGACATTTTGCCTAAAATAACTTTATCAAGCAAAGGAAATAGGTAGACAACCAAATGAAATAATATTTGGCTATTTAAAACTGACACATAGAAAAATGAGTATGTAGCTTGTATGTTTGTGATGCTTTTAGGTTGCCAGTTATATTTCAATATTATGAAATATTTAGATTGCTAAATATTATTTCAGTTTTTAGATACCTAATTTTATGTTATTTTTCAAGATTCATCATCATCAAATAGCGTGTCCTGTGCAGAACTTTGCCACCCCAACGGTCCTTCAGAATTTCTCTCTCTCTCATAGGTTAGATGTCCCACCTCTGCAGCCATCATGTTCAAACCATCAGTTACATTCTAAATCCATCTTCTCTGTGTTCTTTCTCTTCTTCTCTTTGCCGGTATGCCTCCTTCCATGATGGTCCTCTCCAGCCCTTAGTGTCTTTTTATATGTCCAAAATATCTTTCAAGATTACTAAATATTATTATATCTTTAGACTACCAGATATTATTTCATTTTATTCTTGTCTCATTTGCTTGGTAAACATCTTTTGAAAAAATGTCCATTTACACATTAATGTCCTGTTGCACATTAGAAAACAAACAAACTTTATCTTATACATTTGATATACAGATTTATCAAAGTCTGTCCCATTACAATATGCTCATAATGAAATTTGCGACTACACAAATTAATCTCAATGTTTACAGACAAATTGTAATCAATAATTATATATATTCCTCTCGTACCGTTATATGTTACATAGGGCCTGCAAGTAATTTCTCCATACCACTTTGTCCCGGGCAACTCGCTCGATCTCTTACATGGAATTTAGTCTGATATTTCTTGCTTCTCTCAGTAAAGTTTGTTTCTGGGTTTCCATAGGGTGTCCTCACTTTCTTGAACTCTTTGACTCCCACTTCAATGCTGGCTTTGGTATTTTTGATTATTTTTCTCCAGGTATGATGAACATATTTCCATCTTATCCTTCCTACAACAGCTGCTACTAGTGGTTGACCAGACATGTCTCCGATTTTATCACTTCTCCTGAATTCATCCCATTTTATGTTCATTATTTTTCGTACACATCTATCTTCAAACGCATTCAACTTGCGTTCTATATCTTTAATCAATTTAGAACTGTTGCTGGCACATGTTACAGCATTTAAAATGAAAATTCTTTATCAATAATTGCATTGTAAATAATGTTTTTTCAGTTACTTCTAAGTAAAATTAGCACACGAAATCATTTCCTAATGAAATGAAGAAAAAAAACACATTAACTAACACTTACTCAAAAAACTAGACTAATAAAATAATGTATAGTTGCAAGCACCTCATATTTTCTAGCTTAGTCTATGCAACAGAACAAGTTCATTTCAAAAAGTAACAAAATGTGGTAACAAAAAAACCATCATGCATTCTTACAGACTGGACCGGACTTGGAACTGGCAAGAAATGTGGAAACTGTAAAATTTGTGCATAAGAAAAACATCACTGTATTGGCTTCAGGTGATTTAATAATAAAGAAGATATACAAATGTGTTGAAACAAGTTTTAAAAATGAACACAGGAGATATACAAAGTCAAAGTTTTGATAATTGTCTACAGCAAGTTTTCCTTCCTTCCATCGATCGTTTTTTAGATGATTATATCGTCAGGTGTGTTTCTATGAAGTCAAATGTTGTCTGGAGTTCATTTCTATCCGATGAATTCGATGTAGTTTTGGAAATTGTATCGAAATTGTAAAACTATGTTGAGCTTTGGTAAAAAATCGCAAACATGCATATCCTGCATGCAGAATTTGAAAACCAGGAACACCATATAACACAGGAATCGAATGGGACAAGTTGAATTCACCACTTTCGGGTTTAGATACAGCTGGTTGTCCCCATCTTGAGACTACTACAGCAAGTCTAAGTTAAGTTTGTGTTTTTTCACAGCAGTTATTATGAAACAAATGGAGAGAAACTGGTACAAGTAAAGTTTCCGATGTATTGGACATGCATTAACAGATGAAAAATGTGAAACAAGTGTTAAAAAGACGCCGAGAGGGTCAAAAATATATTCAATTGCATGACATTGACATGAACATTGAAACATAAAAAAACATATTGAAAATTAGAATTATCAGGTAATTATTAAGGTTGGACCTAAGAGATAACAGAGGCGACGAAAAAAATTGTTTATAAAGCGAACACAAAAATCTGATCTAGAAATCAATTCTTATCCTGATGCTGTTATACAAAACAGGATTAGAGAAAAGAAATAATTATGATATAGACTAATTACAGAGGCAAGAAATCTGGTTTATGAAAGAAATCCAGAAGGACTGTTAGTGGACAAAGTTCTGCAAAGGATAAGCTACTGAATGAGGTTGATGAGATATCAATACATATAGTTCATGCAAAGACATGAACAATAAACAAATAGATAGGTGAGAAGTTTGAAGTTCTGGAGACATAAAAATACATCAAAATAGAGGGGGTCAATAAGTCCTTGAATAAAAAGGACTAAGAAAGAAATGGTGGGACCAATTAGAGTAATACATGAGCGTTCACATATCGACTCGGACACAAAAGGATTGTGGGTTCAATTTCAATCTCAACATTCCACAAGTGAGGAAAGGAATCGGACCTCTTACCTCCTGCACAGTTGGAACTAGAAATATGAAGTGACAGTCACATCATTCTTAAGGTTTGAAAAGGCTAAGAGAAATTGTATTTATTTTGAAAGAAAGGAGGAGCATTGAAAGATATTTATTTTAAAACTAAGATGCTCACTCGTGTGTATAGATTTGAGCAGGTCTACACATCTTGACGACACACTTTTCCATTAAAATTATCATGATAATCAAACAAACATAAGAATCTTCAAGACAAGTAGTGCATGTGGCAGACCAGAACAAAAATAGCCATTAGTTTACAGTCGTGGGTGTACAGAGCTATTAAAGGGTCATTACTACTGTATTCATGTAACACATGGACTGTGTATCAGTGGTATGATCATTTTTGCAATAAATATTTGTCACGATGTGTCCCTTTATGCACCAAATTGATCAAGATGTGAATATGTTGTATGATGTCTCAATATATGTTTGTAAGAACTGATTTTGTCAGGCAAAAACACATACACTACTCCCCATCCATCCCATTGTTTAAACTTTCATCAAACAACATGATGATGAGACTATAGAGTCTGAGTAACTCACCGTTCTCTGAGCCCTATCAGGAGTAGCAGGTGTGGTGGCTGATGATGTGGCAGCAGCTGATGCTGCAGCCAATCCAGAAATCATTCCTGCAATGGCAGTGCTACCACCAAGTGGAAGAGTGAAATTGCCAAAACCATCTAAACGAGACTTTTCCCCTTTTCCTGTGGTTTTCTGCACTACATTGTGTCTCCAGGATGTTGAAAACACTAAAGGTGTAGCACAGTAGTGGAATAATCTGCCTGCTCTCTTTAGCTGAACAAGGAAATCTTCCTGTTCATGAAAGAATATAATAAATTTTAGTTAATTAATTGCATATCCTTTACAGGACTTTGCGAATCAACCCCAGCTTTTAATGCTGTTTGTGATTTTTCTAGACATTATTACGTTCAGTAGCTTGCCATATAATAAATAATAAATTAGTGAACAAAAACTACACATTCAAATTGGAAAACTGATTTGAATAAATTTTTCTGCATTCATCGAATCCTATAGGTGCTCAATTTCTTACAACTTGCTGAAAGTTCCAGCATCACAACACTTAACAGTTCTTAATCTTTCAACTCCCAATGGAGCATAGGTCTTCAACAAACATCTTCCAGCCCTTCCTTTCTCTTGCCATTCCTTTCAATTCTTTCCAAATCTTGCAAATTCTTTTAATATCAATCTCCAGATCTCTTCTCCGGGTATTTCTAGGCTTTCCCCTACTTCTCTTCCCCTGCAGATTTAAAAACAATGCCTGTTTTGCAATGCTTCCGATCGTTCTTCTCAATGTGTGTCCTATCCATCACCAGCGTAACACTTAACTGTAGATCTCACTATACCTGTCAACTTGTACAGTATTCAAGTAATTTGTAAAGTTTGTTGCCGATTTTGAGATAAAAGCTTTAAATCATTTTTGTACCATTTTTATCTTCACTTTTTTTCTCCTATAAAGTTCATATTGCTGACTTCCATTGCTGATAGTGGAACAAGAACTCTATACACAAAAAAGAAATGTATTTCTGGCTGAGACCATGTGTCAGAGACGATCCCAATTCACTCATAAATCAGACAATCTGGTACTAATTTTACCTGGTTAGTAAATAATGAGAAAAGAAGAATCCAAATGACAGAGATGCAGTGTTTACGAGAAATTCTAAATGTAACAAGAGGAGATCAAAATCATAAACGACAAAATCAGAAAAAAGTGAGATCCTTGCCGGTGCTACAATATATAAAGAAACAACAGGTCAAATGGTTCGGACATGCATCAAGATTACCACAAGACAGTCTCCCACAAAGAGCACAAGCACTCAGATACAACGGCAACAGACCCAGAGGACGACCACGTAAGCGATGGATCTGCGGAATATCCAAGGCACTATATTCCACCTTGTACAAAGAGCATAAGAGGCTCGCTCCAGGTGATTCTCTTTTCTGCCTGACGCTGACAGGCAAAACGGGAGATAGAGAATAGATAATATGGGAAATTGATAAGTGCGTGCATTGCTTTACTATTTGACACTCAGATTACAAACAACAACCGCTAGTTTACAATAGAAAGGTTTAAGAAATATTTACAGTTAAAAGAGTAACCCTTAATAAATGTAGGTACACGTATCCCCTTTCACAGCAATCTTTATGACAATGTTGATAAACTATTGATGACTGCTCATCATCATCAAATAGCTTGTCCTGAGCAGAACTTTGTCACCCTAACAGTTCTTCAGAATCTCTCTCTCTTATAAACCAGATGTCCCGTCTCTGCAGCCATTATTCTCAAACCATCAGTTACATCCTGAACCCATCTTCTTCCTGTCTTCCTCTTGTCCTATTTGCAAGGATGCCTCCGTTCCTAATTGCAGTCTTTAATCTTTTGTGTATTTTTAAATGTTCAAAATACTTCAATTTCGCACAGTGGTTACAGGGGCCCAAATTTGGGGTGTAAAGAATAGAACCATTGTTACCTGCCACACATGTCGTAAGAGGCGACTAAGGGGTTTGGCTGAAATCGGATGCGCATGTCCTAAACGTGTAGAAGTCTATACATTTAGGGGCCTACCAAACCAATGTGCAACGTATACACGTTCTTGGCAAAGATCAAACATGTCACAAAGAGTGATTAAAATTGGTCGGAAAGAACGAATGCAAAGAAGAAGACTTCAATTTCCTCACTCTTATTAGTAACATCAGCCAGTTTTCTTTATATCTGACTGCTACCTTTGTCAAAGTTATTAAAGTCAGAAGTCTGAAAGCAAAACAAATCTTCTATCTTCTTCTTCAAACGCTCCATATCGACCACTTGTTAACCAATCTTTGTGATTTATATGTGATCTGAGCCTAAGAGTGATTGAACGTTGTGCCAGTTATGCACCTACAAGTGTACTCAGTTATGCGCCTACAAGTAGGCCAGCACATCCGATTTCTGCTATGCTTTTTTTATTTACTAGGGCAGCTTCCCTAGGTCCTTACCTCTGTCGCATCTTACAACATGCCTTGTAAGTCACAGTGTTACTATACTTTGTTACCCTTGTGAACCCAGGCAACACATGGGCAAAATTCATCTCATTTTATGTTCATTATTTTTCGCAGACATCTATTTACAAAAGAAGTTATTTTATTTTCTATACAAGGACATATTTACACAGTATATGATATAAAGTAGTTCTACTTACTGTAATTGGTGGGTTAGCACTGTTTTTCCAGTTAGTCTGTGACCATCCGAGGTAGAGTCGACATAGTTTTGTCCTTTCTTCCTCTGGTAGACATAATGAAGGACAGATCAATGCTAGTATGTTCATATATTAATTACTGAATATATATGTATTTCTATTAGTACTGCTAGTATTATCATATGATGGATATTGCTAGCATAAATAGATATAGACATCATCATTATGTGTTGTTCTGGCAGGTGTAAGCAGTTATGGATTTTTACTACCTGTCCTTAGTGCCAATTATCAATTTCAACTACTACTACTAGTCTCTCTCTGTTCACCTGTAAACTCCTATCAGAGCACAGGTCTTCGACAAACTTCTTCCAGCTCTTCATCTCTCCTGCCATTTCTTCCAATTCTTTCCATGTTTTACCTATCCTTTTAATATCAGCCTCCAGCTCTCTTTACCAGGTACGTCTAGACCTTCCCCTACTCCTCTTTCCCTGCAGGTTCCAAAACAGTTCCTGTCTTGCAACTACTACTACCATACAAAACTAAATTTCTGGTAGTCTTTTAAAAGCTTAGGACATAGTCACTTGACTTTTCACTTTTGTTAAATAATAGTGTGCAAGAAGTAGGAGGGTCAATTCCTTTCCTCACATGTGGAACATCGTGGTTGAACCCACAACCCTCTTGTGTCAGAGTCGATAGATGAACGCTTAAGCATTAGGTTAATCCGTCCCACAATGCTACTACTATTACTAAACCTTCCTGCTTCCAGTGAAACATAAGATTGCAACTGTAGTTTTCTGCAACACTATATTTTTAGGTCATATTTTTTAATTATGTCCATGAGACCATGACAACTATGACCTCTTCAACAGTTCTTCGCAAGGTAGTGGTATCCCCACTCCTATCTTTTCCTGTGGGTTCCAGCCAAGCATATATCTGGTTATGCTGTTTCCTGAGGCAAACAATTTATAGATGTTGAAATTCTCTCTCTCTGTCATCTTCTGTTTCATCTTTCCCTATTTGATGGTTGTCAAAATATACTTCAAATTTCTTCTTGTTATAGAATGTCTGCAAAATAATAATTGCCTATTTTGCAATTCTGATAATCAGCTTCTTCTATACTTTGACCTATTTTAATACATCAACATTAACCACTCTAGCAATCCATAGTGACCACTGTTCAGTCCATCACAATTAAACACTCTAGCAATCCATAGTGGCCACTGTTCAGTCCATCACAATTAAACATTCTAGCAATCCATAGTGGCCACTGTTCAGTCCATCAACACATTAAACACTCTAGCAATCCATAGTGGCCACTGTTCAGTCCATCAATACATTAAACACTCTAGCAATCCATAGTGGCCACTGTACAATCTATCAACATCAACCA
The DNA here is from genome assembly GCA_020796225.1 of Arion vulgaris. Taxonomy (NCBI): domain Eukaryota; kingdom Metazoa; phylum Mollusca; class Gastropoda; order Stylommatophora; family Arionidae; genus Arion; species Arion vulgaris. Next base: position 23,262,490 of record CM036763.1, on the reverse strand, counting down.
TTTTAGCAGTTCATAGTGGTCACTAATCAGTCCATCAACATAACAGTTCACGGTGGCTACTTTCAGTATCAACATTAGTGTGTTAGCCAAATGGAATTGTGGTATAAAGACATATATTTATCTAGTAGTTAATTGCATATCCTTTACAGGACTTTGCAATCAAGCCAGCTTTTTAACGCTGTTTGTGATTTCTAGACATTAGCCACGTTCAGTAGTTTGCCATTGCTTTCTGAAATATATATATCTATTATATATATAAACTAAAGTTGAATGCAATTGTATGTCTATCCCAATTGTTTGAAGATATCTGGACATCCTACGGACTTGACATTTGGCAAGAGGGTAGCTATCATACATGGGAAGAGGTAAAAAATTATAAAACTGAACTATTTGTTTTTTCTATAACCATATTCCACCTTAATGCACATGGTCATTCTGTATATACATCGCCAAAATGCCTATCTATGTTTTCACAATCCACCGGTCCGTCATGTGATAAGCAGTCATGTTGTTAAGTTCCTGGCACAAATACACGCACGAATACTAACATATTTATTGGTATTTCAATATGTCTGTTCTGTGGCCAAATGTGTAAGATTCTGGCTGCTATCTTGAAGATAACATGTTCAATTCACAGGCAGGTCAACAATTTTTTGTAAACACATTTGATTATGAGAACTACAGAATTTCATTTGCATCGATAGAACTGAATCTGAATAAATTATATTTGCAAATTGTTATTTGTCAACTTCCAGAGGAACGGGAATTCTATTGTATCAGGTTTTACTGGCAATCGGAATGAGGGACATTTTAATCTCATGAGGTCAACCGACAATGTTTTCAAAACAAGCATGGAGAGAAAACGTATTGTTTTTAATGGGGAAGAAGCTGATTTTGAGTAAGGGACTTTACAAATAGATTAGACTAAATTCCCTGTGAGAAGAACGGGTAAACTGCTAGTATATATATAAAGATTTATAATTTATTCAATGAAGTACATTTGACTCATCATTAAGTGAACACATGTTTTACAGAGAATTCTACCATGAAGTGATTTCGTTATATTTGTAAACATGTACAGTGGAGGAAAGTGTACTGAACAGCCATGTAGATAGCATATGGCAATGTAGGAATATAAAATTCTTATAAGAGACATTCTTATTCACTTTAGATTTAAATAACAAATTTAACACAAAATTATGCAGTAAACAAGAGACATTCTTATTCACTTTAGATTTAAATAACAAATTTAACACAAAATTGATGCAGTAAACAAGAGACATTCTTATTCACTTTAGATTTAAATAATAAATAATAAATTCTGAATAGCGGAAGTCCGTTGCACGCTATTAGGCACACACTGCACCATAGAGTTGCTTTCCTTATAAGAAGTCTTTCTAGTTTTACTTCTACTGTTTTACTTCTACTACTTTTCAACCTTGTTATTCTATTGGGTTGTCCAGTTTTCTTCAATTTAGTATATAATAATATATATATATGTTGTATTTATTTACGAGTAGTTGGGATCGTAATTTTTTTTTTTTTTTACCTCCCTTGAATTTACTGCTTAAAAATTGAGGAAATAATCTGATGCCGAATGAGTTAAATAATAAATTTAACACAAAATTGATGCAGAAAACAAGAGACAGTCTTATTCACTTTAGACTTAAATAACTTCTGTTTTCTATCCTGTTTAGCCTCACATTTTTTATTCTGTTTTTGCTTCAATTATTGGTAGTGCTTTTCTCTCTAGCAAATGTCATTACTTTGCTCATTCATTATTTATTATTTCAATAACAAATTTAACAAATAAACTTGAGATTATTTCAACATATTGATTTCTTACACAAATTAGATACTGTGATCTGTACATTTTGAACAAACTATTAAAACTAGCACAAGTATATTAGTTAAACCAAAAATACAACGCTATAAGCATAACTCAAAACTCAGTTCAGAAAGTTAAGTAACAATCAACAAGAACATACAGCAATTAAAAAAAAAAAAAACAGCAACAACAAAATTTGGAGAGAAAATGGGAAGGTACAAAAAATAGATGCTGAAATCAAGGGTAGGAAACATGTTTTTGTTCATCCTATCAGTAATTATAACTCTACTTATATCTTGAATAAATGAAACTAGTGATACAGATACTTCTTGGTCATTGTTTGCTTTCAGACTTCCATGTTAATTACTGTGATAATGATAGCAATCAGCAAATGGCTGGTAAAGTTGGTATGTTTAAAAGAGAAAAAGGACACAGTAATGTTGTTCTATGTTCACTATCATATGTTTTATACTACTCTCGTGTTTTCATACTCAGTGATTTCATGAGTATGATTCATAAAGTTGAAACAGGAATAGTGAGATGAAACTGGATGAGGTACTTGTACAGATAGTGATCAGAGAAATCACAATTTTTGTCCCTGTCGGCAAGAGTAATGAACGAGCTAATAGATTGGTTGGCATGGCTATGATATCAGAGTGAGCTGCAATGGATCGAAATTACATTCCTAACGCATTGAGTCTTTTTGAACAGATGAGTTTCAGGGTTGCGAATCCTAGTCGCTGACCAGATTGCGAGAGATTGGTGTCGATATTTGTACAGCCTAAAAAAAAACATATGAAATATGCAAACAGGTTGTTTAATCAACATCGAACTAATGTGTTGGTCAGCTGGACTCTGCTGAATTTATTGAGGCAGAGATCGCAGCACCTATGAACATGTCCGGGGTGCTATGATGATAGTCCTCATATAACTGATGCTTTACACAAAATCAACACATGCAAGATGAGATGACTGAAAAAAAGCCCCCAGCTTCATGGCCTTATGGCTGAGCAGGATTGAGATTGGTTGCAAATAGTTATGGATACTGAAGATTTTAATTCTGAACAAATTGAACTAGAAAAAGAAGTTTCTGATTTACATGAATCAATTGGCACTAGTAGTACTAGTACTTCACAACCAGTTGTGAGGGGAGCATCACCCCAACTAGGACCTAAAATGATTATGATAAAACATAGAAACATAGCCACATATATGTATGAGTTATTATACTATATACTATATATATATATATCTATATGTCCCTGTCTTCTATATTAGTCATATATTTCTTCAAACATTTCTTTAATTGCTCTGCCTGTGAGCACATATTATGAGACATGGTTTTCTAGTATGTGATATCTTGAAACTATGACACTAGGAAACAACCTGGTGACAGTGAGACGACAAAAGGACATGAAGATATCTTAAATTTGGACCTTTAAAATTAGAAAGTTTTCACTGATAGTCAAATTGCTAGTTTGTGAACAGTTAATAAATTATGCATCCATTCACGATTAATTTAATATTTATGTATTCATAAATGCACTGCATAAAGAGATCAATTAGACTGATGTACCCAGTCTATTGTTCGTTCATCAAAGCCATTCATAAGTTGGATTTTAAAATTTATGTTCTCCCAATTTAAACTTATATTTGTCCTGTATAGTTAACATTGTATTTATATTTGCTAATTATTTATTATACATTCCTCTCGTACTGTTATAAGTTATATAGTGCTTGCTAGCAATTTCTTTATACCACTCTATCCTGGGTAACTCATTCAAACTCTTTTATGGAATTGAGTAGGATATTTATCACCTCTCTCAGTATAGTTCCTTTGAGGCTTTCCATAGAGCATCCTTTATTTCTTGAACCTTTGTCTCCCACTTCAATGACTCCTTTGTGATTCTTTGATCATTTCTTCTCAAGGTTTGCCTAACATATCTCCATCTTCTCTTTCTTATAACAGTTGCTACTAGTGCTTGACCAGACATTTTTCTGATTTCATCACTTCTGAATTCTTAAATTTTATGTTCATTATTTTTCGCAAACATCTATTTTCAAATGTATTCAACTTTCAATATCTTTAGTGATTTTCCAACTCGCCTGACATATATTAGGATTGATATAATATTGGGACTCAAAATTCATAATTTAGTTTTAAAACTATATAACTTTGAGAGCTCCATATTTTATTTAGACTTATAAAAGCTGATGTTCCTTTGACACTTTGCAGCGCAGTCAAAATTGCTACCCAATTAGGCGAACTATTTAGTTATTTTTATCATTTTGGATTCCTGCATGGTATCTGCATTACTTGTTATAGGCATCTTCATTGTATTTTTTCTCAGAAAGTAAATATTTCATGAAAGTACATTCCTCTGTCTTTAATTTGACATATAATAAGTTATACTTTAAATCACATCTAGAGACATATACTATTTTAGTTAAGCTAATCTACGTGTGTGATATTTTTGGAACTAATAATTTAAACATAATTCTTTACAGAGGTTGAAAAAACTACATTGCAAATCAGTTAACTATAAAATTATATATAATTTTTAACTCTTTCCACACTTTAAGCCGCACACTGCGCCATGGCGGAAGTCTGTTGCACGCTTTAAGCCGCACACTGCGCCATAGAGTTGCTTCCTTATAAGAAGTCTTTCTAGTTTTACTTCTACTGTTTTACTTCTACTATTTTCAACCTTGTTATTCTATTGGGTTGTCCAGTTTTCTTAAATTTAGTGTATAATAATATATATATGTTTATTTATTGACAAGCAGTTGGGATCGTAATTTAAAAAAAAAAATTTTTTTAACTTCCTTTGAATTAACTGCTTAAAAATTGAGGAAATAAATGGGCGTGGAAAGAGTTAATAAACAAAATAAAAACAACAAAACTGTATAATAAACAAAATACATATATTTACTCTGTGTTAGGCTTGGTATGGGTGAAGTATTTTATATTGTATTGCATATTATTTTGTAAAGACACAGGAACTATTAAGTAAATAATGATCATAGCACAACATTTAAATTTAATATTTTTTACCCTCCTTTCTACTGGATACCAAGCAAAATATATCAATATTAACATCTACTTTCTTTACTTATTGCTATATTTAAATCTATTAATTATAACTTTATTGAACTTATTATATTTATGCTATAACATCTATAAATCTTTTATTGCTATATTTACATCTATGAATTATACATTTATTGCTATATTTACATCTATGAATTATACATTATTGCTATATTTACATCTATGAATTATACATTTATTGCTATATTTACATCTATGAATTATACATTTATTGCTATATTTACATCTATGAATTATACATTTATTGCTATATTTACATCTATGAATTATACATTTATTGCTATATTATCTATGAATTCATTTATTGATTTTTATCTAAATTATACATTTATTGCTATATTTACATCTATGAATTATACATTTATTGCTATATTTACATCTATGAATTATACATTTATTGCTATATTTACATCTATGAATTATATATCAATATATGCAGATCACTGGTGCTATCCATTCTTTTGTATGGTTGTGAGAGCTGGACGCTCAATGTAGAACTGGAGCGAAGAATCCAGGCCTTCGAATATAAGTGTTACAGACGGGTACTATGCATTAGTTATATAGAACATAAGATGTACATTTATGTAAGAGACCAAATAATCAACCTTGCAGGTCGGCAAGTGCCACTCTTGACAATTGTGAAAAGGCGTAAACTTGCATGGTTCAGGCATGTGATGAGACACGGCTCACTCTCCAAGATTATCCTATAGGGAACAGTTGAGGGTGGAAGAAGGAAAGGAGGGCAGAGAAAATCCTGGTTTGACAACATCAAGAGCTGATCAGGACAGAGTTTCTCCACACTTGCTTGAGGAGTTGAAGACAGAGACCCATGGCGTGCTTTTTGTGCTGATGTCTCCACAGTGACACCCCTACGACCCTAACAGGTTATGGGCTTTATTATTATTATTATATTTACATCTATGAATCATACATTTATTGCTATATTTACATCTATGAATTATACATTTTAATAGTATATCAGTATTTATTAATTGTACCTTTTACTACTATATTAACATACACGAATAATACATTTTTCTGGAAAACATAAATTATGAATCATACATTCTAATGTAAGTATATATAAATGCAGAATTAGTTGACAATTATTTCAATTTCCCAATATCTGTTTCAGTCTAATGAAATATTTATAATAAACCGTAGATACTAATTTCCAATAATTACTTTATACCTGCAGCATTTTGTACTTACAACGAGATAGCTTTAACAACAACAATATAAAATAATGTGATTTATAAGTGATTATTCTAAAGCAAACAATTTCTTAAACACAAACAGAAGAATTATTCCCATTTTATGTTCATTATTTTTGCAAACATATATTTTCAAATGCATTCAACTTACTTTCTATAGTCTTACTTTCAAGATGTAAAATATTAACATTTTAACACTGTTATCTCCCAATAATTATTGTGGGAAATATATAAGGACAATTTTACATTAATTATGATATCTCGAAATAATTATTGTGTGAAATATGGACATTTTTAACATTAATTATGATCAGCTCTAGCCACATGTACACGATAGGATAGACTGCTAAATTTGTCATACCAAATTATCACCTCATCCCCAAAATCACACTGCAAAAGTGCAGCAAACACATGACTGAAGATTATATCATTGCTAGCAATAAGTAACTACTATTAATATAAGTTGGGAAAATATTTCAGAGTTCAGTTGGTTATACCTAGCTTCTAATGATGATTATAACAACAAATAACTCTAGAACATAACAGACATTCCGACAACACAAACATATATTCCATGAGAATAAATAATGACATTTGATAATGAATTCATAAGTGGTTTTAATTTTATATATATATATATATATATATATATATATATATATATATATATATATATATATATATTTTTTTTTAAAAAAATATTTTGCACATGCTCGCACACACGCATATATGTAAGAAAGGAATATGTTTTCACACCATGTGGCATATTGAAGAAGAAAATAGATAGATATGTATTTATCTTTAGCCATTGGCATAGTGAAGTGGTCAACAGCATGCAGGCTGCTTGCTTTTTTGTGTACTCAAGTGAGGCATATAGAATGATAGAATTATAAATATATATATATATATTAGACATACCTTTGACAATATACTGAAAATAAACCTGACATTTATCCACCTTACCTTCTATAAAGCATTTCTGAGCATCATTCAGGTGCAAACCTTGCTGGAAGACAGGATCTTTTATACAAGTCACTGGAATCTTCTCATCGTGGTCTTTACGCACTATCTGTCCAAGTGACTGCAGGTGAGGTGACTGCATGTGAGGTGACTGTTGATGAGGTGACTGCTGCTGTTTGTCTATTTCATGATTGTGACGGTAGAGTTGTCAGAGAAGAAGTTGTGATACAGAAACACACGCAACAGTGTGATTGATATATCTGATATAATGTTATATCTGTTTTTATAACAAGCACAAAAGCAACAAACAGCACTTCAAACAAGAAATTTCTTCATAAAGCAATTAACACTACAAGACTTGGAAACAGATGGAGTCTTTGGAAATATCTCTGGGTTCTATTATAATATCAACATTAAAACAAAATGAAACATTACACATACTAGAGAGACATGTAGCATCAAACACATTACACAAGTCTATAGCATCATAAACACATTACACATGTCTGTAGTATCATAAACACATTACACACGTCTGTAGTATCATAAACACAATATACGCATCTGTAGTATTATAAACACTACACAAGTCTGTAGTATCATAAACACATTACAGACATCTTTAGTATCATAAACACTACACAAGTCTGTAGTATCAAAAAAAGCTTACAAAAACACAAGTCTGTAGTATCATAAATACTACACAAGTCTGTAGTATCATAAATACTACACAAGTCTGTAGTATCATAAATACTACACAAGTCTGTAGTATTATAAACACTACACAAGTCTCTTCTATCATAAACACTACACAAGTCTGTAGTATCATAAACACTACACAAGTCTGTTCTATCATAAACACTACACAAGTCTGTTCTATCATAAACACTACACAAGTCTGTTCTATCATAAACATTACGTCTTCATCAAACACTACAATTTTTCTCATAAAGTTCTTCATCATAAACACTACACAAGTCTGTTCTATCATAAACACTACACAAGTCTGTTCTATCATAAACACTACACAAGTCTGTTCTATCATAAACACTACACAAGTCTGTTCTATCATAAACACTACACAAGTTTGTAGTATCATAACATTACACAAGTCACAAGTCTGTAGTATCACAAACACTACACACATCTATATTATTACAAACACTACACACATCACATCTATAGTATCAAAAACACTAAACACACTTATAGTATCACACACATCTATAGTACCCAACACTATGCACATCTACAGTATCACAAACACTACACACACTTATAGTATCACAAACACTACACACATCTATAGTATCACACACATCTATAGTACCCAACACTATGCACATCTACAGTATCACAAACACTACACAAGTCTGTATTATCACAATTACTACACACATCTATTGCATCAAAAACACTACACATATAAATTATCTGTAACATCCCAACAGTTATAAAAAGAAAACTCTAAATACAAACACAGAACCAATACAAATAACAGAACAGTGCAAGATTATTTTGGAAACTACACACACGTACATGTACACACAGGTTCTAGAGTACAAAAGCTTAACATGTGGCTAACATTTACTTCATTAAAATATGTAAAAACTAGCGAAAATTATGAAATATAATGCAAAGAGAGAAAGAACATTTTCACAAAATCATAAGAAATTATCAGCAAACTTCTTATATGTTTGTATTTTCTGATAAAGTGTTTACATCATTGTCTTGTATCTTGATAATCGACAACATTTCTTCTTATTAATTTGCTCGATTTGTTACTCTCACGATTTTTTTCTTTCTCTTGATGAAGATCTTACATAGCTAGTCCTTTTTTTTAAACATGAAAAACGTGTCTACTCATAATTTAGTACACTTCTTATGTCTTTTTTTCCCCAGAGGAAACTCAAACTTAGTCATTTTCTGTTACTAATTATGTGCGATATGGACAAATGACATGTACATTACAGTATAACATAAACTAGGAACAAAAAATGATTAAATATAAAAATGAACTTATGTTCATATATAATCATTTATTTTTCCCGCCTGTGTGGTGCCAGGGATCCGCAAGGGAAGCAAAGAGTAGTAACACTGTGACCTACAAGGCATGTTATAAGAGGTGACTGAGGTAGGGGTCTAGGGAAGCTACCCTAGTAAATAAAAGCATCACAGAAATTGGATGTGCTGGCCTACTTGTAGGCGCATAACTGGCACAACTACAATCGCTTTTAGGCTCAGATCACAAACAAATAACACAGAATGAGTGGTCGTTATGGAACATTCAAAGAAAAAGAAGATTTATTTTTCCTAGCTTATGTAATACTGTGATTTACGTGTCTTATGTACATATCACCAATTTATTATCGCACCCATCCCACGGTTTTCTCCAGATCTGATCTGATCCGGTCTGATCACCTCAGATTTGTAGGTTACGTAGTCTTATTAATTATGTAAAAATGTATCTTCTCTTAATTTCATACATTTGGCAAGGATGAGAGGAATGGAAGATTAAAGCAAACATAATACAAGAAAATGTGCCTGTAGTGTGACTGCTTTCCCCCATGAATATTCATGACACTTTTAGATGTCAATAATGAAGTGTCAATATTTAAATTATAAAATAAACAGGCCCATTTTCTTTGGTATTAGAAATGGTAAAGGAAGCATGCAATAAAATAAAAAGCAGAGGCTTTCAGGTTTTTTCAAACAGGTATAGATACATATATTTGTATTGTTTAAATAGGTCATGAACAAGGAACTATGAATGTATGCTGCAAAACATTAAAGATTAATAAAATATTAATGTATAGTCTATTGTGCTTTCATTTTATCCTTTATGTTTCAGATTTTCTTTTACATGGGTGGAGTGTCTGACTGAATGGATTACAGCGCAGTTCCCATGCGGGAGACCCGGTTCAATCCCCGGCAAGGAGATTTTTCTGTCGAGGGCATAAAGAAAACATCCTAACCTAAACAGTTTTGTGGTGACTGCACTTGCCACGCGGCCATTACATTTCACAGGTTCATGTCGCTCCTGTTCTACACTGCCCAAAAAGTGGTATTACAAACAGTAATGACAGTTTTATTATGAATGTATCTTGTACTTCTAATAAAGACAAATGAATCATATACTTCTTCTTTTCTCTTATCCTGTTTTGCCGCACAGAGAAGGACAAGAAGAGATTTATAGAACAGGCTTTTGTGTGCTTCATAAACAGTGTTTTTTGTCCCCTCTGTTATCTCTGAGCTCCACCTTTTGCATGAATGGCCTTTTCCTTTGTATCCACTGTATCGGAGTAACATTGCTCTTTTGAGATGCACTGCCTGTTGGTAGTCTGCTTATGTGGCCGAACCATTTAATTTGCTGTTTCTTGATGAAGCTCAGTACTGAAGCTGTACTCACTTTTTTTCTGGTGTCTTCATTTCTAAACTGATCTCTTCTTGATATTCTCAGCATTTGATCAATTATGTTTATCTTAATGATTTTCTCATGCTCTAGCTTTAGTAAAGCAATCTGTTACGCCTACTTATGTGCTTATTTTTTGTATGTTTAAATGAGCCACAACTTTAACTAAATGTTCGCTTTGTGTTCTAATGAGCCACAGTTCTAACTAAATTTTCTCCTAACACTCAACAGGCAACAACTCTAACTAAATGTTCTCTTTCTGTACTAACAGGCAACAATTCTAACAAAATGTCCTCTGTATGTTCAAGCAAGCCACAAATTCAACAAAATGAAACTGCCTTATTATTGCACCCGATAGTATATGGTACGAGAAACTGTAAGAACATTGCAAACAAGGTCCCAGAGTACTAATATATGTAGGATAGACTTGTGACTATGAACTAAAGAGAGAGATATGTTAAGAGTTCCTGACTGATTGTCCTTAATGTCTTCATGGAACATCATTTGTACACTATAAATAGAAGTGTAATTTAGTTTAGTGCACACGGATCAGAATTAGTTTCTGCAATCATTAACTATCACAAACTGAATCAGGGATCATCAAGATTATGTTCTATGTCAGCATAATGTCAGTTAGTTATGTTATATTCTTCTACTGACATGTCATCACCAACATAATGTCAACTAATTGTTGTATCCTCCCACTGACATGTCATCTCTTTCTTCTTTTCTTTCTTTTGTACTTTTCTTGTGGGTTTTTTTTCTGCTGTTAGGTGTAGCAGGTTTAACTGATGATCGGTTTCCGAGATAGTGCATGCTCATTCGCTGGATATGCTGTGGTATTGTGAAGTTTTAAGATTTCTGTAACTCCACCAATCCATCTTTTTCTTGGTTTGCCCCTTCCTCTTGATGATTCAATTTTCAGGTTGTATGCTCTTGCAACTGGTGTTTTAAGGTTCACTGTCACCAAGTGGCCATACCATTTGAGTTTCTGTTTTCTAATGAATCTAATAACAGGTGTTGTTCTGACTGATGATCTAATTTCCTTATTTTGTATCCTCCCACTGACATGTCATCACCAGCATAATGTCAGTTAATTATGTTATATCCTACTAAACATGTTGTTGTACCAGCATAATATCAGTTAGTTATATAGAGGACTGTTGCTTCTAATTAGGAATAAAGGTGTCCCACCCAACATGCATATGTCCAGGACTGTCCCAAGTTTTGTGTATTACTTTTCCTCTCTAACATCTACACAGCAGAGATAGCTACAACACTCTGAACTGGACAAAATCTATTGCTGATAGCATCCTACCATATATAGAATCTGATAGACATAGTCCAAGACATTCAAAAGAAATTACATGTCCTTTTGTGTTGAAATTTAGCTCATATACCCATCCTGAGATGGTGTGCCTGTTGTGACAGATTTTAAACACATTTAAGGCTGACATAACTGGTGTACGTTTTGAAGAGCAGGACATTATCATACAGGCTGTACTATGTTGGGAACAACCTTCTATCAGTCTATCTTACTAGCTAGCACCACATTGAATAAATGATAGTGCTGGAAGAAATATCTTGCAGCAATCAAAGTTATGGTAGCTAAATGCATTGAGCAGTGACTGCTGGTAGTCCTATTCTATCAATTGATTATGTTTTCAGTTGACCATAGATATATATACTATATCACAATATAACCATCTGGTGTGCATTCAGAAAAAAAGCTTGCATATAACCCTCAGTCATACCAGGGATACTGTCATTGTCAAGATAACATACATGCTTGGACATATGTCACTATGTTTACATCATGCTCTTGTCAAAGTCAAAGACTACACATATTTTACTGCAGGACAGACCTAACTACACAAGAATGTTAATGATGTCAAGGGTATGAGAATCAAGCACAGCATGTTGTGGGAGGGACATGCAGAAAGAATAGTAGGCCAGGTAAAGACAGTTGTGACCTTATTAAAAAAATGAACAAATCCAGCTGAATACAAGCACTGAAAACAGGTCTGAGAACTGGAGAAGTCAAACTAAGACAACTTGCTGACATAAAAAGTGCAAGGGGAAAAACTGAACAAATGTCTACAATTGGCACTACACCTATTGTCTCTCAATACTAACAGGATACTATCATCATCATCATGTGAACAGCAATAGGGAAACAACCACATTACTTCCAAAGTTGAAAAGACATGGTCAGATTATTTGTAATGCCTTACTGAAGAAGTATCCAATATCAAATGATATCAATGTCTCTTTTAAACTATTACAAGTAAAGTGGTGGTCACCAAAGTGAGAAAAAAAAACCCGGAAGAACTAAGACCACCCTACGAAGAACTATCCTACAGGAAAGTAAACTATTGGGATGTAAAACCATTCAAGATCTCCAACTGCTAGCAATGAACCACATCACATGCAGCTCTAAAACCTCTGCCCTATGTGCCGCCTTTGGCACGAAAGAAACAAATTAACTAACTAAGTGGTCACAAATAGCGAAGATGGTAACACTTTGCATTAGTTGCAACATGTCATGGAAATGGTGGAGAGCAAGGTCTGCTTAACTACAACAAAACAATTCTTAGTGTGGAAACGGTTGGACTACAGGAGACCCTGATACTTTACTTGTGTATCTAAATTACAAGTGCCTCTGAAGTCAGAGTAAGGCTTCCCTGAATGGCGAGGTACACTTGTTATAAGGAAAAACCAGCCTTCATGCAAACATCAGTCAGGAACAACAGGACTACACCTATATTCATAACAAGCGTACAGGAAAGAAAAATAGTTCAGTGTTTGTTAGGTACTCATCTATCTACTCACCTTGTCTAGAATGCATTTTCAACTCTTGTGTCTGAGTTGCATGTCGAGTAACTGGATCACTCGTTATATTGCACACAAGTTTGTCCAAAAGTTTCGGAGGATGCAAGTTCTTGTAAGTCTGGTCAAACGGAACAATGCGTTTGATTGAGCGGGAATAACTATGATCTCTCTCCTTATTGGATATGCTGCTATTTCGTCTCTGGTAGTCACGAGAAGGTGCATGATGACGAATCAAAACATCCACCTCTGCAATCGACTGAGTATATGGATTCTGGGACTGAAATAAAGTCAAGGTTGTGGTATGTTTATATTTATGTATATTTTTAGGCTCATGTCACCCTCCTCCTCCCTCCACCCCAACCCTCCATGGGGGTCCATGTATTCTTATTTAATTACACTAACCATTTGTCTTAGTATTCCATAATGACAGAGTATCTACTATAGATATTCCCTGTGCATGCCATCAAATGCATTTTCAAAGTCGACAAAAACCATATAGATGGAACTATTCAATTCATTGCTTTGTTCAACTATATGGCACAGTGTCAAACTGTGATCTATGGCAGTTATGTCTATTGTCTATTCCGAGGTGAAAGATGGAGTTGGTTGTCCACTCTTGCTGTTAAGCCTAGGATGGAGCTTTAATTTGCATTCTAGGGCCAGATGAGTCACCCTTGTTGTGTTATATCTGTATTTATGTAGTGTGGTCTTGATATTGTCTATCCATCTTTTCTTGGTCTTCCCTTAGATCTAGTACTCAATCTCTTTTTATTGTATGCTGTTATTGGTGGTTGGTTGTATTGCATTCTCATTAAATTATGGCTGTTGAAAAATATGGATGAGCAATGGACCAGGCTGATATTTTCATATCCCTAAAGGAGAGAGGATGTTAAGTGATTCAAGTAATAGTGGTGAATCTACAACCCTAACCAGACTGCAAGAATACCCAGTTAAATGTGTTGTAGCTTTACCAAGAGCATCATACTTGTAGCCGAAGAATAGAAAGCCAATAAAGAACTGGTGTCATGGCACGCAAGCCTCCCCATGAGGCCATTACCTTGTAGTGGTGGGGAGGCTTGCGTGCTCCAATGATACAGTGAGCTATGACGGCGGAACTTATGTTCCCGGAAGGGTTACCAGCCGGAAGGTCACTGAAGGGGACAGACGAAGCATGGTCTCCTGGTCCTCCAGGTTGGGGGTTGGGCTTGGGACTAACAATCCCATCCTTTAAAAAAATTAAAGTTACGGAAACAACAACAAACATACAACCTATCTACGGGCATGAAGGGCTACCAGAGTCATTGACTCACATGACTGGAAGTGGTGAAAGCCGAAAGGAAGCTACTTTCATGAGGACGGAAGTCCTGAATGCCAAAACCAAGACCAGAATTGGATGCTGGAATGTAAGAACAATGTACGAAACTGGAAAACTATCACAAATAACAGCAGAAATGAGAAGATATAATCTACATATCCTAGGGGTTAGCGAGAGCAGATGGACAGGAAATGGAAGAAGTACCACTGCAACAGGTGAAACAGTCCTTTTTCTGGACGAGACGATGACCTACACCATGAAGGAGTAGCAGTAATCCTAAGAAAGGGCGTGGAAAAGTGTCTGTTAGAATGGAAACCTATCAGCAGCCGCTTGATTAAGATCAGACTAAAGGGGAAGCATACAAACATCACAATCCTACAATGCTATGCGCCAACTAATGATAGCGAAGATACAAAGAAAGACTCGTACTACGAAAACCTACAAGCAGAATTAGACAAGTCACCATCCCATGATGTTATCATTGTTATGGGAGATCTAAATGCCAAGGTCGGACAAGACAACACGCATAGTTATAGAACTATGGGAAAATATGGATGTGGTATGATGAACGAAAATGGGGAACGTTTAGTAAACTTCTGCAGCATGAACAATCTCGTTATAGGAGGAACCCTATTTCAACATTTAGATATCCACAAATTAACATGGTATTCCCTAATGGCAGAGATAAAAACCAAATAGACCATATAATGATCAATGGACCCTGGAGCGCCGCTGCTAGATGTTGTAGTCAAGAGAGGTGCAGATGTTGGTAGTGACCACCACCTAGTCACAGCTTATGTCAAACTTAAACTAAGAAAAACAGGACAACAGAAAAACCTCCAAAAGAGGTTCGACGTGGATAGACTAAAAGACACGGAAGTAAGGGATAAGTTTATAATGCAGATAAAGAACAGATTCCAAGCCCTAGAAAGTAATGAAACTACGGATGAAACTGACAACATAGATAGAACATGGGACAACATAGCATCTATATATAGCAAGAGCAGTGAAACATGTCTAAGGTACCGCACAAAGAAAAGAAAAGAATGGATAACACCAACAACATGGAAAATAATAGACAGCCGAAGAATATTAAAAAGAAATTGTTAGAAGCAAAGTCCGAAAGACTGAAAGCAAGATACCAAGAACAGTACAAAAGCGCAAGTAAAGAAATCAAACGGGCTGTGAGAGCCGACAAAAGAATGTATGTTGAAGACCTGGCAGTACAGGCAGAAGAAGCAGCAAAAAGTGTGATCAGGGAACAGTGTACAAAATTACAAAGCTAATAAGCTGGAAACATTACAGAAGATCAAATACTCTCATAAAGGATAAGAATGGAATACTATTGACAACGGAAAAGGAACAAGAAATACGATGGACAGAGCATTTTAAAGAATTGCTAAACAGACCACCTCCAACGGTAGTAGCAGACATACCAGAACCAACAGAGGAGTTAGAAATTGGCATTGAAACACCCAGCCAGGATGAGATCATTACAGCAATTAAATCTCTTAAGAATAACAAGGCACCAGGAATGATAACTTAAACGCAGAACTATTCAAAATAGACCCAGAACTTGCAGCTAATATATTGCAACCCTTGTTTACTACTATTTGGAATGCCCAAATAATACCTGATGCATGGAACAGAGGAGTCATCATCAAGATACCCAAAAAGGGCTCCTTGCCGATTGTAATAATTGGCGTGGAATAACACTGCTTTCTGTCCCAAGTAAAATCTTAGCAAAATCATCGACAACGTATTACTGCCTGTGGATAA
The DNA here is from genome assembly GCA_020796225.1 of Arion vulgaris. Taxonomy (NCBI): domain Eukaryota; kingdom Metazoa; phylum Mollusca; class Gastropoda; order Stylommatophora; family Arionidae; genus Arion; species Arion vulgaris. The sequence goes on along the minus strand of CM036763.1, from coordinate 23,246,038 downwards.
GAAACTAAGAAAGGAACAAGCAGGATTTCGTAGAGGATGGAGCTGTATAGGCCAAATATTTGCTCTTAGAAATATCATAGAACAATGCACAGAATGGCAAAGCAAACTCTATATCAACTTTGTAGATTTTGAAAAGGCTTTTGATAGCATACACCGCGAAAGTCTATGGCGTATCTTAAGATGGTATGGAATCCCACTGTGTTTTATAAATATTATAAAAGCTGCTACAGCAAGTTTGCATGCAGTGTTGAAACTTCAGAACTAAAGTTTGAAGTAAAAACAGGCGTGCGACAAGGATGTGTTATGTCAGCCCTATTATTCAACACTGTCATAGATTGGGTGATGCGTAAAACAACGGAAGATAAGGCAAGAGGTATTAGATGGACGCTCACATCCACGCTGGAAGACCTAGATTTTGCAGATGACATCGCACTCCTATCTCATACACATAGAGATATCCAGGAAAAGACCTGCCGCCTTAACCAATATAGTGAGATGGTTGGGCTGAAAATAAATCAGAAGAAAACTGAAGTAATGACTCTGAACATAGCAACCCCAGCACCAGTCAAACTAGAAGGTAAAACCCTCCGAGATACAACCGCATTCACATACCTTGGAAGTGTTATTAGCAATGAAGGAAGCGCTGGATCTGACATTAAAAACAGACTGAGTAAAGCACGAAGTGCATTCATGACCCTTCAGACCGCCTTGAAATCTGCCCAATACAGCATCAGAACCAAGACTAGTATCTATAACAGCTGTGTGCTGTCAACTTTGCTGTACGGATCGGAATGCTGGAGAATGACAGAACAGGATATGTCCAGACTCTCCGCCTTTCATACAACTTGTCTTCGAAAAATCTTACGCGTGTACTGGCCGACTACTATCTCGAATCAAGAATTGCTTGCACGATGCCAACAAGAGAATATGGGCACTATCATCCGAAGACGACGCTGGAGATGGATTGGACATGTGATGCGCATGGAGACTGGCTCCGACACGAAAACTGCACTGAGATGGACTCCAGAGGGTAGGCGAAAGCGTGGAAGACCCAAGACGACTTGGAGGAGAACGATAGAGCAAGAGCTGAAGGAAATGAATCATAGTTGGAACACAATACAGAGGAAGGCCATGAACAGGGAAGAATGGTGTACGTTTGTTGCTGCCCTAAACGCCAGGGCGTAACAGGCTAAAGAGAGGAAGAGAGAGTCGTTGGTTGCCACATGCTGAGAGGCATACTGAGGAGATCAGAGCAGAGCACTTATGAATTAATTGGTTCAATGTGCAGTGATGATGATCCAATGACTAAACTAAACTTGGTGCTTTGTTTATCTGTTGTCATTAGTAGTAATCAGTATGACTATAGTCTACCATACAACTCACTGGAAGGTACTGAAGATCTGAGAAAGCAAAATGATGAAACAAGCCCATCTTCTGAGCTACAATACTATCCAGTATATGAGAGCGAGCATTGTTCCACTGAATCAGTCGTGCAGCCGTCTTTTCAACCTGGGCTAGCAGATCACTGGACCAGTTGTACATCAGCAGAGTCATCTAAAATCAGAAATAGCAACTGTAAGAGTAATTAGTACAACCTAATAATAGAAATGTTGAAAAAATGAAAATATCTGTTGCTTTCTAACAAAAATTTAGGATGGGGGGGTATTCTAAGTATGGTACTGTCTCTCACTAAAAATGCGTCCAGAAGGAGCGATCAGACTTTATTTCGAGTGATCCCTGATCTCAAAGTAAGTGAGATAGAATTTCTAGACTTAATGGAGATGGAACAACAAAATTTAATCCCTGTGTTCAAGCAGAGTACAAAAAAGAAGCAGTGGCTGCGTAAAATCGATAAGAGTAGACTGGAAAGTCACTGCCAGACAAAACATTATTAATGACAATAGTTTTAAAAATTGCTACAAATTTTCACCGCCTCAATATTACATCAGGGACCTCAACGGGCTACAGAGTTTGCACGTTGTTGCTGAGATCTTCCTGTGTAAAAATAAGATTGGAGCACACATGGTTATTCACTGAAGTATAATGATGATAGTCCTATCAATCAATGTAATTGCAAATTATTAACTTAAATTAAAAAAGCAAATAATGAAAATATACAAATCAAAAAGATCTATGGTAAAATTTATCTCCCAGACATAAGTCTCAACCAGCGATACTAAACAGCCTAACAGTATGGCATGGAAGAGCATTAACAACATTGATGATCACCAATGCTGGGGATAGAGTTGTGGATCAACAATACCAGCAGACATGGCACATGGTGATGGTGATGACGGTGTTCAATTTCTATGCGGCACATAGCCAAATGGGGAAGATAAAATTGCACATGCTGCAGCATTTGGTAGCTAATGTGCTAAAAACAAAGCACACATGTAAAACTCATTACAAATCTATTTACTCCTTTGTTATATATGTCTTCTAAGTCAAGGACTAACTTACCTCCTTTCCTTGACAGACTATCACAAGTAATTTCTGTCTAGGAACAAAGTCCTTTTCTGCAGATCTTGGGCTGGACAAATCCTGATTCTTCTCAGGCTCAGCAAACTGGGGCAGGAATTTCTGGCTGCCACGTAATGCTGCAACATAATATAGAGAATTTGATCCCTTTCTGAAAATGCGCACTAAAATTTCTAAGTTCGTTATTTAAAAAAAGTTTTAATTGTTGCTGTAGGTACTATGTAAGTGCTAAGAAAATGTCACTTTCAGTTTGCTAAAAGAAGATGATCACATAAAGTAACTTTTGAACTATCAGAAGTTTTTTTTTATTAAACAGAAGAAATAAATCTCCAACTATTTTGTAAACAGATGTAATAAATTATCAGCTTTTTTTTACACAGCAGTAATAAATCCTGTCATTTTTAAAACAAAAGCACAAGATTAACAAATGTTTTTAAACAACACAAGAAAAAACAGAATCACCAACATCAGCATAAGAAAGAAAGTTGGCACAAAACCGTGCTTGAATTACATAGAGAAACAAAGAATGAAGTGGTTTGGCCACTTAATAAGAATGCATCCAACCCCCACAGTATACAGAGTCTTCTACAACAGAACATCAGAAAAGAAGGCCAGAGGAAGACCACAGAAAAGATGGTTAGATGGCGTAGCAGAATCCTGTGAAAGAGCAAAGATAACAATCACACAAGCCACCAGAACAGCGCAAGACAAAACAGAAAACCACGACACTGGGCAACAACCGGTAGCAGTGTGACGACAAAAGAAGAAGAAGAAGAAGTAAATTACCAGCCATTCTTTAAAACAGAAGTAATACATTAACAACAATTTCTTTATAACAAGAGGATATATAGTATAAACTGATTTTGCAAGAAGAGTTAAAAAGAGTTGATCACTTAATAAGAATGCATCCAAACTCCACAGTATACAGAGTATTCTACAACAGAACATCAGGAAAGAAGGCAAGAGAAAGACCGCGAAGAAAGCATGGTTAGATGGCATAGCAGAATCCTGTCAAAGAGCAAAAATAACAATCATCCAAGCTCCACAGTATACAGAGTATTCTACAACAGAACATCAGGAAAGAAGGCAGAGAAAACCCACGAAAAAACATGGTTAGATGGCATAGCAGAATCCTGTCAAAGAGCAAAAATAACAATCATCCAAGCTCCACAGTATACAGAGTATTCTACAACAGAACATCAGGAAAGAAGGTGAGAGAAAGACCACGAAGAAAACATGGTTAGATGGCATAGCAGAATCCTGTCAAAGAGCAAAAATAACAATCACCCAAGCCACCAGAACAGCGCAAGACAAAACAGAAAATCACAACAACCCGGTAGCAGTGTGACAACAAAAGAAGAAGATAAGAAGAAGTTAACCAAAATAAATGTGTTTGTAAAAGTCCTGGTGAAGAAAACATTACAGCAATGGGTGTCTGATTGATGTGAAAGTCCTGATGAAGATAACATTACAGCAATGGGTGTCTGATTGCTGTGAAAGTTAAATCTAGATGTTATGCATTAACATGTGTATTACAGCTGGTCTCCTAAAGTGATATTTTAGGAGAACCATATATCCACATCTAATCTATTCCAGCATTATCTATTCAGTCATCATCATCATCATCAAGTAGCATGTCTCTTGCAGAAGGTCACTTTCCTCAGAGCCTGCTTGAAAAACTCTGTCTCTAGCAAGTTTTCCCACCTCTTCTAACGTCGTCATGTTCATGGTTTCTTTGATGTCCTGCTGCCACATTCGTCTTGGTCTTCCCTGCCTCTACCCCAGGAACTATGCATTCCATTACTGTTCTCTCCAAACCAGTGTTGCTTAACATGACAAAAATACCTAATTTTCCGGGACATGATGTTGTTTACGCATCAATGCTCCACAATATGTAAATCTATTCTTTCTTTTCTTTTGTCCTTCTCTGCTTTTTTGCCGCTAGGCGTTGCAGGTTTAACTGATGATCGGTTTCCGAGATAATGCACGCTCCGTCGTTTGATATGGTGTGGTATTGTGGAGTTTTAAGATGTCTGTAACTCCATCAACCCATCTTTTTCTTGGTCTGCCCCTTCCTCTTGATGATTCCATTTTCAGGTTGTACGCTCTTACAACTGGTGTATTCGGGTTCATTCTGACCAAGTGGCCAAACCCTTTGAGTCTCTGTTTTTCAATAAATCTAACAGCAGGTGTTGTTCGACTGTTCTTCTAATTTCCTCATTTCTTATATGGTCTCTTCTTGTTTTATTTACTTTCCTCAAGCATCTCATTTTGCATGTGGTAATTTTCCTTTCTTGTTCTTTTGTCAGTGCCCATGTTTGGCTCTGGTAGCACAGTGTTGGTATAAAGATTGAATTTAAATCTATTCAGTTGGTTTAAAAATGAATACTAATATAAGCAAGTTCCTGAGAATAAATGCAAAAAGTACAGAAGAGATTATGGTAGAGGAATAAAAGATAGAAGATATGTTCAAATATTTATACAGCTATGTAACCATAGATGGAGATGTAGCAAATGAAATCAACACAAGAATTGGAATGGCAGCTGCAACATTCAAATCATTGGACAACAAATGAAGATTACCAGCCTACAAGACACAGATCAAAAACAATACATACAAATCAAATGTCTTACTATCTGAATGAGACACATGGAAAAAAAGTAACAAGACAGACAGTTGTATTATACAGGCTTTGAGGGAAGCTGTCTCAGAAAATTTCTCTGAATTTATTAGGATAAAAAAATACCTAATACTGAGATCATCCGATGCAGTCGTCAATAATATCAACAAGGTAATATATAAATAAGGAAGCGATGGAAGCGGTTGGAACATATAAAAAGAATGTAGAAGACCAGATATCAACATGTGGCTCTGAAATGGAATCTTGGTGGAAAGAAAGATAGAGCAAGGCTAGAGAGACATAGAGACGAACTGTAGAGAGAGAAAGAGAAGAGGCAGAATGGCCTGGAATGAACTAAACTGACTTGCTCAAGACAGATCTGGTTGGAAATTTGTTGCCTTATGCTTTCAATGGGAGTTTAGAGAAGAAAAAGATATATTCAGCTCACCTCTTGAAGGGGCACATCAATATCATATTTTGTTTTTGAAATTTAGTCAACATATCTTAATATTTTGTGAATTACTATTCCACAGTTATCTTCCATCACCATCATCAGGTGTTGTCATGGCAGGCTGAGGCGATCATGGATCTCCACAAATCTCTATCTCTGGTGTTTGCTATCATCTCAGATGTTGACGATCTTCCATACCATGAAGTCAGGCTATCCAAAATTCTCTTTCTCTGTCTTCTTCTGTCTAGTCTACCCTCAATTTTGCCGGTTGTCACTATGTTTTCTAAACCTCTCTTCCTCATCACATGTCCGAAAAATGATGACTGTTTCTTTCTTATATTGATGACAAGCTTTCTATGTGTCTTTATCTCATTCAACACTTCAACACCTTCCATAAGCTAGTTTATTTACACATACTAGAAATTAGTTCAGTATATTGTTAGTAAGAACAGGTTGAATAAAGTAACGAACAGTTGAATTCTGTCAACAAACTTATTTCTGGATAAACAGCGACTTCAAGTTCTAATGTTTGTGTAAACAAAGAATATCTGCTACACAAGTCATGTCTTGTCTTGTCCACATGTGCCATGAAAAATTGTGGGAGTTTCAGTTTTCTATCCTTTGCCAGGTATGTGGCATCTGTAATCATTAGTCTTTGATGTCGCAGGATATCTGTGATATTATCTATCCATCTGGTTCATGGTCTTCCTCTGGCTCTGCGACATATGTGCTATAGGTACGAGATGGTGGTAAATCTAGTTTCATTCTCATTTTATTTGTTTTCTAATATGTTGGATGCATGATGTGATTCCAACGACATTTCTAATGTTCTCATTTTTCAATCCGTCCCATCTTGTACCGTTGACGGCTTTTCTTAAGCGGTTCAATTCACATGCTGTGATATCTCTTTCATGGGATGTAGTTAGGGACCCTGTTTGACAATGATAACAGAGAGTTGGTAGAGCTGCACAAGTAACACAACTTATTTACTCATGGGTTGACAATAATCAAAATGAATTATCTAGCAAAGTTAGTTTGTTCCTTCCGTGCCAAAGGTGGCACATAGGACAGAGGTTTTATAGCTCCATGTGATACGGTTCGTTGCTAGCAATTGGATATCTTGTATGGTTTCCAATAGTTTACTTTCTTGAAGGATTGTTCTTCGTAGAGTGGTCTTAGGTCTTCCACATTTTCTTTTCCCAACTTGTTATCTAGCAAAGGTCATAGTTCATATTCAGAATTCTTATTTAGTGATGGATTCTAAGCAAAATTTACTTCATTAAACTAGCTTGTAAAACTTTGCTTTTTGAGTGGTAGACTAGGGGTTAAAAACACACATGCTTGTCATATAAAGAAGCAAAAACAGAAGTGATATACAAACAAAAATAAATAATAGTTACTTCTGTGTGTTAGAGCAGTGAAATTGGGCACAGCATCCTGATGATCTTGGACTATACTCTGCCACTGTTCTATGTTCCTGCCTACAGCCATTATGCTAATCTTGCCACCAGTTGTAGCCAAGTTCTCCAAGACTTTGTTCATTTGTGCATCCTGTGGTTAAAGAAATTCCTTACATTCAAAATGTATGAAATCATCTATACTAATCGCATATGTGGTTCCAGAGTCTACAAGGGAAACAAAGAATAGTAACATTGCAATGTACAAGGCAATGTTGTAAGATGTGACTGATGTAGAACCTAGGAAAGCTACCCAAGTAAAAGAAGCATTGCAGAAATCGGATGTGCTGGCCTACTTGTAGATGCATAACTGGCACAATGTACAAGGCATGTTGTAAGATGTGACTGATGTAGAACCTAGGAAAGCTACCCAAGTAAAAGAAGCATTGCAGAAATCGGATGTGCTGGCCTACTTGTAGATGCATAACTGGCACAATGTACAAGGCATGTTGTAAGATGTGACTGATGTAGAACCTAGGAAAGCTACCCAAGTAAAAAAAGCATTGCAGAAATCGGATGTGTTCCAGGCCTGAACTGAGATGCATAACTTGCAATGTACAAGGCATGTTGTAAGATGCGACTGATGTAGAACCTAGGAAAGCTACCCAAGTAAAAGAAGCATTGCAGAAATCGGATGTGCTGGCCTACTTGTAGATGCATAACTGGCACAATGTACAAGGCATGTTGTAAGATGCGACTGATGTAGAACCTAGGAAAGCTACCCAAGTAAAAGAAGCATTGCAGAAATCGGATGTGCTGGCCTACTTGTAGATGCATAACTGGCACAATGTCAAGGCATGTGTAGATGGACTGATGTAGAACTGAACTACCAAGTAAAGACATTGCAGAAATCGGATTTCTGGCCTACTTTTAGATGATACTGGCACAATGTACAAGGCATGTTGTAGATGCATATGAGAACCAAAGCTACAAGTAGAAGCATTGCAGAAATCGGATGTGCTGGCCTACTTGTAGATGCATAACTGGCACAATGTACAATTGCTCTTAGGTTCAGATCACATACAAATCACACAGAGTGGTTAACAAGTGGTTCATATGGAGCTTTCGAAGAAGATCTATACTAATGAATTTTTATTCTACAAAATGAAATTTAAATATGCTAACTCTATTAGAACTGGTTTATGCACAAATTTGGTTACCATATCAACTCTGTCATTACAGTTTGTGCAAAACTTGGCAACTGTATGTCAATACAACATATGTCAAACTTGGCCAAAATTTCAACTATATAACTGTAGCTTATGTAAGACTTGATACAAATGTCAACTTTATCACAATAGTATATGTAAGTTACGTGAAGACGAATCACATAAAAACAAAGTACTGTAATTTTACAAAATACAAAAACAACAATACACAGTAATGTTTCGACCAAAAGGCCTCAATTAAGCAATAGATACAACAGAAGTGAAGATATTTTGTAAAACTACAGTACTTTGTTTTTACGTGTTTCGCCATTGTTACATAGTTTTACTAAGGCCTCTTGGTTGAAACGTTGTTGTGTACTGTTATTGTTTTTGTATTTTGTAAAACTACTGTACTTTGTTTTTACCTGTTTCACCATTGCTACATTATTTTACTGCTGTCTTCCCTTATATCGTTAAGTTAAGTGTCTCAGCTAATATTACAACTTATGTAAAACTTGATAGTAATGTCCATTCTGTCTATAATTACAGCTGATATGGTTAAGTTAATTGCATATCCTCTACAGGACTTTGCAAATCAACCCCAGCTTTTTAACACTGTTTGTGATTTTTCTAGGCATTATTACATTCAGTAGTTTGCCATTGTTTTCTGAACGGGTGGTGTCATCGTCCTTTTGTAAATATTCATGTGAAACAATTTGCAACCAAACTGTCTGCAGCGTGATTTGAACTCAGAACGTCGGGGTTAATAGACCGAGTCACTATCCCTAAGCCAGAGAACCACGCTGATATGGTACATGATCAAAAAGTGCATTTATGTGACTATACCTTGTGTAAAACAATCAAATTCTAAGCCAATGACAGCATATTTCCAGAATTTTACAAACACACAAACATGTACCTACTTTAGCTGTTGTCTTGCAAGGAAGGAACAGCACACCATAAGGTTGAGAAGGTGCACTGGTTTGAATAACTTTAAATATTCTCAAAGTTGTATCATTTGCAATAGTTGGGATTGATTGCTGCAGTTCTTTCATGACAAAATCCACAGAAAACTTGGACTGGAAATGAAACTGTGTTTTAATCACTGAAGACACACCTGAAATAATTGAGAAATAAATGATGGTGAACAACACCAAAGTAATACCTGTCAACTTGTATGATTTTCAAAAATTGTATATTGTTTGTTTTATTGATTTTCATAGTTCATAAGAGGTTCCAACTTCACTGCAACGGGTCACCCCATAATTGCTTCGTTCCTGTGCCAATGAAAATCACACGAAATGCTAATAACTGTGAAATGTTTCCTGTGTGAACTAATTCCAGAATGAAACAGCCGCTTACTGCCACAAAAAGCAACCTGCACCGCATAAAATGCATATGGCCGTCGCTAATGTAGCAACACAAAACTGTTCATCACTTGAATTGCAATTCTTGTCGAAGGGATCATCCATCATGACAAAATCCAGCTTTCTGCACTGCAATATAACTGCATACGGCAGATTGAGCTTGTTCGTCATAACCGCTGTCCGCCATTTTCTGAATACACACAACAAACGCACGGTTGACACAGCAAAAGCATTCCATGTAACATTCATAGCTCACAGCGTTGCTCAAGCACTAACTCAGTAGCTCGGCAAACGAAACCGGAAAATACCCAACCAAACATGTTGGAAATGCGCTAGCAAAGTCGTGTTCAGAATTACTGAACATTGTAATTGCTGGCCAGGTTTTTTCGTTGATTTTGATTATGTACAGGCACGCATCATTTTTGTATAGGTTTTATCATATTTTGTTGTCTTATTTGAAGTACATGTAACAGATTTTAGTAGCTAAATCATTGATTTTGTCAAAAAACAAATGTTCGTTTAAAAGCAACATCAGCTTTTAAAAGTCTAAATAAAATATGGAACTGCAAGTTATATAGTATTAAAGCTAAATTACGAATTCAAATGTTGTATCAATCCCAACATATGCCAGCGAGAGTTGGAAAATGACTTAAGGATATAGAAAGCAATTTGAATGCATTTGAAAATAGATGTCTGCGAAAAATAATAAACATAAAATGGAATGAATTCAGGAGTAGTGATGAAATCAGAGAAATGGTCTGACCAACCACTAGTAACAACTGTTATAAGAAGGAGAAGATGGAGATATGATGGACACACTTTGAGAAGAAATGATTAAATAATATCAAAAGCCGGCATTGAAGTGGGATGCAAAAGGTTCAAGAAATAAAGGATGACCTAAGGAGACCCTGAAACGAACTTTGCTGAGAGAGGCAAGAAATATCAGTCTCAGTTCCATGGAGGAGAATGAGCAAGTTGCCCAGGACAGAGTATGGAGTAACTGCTTCCAGATCCTATATAACGTATAACGGTACAAGAGGAATTATTATTATTTATTTAGTTTATAATTCTTCACCAGGATCTTGTGTCTAACAGGAATAATCCACTAATTACAGAAATAGACTAAGTATATGTTTCAGAGCTCAAGCAGTAGTGAGCTCGATCACGAAGCCAAGAGCACCTGGTTCAAATCCCATGGTGGGCAAGTTTGGAAACAAATTCATTTTCTGTGGGATTTTTCCAAAAGGTAAAAATAGACCTCACAGTTCAGAAAGCCATGGCAAACTATTGAAAGTATAAGTGGTGACTAGAAAATCAACAACTCGTTTACTATGGTTGATGGCTACGTCCTTTAGGATATGCCACAATTTTCATTTCATATATTTCATGTATGCACCTCAGAGCTGCATTAACAGTTTCAACCTCCATTCTCATAGTGAGGTTGTTGTTATATAAGCTTCATTCTGCTCAACAATTATAGTGCCTCTCATCCTAGCAGAGAAGTCTCATTCTATTTTAATCAAGTATATTGTACATATCATCATCTTCAGGTTTCAATGTTCAAATGTTTAGTTAGTTTTTTCACAGCACGACTCCATGCATTCAGGGTCCCAATGATGAAGTAGTTAAGATGTTTGAGTCTTGCTCTGAAGGTTGTGGGTTCAAATCTGGAGAGTCCAGTGTGCAATTTTTCATGCAATCCTTAGGATTGTTTCCTGAGTTTGTGCTTTCTGCAACACTCTTGGCAGATGTTGTACCATCTCTGCTGACAGGGAAGGAGATATATGGAGAAACTTGGTGCAATGAAGTAAATCCTTCACCTTTAGGCTTAATGCATTTCCTACCAGGAATGATGATGACCTGTTGGTAGTCCATCATGCTCTCCCTAGTATTAACTCATTCCTTCCCCTTGATTATAGTCTTAGCTGTGTTATCTGCCCCTCCATCCTCTCTGTTTGAGCCATCCATGACATCCTTATTTTTTATCTTATCCCCTTGATGTTGGTAATATTCGTATGCAGAGTGTGTCTCTTCACTGAAGGTACACACATATGTCTTCACCTGCGACAGAGAGTGTCTGGAGTTTGTTGAAGGAAGTCCCAGCATGTACCTCATCAGAAAGGGAGTATTTCTAGTACAACAAAGACCAACTAATATCCCATCAATCTGGACATGTTCCAATCACTCACACTGGGAACTTGATAATGTTAGTTATGTCCAATCCATTCTCAATTACTGATAGAACTACTTGCTGGTATATGAGTGCAAGCAGTCACTGCTGCAGATGTGCAGCTGCCATTGTTTTGAATGACATTAGACCACACCTGCATATCTGCACTATCTGCTTGACATGACACTTATATGACTCAACCAGAGAGATGCAGCAGCACACATCTGAGGCTGTTGTCATCAGTGCTTGTGATGGACGGCTATTATATGATACACTGCAATGAAATGTTACTCCAATACATATCAACATGTCATGCCTTTTAATATTTATTTTAATTTCTTTTGATTCGATAAAAACATGTAACATATGAATCTAATTACTTAAACTGAATTATATGTGGAAATTCATCCGAGTGGTTACCGAGGCCCAAATCAGGGGTGTAAAGAATAGACCACAGTTACCTGCCACTCATATAGTAAGAGACGACTGAGAAGGTTGAGCATGAGGCTAGCTGCCCCACCCTGTTAAAATACACTAGATCTCTACAGAAACCACAACCAGGAAATTCATAGCTCCCACCCGAGGAAGAAGGAGGGAACCCACAGGGTAATAGAGAAAAGGGAAGACCCATGAACACCTTGAGGCGGGAGTTGGAAACAGAATGCAAGAGAATGGAGAGATCTGGAAAAGAGGGAGATAGGAGAGCATGGAAAATCTATGGTTGCAGACCTTTGCCTCCCTAGAGGTGAAAGATGAAGATAAAACAAATATGTGAAAATTACCTAGAAGCATAAATTACCTATACTGTTACAGAAAACCATCCATGGTACCATTAAGGAGCAAAATACTGGATGCAGAGTTCCTTTTTCCCCATTTTCATACTGTGAAATGTTATGCTGGAGTTTACTGGAATCAGATAAGTTATCTCTGGAACCAAAGATTTTATTGCTGATACTTCCTGGAGTACGAGGCTGTGACTGTTGATCACTTGCAGTGACAGATGGAGCAGTTTTAAAATCTAGGCACTATAGATACAGAAAATATTCAACATTCAGAAAGTGTTAGAGTATATCTCTCTGTCATCTGTCATTCTAGCTGTCATAGACAAAGTCCTACAAAAGTTCATACTTGTCAACCTGTACAGCTTACTCATAATTTGCAGATTTAAAACAACAAACTAGTCACGACAAAGATGAAGTGTCTACGCAGAATGATGGAGTATCAGAATGACGTTTAGAAATGAAGACATTGGGAAAGTGGAAACATCAGTAATGAACCAGAAACAAAATTAAATTGTTCAGCCACATAGCAGATTACCAACACATTAGAACAACAAACTAGTGACAGAGATGAAGTGTCACGCAGAATGCTGGAAGTAACAAGAAGAACCGTTAGAAATGGAGATATCAGGAAAAAGTAGGTGCAACATCAGTACTGAACATCGCGAAACAACAAATTAAATTGTTCAGCCACATAAGCAGATTACCAACGTCTCATAGAGCAATGCTGGTCCGATACAGTGGATACAAAGCAAAAGGTGGACCTCAAAGATAATAGAGGTGGTGAAAAATACTATTTATGAAGCACACACAAAAATCTGTTCTAGAAATCTCTTCTTACTCTGACGCTGTGAAGCAAAACAGGATTAAAGAAAAGAACAAGAAGAGAACAAAATTTAAAGAACAAAATTTAATCACTCTACATCCTGACAATCATTTACAATGATTTACACACATAAATAAAAAAATGTTTCATTTATATTTTTTTAATTAAAAACATATTAGGAGTGTCAATGCATTTCTTTGCTAATGAACATATCCAGACTAGACAGATCTGTTGAGATACCCATCTAACCATAACCATACTGAAACTGATGTTTTCATAACTAGATGCTTGTGCAAGATTCTTGGATTTATCACGGTTGACAGGTTTGACTAAAAAACATGATAGTGTAAAAATAAAGTTCATCTTACAAACTTCTGTAAATTTATAAAGTAAGAACAATTTGAAATTTACCTTCCCTACTGGTGACTCTCCTGACGCAGCTGCATTCAGGCGCAGATCAAGGAAAGAGGAAAACACTGACTTAGAATTAGTCATGCTGCGTGGTGGGTCCACAGACATTTTGCGAGTAAGAGCACTGTGTTTTCTCTCATGACTTTCAGCTGGTAAAAGACAAATACAACATGTAATACTTATGAAACATTTAGATTTTTTAAGTTAACAAATGCTAGTTATTTTCCTTCTGTGTTTTCAAACTTTGTCACAAACACAGTAATACAAAATAGTATCACAAACAGAGTAATACAAAATAGTATCACAAACACAGTAATACAAAATAGTATCACAAACAGAGTATTACAAAATAGTATCACAAACACAGTGTTACAAAATAGTATCACAAACACAACAATGCAAAATAGTATCACAAACACATGTTACAAATAGTATCACAAACACAGTTCCATAAAATAGTATCACAAACACAGTTCTATAAAATAGTATCACAAACACAGTTCTATAAAATAGTATCACAAACACAGTTCTATAAAATAGTATCACAAACACAGTTCTATAAAATAGTATCACAACACAGTCAAGAAGATAGTATCACAAACACAGTTCTATAAAATAGTATCACAAACACAGTTCCATAAATAGTATCAAAACACAGTTCTTGAAATAGTATCACAAACACAGTTCCATGAATAGTATCACAAACACAGTTCTAAAAATATATCAAAACACAGTACTATCAAAATAGTATCCAATACACAGTCTATAAATATATACAAACACAGGTTTTCAAATAGTATTACAAACACAGTTCCATAAAATAGTATCACAAACACAGTTCTATAAAATAGTATCACAAACACAGTTCTATAAAATAGTATCACAAACACAGTTCCATAAAATAGTATCACAAACACAGTTCTATAAAATAGTATCACAAACACAGTTCTATAAAATAGTATCACAAACACAGTTCTATAAAATAGTATCACAAACACAGTTCTATAAAATAGTATCACAAACACAGTTCTATAAAATAGTATCACAAACACAGTTCTATAAAATAGTATCACAAACACAGTTCTATAAAATAGTATCACAAACACAGTTCCATAAAATAGTATCACAAACACAGTTCTATAAAATAGTATCACAAACACAGTTCCATAAAATAGTATCACAAACACAGTTCTATAAAATAGTATCACAAACACAGTTCTATAAAATAGTATCACAAACAGTTCTATAAAATAGTATCACAAACACAGTTCCATAAAATAGTATCACAAACAGTTCTATAAAATAGTATCACAAACACAGTTCTATAAAATAGTATCACAAACACAGTTCCATAAAATAGTATCACAAACACAGTTCTATAAAATAGTATCACAAACACAGTTCTATAAAATAGTATCACAAGACATGAAGAAGAAGAAATATAAAGCAGAAGAAGAGTAGAATTGAAGAATACGCTGAGCAGGAAAAAATTGAAGGAGAGGAAGCAGGAGGAGTAGACGAATAAGATCAGCTGATTAAAAATAAGAAAAAAAAAGATGAAGGGATGACTTGCAATTAGACTAGTAGGCTAATAGCACCCAGGCACTATGATAATACAAACTACAGGGTGTTCAAGATAAAAGCAGCTCCATTGACAAATCAAAAGTTGCCAGGTACACATTACATTTTGTCTATTTACTATACCGGTTCTGACTAGCTCGTCCTTTCATCACATTGGTTCATCACCCCTTCCCAAACCATAATTACATACCATCAAAAAAAGACTCGCTCACTTAACTTATACTATGTCATAATTGAACCTTCACATTTTCATAAACATATGCCAGACTGACTCCCTTGAAGGGGCTGCATTTATCATGAACATTCTGTATTATGTGTACATATATATGTAGTATGTGAAAGACTTACATGGAACTTTTGTTGGGGAAGCTGGCAAGGATGAGACAGGTGGTGCATATGTATCCATAAGGTTTCTAGGCACTGAGCAAATGGGTGTCGTCAGCATAAAGAACTCCATGACAATATCACAAAGAGCATGACGTACAGCAGCCATCAACTTCTCACACAAAATCTTCACGTCACAGTTGCCACATTCCCAGATTCGGAACTGGATCAGAGCTGTGGGACCTGTAAGTCAGTAGAATATATATATCTTGTCCTAAGCAGCTAAAATTAAATGTATGAATAGAACTGTGCACCTGAGGGGTAGAAGGCGGAATATGTTTAATAACCAGCAAGACACTGGGAACCATCAGCATGCATTCCTTTTTACATCTGCTGCTGCTAGATTATAAGAATAATATGACCTATAATCTGCTAGGGTTGTACGGGTGTCATGGTGGAGACATCACCACAACAAGACGATATAGTTCTTCGTCTTCAGCTTTCTTCTTCTTCTTCAAATGCTCCATATCGACCACTTGTTAACCACTCTTTGTAATTTGTATGTGATCTGAGCCTAAAAGTGATTGTACATTGTGCCAGTTATGCATTTACAAGTAGGCCAGACCATCTGATTTATGTGATGCTTTTTAGTTACTAAAATAGCTTCCCTAGATCCTACCTCAGTTGCCTCTTATGACATGCCCTGTAGGTCACAGAGTTACTATTCTTTGTCCCCCTTGCTGCCCCGGCAACACAAGACAGTTCCACTTTCTAAACAAGTGTGGATAAGTCATGCACTGGCAAGCTCTTGATGTTGTCAGTCCAGATTGTCTCTATCCTCCTCTTCTCCTTTCCCAATGAACTGTCTCCTGTGGAATAATCTTTGAAAGTGAGATATGCTTCATTATATGTCCAAACCAGGAATTCTTATTTAGTTTGAACACTGTCAAAGGTGGCTACTGTCTACCTGTAAACATATTTATTTTCTACCTTTCATATATTTCTAACTTTCCTGTAACTTCTCTTATCTATGTGTTTCTTCATCTTTTCTCTTTCACTTTTTGAATTCTTGTAGGCGTCTGTGCTAAAGTTGTCATGCTGTGTGTCTTATATTCTGAAGGTCGTTGGTTTGAATCCTTCTTCATATGCTCAATATCGATCACTTGTTAACCACTCTGTGTGGTTTGTATGTGATCTGAGCCTAAGAGAAAATTGCATGTTGTGCAAGTTATGCGCTTACAAGTAGGTCAGCACATCTGATTTCTGCGATGCTTTTTATTTACTAGGGCAGCTTCCCTATGTCATAGATCAGTCGCCTCTCACACTCTTATAACATGCCTTGTGCGTCGCAGTGGTACTATTCTTTGCTTCCCATGCGGGGCCCCTTGCTATCCAGCCTGCTCTTTTCTATTTTTTTTTTAACTGCCAGGGGTTCTTTTACGTGCTCAAATTGAACACGGACCTCCAATTTATCATCCCCTGATAGGACTAGGAACTCGATCTCACCTACACTGAGATCATGGATCTCTGGAAAAATATTCAGATGGCTCCACAAGGGAGCGAACCTTGTGCCTTTGACACGAGAGATGAGCAGCTAACCTCTACGCCACAGAGACTTCCCGAGATGTGAACAACAGGCAAACTACTAGACCCATCAGCATGATCTGTCCAGCAGACCTGGAACTGCATTTGATTGGTGTGTATGCATGGCAGGCCAGCTCTTTTAAAGGACCCCATCAGATGTGTGTATCAAATGTTGTGAATCAATGTATAGAGCTATGATAACACTCTCTCTCTCTTGCGTTCCCGTGATAACACTCTGATATTCACCATCTGCTGAAAGAGACTGAGAACCTATAGATATGCACTTAAATCAGTTATGTTAACTAAAACTCCTTTTCCCAACACAATACACAATGTCTATTTTATTTTCTATCCATATTTCTTGTTGAACTATTTTATTGGTCAGATTCCATCTTGTATTTTTAAAAGAGCAGAAAACTAAAGCAGCTTAGAAAAATTAACCCTTTAGCTGCTAAGGACGTATATATATGTTTTTCCCATTCTCTTCTAAAGACACATTAACACGTCTGTCATTATCTCTCCTCTGTGGGCTAAAGATGTGTTAACATTTTATACATTTCTACTGTCACTGCTATAGGCGTACATTCACGTTTGTGACCTAGAAACAAAGAGCTATTTTTAGCTCAGCCTTGAGAAAGTATGTAGCAGCGAAAAGGTTAAACCTGTCTTCGCATTGCAGAACTTACCTGGTCTAGTTGCTGATCTCTCATGAACTGATGTCTGCACAAACTTGTCAAACTCTGAGGCATCATTTAAAGATGGCATATTGCTTTTGGTTGGGCAAGGACAATTGAGAAGCTTTACTTCTTTGAGTTGCCCATCTACTAATCTGACACTGACTGATGCTATCCCTAGAGAAGAAACAATTGTTTGCATCTAATTATACTTTAAAGGAAAATATATATTAATTACTTTCACCAAAATAAAATCAATGTTTGAGTTATATGTAACACAGAATATCTTAGAGATTCAGTCAGGTCTAAGTGAATATAGTAAGAGAATATCATGAATTCAGTCAAGTCTAGAATATTTTACTAGAAAATCGAGATTCAGTCAAGTCTAAGTGAATATATGCTTATTTCTCTTCCATGTTTTAACAAGCTCTAATTTTCCACAGGACTGTGCTAAATTAAGGATGGGAAAAGGAATTATTGATAGAGATTTAAAAAAGACAATTATTTTTTAAATAATGGAGGCTCGTCATACTGTGTTGAAGACCAGTTGAGTGTCACTAGATAAGCACCGGAGTGGAATCCTCAAGGGAAATGGAAAAAAGGACACCTCAAATAGTCTTAAAGATGGTGTCTTCTTGAGAAACTGAAGGATGTCGGATTATCCTATGAAATTATAAATCATAAAGAAAACGGCTGATGATGGAATTCATATATTTTCTTGTTGACACTGTGTAAGCAGTTCTTGGGTAGAGATAGTATTTGACCAGAATGCACTTAAGATCTTTCACAGACAAGTTGTAGTGTATGGAGTGTAGGGGACTGACAAGGCTAATATGGACTCGGTTGCATGAGTTGCAGTTTAATGCAAGGTCCTTCCAGGTTTGCCTTTGTAGTTCTTGCAGACTCATATGTTACTGGTCCAAGACACGAGGTAGAGTCCCACGCTGAACTGTCATGAGCAGTGTCTTCCCAGGTGTCAGAATTTATATAAAAAATGTTTATGTAAGTTGTCTCTGAAACACTTCTTGTGCTCACCTTGAGAGCATTCCCCTTTCTTGAGCTCACTATAGAGGAATATGTTGGGTAGCTGGTGATCTAGTATGTGAAATACATGACATGTCTAGTAGATCTGAGACTACTTCTGAGTGGTATTTGTGTAGGCAGGCCAGTTCTTTCAAAGACACTGGTATCAGATGTGGTGAATCAATGTATAGAGGTAAGAACACTCTTATATTTTAGTTACTTAAATTAGTGTCGACATATGATGATACTGACAGTTATACACATAAACCTTTGATGCTAATATTCATTTCTTACCCAAAAAAATGTATAACTAAAAACAGTATGGAATGGAACCGATAGGAAAACAAACATAAGAATACTAAGAGCATGCATATTCCCAGTGCAACATATGGGTGTGAAGTATGGACATTTAACAAGGCAGTAGAAAAACATATATGAGCTTTTGAATATAGTGTAACAGAAGAGCCCTCTGTATATCATCATGTTATCATATGTTTTGGTTCCAGAGAGAACTCAAAACCAAAGAAAACTGGCTGATGCTACAAATAAGAATGAGAACAATTAATTTTTTTTTTAAAAAGGGGTTTTAAAGCCAAAAGATTGACTTCATTGCACCAGGTTTTACCCCATATGGCTCGGTCCTCTCCGCAGAAATGGCACGCCACCTGCCGAGAGTATTGCACAAAGCACAACTCCGTAGCTCCAGCAACAATCCTAGGGTCTCTGGAAAAACTGCACTCGTGAACAGAATGGCGCGGTCCGGACTCGAACCCACCACCTTCGACTCACAAGGCAAAGGGCTTAACCACTTAGCCACAGAGACAATGAAGTATTTTGGACATATTAAAATACATGTAGGGTTGGACAATATCATTATAGAAATAGGAATAAGGGCAGAGAAGAGGAAGACCACGGAGAAGATGGATTCAGAATTAACTGATGATTTGATCATGACGGTTGCAGAGGAGGGTCATCTGATCTATGAGAGAAATTCTAAAGGACTTAGTGTGGCAAGGTACTACTCAGGACAAGCTATTTGGTGATGACGATACTGCATTGCCTTACCTTTGCCTCCACTGGGCTGAGGTCTCACATACAAGTAAACTTTATCCAAGGGGATAGCTGCCCATTCACCATCATACAAGTCCTGTTAAATAAAACCCTACTACTGAGTGAACAGGTAAGACTAAATTCTCTTTTTCCAATGTTTCATGAAGATATTTAGCGACATAAATTATGCTCCAAAGTCAATTCAGAGTAACAGTAGAAAGTATGTGAATGCTGGAACCAAAACTATCAAGTTCAAGAAAAGAGAAAGTTAAGAAAATGTTTCCATACAATGTACTATATTTGGGAAGATAGTGTTAGGCTCAAGTTTTTCTTTGATATTTGGTATGATCAACATCATGCTGCCCACCTTCCCAGTGTTTCTTGAGTACCCAGGGCGTCTCTGTGGTGTTGAGGTATGGTTCTCCCCTCTCACTTTAAACGTATTTAGTTTGTTTTGCACATGGAGCAACTGGGCTATTTGTCTAGTGATCCCTGATCTCAATGAGATCGAGCTCCTAGTCATATCGGAGATGGATGATAAAACGTAGGCCTTGTGTTCAAGTTGAACATGTCACAGAACCAAAAGGGCTGGGGAATGTAGTGTCTATAGCATGATAGCAGCAGAAGGAACAAGAAAGGAGAGAGTAGTATTTATAACTATAATAATTCCTCTCATATCGTTATAAGTTACATAGGGTCCATCCCCCTGCAAGCGATTTCTCCATACCATTCTATTGTGGGAGAGCCGCTGTAGCGTAGTTGTTAGTGAACTCGCTCCGCAAGGCTGGTGGTCTGGGTTCAGCTCCCGCAATGTGCGTGGAATATTTCCAGACCACGACGGCTCTCAGGTCGACCCAGCCTCAACTGGGTACCAGACATGCTCTGGGAAAGTAAAGGCGGCGGCGTGATGCTGACCACATCACCCATTGTGTGCTGATGGTCAATGAAAAATACAGGCCTAACACTGTATTTACCTATATACCACAAGGTATGAAAGGGTTCCTTTTACTCTATTGTGGGCAACTCGATCAATCTCCTCCATAGAGCTAAGACCAATATTTCTTGCCTCTCTCAGCAAAGTTTGTTTCAGGTTCTCCTTAGGTTGTCCTCTCTTTCTTGAACCCTTTGCATCCCACCTCAATGCCTGCTTTGATATCCGTTGATCATTTCTTTTCAAGGTGTGTCATTTCTTCTCTTTTATAACTACTAAGACTGTAATCCTTAGGACTCTAAAACTAGCATTATATACAGATTTTAATGAGAGAAAAAAGTCAACACTTTGTTGCCATTCTGAACACATTACTATTGAGTGTCTAGATTACCTGAAACTGACAAGCTGGATTGCTGTCAACATAATTCGGTGTGTGTAAGAATTGAAGTAAGTTTTGTCTCAGGTAGTACATAAGAGCAACCAGATACATGGAACAGTGACCAGGTATTGTCAGCAAGAGAGTCTCCACAGGTTCTTGTCTCGGCTTCTGAATAAACTGGAAGGAAGGAGGGAAAAAACATTCAGGTAATATGAATTTACTGAAAAAAAACAAGGCTGAAATTATTGTTTAAAACACTACATTACATTTTTAAAAAAGAAAACTTAGTAACAAAAAAGAAAATGCAATAGCACTTCTAATTACTTCTCCATTTGTTGTCCCACACTACAACAAAGTTTTCAAAACTCTGTATAACTTTAACACAAGCAAAAAACTATAGTTAAAACAGCAGAAAAAAGAATATTTAATCATTTGTAGGTTAGGTACAATGTAGGGTGACAGTTGATCACAGCAACAAACAAACTGACTGCATATTAGTTAATGAAATTGTAGATTATAATAAATGAAAATAAACTAACACAATTTTATGTAACTCTTTTGTACATGAGGTCACATTTGAAACCAAAATGATAAGTTAAGTAGTTTGTTGTACTTAAATGTTGTACATGAATTATAGGTTCTTTTTTCTTCCTGTTTTTAAAATCTTACAGTTAACCATCTGTACAAATTTGTATCTGTTGGATATGTGTACACTCTGGCCAAAATCGGATGTGTCTGTAAAGGTCTTACGGGCACAACATACTCATGTTCTCTGTGCAAACCACATAGATCACAAAGAGTGATTAACTTATCGATAAGAACGACTGCAAACAAACAACAGCATCACTAAAATTTTACACTGGAAAATTAGCTTGCAAATAAAAAGTGGGTTTGAAGTTTTGTTTACAAAGCGTTAACAAGCAGGTAAGGAGAAGTAGAATCAATCATTAACCTCTTTGATGCTTTTAACACTATTTATGAAGTGCATACAAAAAGCCTACTCAGAAAGAACTCAAAATCAAAGACAACTGGCGGATGCTACAAATAAAAATGAGCAAATTAAAGTATTTTGAACATATAAAGAGGCACAAAGGCTGGAAAAGACCATCATGGAAGAAAGCAACCCAGCACAGAGGAGAAGAGGAAGATCACACAGAAGTTGGATTCAGGATGTAACTGATGGTTTGAACATGACTACTGCAGAGGCAGGATATTGGCCTATAAGAGAGAGAAATTTCGAAGGACTGTTGGGGTGGCAAAGTTCTGCTCAGGACAAGCTATTTGATGATGTGGACACAAAAGCCTGTTCTATAAATCACTTCTTATCATGATGCTGTGAGGCACAACAAGGTTAGAGAAAAGAAAGAAGATACTGTTCAACTTACAGAGATGTCATCAGGTTTGAGCTTGCATTGAGGATTCCTACTAAGCATGACACAGATTGCATCCAATAAAGCATCATCAAGTTTATTTTGCAGCATTTTCATCAGGTCATCTTTGATTTCTTTACCTGGAACAATATCATAAATAGAATATACTATATAATGGGAAAAGACTGCAGTAAATCAACATATCCAAACATGAAGAATTGTTGCATACCTGTTATATTAAAATCAATACTCATACTAAGTAATCAAAAAACTTTAAAAATGACATTATCAATGTTCTAATAGAAAACACATGCTCTAGAGATTTCAATGAAGAAAAATGTATCCTCTATCTCGATTGACAAGTTGTGCATACCGATAGGTGCTGCAAGATGGTAAAACCATGAAAGAAACCTCAGTAGTATCATCCAACACAGAACAGGAGTTATTAGTCAAAACACACTGAAATACATGCTTGGGAGATCAAAGCAATTATGGACATGTCCGATGTCAAATAAACAATAAAAAACTGATAACATTTTGTTCCCAGCAATATCAAGAGTTTGTAAAATCATCAAAAAAAAAGTATTTGGATGATTTAACTTCCAATATAAATCAGATTATAGATTATAGTAGTAGATATCACCTGCAAATATAACAGGTCTTTGTAGTTATTTGTGGGTATCTGTGGCTAAGTGGTTAGCGGTTGCCATGCTTTCCAAGGTCGTGGGTTCAAATTCTGACTGCACCTGTTTTTCATAAGTGCATTTTGTTCAGAGAACCCTAGGATTGTTGCCAGAGCAAAGAGGTTCGTGCTTTGTGCAATACTCTTAGCAGGTGGCGTTTAATTTCTGCGGAGAGGGACCAAGCCAAATGACGTAAAACCTGGTACAATTAAGTCAATCCTTCTTTTAGACCCTTTATGACAAGAGACATTCATTGTAATTGATAAAGCAAAGTATAAAAAAATAACATCATCGATGAAATTCAGAATAGTCTGCAGTTCTGTATCTACAATTATGTGCTAGATGAACATAACAAATAGGAACTTACAACACAAAATACAGCACAAAGCTGCAGTATAAAATCTGCACAACATTACAAAAAATGTTCAAGTTGACAGAGTTGTAGTTTTACAAAGTCCAACAACAAACAAAATCAACACATCAACCAAATAATTTCTATTAAAACAAAGAAAATGACAAATCTAAAGCAAAAAATTATGGCACTTTAGGAAAACTTTGTAAAATAACTTAGCTATATGAACAATAGAATAATTTCAAGCAAGAAAAAAACGGACAAGAACAAAGAAAAGAATGCAAGAATAGGTATATCATAGATAAAATAATAAAATGGATAACATTGGTCCAATGTGGCGTGTGAGGTGTTTTTTAATATGACTTGTCAGTAAGTAATAAAGTCTAAAAGTCTAAACGCAAAGAACTGCCTTCATTGCAGCGGATTTCTGCACATTGTTATGCCCCTATCGGGAGAGATGGGCAAGCCACCCGGTGAGAGTATTGCACAAAGAATGAACCCCATTGCAACAATCCTAGAGATCTCTGAAAATAAATGGACATGTGAACTTAACAGCACGATCCAGATTCAAACCCACAACCTTCAGAAAGCAATGCAAAAGTATTGACCACTTCACCACAGAGACCGGAGCAAAGTAAGGAGTATTAGCATTGGCCACAAGTGAATGAATAAAGAACTTATAAAAACTGAGAGGTATTTTTTTTGCATAGTGTGTCAAAGTTACGTAAGCAATTTATTACTATAATTATATATATATATATATATATATATATATATATATATATATATATATATATATATATATATATATATATATATATATATATATATATTGCAATAGCCGTCCATCGCAAGCGATGATGACAACAATCTCAGACGTGTACTGTTGCTCTGGTGTGTGCGGAGGTGACTGTAGAGTCCAATCCTAGAACAGAATCCCCGACCACAGGTGGGGCATACATGATCAAGGTTAGACATGTGCGTGTTGTGTGCTCTGTCTTTTCGCTGCTCGTTTTCTCTGTGACTCAACAATACGATGATTCTCAGCTATTCGGGTTCC
This sequence comes from Arion vulgaris, assembly GCA_020796225.1. Taxonomy (NCBI): domain Eukaryota; kingdom Metazoa; phylum Mollusca; class Gastropoda; order Stylommatophora; family Arionidae; genus Arion; species Arion vulgaris. Next base: position 23,221,319 of record CM036763.1, on the reverse strand, counting down.
TCTTTGTTGTTACAGCGCCACATTTGGCGATCTTGCGCAAGGGATTCCAGCACGTATTGTCTATATCGAAGCATTTCAGAGACACTTTAAGAGTGTCTTTAAAGCGTTTTTCTGTCCACCAGCTAAACGTCTGCCCCCTTCAAGCTCGCCATACATCAACTGTTTTGGGATGCGTTTATCAGGCATTCAAGCAACGTGACCGACCCATCTCAGTTGGGCCTTCTGCAACAGGGTGTTGACGCTTGGGATCTTTGCTCTTGTGAGGACTTCGCTGTCTGGAATTTTGTCCTGCCAGTTTATTTTTAGTATTCTGCGTAGACAGCTTGTGTGGGAAAAGGTTTAATTTTCTTCCGTGTCTGCTATACACTGTCCATGTCTTGCTTGCGTACAGCAGCGTGGTTAGCACTATGGCCTGGTAAACTTTCAGCTTTGTGACTATGCTTATCCCCTTCCGTTCCCCCACAGTGACACGTAACCTTCAGAACGCAGCACTGGCTTTGGATATCCTATTGTGGACCTCAGAATCTATGTTTGCCGATCTGGATAGGAGGCTGCCAAGATAAGCAAAGCTGTCCGTTGACTGGAGACGCTGGTGTTTAATGTTGATGACTGGATCGTAATACTGTTCTCTAGGGCGGGCTGGAACATGACCTCTGTTTTTGGTGTTAATGGTGAGGCCAAACCTATCACAGGCCATTGAGAACTTGTCCATGTAAGTCTGCATTTCTTCCTCAGAGTTGGTAGCGAGGGCACAGTCATCAGCAAACAACAGGTTTGAGATAGTTGATTCTTTTACCTTGGTGGAGGATTTTAACCATATATATATATATATATATATAAAGCAGTGTATATATATATATAGACATATATAAACAAAAATAATAACAAATAAACTAAAATTAAACTGTTCAGAAATGTTCACTTACCAACTTCCTCTATGCCATGGATTGTGAGTTCCACAACATCCTCTACCTTGGAAGACTGGCGACCAAGGCTTGATGTCACTGACACTGTGTCACTATCTGGTCTTGACAACTAGATTAGCAGTAAGATTGACAAGAAATTAAACGCCAACTGGAGTAAAGTAAAACTAAATAAACGAGGTATTTTAATACCATGAAGTATATTTGGGACCATAGTGTTTACATCTGTACTCTTGTTTAACCAACAGCACACCATAGGTGAGGTGGTCAACATTCATTGGCCTCATTGTCTCAGGAGACAATAGGTTTTGTGTCATGTATTTTGTTCTGTGCTGAATCATGTGTTGGATTGGTCAACAAAGTCAACCATGAAGTGACTTCTCTGTTATGCATGCCTGGGAAATTTTTATGGAGTAGCTGAACTGAGTCCAGAGGAGTGCAAGCATGACATCTGGTATCAGTTTGGTTGCAGGAGCTGCCTGTAGGGCATCACATGATGCCTGCCCCTCCAATTTTCTGTTTATGTTTACTTTAATGCCTCTCCGAAGCTCCCACAAGACGGTGGGGTTATTTGTCCATTGCTGGGAGTCTGTTTATTGGATATCAGGATAAATCCTCTCATATCACAAGTCTGGGAGCAAGACTCCCAAGATTCTTTGTTGGGTTTACTCAACATCAAATAATTAAAACAAACAAAAACCTAGTAATCACCCTTACTTCTTTGTTTCCCAGTGTTTCTCTGGTACCAAATTGAAACTGAGTCAACCTGAGATAGTTGGAAACAAACATTGTCCATGTAAATGTACTCTCAGAGCCATTCTAGGTCTATCTTTATCATAATATTCTCTTCCATTTTTAAGTTTTCTCTTTAAGAGCATGTTCTCATACACTCTCAGCTACCCTCAGACACTGGAAATGGGTGTGAGAAATAGGGGTTAAGTTTGGACATGCCAGACAGTGTCGTCTTCGTGGTAGAGAGAGAAAATATACTAATCAACTTCTAGTGTGTACGGTGATCAAGTGGACTTTAGGATGGCTGCTGTAGCAGAGGTCAGAGCCTGCATGGGAATGCCCAATGTGCCATGACTTTGCTAGCATAACATAAAAAAACACTCTCAGCAACCTCTCTATTTCTCTCTAAAGAAATAGTTACCTGTCTATTTTGATTGAAGTGGATAGAGTCTGAGAGACTTGCATCAAAGTCTAAGTCTTCTTGAGCCATCTGCAGTTCCTTCAACCTGGTATTAGAGACAAAGACATGTAACATGAGACTCAATGTCTTTTTGGCCAGATAAAAATTTTATTTACTTTAAACTAGCGATGAAGAGAAAAAATACGCACACATTTTACACCAATTTCATCATCACAAGGTGCCGTGCCGGCTGGCGTAGGTGATCATGGATCTCCACAAATCTCTGTCGTTGGTGTTTGGTGTTGACGCTCTACCGTGTCATGAAATCAGACTACCAAATATTTTCTGTCTCGTCTACCCTCGATTTTACCGGTTGTCACAATGTGTTTTAAACCTCCCCTCATTACATGCCCAAAAAATGATTGCCTCTTTCTTATATTGATAAGCTTTCTCTGTGTCTTGATCTCATTTAACACCTCAACATCAGACATCAATTTAGGTAACCAAAAAACAGACAAAATTCTTTTCAAGACCGTAGAATCATGTCAAAACAGGTAAGTAAATTAAGTTGAAGATATGTAAAACAGTGGTTAATATATGAAAATCGGGGAAGGATGGAGTAGGACATAAAATATGTCACAGTAATCAAGTTGTTGACAAAAATATTTTGATATATAGTTTTTTTATCAATATGATTAGTAATCATCATCACATGGCTTGTCCCTTCCGGAACTTTGCTCCAATGACAGCAGTCCTGAAAAACTCTCTGTTCTGTGCAAGTTGACCGGCATCAGCAGCAGTCATTCTCAGATCGTCAATGACATCTTGCACCCATCTTCTAATTTTTCCTCTCATTCTTCTTCCAGGCACCATTCCCTCCAAAATTATCTTCTCTAGGCACTCATGTCATTTGATGTGTCCAAACTATTTAATCTTCCTTGATGTTATGCTCTTTAATAGCCAACTCTCTCTAATATCAAGCTGTTGCAGAAAAGCATTTATTCTTTCCTCTGTCCATGATATTCTAAGTTGTCTTCTGAGCATTTGCTAGTGACTAGTAATACCAGCTTCTAAATATCACATTTTTATGTGAATAAAAGGTTACAGGAGACTTACCTTAAGTAGAAGACATTTTTTGATGATAATTCTTCAATGACAAACATGTTCTTTCTGTTTGTGACAATAAATTTATTCAAGATTCCTCTAAGTACCAAGACACCTATAGGAGGTCCACCTCTCTGCATCCCATGCTTGAGTCTAGGATGTAGAGTGAAATAGTGCCGCCAGACAACAGCACAAGCAAAAAATCCAGGCACAAGGTCCATAGAAGCTGCTAAGTATCCCTGCTGCCCTTCCTCACTGTCTTCTTCATCATCTACTTCAAATCCTGGTATAAAAATGTAACATTTTAATATTGTTAGTTAAATGTGACTTTCATTGAATTTGTCAATGGTTTAATATTTTTTTCGCTAAAATATGATTGGCGAATTACATATCAAATATAACAATTAGAAATGAAATCAAAGAAGACTGGATGTGAAACCAGTCATGCAATTCATAAAAGAACAACAGATTAAATAGTTCGGACACCTGACAAGAATGGACTGGTGTCGACTACCACAGAGAGTCACACTGAAAAAGTATAATGAGTTCTTAGAAAGAGGAAGACCATGCAAAAGATGGTCCGACGGAATCAAGAACAGTCTTAATAAAAAAGAATAACAGTTTAGAAAGTGTCTTAGAACAAGCACACACAAGATCACTACATTTCCTCAAACTGCACAAGTGAGAGAGATGCAGAGAGAGAGAGAGAGAGACAAAGAGAACATATGATACATTATTGGTTATTGGACAGACCTCACAGCACTCTGGATAGACTCATAGGTGCTTAGTTTCCTGAGAGATGTCAAAGTGTATGCATGCTAATGGTTCCTGTGGCTCACTGGCTAAATACTCATTTGGTACCTCAGTCCTATTTATGCAATGTTTTATTCCAAATTTCTTCAATTGCAGTATTGATTAGTCATCAATTGCTGTGTCCTCATCAAACAGTCGGCTGATGATAACTACAATATACTTATCAGAGTGTTACGATTGTAATATTGTGAATATATCTAGTTTGTAATTATGATTGGTGGCGTCTGTGGCTTAGGGGATAGTGACTCAGTCTATTAACCTCGACGTTCTGAGTTCGAATCACGCTGCGGACAATTTGGTTGCAAATTGTTTCACATGGATTTTTACAAAAGAACGATGGCACCACCTGTTTAGAAAGCAATGGCAAACTACTGAACGTAATAATGCCTAGAAAAATCATATACATCGTTAAAACGCTGGGGTTGATTCGCAAAGTCCTGTAAAGGATATGCAATTAACTTTTTTTTAAATTATGATTATTATAGAGATCAATTATTGCTAAAAGTATCACTACTTTGATTAGAAAAAAGATAAATTATTGCTAACAAACAACCCTCTGCCAATGTAACAGACACTGGAGTATGTCCTGCAAGACTGTCCTCTTCTATTTGAGCTGAGAAGCAACATGTGGCTAGACCCTGTCGATTTAAAAAAACAAGCTTTGGAGAAACCAATCAGCTCTCAAATTGACTGCGCAGTTTGAAGTCTACAGTGGATTAAGTGCAAAACCAAAGATCGTGGTAAAAGAAGATGAATAAATTGTTAACCATCCCTATTATTTTGTTAGGAAAACTATTTTGTTTTAAATTGTCTTTACTACCTGTAATACCGTCTTTCAGGGCGGTGTAGGACAGGGTGGACATAAGCCTGTGGAATTTAATGTATGCATGGCTAGTGCAGACAACACGAAAATGTTCAAGTTAGGATTTTTTTACTTTATGCCTCCGATTAAAAAAAAACTCCTTGGCCTTACCGGAGATTGAACTCGGATTTCCCAAATGAGAACCCGGGCCAGACGCTCCTCAGGAAAACTATAAACTATTGTTCATTTTTTCACTAATAATTTATTAGGAAATGATCAAATTATTGTTAAATATGCCATCAACTTACCATCTGGTTGTGTTCGACCAGATGAAGCCCTTTTTGATGTCCATGTGAAATCTTCATCTGCTTCTGGAACTAGAAGAGCGTTACATGCTTTGGTCTTATTCAGTTCCTTGAGAAGAAGTGCCTGCAAAACAACAATTTTCAGGTTCTATATAAAAACATATATGTGTTTTTGAATATAAGCGTTACAGGAGTCATCCTTATACCATGAACAGTGAAGAACAACAGATCTATATAGAAAGAAATCAAAATCACAGAAAACTGCCCGATGCTACAAATAAGAATGGGAAAATTGAAGAATTTTAAACATTAAAAAATACACAACGGGTTGGAGAATACCATTATGGGAGGAGGTATCCCTGCAAATAGGAGAAAAAGAAGTTGATTCAGGATGTAACTGATGATTTGAGCATGATGGCTGCAGAGGCGGGACACCTGGCATATGAGAGAGAGATACACTGAAGGACTGTTAGGGTGGCAAAATTTCTGCTCAGGACAAGATATTTGATAATGATGATGATGAAAATTGTTAAGCCCTTTACCTGGTTAACTTTGCGACAGACACCAAAAATGTTCTTGATGGCTACTGAATACAGTTCTTGATGCTGCATATTTGCTGGAGACTCACAGTCAATTGGTTTCCTATTCAAATGAAACATAAAATATTTGTTTTTCTTTGCAAAAGTATATACCTATGTTTTGTAAAATTCTCATGTACAGGGGGAAATATATGACTAGTCTTCATATGGAGGATAGAAGATGTCAATGTTGTTCTTAACAGTGTCTTTGTTTGAGATAAACATTAAACTTATGTCTTCTGTAAAACCACATCTCTGTGGCTTCCAGCAATCTTATTGGTTGCTCCTTCATTGTCCATGATTCCCAGCCATACATAAGTATTGCTTTAATATAGCGCAGGGTTTGCTGGTGCTACAAAGTTTGTGCACTGCCGCTTAGATCTTCATATGTAAAATGGAGATTGGAGCACACAAGATTACTCAATAAAGTCTAAAATATGATGATCCTATCAATCAATCAATAAATCAAAGCACTCATTTCCATATTGTCATCTATGATTTCATCTTTAATACCAGAAATATACAACAAACCTTGAATGAAAGAAAACCTCCATTCTGTCCTGGTGTATCTGCATTAGCAGCCAAAAGTCTGGAAGTTCTGGGTAACAACTACTGATGTCTGACATTGATGCTGACTCATCTAGTTCCATATCACTAACATCTCCTTCAAAACCTGCAGGACAGTCAAGGATTTTTTCAACACATAATTTCATATTAAGCAACATTAAAATTGCAAACAACTGACAGAATAATTACAGTAATACATAAGTTGAAGCAGCTATATGAAGAAGCACTATTGCTTTTGCGTTTAGGTACTTGGTCCTGCTAGATCATCAAGTGTGCATTCATGAAATTAGAAACATAGAAGTTGTTGGGCTATTGTCTTATTCAAATTCGCATCTCATGTTCGTTTGCTAACAGACCAAAAATATGTATCGCATGATTCATCCCTGTACAATCCTGTTGAGAATATCTTCTCTTTCATCTGTATACTGGAAGAGATGTTTCAAGGAAAGATCCATTCAGTTTATTTGGTGTTCTTCAGTCAATTATCTGGGTACCTAACATAGAACACTTTGAAAAAATTCAACAGGTCATGCTTTATGGTATGGGATAAGCCATGAAAACATCCTATTACAGTTGCAACATAGTCTGTTGTTACCTGTCTGTCAACTTGAATAATCTCTTTGACCAGCAACACAGATCTTTCTCATACAACTTTCACAGGGTGACCAAATTGGTCTTCATCAACAATTTTTTAGCATCCTTGAGAGAACTTATCCACCTAGTGCCTTACTGCTTCTTACTACAAACACTTTCCATCATAGACAGGAAACATTTCCTTATGAATTTCCTTGACAGTAAGTCCTTAGACCGAGAAAAACATAGGAACAGTTACTGTTTTTCGTTGGTACAGTCTTCAAGTATGGCTGCCATTGTCATCTGCTTGTGTGCATGCAGCTGTATATGCGATAACCAATGCAGTAAGCCATCTGCTACACATAAACAGCAAGCTCTATGGTTATGAAACTTTTATAAACTTACAACAAATAATTTTTGACTTTTATACCATTTTGTGACGTATTTACCGACTTACCCTTGTATTATACCAACTCATTTAAAGCTATAGGAACGAAATAGAACATGAAAAAAAAATGATTACCATCATCAGTGGTGGACTCGCGGGATGATGGGGATTGGGGCATCGTTGATGGACGACTTGCAACACTTGCATGACCTGATGGTGCCGAGCAGTGACGGCTCCTTGAATCATCTGTAGCAGTTCCAGGTGAACGAACATGGGTGCCCTGAAGGCCAGCAAAACTGCTTGACTTTTTCAAACTGTAGAAAGAAGTTCAATGTAGTACACAACTCTGATTATAACAATCGCTATAAGAAAAGACTAAATAAAATGTGTACCAAAAGCAAATTATATAAACACAAAGTAAGGGAGTTTAACGTTGTGTCAGGCATCAGGGATGACACAGCAGATGGTTGAAGGTCAATTCAGGTGTTCGACAGGGGGTGTATTATGTCCTCATTGCTTTTCCTAGTTGTTATCGACTGGGTAATGAAGAAGACAACTGAAGATGGTGGCAGAGGAATTATTTGGGGACTAGCCAGAGACTTGAAGACATTGACTTCATAGATGAAACAGCACTGTTGGCACACATTAAAGAGAACACACAGGAGAAAACAAACAGAGTAAGTCAATTGACTAAATCAGTAGGTCTAAAAATTAATACTAATAAAAGCAAGATAACGAGAATAAATGCAAATAACACAGAAGAGATTATGGTAGAGGGAGTCACACTGACATGTCACTTTGAAATGGAATCCTGGAGGCAAGAGAGACAGGCTGCGACATACAGAGACAAACTGTAGACAGAGAAAGAGAAAAGTTGGGAAAGACCTGGAATGAAGTAATCTGACTTGCTCAAGACAGATCTAGTTGGAGGAAATTTTTTGATGCCTTATGCGCAAAGAGGAGTTAAGAAAATAAGAAGGTAGTTTTATAAAATACAAAAACATGATATAGTGACTTTCAACCAAATGGCCTTTTCCAAGCAAAGGCTACAAGAACAAGTGGGATACAAGATGATGATCCTGTATAAGCGACAGCATAGAATGTTTCACTGTGACTATATCAGTTATATATATAGGGTGTTCAAGATAAAAGCAGCCTGTGAATGGAACTAATCTGGCATATATGTATGAAAATGAGAAGGTTCAGTTATGACGTAGTATAGGTCAAGGTTGTGTGACGTATGTAATTGTAGTGGGAAGGGGCGATGAACAAATGTGACGTAGGACGAGCTAGTCAGAACCGGTTTACATAGTAAATAGACACCACGCAATAGGTTAACTTGCGACTTTCGATTTGTCAATGGAGCTGCAATTATCTTGAACACCCTGTAGAAGCTTGTGGGAAGGATTAACGTAATGCATAAGCATTTGCATATCAACTCTGACACAAGAGGGGTGTGGGTTCAGTCCCATATCTGACGTTCCACGCGTGAAGAAAGGAGTTGGCCCTCCTATCTCCTGCACACTAGGACCTAGAAATGTGAAGTGACTTCATACCTTAAGGTCTGAAAAGGCTGCAGGAAATTGTATTTATTTATATCATTCATCTATATATATTATTAATATATATAAATTCTTCATAAACTTCAATAGAAAGCAGACTAAGAAGTAATAAAATTATCAACAAAATATGAACAATGGTCGCTTGAGTTCAGAAAAATGGGAATGAGAGTTACGAGAAGTCTTGGAAATCTTTAAAACTAAAGAAATTAAAATCATGGCGTATCCTTTAGAGGACGTAGCCATCAACCACGGTAAACGAGCTGTTGATTTTCTAGGCACCACTTATACGTTCAGTAGTTTGCCATTGCTTTCTGAACAGTGTAGTCTATTGTTACCTTTCGTAAAAATCCTACAGAAATGAATTTGCTTCCAAACTGCCTGCAGCGGAGTTTAAACTAGGTACGCTTGGGTTGTGAATCAAGCTCACTACCGCTTAAGCTACAGACGCCCACACTAATGACAATAATGATATAACAGTTCAACAAATGTTAGACAGGTACTAGACAGGTTTACCAAGGTCGATGTCTATAGATGTGTAAGGATAAATTATATTAATGTTCCTTAGTTGTGGAGAAGCATTAGAATAACTAAACCAATGATGGAGAGCATTTTGGAGAGCGTATTCACTTGATTGAAAGCGCTAGCATGTACTAATGGCAAAGCGCTATCATTGTCCAAACAGGCTAGTGATTTGAATCACGGGTTGAAAATAAAACAACAAATAAACTATTAGATCATCCTACCTCAAGTCCAAATCTTTCTCTTCTTCCTGAATCCTCAAAACACCTATAGCCTCTAGAGCCTTATTGGCATCTGGTAGGGAAACCACTGCTTTCACATCAGAATTGCCGTGTGATCGCATAGACAGAGGTCGTTGGAGAGATTTTGTGTCCGAGCAACTTCTTGGTCGCTGCTTAACGGCTCCAGCTTCTGAACTGGTGGTATCATCTCCAGTATTTAACAAAGAACAGGATTTTCTTGGGAGGACCACGGGTTCAGAAGGCCCTGTAAACATGCATGGCAAACTATAACTTCTCTCTTCCTTGGAGATAGTCAGCTTGCTTTCATCCATATCCTCTTCACATAGTTGATGGTTGCCCCCGATGGATAAGCGGGCAAAATCCCTCTTGTTAAGGTGATGTGAATATCTAAGTCGGTGGGTAAAAGTCTTGCCGACTATTAGGAAGTAATAGTCTCCCTCTTTAGTCAGTTTGTACCTAGGCAAATTCTGACGCTCAAATTCCTAGTGGGAAACAGAACATTACAATATAAATATCAGATCAGTTTGATATACAGACACAAGTCATTCTATTATGAGACACAAGCAAATTTATTAGAAAATACCATTGTTTCATCTATCTTCTTCTTCTTCTTCCTATCATGTGTTATATTGACTGGTGAAGGTGATCATGACTCTCGACAATCACTTATCCCCAATGCTACTTTAATATTCTTTGGTTTATTGACTTTAATGTGATGTTAGACTGTCCACATTTTTGTCAGCAATTTATCCAATATCACAAATGATGGTTTTGTATACTGAAACTCGACAAACATGTTTTGACTCTGATAATGGTATCATATAACAAGCTAAGAACCCTGATCTCAATAAACATGTTCAGTCTCTGATAATGTAATCAATCAAATATTCAGCATGAACTCTGCCCTCAACAAACAAGTTTAGACTTTGATAATATACTTATTTTCTAAATTTTCCATATCATTTTCAGTCCTTAGGGTATGAGCTCACTTCACATATCTAGGCCCTTGTGGGCAGGAGGTAGGAGGGCCAATTTCTTTCCTTACGTGTGAAATGTTGAGTGTAGGATTGAACCAACAACCCTCTTGTGTCCAAGTCAATCGATGTATGCTTAAGCATTACGCTAATCCATCCCACAATGATATACTTCTACTGAATTAAAAACACTAATCACAACAAACATTTTAATACTATGATAATGTTATACAAATAAGACAAATCTTATCTATCTATTCTCTAATCCTGTTTGCTTGTCAGCGTCAGGTCGAAAAAGAGACACCTGGAGTGAGCCTCTCTATGCACCTTGTCTTTCTTTCTCTTCTCCAATCCTGATTTGCTTCACTGCTTCAGGGTAAGAAGAGTTTTACCCTTCTTAAAACTTATAATTTAAAACTTAAAATTTATAAGACAAATAATAATGAGAAAATTGAAGTATTTTGGACATATAAACAGACTCGAAGGGTTGGAGAAGACTGTTATGAAAGGACATATCCCGGCAAAGAGGATAAGAAGACCACAGAAAAGATGGATTTAGAATGTAAGTGATGGTTCAAACATGATGGCTGTGGCCAATAACATTGGTTTCGGATGCGCCTATCCTACACTAGTAGGGTCTAATGGGCGCAATGTTCTAACCGTTCTTGGCAAAGACTGTTTATATATCACAATAAGAATGATGAAAATGTTCAAGAAGAACGACCGCAACAAACAAACAAGCAAACATGATGGCTGCAGAGGCGTGACATCTGGCCTATGAGAGAGAGAAATTCAGAAGGACTAATGGAGTGTCAAAGTCCTGCTCAGGACAAGCTATTTGATGATGATGATGATAATGTTACTATACACTTATACTGTGTTAAAAACTCCTGACCTCAATAAACATGTTCAGACTCTGATCAGGTCCATAAACAAACTGAAGATTTATGCACTGGTACATTACAGTCTTAGACTGGCTGTGTGCTGTATTACGGATATAGTCAGCAACAAAAACCAAAGTGTCAGTGGTAATTGGATGCATATGACGTAATGCTGATATCACTTCTTCATGCATAAGAGCTTCAATCTGAAAACAAAAAATTAAATAAATCAGAAGTCCCAAAATACTGACTGCACAAGGATTTAAAGGGCCCAGATTTGTTTGGTATCTTCATGATAATTTTAAGATTCCTATGTTAAGAAGATGGGGCAGATTAACCTCAATGTACAGAAGATTCCCTTTTCAAATCAAGCAAAACAGGTTGTGGGTTCACTTCACGCAACCGACTTTCACAACTGATGAAAGAAACTGATCCTTCTATCTGCTGCATAATCTTTATTAGTGTACTTGTCCATCCAGCTTTTATTTATTTATTTAATTTTTTGTTCGCCTGTTATGATTTCGGTCATGGTCGGGATGCCTAATATGGTGACTGACAGATTTTTTAGTGACCTATCCAAATAAAGCTATTTATGAACTTGAAAAGAGAAAGAAGACTTTAACTCTTTCCACGCCCATTTATTTCCTCATTTTTAAGCAGTTAATTCAAGGAAGTAAAAATAAATTTTTAAACAATTACGATCGCAACTACTCGTCAATAAATAAACATATATATATTATTATATACTAAATTGAAGAAATCTGGGCAACCTAATAGAATAACAAGGTTGAAAAGTAGTAGAAGTAAAACAGTAGAAGTAAAACTAGAAAGACTTCTTATAAGGGAAGCAACCTATGGCGCAGGTGCGCTTAAAGCGTCAACGGACTTCCGCGTGGCGCAGTGTGGGCTTAAAGCGTGAAAGAGTTAAACAACTAATCAAACTTGACATGGAACAAAATATTCTTTTATTGAAGTTCATGGAAGAACAAAATGATGTTGTGGATGTTGTGGTTACTATTGTTGTTGTTGGTGGTGCTGCTGATAATGGTTGCGATGGACACATGGATAAAAGTGCACATATTAAATTGGGAAGAGTTTATCAGGAACAGGACTAAGAGAAAGCAGGTTCTATGTTTTGATATGATAGCTGAGTGATTGATATGGCTATCATCCTTGCACTTCGCTGAGTAACCATGTGTGCTAAGATCTCTTTCTTACACAGGAAGATCTCAGTGGCAGTGTATGAACTCTGTAGTACCGGCAAGGGTTCCCGATATAATTTTGAAGATGGTGAAAATATTTTGTAGGAATTTTATTTTTAATCTTTCTAATGAATTTTGTCTGGGCAGCGGTTTTCCAGCCTGCTCCTTTAAAATGTGAACTGTCAAGGGTTCATTTACCTGCTCAACTTGAACACTGGGCCTGAGAGCTGGTGAAGCCAGACTATGTCAGCTTGCTGACACAAAACATATCAGAATGGAATAACAATTTCTAACAATCTTAGTCCATGTGGGCACTATATCAATTATCTCTTAAGGCAAACATTATGCATCATGATCATTATATGTTATTAATCTTCATCTTGCGTTCACCCACTATGAATTTAGGTGTAGCCTTGTATGGCGCTTCCAACTGATTTTTGCGTCAAGGAGACCTGCTTTCCTTGTTGTCTGTGTCCCCAACCATACAAGCGGGAATTTTCCTACTTCAGAAGTGGCTTGTAGTTTAGATCCTCAAGTACTGATCTGTGGACCGAGAACCTATAGTTTATAACCACTTGTCGTGGGGTTACCATTCATTTTTGGTTCAAGCCTCGGGTCCTCAGAATATCTACAGCAACTGATAACTAGTGAAAATTAGACTTCTCTATCGGATTTCCTGTAGGTTACTAATAATTTACATAATTTTGGCACTAAGACATGGTGAATGAAATAACAGAAGTCAGGCTCAATGAACTATAGCCCACCAGGATTCTATTCCCTCCAAGTGCAATGATGGCTCTGGTACCAGGCTGTATTACTGCAGCTTGACTAATCACATAAGGATTAAAATATAATTCCTGTCCCAAAAATAGTGTGTTGAAAACAGGTGTGTTGCATCAAAAGGTGCAGATATCCCAGCCTCGCCTTGTAAACTATGACAAAGCAATAAATGCCCTTCTCGGAGCAAACAAATATTAAGAGGTCTCTAAATGTTTAAACAAAATTAAACAACAAGAAACCAACCTCATCTTTAAAACCATAAACTGCTGCATGCTGTGGTTTGGACAGATGGTTGACTGGATCTCCCAAGGGCTTAGGTGAGCTGGCAAAATGAACAAGATATAAGCCACAGATATGTAGAAGGTAATATAGTTCAAAACAAATCACAGTTACTGCACACATAAAAAGGGACAGTCAGAACAAAATCTTGTCTCTGAAGGGTCTTCCTCTTCTTCGAACACTCCATATCGACAACTTGTTAACCACTCTGTGTGATTTGTATGTGGCCTGAGCCCAAGAGCGATTGTACGATGTGATTGTTATGCGCCTACAAGTTAAAATCCGATTTCTGCAATGCTTTTTATTTACTAGGGTAGCTTCCCTCGATCCTACATCAGTCGCCTCTTACAACATGCCTTGTAGGATGCAGTGGTACTATTCCTTGCTTCCTTGCGGGCCCCAGCACCACACAGGCGACACTCTAAAGGGTCTAAAGGCAAAGGATTGACTTTATTGCACCGGGTTTTAACCCATATGGCTCGGTCCTCTCACAGAAATGATGAGCTACCTGTTGAGTGTATTGCACAAGGTACAAACTCCATACCTCCTGCAACAATTCTAGGAAAAATGCACTCGTGAAGAGAATGGTGTCGCTCGGATTCGAACTCATGACCTTCAGAAATCAAGACAAATCTTTTCTCTAATAAATGTTAACATTTACTTCATCTCATTAGTTAACAAACAGAGATAATGTACTGCAATAGGAAGATAGTGTGAAACTACATAATGGCTTATGAATATATACATATCATATGACAGACATTATTTTTCCTTGATCACAGACAATCAAGCAGTGGCCAAGCAAGTATTCTGCACTGTCTGCAGTCATCATTTGTTGGGTAGTCCATGAAGCTTTATCTGACAGGCAATCAATCCGTGACTTGTGACTTCAGTATTTCCCCATTATCCAGACCTAATGTCCCTATCCAGGTTTTTACAATCACAAAAGGAAAAATGTGTTTCCCTGCTTCTTCCTATCCTTCACTTTAAAGTAGTGTCTCTAGATTTTTCTATAAAACCCAGAAGACTTCCAGCCATGGTTAAGTGTATAATTATAATAAAAATAATGACAGCCGTCCATCGCAAGCAATGACAACAGCCTCAAATGTATGCTGCTGCACATCTCTGGTGCGTACAGAGGTGACTGTAGAGTCCAATCCTCGAACACCATTCCCTGAACCACCTGCTAAGAGGAAGATCATGTTTGTACCCTATGACTAAGTAAAACCAATACAGATGGAGACTGCAGTATAACTATGTAGAATGGCGAAACACATACTATAGTCTGTCCATTAATTCGTGAGCACGTTTGAAATTGATTTTCTCGAAAACTACCTGTTGGATCTCAGTGATTTTTTGCATGCTGCCTTAGAATATACATGACGCTAAAATAAAGCTAACCAGTAGTCCATAGATGCTACGGATTTTGCACATCGGCGAATTCCTTTGATCTTTATGACAATTGCAAATACGGGGCTCAAATTTTAGATTTTACAGTATCCTAGAATTTGTCCATGTCAATTCTATTCATAGGTGTATCTCCATATTAACTTGATAGGTCAAGTAATTAAGTGTGTTGCCCTTTATGTGCAATCGTGAACTTGGATACAATATGCAACAGTTAGTCCTCCCCTTCGTCACCATTAGACCCCAGGGTGTCTTAACTTCACCACAAATTGTATGATGGTAGACGCATTTGGATATGTAAATGTATACGTGTATTTCTCAGTCTGTAATCAAAATATGATTTGTATCATCCCGAATCTGACGATTCCATGAGGTTGATAATTGTTACTGGCTGGACAAATTGTAATCCATCTCGGTGCCAGTACTCGTCTTCCTCTCGGAGCACATGTTCAACACACTTCTTCCAGAACTGCATGTCTATCATTGAGAAGGACTCACGTGTCAGAACTTCAACATCACACATTTTAAACGTCCTGTTCTGTTCGGCAACTTGACCTTTTACTTTAGCCCAGACAAGCTCTATCGGATTGAGGTGAGCATGATATGGAGGTAGTCGCAAAGACGTGTGGCCGTATTCCGCAATGATTTTGTCAATATGAAACACCTTTGTCTTATTTGTCATCCTCACCAGGTGCAACAGCTCGGGTTTCAAATATGTATCATCGAAGCTGACATTTTCCTTAGCAAGCCAAGTCCTAATTTGATCTTTTGTATTTGATGCAGTTGGTACTTTGTCTTCCGCTGATACTGCGTTGTGATAGGATGCATTATCCATTACCAAGCATGATGGTCTGTTTAGAATTGGAAGTAGATCTTTCTCCATCCAGTGCCTGAAAATATGTCCATTCATTTCGTGTGGTAGTCCCTACCCTCGGTACTTTTTGATTGGAAAATAAGTCCAGCGTCATGGACAAGACCTTCTTCACTACTTCCTGCATGTGTTAGTATAATACGCTGGCCTTTGCTGCTTGGTATTTTTCTTTTCTGTTCACCGTCTACTGATTGCCATTCTTTAGCATTGGTGTGGTGAGCATTGACCCAGGATTCGTTCAAATATACAATATCATAGCCTTGCCTCCGCCGCTCACGGATCTGCCTCAGGTATTTACTTCGGCAGCAATTAAATGTGGCTTTTCACAAATAATATTCCTGCCGCCTATAGTTTTCTTGAAGGTGAAGCCTGGCTCTTACAATTTTTCATAGAGTACTTTAATAAATGTCTATGCTGCAATCTGATTGCAGTTTTAATTTCAGTTTTCTGAGAGTAACAAGTTGATTTGTCGCAAACATTTTCAAGAGCTCCGTCTTATGACATCTATGTCAAAGTCGTCAATTGTTCTTTGTCGTCCTTGCTTGACATTAGTGCACTTTGTGTCCTGTTTAATCCATCGGAAAAGGATTCTCTATTCAGACCAAGCGCCAGTTGCGTTCGTTCTCAGGGTTATGAATATCGCAATATAGATGACCTCTCTTAGATTCCCTACAGAAGTGTTGGTATAGTAAAACTGTAAACCTTCTGCATTGTTATAAATGTGCACTTCAGACTCATTATGAATGTGATATCAATGTCAGTTTTGATAAGCCAACAAATATGATACAATAGCTTCATACAAATAGCTAGATACGCCTATAACTATAAAACGGTATCCCAATTATAACGTCATATGCTTTCCGCTTTCAAAGTCGACTAGGTTAGGTGCACGGGAATTCGTGAAACTCACGATATTTCAATGTTACCATAATGTATTTTTAGAACAACGCGTCTGTGTACCGTAAATCTGTTACTATTGTGTACAATCCGGTGAGGTTGATTTTAATATAACCTGAAGAAGAAATATTTCAAACTACATCAAATTTTCTTGGAAAAAATATTTCTCTAGCGTCATGGATATTCTAAGGCTGCTTGCAAAAATCACTGAGATCCAACAGGTAGTTTTCGAGAACATCAATTTCAAACGTGCTCACGAATTAATGGACAGACTATAACAAAGTACTGTAATTTTACAAAATACAAAAACAATGACAATACACAGCAACGCTTCGACCAAAGGGCTTTTGCTTGTTCGATAAAGGCCTTTTGGTTGAAACATTGCTGTGTATTGTCATTGTTTTTGTAAAACTACAGTGCTTTGTTTTTACGTGTTTCGATACCCTATGACTGCGCATCTGAAAGTTAACTTCAAAATTTGTAAAGCACTTTATGACTAGAAAACTGGTTAAAATAAGCATCACTGTACTCATTACACCTAACTTCCCATAGGTGTTCAGTCCCTTAAGCTAGCTGAAAAGTGCCAACATCTGCACAATAACTAGCTCAACCACTATGTAATACTGACTCCCACATTAAATGACCGTTAAGTCAATACTGAAAGAAATAACTTTCTGAACATACCTTAAGACCATGGAGGATTTATCTTCGATTGCTTCCTTTCCTACACTTGCTTGGCTGGCATTAGATAAAAGTCTTAAGTATGATGGCTTTCTTGGAACAGGTTGCTCAATATCGCCTAGCAATGTCAGACAGTTGATGTCAAAGGTCACCTTAAATCCTGAAAAGTCGATGGCCTTGATGGGTTCTTCTAGCCCACTAGTTATTTGACCTAAAATGAAAAGTTTCGAGTTTTGACTTATTTAAGAATAATAATTAATGCTTGAATCTCATTCAATAACATTTGACTTTTGTTTGGTTATTGGTTACTGAGCCGAGGTCATTTCACTTCAGCAGATTCATAGGTGCTCAGTCTCATTCCAACAGATGTCAAAGGGTATGCATACAGATAGTTCTTGTAGCTTGCTGGTTAAACACACCCCTTACCCTGCCCCTCAAGCATTCAGTTATTCTTGTACAACGGGTAACCCCAACTTCTTAAATCGCTGGATCAATTCAACAAATATTTTAGTGTTGTTTTCCTCCAACAGGCAGTCGTGAAGAGACACAAAACATTCCCCTTATACATCATTTTAAACCTCTAGCATGAAAGTCCTGCATCTATTGTATTAACCACATTTACATGTCCAATATTTTTGACCTCCAACAAAATATTTGCTGCCAATGGTGTTTTTAGCAAATAAAATTAGGTGAAAATCATATAGAGCTGAGTCAGGACTGTAAAGCAAATGTTCACTAAGCTTCTCTATGAATTTCCTTGTCAGCAATTCCTTTTACAACTCTGTTCCAAATCCGTTTAGAAAATCAGCACTTTCCGCCAAGGTTTTACACAATCTGTCACAGGTTTCTGAAGACAACAACTACTGTATAACGAAGATAATGATAACATGTTTACAAATGAATATTATAGCAATGGTAGATATGTCCAAATGAATAATATGGTGATAGATCTATTCTAATGAATGATATAGCAATAATAGATGTGTCAAAATGAATGATATAGCAATGATATATATGTCCAAATGAATAATATAGCAATGATAGATTTGTCCAAATGAATAATATGATGATAGATCTATCCAAATGAATTATATAGCAATAATAGATATGTCCAAATGAATTCTACAGTCATGATGAAAAATGAAAATTGTGGCATAACCTTTACAGGATGTCGCATCAACACAGCAAACAAGTCGCTGATTTTATAGGCACCACTTATACGTTCAATAGTTTGTCTTTGCTTTCTGAACGGAGAAGTTTATTTTTACTGTTCATAAAAATCCATGGGAACAAATTTGCTTCCAAACTGCCCAGCGCAGAGTTTGAGCCAGGTACTCTTGAGTGATGATAGATATGTTTAAATGAATAATATAGTAACGACAGATGTGTCCAAACAAATAGTATTTTCTTACCCAGGCAGAGAGGTACTGATTGAAGGCTGGTGTGTTGGAAGTTGGACTTCTGTTTCACAGTACAAGTGAAATGAACAAACAGTGGAAGTGGTTCACAGTCTACAGAATCGGTGGAAACGTTCCCTTCAAAAGAATCCAGTGATGATTCATCATGATTGGATTCCATTGATGTTCCATCTGATAGCTCAGGATGGTCATCGTGCATGGTCAACATTAGATCTTCATCACCTGCTCCATCAACATCATCCTCTGCAATAAAAAATTAATAAAAGAAGTATAAAACCTGTTAAACGGAGCGTCTGGCCAAATGGATTAGAGCGTAGCTGCCATGCGGGAGAACTGTGTTCAATTCACAGCAAGGCCAAGGGTTTTTCTGTTGTGGGCATAAATGAAAAATCCTAACCTGAACAGCTTCACAGCGACTGCCTTAATCATGCGGCCATTAATTTCCTCTGGTTCTTGTCCCATCTTTTCTACACCGCCTAAAAGCGGTACTACAGGCAGTACCTACATTTTTTCTTTTTCAAACCTGTTTGATTTTTTTAACTTTGTATTGAAGATTTGCTTGATTGATTGACTGATTGGATCATCATCACTGCACTTTGGTTTATAGCTGTAGGCTCTGATCTCTTTCATCACACAGCTCATCAGGAATGCACAAACTATGTGGCACCAGCGAGTGTCCCAAATGTAACTTTGAGCATAGTGAAAATTTGTAGGAATGGTGTCTTTCTAATTTATTTAAACCTCCAAATAGTCTAAAGCCAAAGGATTGACCATTTCACCGGTTTTTACCCCATATGGCTCGGCCCCTCTCTGCAGAAATGGCACGCCACCTGCAGAGAGTATTGCACAAAGCACAAACTCCATAGCTCCTGCAACAATCCTAGGGTCTCTGGAAAAATGCGCTTGAGAAAAAAATAGAGTGCAGACTGGACAGAATCTGAACCCAGGACCTTCGGAATGCATGGCAATATCTTAACCACTTAGCCACAGAGACACCCTAATGGCTTGAAAATAGTGTATTACAATGTAGACTAAAAGTTAATTGCGTATTCTTTACAGGACTTTCGAATCAACCCAGCTTTTAACGCTGTTTGTGATTTGTCTAGGCATTATTACATTCAGTAGTTTGCCATTGCTTTCTGAACGGTGGTGCAATTGTCCTTTGTAAAATCCACGCGAAACAATTTGCAACAAACTGTCCGAGCGTGAAACTCAGAACGTCGGGGTTAATAGACCGAGTCACTATCCCCTAAGCCACAGATGCCACCAATGTAGACTGTAGTTTACAAAATATGAACTCTATTTTACATAGTATATTTAAAAAATGTAGTGTAAAATGCACTCTAATTTATAACATTCATAAATATGGTGTATGGTAACTTGCATATATCAATATACCTTCATCAGCTGCATTTCCGTCAGAGTTGTTACCATGTCCATCTATACCATCCTGAAAAAAAATATCCCAAATAAGAATATTCTTGAAGAAACATCGACATGTTAAAATATTCGGGTCATGACATTTGTTACTCGGGTCAAGAAATTTGTTACTAAAATTACTAACATTCAAATCGCTAAGGCTCAGCTCCGAGAATAGACAGACACTACAAATTTTGCATGCTGATTTTGTACATATCTATCTAAAAAATTACACAAACTTTATTTAGAAATTATGTATAATTTATTTTTTAGAGCAGTCAAAAGTTTTTTATGACCTAATTTTTGGTGTGCATTTACCCAAAAATGTATTAAAATCGTAATATTTAATATATCCTAAATAGCTTGTGTAATATTTTAGCTATTACAATTGCTCTCCGTAGAAGGAAAACAGAATTCATTTACATATATTAGATTCAGAGCCTTAGGGATTTGAAATTTTCTGTTTGGCTGCAATTTTGTATTTTTCAATGGCAGCGCTTTGACATATTTTTGTAAACTAACCTTTTTCTACTCTTCTAAGTCATAATCTCTCAAAATATACAAATTCTACATTAATATGAGAACACCCAACAAATTTCTTGACCCGAATCCCCCCTTAAGAGATAACATATAAAAGATGTTTTTACAGCTTTCTCCAAGATACAAATTGTATACTTTATCTGCTTATTTCTGGTGTCTGCCTAGAATATATAGTGAAGAAAATAAAAAATGACCACTGAGTACTAACTGGAGCTAGTTATCAAGGTTACCACAAGATAGTCTCCCACAAAGACAACTAGCACTCAGATAAAATGACAACAGACCCAGAGGATGACCATGTAAACGATGTATCTACAGAATATCCAAGGCACTAAATTCCACCTTGAATAAAGTGCATAGGGAGGCTCACTCCAGGTGCCTCTATTTTGACCGGACGCTGAAAGACAAAACAGGATTAGGGAATAGACTATCTGGAGGTCCTCCATTAGCTTTGTTATGCCATCTAACACAGATGAACTGACCATGTGAGCAATGGGAACTTGGCAGCTCTAACGACACAACATGCTAGCTAAGTTTTGCCATCTGAATTAGACTTTCTTGCCTAAGCAACATTCCTGTGGCTCATCAAGTTTTCTACTATATCTTCTTGCAACTTTGACTGTTCCCCAAGCAGAAGATGTCATTGAAAGGGACCCGATTTAAGTCACAAAAAAGACTAGTGTGATGGCTAAGTTAAACTATAAAACCAAAGAGGCCTTCCTGAAATGTTTTTCAGGACTGCTGACAGAAGTGTGTGCAGTCCCTTCTTCTTCTTCTTCTTGTGATTACTATTTGGATGATTATACCGTCAGATGTTTCCTTATGATGAAGTCATCTGTTGTCTGGAGCTCATTTCTGATGCAGTGTAGTTTTGAATGTAGTGGCTTAACTACATGAGGCTTGGTAGGTCTATCAAAAGCATAAGATTTATCACACAGTATAATCATTGTATATAAGCGTAAGATGCGTGATACTATGTTATGTTATGTTATGCGATCGACGTCATGGCACATTGGGCATTCCCATTCGTGCTCTGTCCTCCGTTGCAGCAGCCATCCCAAAGTCCATTTGCTCACAGTACCCATGAGAAGTTGATTACTATATCTTCTCTCTCTACCACGAAGACGACACTGTCTGGCATGTCCAAACTTAACGCCTAATTCTCGAACTCGTTCCAGTGCCTGAGACCCGCCCATGTCACATAATTGAGAGCGTACCGCATTGATGATATCGGCTCTATCCATGCTTCTGCCCACTTGAGTCGGGGCACTGTTTGTAAGAGAGTCAGCACGCTCGTTACCCCACACTCCAGAATGTCCAGGCATGTACAGCGTGATACTATGGTTTATGGTATGCCTTCTGAGGCCTAGTATCGCTGGCTTCAGCACCAGGTGTAATTTCTAAGAGAGTACTTTCAAGAGAATAAAAAAACTCTATAATCTCCAGGTGAGTAATTGTATTTCTCCCAGGTCAAAGGTCAGTCATTTTGTGCACAGTTCTCATATAACCATTCTGCTACAAGAAATATCATCACAAGAAAAGCCTTCACTATCTGCTGAAGGAGACTGAGCACCTATAGGCCTGCCAGAAGTTTAATGATATTGATTGACTGATTGATTGATTGATTGATAGGACCATCATCATTGCCCTTCGGTGAGTAACCATGTGTGTTCCGATCTCTTTTTTACACAGGAAGATCTCAGCTGCAGTGTACGAACTCTGTAGAACCGCGAGGGTCCCAATGTAATTTTGAAGATGGTAAAAATATTTTTGCAAGGAATTAAAATTTTAATCTTTTCTAATGAATTTTGCCCAGGCAGCGGCTTTCCAGCCTGGTCTTCTTGATTTTGAACTGCCAAGGGTTCTTTTACGTGCTCATATTGAACATAGGACCTATGTTTTATCATCCATCTCCGATAGGACTAGGAACTCGATCTCACCTACACTGAGATCAGGGATCTCTGGAAAATATTCAGATGGCTCCATGTGGGATTCCTAATTAATGATGTTGGTTCTGTTAACTTATTCTGTTTGCATTCCTTATCTCCAACTGTTTGTATTTAATCCCTCTGTAAATTTATCATCATCATCAAGTAGCTTGTCTGTACAGAATACTGTCACCATAAACGTCCTATAAAATGTATCTAGTATATTTAATTTTGTCAACTAAAACAATCAAAGAAATAACACACCAAAACATTTCACTAACCCCTGAACTTGGCTGGATCACATTTGGACAATAGAAATAGAAATCTGGCATGGAGGGAACTGGTCTCAAACATTTCCCTATGACTTCTAGGAACTTATCCTTAACAGCTTCTGTCAGTAGGTGGTGTTCCTTCAACTGCTGACAGTGTTCTGGTGACAGAGATGACCACTCTTCCTCAGTAACTTCAACAGATTGTAATGGTAGCTGTAAAACATCTGGAAGTCGAGGAGCTTCATCTTCCCTGTTAATTAAAGTCAATACTCATACTTTACAATCAACTAAGATATGTATACAAGGTGAGCGTCTGTAGCTCAAGCGGTAGTGAGCTAAGCGTACCTGGTTCAAACCCCATGGTGGGTAAGTTAGGAAGCAAAATTCGTTTCCGTGGATTTTACAAAAGGTAAAACTAGACCTCACAGTTCACAAAGCAATGGCGAACTACTGAATGTATAACTGGTGCTTAGAAAATCAACGACTGTTACTGTGGTTGATGGCTACGTCCTGTAAAGGATATGCCACGATTTTCATTTCATGTATACAAGTCAACATCCTGCACTATACAATTAACATCAACATACAAAAACAACTATAGTTCGTTCCAAAATTCGTGACCACACTAAGGTTTAATTTGTACGAAATCTATCTGATGGATGCAAGTAATTTTTGCATGCAGTCTTATATACCTCACGACGTTACGAATCCATGTTTAACTAATTGCTAGGTAACTTAGTTGATGCAAAAACGTTTTTTGTTATATAATTTTGCATAAGCACAACAAAATGATCATCAAAGTTTAGAACTTACAGTAATACACAAAATGGTGGCGAATGATTGCAAAGGTGTATTCCTATTACATATTATAAAAAGAAAGGTCACATAGTGAACAAATGATACCTTCCACTTCTATAAATGAAAGTAAATGTTGTGTACATACGCCAATGACAGTCGGTAGGAAACATTGTGAACTGATTAATTCCACGGGATTCCCGATTTTGACGTGCACTGAATTGCATTTGGAACACGGAAAAGCTTAGTTATAGACAAACTTGACAATCGAACTGTAAAATTTCGACAAGTATACCAGATCAACATCGCGGTAAATTTAGTAATAACACATAATAAAATTCTTACAGAACTATAGGTTTGGGTGGGAAAAAATACTTTGGAACGTCTCACTGTTACCTATATAAAAATGCAAAAATCAAGAATTTCTGTCAAGTGGATCATATATTTTATATCGGTCGGTAAAGATGATCACGAATTTTGGAACGAACTATAACATACTTGTGCAAGAGAACAGCCTACACTATCAACATCATCATCACGTATTATGCCAGCTGACGTAGTCTGTCTCATCTCCCTACGATTTTATCAGTTGTCACAATGTGTTCTAAACATCCCTTCTCATATCAAAAAAAATGATGACTGCCTCTTTCTTATATTGGCAATAAGATCTCTCTGTAACTTGGCTTCATTCAACAAATCCATATTCGTTATTTTAGCAGTCCATGGAATTATCATTTTTCTGTGAAACCACATCTCTGTAGCCTCCAGATACTTTTCTATATGTTTGTTTACCACCTGTGGCTCGCATCTGAATGTCAGTGTTGGCTCTATATAGCACTGAATAACTCTCATTCTGACCTCAATTGACAGTGACCTGTTGCAGATAATGCTTCTCATTTTCCGGAATGCAGCTTTAGCCTGCACCTATTCTACTCTTTATTTCTGATCAGGCATCTGCCATCTGATGTTTCCAGGACATTGAGGTATTTAAATTGATGTACACTATGATCATCACCGGCTGGCATAGGTGATGATGTGCACTATACACTTAACATTAACAAAGCCCACAAAGAAACTTACTTGTGCAATCAAACATCCTACACTATGCACTTAACATTAACAAAGCCAACAAAGAAACTTACTTGTGCAATCAAACATCCTACACTATACAATTAACATTAACAAAGCCCACAAAGAAACTTACTTGTGCAATCAAACATCCTACACTATACAATTAACTTACTTGTGCAATCAAACATCCTACACTATACAATTAACATTAACAAAGCCCACAAAGAAACTTACTTGTGCAATCAAACATCCTACACTATGCACTTAACATTAACAAAGCCAACAAAGAAACTTACTTGTGCAATCAAACATCCTACACTATACAATTAACATTAACAAAGCCCACAAAGAAACTTACTTGTGCAATCAAACATCCTACACTATACAATTAACATTAACAAAGCCCACAAAGAAACTTACTTGTGCAAGTCCACATCCTGAAATCGAACAAAGTGTTGCTTGTGATAAACAGAGCCCATGCGCACTCCTCTGCTTCCCTCATCACCACACTTTTCCTTCAGTCTGGCTTTATGTACAAACTGCTGCATGTGAGTACAAGAAGCAAGTAGGAATGTAGTCATGTCTATCTCCAAGGGATGAGACTCCTCACAGATGTTGTTGATTGCTGAGTCCACATCCTGGCTGTCAACAAAGTAGCTCTGCTGGAGGCTCAAGAATACACCTGGATGTCACAGATCATCATTATTTTATTAAAGTGAGTTTGATTGATTGATTGTTTGGGAAACCATCATCATTGTACTTCGGTGAGTAACCATGTGTGTTCCGATATATTTTTCTTACACAAGAAGATTTCAATGGCAGTGCATGAACTCTGTAGCACCTGCGAGGATCGCCAGTGTAATTTAGAAGATGGTGAAAATATTTTGTAGGAATTTTATTTTTAAGCATATATCTAATGAAATTTGAGACAGATACAGGCATCAACAATTTGCAGAATTACATTCAACTTCGTTCTGGACACATGGGTGTCGATGTCAATGAAGGAGCAGATAGGTTGGCTGGCTCTGCCACCATATCCATGAGGATGGGGGAAGGGGGGTCTGTGTCAGTCAATGGACAGAGGTAACTATGAAGAGTGTGGGCACAAAGAGGATTTTCATCCAAATCAATCCACATCAACTGCTAGATTGCAAGAGCTTGGATTGAAGATTGGAGTGGCCAGAAAATAACAGCACAACCGTTAAATTAGTAGGCTCAATAATCAACATCGAACTTGTAAGGTCAGTCGCTGGACGTTGTTGGAGATATTGCGAAGAGATCGGAGTACCTGTGGACATGTCCGGAGTGCAATGAAGATATTCTAAATTGAAACTGAGACAGATAACCAAATTAAATAATCACTTTCAGTATGCACCAATTTCAAAATGCAAGCATGTTATAATTAGCTCTAAAACAAAGCATTGTTCAACACAATCTTTCTTCCGACAATATGCTATCAGTGCCAAACCTGGATGTTTACACTGCAACTAGTCATGACAGAGATGAATGGTCTAATCTCTAGAGTGCTGGGAGTATCAAGAAAAGACAGATTTAGGAGTGAATACATCAGGAAAAATTCTACTTCCACTATGAAATTTGATCCTGTAATTTTTATCATTTTGGATTCCAGCATGATATCTGCATTACCTGTCATAGGTGTCTTTTTTATATTTGTATTTTCAGAGCTTATATGCAGTTCAACTTATGATGTCATGGAAGATAAGTTGTCTGTATAAAGAAACAAAATAGAAACACAGACATGACACACATGGGTACATAGAAGAAACAGGTGAAAGATACACACAGAAATGAAGCACATGGGTACATAGCAGAAACAGGTAAAACCGAGAAACAAAAATACACACAGAAATGATACACATGGGTCATCATCATCAGGTGCCATGCCGGCTGGCGTAGACGATCATGGATCTCTACAAATCTCTGTCGTTGGTGTTTGCTATCAACTCAGATGTTGACGCTCTACCTAGCCATGAAGTCAGACTATCCAAAATTTTCTGTCTCTGTCTTCCCTGTCTCATCTACCCTCAGATTTTACGGTTGTCACAATGTGTTCTAAACCTCCCCTGTACACATGGGTACATAACAGAAACAGGTAAAACAGAGACACAAAAATAAACACAGACATGATGCAAATGGGTACATAAAAGAAACAGGTAAAACAAATAGAGATAAACAAAATGACACACAGAAATGACACACACTGGTACATAGCAAAAACAGGTAAAACAAATGTAAAATATGAGAAGGAATAGAGGTAGGTAACCAGTCCTGTACATTATTTCACCTGAACCTAGTAAAAAAGTGCCTAAACCAGGAAAGGATCCCAATCTATTTCAATTTAAATCGGTTGGTCTAACCCAGCGTTTCCCAAAGTGGCGGTACCCCACCAGTGGGCGCTGAAGCCTTTCAGGGGCGATAGTTGGTTCAGAAGCATTTGGGGAATTTTTTTCATGATTTTGCTATTGAATTATCATTAAAAATTCGAATTCTGCATTTTAATTCATCTTATGCCCATCTTACATGATCCTTTTTTTCATCAATTTTCTATTTGATGTATATAATCATTTGAAAATTGACATGTATGACAGAAATATATATCAATTTTCTATGTCAAAGTGAAAATAGAGCATGTATATATATGTGAGGGAGGGCGCTGGCAAACTGTTATAATGGGGAGTGAGGCGTTACAAAGTTTATGTCGTGCAAAGAGGGTGGTGGGTCGAAAAGCTGGGAAAAAAAAGTTTAAAAGCCGAAGGATTGACTTCATTGCACCGGTTTTACCCAATGGCTCTGTCCCTCTCCGCAGAACTGGCACGCCACCTGCCAAGAGTATTGCACAAAGCACAAACTCTGTAGCTCCAGCAACAATCCTAGGGTCTCTGGAAAAACTGCACTCGTGAACAGAATGGCGCAGCCGGACTCGAACCCACAACCTTCGACTCACAAGGCAAAGGGCTTAACCACTTAGCCACAGACACCCCCTTTAAAAGTTTGGGAATCTATGGTCTAACCACTTATTCTCAGGGCTTAACCAGATTAGTCTTACCTTTGACAAAAGAGTTGAAGTACATCTCGGCTATCAATTTACAATGTTCTTTGAATGACTCTATTCTGTATGAATTACTGTCAGTTGACCGTCGATCAAGTGACGATCGCCAAGAGTCTCTATCATCCTGATCATCAGTGCTTAAATCAAAAGACTGCAGTTGACTTCTTGGGGATCGTGGAGACTTTTGTTCACTTGACGGGTCTGTCTTGAAGGACATGTCCTCAAAGATATCATCTGGGAGGCTGAAGGTCCACCTGTATCATGAATAAAGATGTATCAATGTCACTGTGAGATAGTATAAAGAAAAGAGTTGTTACTATAGTTACATACTGTTCATTAATGTCATAACATCACATCAATAAAAATGATGTGTACTAAATTCAATGCAGGCAAACTTTGCACTGAATGGGTAAACAACATTCAGCAAGTCTATCTTGGTTTTACACACGTGAGCATCATGGTTTAAAGAGAAATGAAAAGGGAGATAAGTTAGAATGGTGTCCATTGCAAGTGGGAAAAGTATGAACATCATAAATATCTTCTGCTTCCTTGACTAAAAATAGAATCAGAGATGCCGTGTGGTGCCGGGGCCCACAAGAAAAGCAAAGAATAATATACCACTGCAACCTACAAGGCATATCATAAGAGGCGACTGATATAGGACCTAGGGAAGCTACACTAGTAAATAAAACGCGTTGCAGAAATCGTATGTGCTGGCCTACTAGTAAGTGCATAACTGATAACTGGCACAGCTTAGAATCACTCTTCTGTGTTGCATCACAAAGAGAAGTTTAACAAGTAATCTATAGGAAGTGTTCGAAGAAGAGTTATGAGACCACTCCCGCGGTTGTTTTGAGACATAGATCACTTGTGTCTGTGAAGTGAAATTAATACTCCAATCATTGGCCCATGGTTCTAAGAGCAAGAAAAATTCAACTGATTGATCAGGTCAATGAGCATTCCAGACCAGAAAATTGCAAAGTCTACAAGTCATACTATCTAAATTGAGCAACCAGGGCAAGGTCACCATGCAGTGGATACAATCTCACTGTGAAGTACCAAAAAATGAGAGAACAGACAGACTGGTCAAGTAACTCTGCAGCCACATGTATACAAAATTGGCAATTCAGTCATGTGTACATGTGAACAGGCACTCCAAACTGCACATCACATACTTCAAGACTGTCCAGAATATGATATATTAAGAAACTTACTGGCATATGTTTGGAATGATACAACAAAGAAATGATACAACATTGGAACGAAAAATTCATAATTTAATATGTAACTGGGAGTTTCGTATTTTATTTAGACTTTTAAAAGATGTTGTTTTGACAATTTGTAGGATAATTTCATTGTTTAGTATCTACAATCAAAAAATGAATTAACTGAATGAGAAAAGTGTAGATAGATACCTGTCTACTAATGTGCTGATAACATTCTTGAGTTGACAACTATATACATAGACAGGCATAAGTAGAGGACCACTAATCACTGGTTTCATGGAGTGTGTACTGGTATTCACCCACTCCTGGACCTGGTAGAAAAAAGATGTGGAAATAATATCTGATCTCAACAGGAGAAATTTGACATAATAAAATAATTTTTGTATGATTCAGAAACATGGACAATGAACAAGCACTTGGAAGACAGAATTAATGCTTCTGATATGTGGATATTTTTTTTTTTCTGATCCAGAAGCACTTGAGCTTTTCAGCTTTTCAGCTCGGTGCCATGGACATCGTAACCCTTCGGTTCGGTGCCGCGAACACCGTAAATCTGGGGAATCTGTGGCTTTTTCTGCCATCCTGCAGAATTGAACCCGCACACACAGAGGGATAGTCACCCGTAGTCCAACGCTACGAACACGCTGGGCAGATGGGCAGATGTGGATATAAAGAAGAATATGTCGCATTTCATGGAAATAAAAACAAGATAAATAAAGAAGTAAAAATAAAATATTTTGTTTGTTTGATGTTTGTTTTCTGTAATAATTCTTTCACCATTTCTAAACAAACAAAATATTTTGAACACAAAGAGACATGACACATTGATCAAAACATTATTGGAAGGGAAGGTTGAAGAGTGGTGAGCAAGAGGAAGTGAAAGACTAGACACAAGAGGGAGGGCACATCAAGCCTGAGGGGAATAATGAGGAATGTCTTTAACTAACAAGCCACAGGAACCATCAGCAGATATATCCTCATAAGTTGCTATGTCTACTGGAAAGACTGAGCAAATAGGATTCTGCCTATTTGCTATTGCATGTGTTCAGTAACCAATAACCAGTAAGAAAATTCCCTATACCTTCCATTTGTTTAGAATGATAGGGGAGACCATGTGGTAATCGCAGGTATTTGCATTCATGATCGGATGTTCATATCCCTAAACTTAATGCAACAGTCCTCTCCATCAAAGAAGTAACTATCCAGTCTTGTTGTCAAGAAGAATCAAGGACTGACTTGATATGTTAGCATACAATTATGACTAAAGAAAAGTCCACTGAGTTATACACATCCTCCAAGACAAGAACCACAGTGGATGTTGTCCAATGCTTGAGACACGAAAGTTCCTGTAAACATCATATACAAACATGTTTTCATTATCATAAGACCCTTTCATTGGCCCCTAGTTATCCAGAGTATCAAGAACAATGTTTTCTGCTTGTAGATGAAACATTACAATTCTAACCGACAATGCCTTTATAAGTATTTGTGCTCATTGTAACTAATGTGTAAAGAAGGAGATATAAAGGTGATTGACTTCATTGCATCAGCTTTCTCTTTATTTGACTTGGCTTACTGTCTGCAGAAATGGCTCACTCCATGCAGAAAGTATTGCACAAAGCACACACTATGCAGTTTCAGTAACAATTCTAAGGAATCTTAGTAGATAAATTTCATTCGCGAATGGAACAAAGCTGTTGTGATTCAAACCTATGACGACCAGAATGCAAGGCAAACTGCTTAACCACATTACTTCAAAGACCTCTAAAATGAATGTGTTCAAGTTGAGCATGTAAAAGAACCCTTGGCAGTTCAAATTTGAGAAAAGCAGGCTGGAAAGAAAGCTGCTGCCCTGGCAAAATTTATTAGAATGATTAAAAAAATAAAATTTCTACAAACTATTTTCACCATCTTCTAAATTACATTGGGGACCCTCGCTGGTGCTACGGAGTTTGTACACCGTAGCTTGTACACTGTAGCTAAGATCTTCCTGTGTAAGAAAGAGATTGGAGCACACATAGTTACTCACTGAAGTGCAATGATGATGATCTTATCAATCAATCAATGTGTAACAAATACTCTACTGGTTTACCTTTTCATTCCGGCTTTCTCTGTTGGGTAATCCAGTTGATGTCAGACTTGGCGTGGCTGCACCTTTAGACATAGAATCTGTTGGTACTGCATCTGACTGGATGTGTGATAGTGAGCTTTTGTTGCTTTTATTGTGACTTGTGTTAGCTATAGATTCATCTCTCGCTGAAATATAAAGACATATACTAACAATTGTGTAGTATCACAAGCTGGCAGAACATTTGTGGAGGTTCATAATCTCCTATACCAGGAGCGTGACACTGATGATGGATGAGGATAATGACCATAATGGCAATCTTCTTCTTCTTATTCAATCTTCACCCTTAGGGAGGCAAATGTCCGCAACCAGGGTTTTCCAAACCTTCCTATCCAAGGCCATCTTTTTCAGATTCTCCCCATTTTCTTGCATTCGGTTTACAACTCCTGCCTCCAGGTGTTCCCGCGTCTTCTCTTACATCTATTATCCAGGGGTTCCATCGGAGGACATGTCTTGTGATGCTGTTAGGAGATCTCCTCAGTGTATGTTCTATCCATCGCTACCATCTGCCCCTTATCACTTATTCCACCTGCTGTTGTCCCGCTCTATCCCACAGTTTCCTGTTTGGGATCCTGTCATACCATCATAGATGGAGTACTCAGTGCAGGTATCTATTGTTGAATGTCTGCAACTTTTGGTGTTCCCCTTAGTTGTTCTCCATGACACCATTCTATACAGAAGGACAACCTTGACATTTGAGCTAAATATCATTATCTTAGTTTTATTCCTGATCATTATTTTTTCTAATCAATAAATTGAAAAAGCTCTTTAGTCATTAACACATAACTACCAAATTATAAAACATGATGTGGCTTAATAAACTTTGGTTCCCTTTTTCACTCTTCATGTGCATGTAATAATTAAAGAAGAGAATAAGGAGTTTTAAGAATCTCAGGGGAAGCATTGAAGCCAATGAATATGATCAATAAATAGGCAGAGAACATGTATTAGGGTTTCGAAAAAACAAATTATCAAAAACAGGATTTGAACCACAAATCCATATTTCTTATGACACACATTGCTTAACACTACAGAATAGCATTTTTAAGATAAACCAACTAAATATAACATATATTTATACATATCATTACTACAGATGGATGTAAATGTCATTACTACATATAGCATATATATCATTACTACAGATGGTTGTACATCACATTGACAACATATGACTGTATATCATTACCACAGATGGCTATATTTTATCCACTATTTATATGTGAGCTGCCATACCTTCACTGCCAACCTCTCCTACTCTTGATTTGTCATCATTCACTGGTACTTGACTGGGTAACTGAGACAGAATTAGAGAAACACAAAATTTACTGCTTCTGATATCTTTTTTATTATACATCTTTCAAACATCATGTCGAACAAACGATACAATGCTGCAAGTGTGGTCTTGCAGCTCTCAAAGTTATGGTAGCCGCACACATTGAGCAGAGACTACTTGTACTTCTGTTTCAGCAACTGGTTATGTCCGTGGTAGATTATGAACTTGGCATCCTCACATCAAAATCACAATGTGAACGACTCGAACGTATTCAGAATGAAGGCATGCGTATAGTCCTTGGCTGCACTAGAGTTACTCCCATTGTAAAGATGAGATATGTAATTGGCATTCTGTCATTACGCTTTCATCATACAAATTGCCCAAACCAAAGCATATATGCGGGTTAGTGTGAATAAGAGACATCCACTGTGCCAAACTACTTATGATGTTAAGGGCATGAGAATCAATCATGGCATGTTGTGTATGGTCCAAGCTGAGAACAATTGGCCAGGTGACAACAGTTGCGACCCTACCAAAAGGGGAAGAATGGATCCCAGTAGATGTTAGCATGACCAACTATCGCAACGTTATCATTACTCTTGAAAGAGAATGTAGTGATTGGGGCAACACAAAGGCTGAATTCGCAATTAAGCAGCTGATTGAAGAAAAAGCAAGTGATTATGATGTATATACCGATGGGTCTGTGCATTGTGGTGAGAAATCATGCTGAGGTTTCTTGGTTAACTCGCATGGTAGGGTTGTTGCAGAGCAAAATGGAGCATAAGGACAACCACTTCTAGTATGAGGATGGAGGTTGAGGCAGTTACTGAAGCCCTTCATTAGTTCTCTTGGAACTCTGTTTACTGGGGCTGTTGTTTCTGACTCTCAGTCGATGCTTCAGAAGAACTAGAATGGTATGTTGTGGTATGAGAGAATATTGTATATAGAGGTTTCCAACCTCCGCAGACTCAGGTGGAGCAATTGTCCTGGTTGTGCGGGTGTTCATGGCAATGAGAGAGCGGACATGCTTGCATTGAAAGCATCAATTGTTGGGGAGTTTAGGTTGGATAAGGGGGATGTTCTTCGGTCTCCTGTCAATCTACTGTTGGATGAAGACACTAAATATGGCGTTGAATCAATCCAGCGATTTAAGGAGTTTGGAATTATATGCTGGATGTAGAGATGGATGCTTGAGAGGCAGAGAGAGAAGTGTTTAACCAGTGAGTCCCAAGAACCATCAGTATGCATACCCTTCAGAATCTGTTAGGGGAAACTGAGCACCTATGGGTCTGTCCAGAGTGCTGTTACGTCAGTTCAGTAACCAATAATCAATTTTATTATACTTCTTCCCGTTATTCTTGTATTTATTCTTAAATATCAGCAATAGTATTCAAAACTATATAAAAACCATGGTTTTGTTAATTTATAAATATGTTTCTCAAAGACATCAACATATCATCCTATGGTATTCTTACCACCAACAAAATGAAAAATATGTTTGTCATAGTTGAAAAACATATGATTTTGCAAATATCTACATGAAAGGCTATGGTATTCTACCATCACAACATGAGAACCTTTCTTATCCTTTATATCAACTGTATGTTTTTTACACATAAAATGGGATGAATTCAGGAAATGGATAAAAATCTGAGAAATGTCCGATTGATTGATTGAATGATTGATTGATTGTTTGATAAGACCAGCATCATTGCACTTAGTGAGTAACCATGTGTCCTCCGATCTCTTTCTTACACAGGAAGATCTCTAAGCGGCAGTGAACGAACTCCGTAGCACCGGCGAGGGTCCCCAATGTAATTTTAAAGATGGTGAAAATATTTTGCAGGAATTTTATTTTTAATCTTTCTAATAAATTTTACCCAGGCAGTGACTTTCCAGCCTGCTTTTCTTGATTTTAAACTGTCAAGGGTTCTTTTATGTGCTCAACTTGAACAAGGGTCCTACATTTTATAGACGGTCTCTGATAGACTAGGACCTCTGATCTCATCTACACTGAGATCAGAGATCTCTGGAAAAATACCCGGCGGCTCTATGAGGGAGCAAACCAGGTACCTTTGGAATGGCAGGCAAGCATCTAAACTCTACACCACAGAGAAATGTCTGGACAACCTCTAGCAACAACTGTTATAAGAAAGAGAAGATAGAGATATTATGAGTATACTCTGAGAAAACATATACAAGAAGATGCTATTACGCAACAGTTCAAAATTAATCTTGTACGCTCATGGTCCATAACGATGATACTCACTGAAAAGTTAGTCAGGCCATCAGAGCCCTCTTCTGGAGACACATCAGCAGGGGAAGGGTTTAAGAGCAGCAGATCATCAAAGCTTGCAGGTATAAAAGTCAACAACAGGTGATCTGTAACATCCTTCTTCACATAACATTTCCACATTGGGCACTGGATGGTCTCGGGTTTGAACTTCTTGCCTGAAAGAAATAATTGCAGATTATATCAGGCACCAATCCTTATGGAGTTACTGGAATAAAAGTTTGCGGAGCATGACAAATGTAACTCTTTACGTTAACTCTTTCTGATTTTCTTTTCTGTTTGTTGCTTATGTTTCTTTAGAACTTTTCAAACCTATCTAGCATTTATTTGGCTATTATGAAAATAATAATTTACAGGACTTTGTCATCAACCACAGTAAACGACTCATTGGTTTTGTAGGCACCACTTATACGTCCAATAGCTTGCCACTGCTTTCTGAATGGAGAAGTCTTATTTTTACCATTCTGAAAAAAAATCAGATGGAGAAAATTTGACCGTCGTGGAGTTTGAACCATGTACTCTTGAGTTGTGATGGAGCTCACTACTGCTTATTAAGCTACAGATGCTCCACGTTGGCTATTACATCATTATCAAATAACTTGCCATGAGCAGAACTTTGTCACTCTAACAGTCCTTCGTGATTTCACTCTCTCATAGGCTAGATGTCCCGCCTCTGCAGTCGTCATAATCAAATCATCAGTTACATCCTGAATCCATCTTCGCGGTTTTCCTCTTCTCCTTTTTTGACGGGATGCCTCCTTCCATAATGGTTTCCAACCATTTGTGTCTCTATCCATGTCCAAAATACTTCAATTTTCTCATTTTTATTTGTAGAGTCAGCCAGTTTTCTTTGATTTTGAGTTTTTTTCTGGGTAGATCTATTTATTCTCTTCTCTGTCCATTATATACAGATTATTATATAATCTTACAACATGCCCGTAGGTCGCAATGTTACTATTCTTTGCTCCCCTTGTGAGCCTGGAAACACACAGGTGCTGAGATACTTTAATGAAAATTTTGTTAAATTTAAGAATGTGTTTTTCTGCCTTCTTTATTCTGCTGTGTTTGTTTTCTCATTTCTTCACATACATGTCTCAAATATTTCAACAATAAATAATTCCTCCCAAATTAGTAGTAAAATAAACATGATCTCACCTGGACCAGAAGTGTGCCCTTTGTTGGGATGAATGCCAGAATCATTAAAAGGTGTAGACAGTGGAGTGTGGTAGCTCTTGTTATGAATATGATGCTTCTGCTTGGTGGTAGAATCTGTACCAGCAGGCTTTGGTACCTGACCATTCTTTTTGCCTGATTTGCTCTTGACATGGTCCCTGGCTTTTCTGTTTCCAGACTTATGGTTTTTTCTGTTGCTGGCTGAAGAAGCATCAGTAGTCTCACGATCTGTTTCCTGTCAAAATTAATAAGAAAGACAACTTACTCAAAACTGTCTTAAGTGAAGACCCTATGTAGTGACATATCCCATATCAATGTGAGGAGTCTGAATAGTACAGCAGGAATGAAAACTGTAACATACATACACCCATATATATATATATATATAAGTTCAAATAATCCAGGCACTTACCTTCATGTTTGTCCCAGGTTATTCTGGGGTGAAGGGCAATGAGGGGTGAAGGGCAATGAGAGAGTGGAAGCACCGACAAATAATGCTGCGATCGAGACCAATACTCTAAGAGAAAACATGCACTCTTAAGATTACAATGAAGAAGATAAAGGGTATTCTCTATCTTGGTGTGCATGTTGTACATACCAATAAGTGCAACAAGATGGGAAAACCCCAGTAGTATCAACCAACACAGAACAGGAGTTGTTAGTCTAAACACACTGAAATACATGTTTGGGAGGAGATCGGAGCAATTATGGACATCTCCAATGTGTGATGAAGATGATCCTCAAATGAACAATGAACGATATATGTTCAGGTGGATCTCTGGCAAACAGCATACTTCCATATCGACCACTTGTGATTTGTGATTTGCATGTGGTCTGAGCCTAAGAGTGATTGTACCTTGTGCCAGTTATGCGCCTACAAGTAGGCCAGCACATCCGATTTGTGCAACACTTTTTATTTACTAGGGTAGCTTTCCTAGGCCTCTACCGCAGTCGCCCTTATGACATGCCTTGTAGGTCGCAGTGTTACTATTCTTTGCTCCTGCGAGCCTGGCAACACACAGGTGTTTTCACTAACTAAGACCTTCTCTTATATACAAATTTTATGTAAAAAAAAACAATATATATGTTTTACAATTTATTCATTTCTAACTATAACTACTTATACATGTCTTTCTTAACTTTGTTTTTTATATCTAGAATTCTTGCTCACTCCATCTATCTTTCAATCATCATTATCACTCTCTTTCTATCTATTCATATCATTTATTCCACTATGTTAATATTCCTTCTCTATGAGCTACTTTTGACATGTCTGGTCAACCACTAGTGACAACTGTTATTAGAAAGAGAAGATGGAGATATGTTGGACACATCTTGAGGAGAAATGATCAACAAATATCAAAGCAGACATTGAAGTGGGATGCAAAGGGTTCAAGAAAGAGAGGTCGACCTAAGGAGACCCTGAAACGAACTTTGCTGAGAGAGGCAAGAAATATCGGTCTCAGTTCCATGGATGAGATTGAGCGAGTTGCCCAGGATAGAGCGGTATGGAGAAATTACTTGCAGGCCCTATGTAACGTATAATAGTACGAGAGGAATTATTATTATTATTATTATGAGCTACTTACAGAGTAAGTTCCTGGTTCAAAGGTAAAGAAGCCACCGGAAGAATCTGTTCCATCAGGCCGAAAAGCAAATGGTACTGGATTTATATTGAGGTTTCTTGGTCTTTGTAGAATATGCTGCACAAGCCTACACAGAGATTACATAGAAATCCAAAAACTTGTTGACTGATTAAAGCAACAACAAACAGTAAACATATCACATGCCTTAACTCTTAGTGGACCAGAGCAAAGGCCATGTTTTTACAAGCCATTTGTTTTTACAAGCCATTTGTTTTTAGAATAAAAACGCTCTAAGTGTGACTCCTGGTAAAAAGGCGTCCAACCCAAAGCAACGTAGTTTGGTGTTTGGTACTAAAGGAATTACGGGTAAAAAGTTATAGATATGACAGAATACTAGACTAAATATTTTGATATGATGTGGTCAGTTTCCCACAAATTTTCTCCTTACCTAAAGGGTCTCTACAGCAAAGTAGTTAAGACATTTGCTGTCGTCCTGCAGGTTGTGGGTTCAAATTGGAACCTAGTCACATGCGCACATTTTTTCATGAGATCCCTAGAATTGTTGCTAACGCTAGAAAGTTCATGCTTTGTGCAACACTCTTGGTAGATGGCTTGTCATTTATGCAGACTCGCCAATCTGCCTCTGAGATTTAGCCATGCAGTAAGAATGTCAGACATACCATCACGAGGGTGGCCAAAACTTACTGCAGGAAGAGGTCGGCACAAACGGGAAGCAGAAATCATAGGAATTATATCCTACAGAACTACCCCCAGTATGCAGACTTGAGAAGAAAGAGGTGGCCCACTTACACTAGTGACCAAGACAAACTGTATGGCATGGCTGATAATCTGAGACAGACGGCTGCCTTTATTAGAGAATCCAAATCCCAATCTAGTGAGAACGCAGAAGAAGAAAGAAGAAGAAATTTATGCAGACAGGGATGAAGCCAAAGGGGGAAACACCGTGAAATGAAGTCACTCCTTCGCTTTAAGGCTTTTTTTTAATCTAATCAGGTTTAAATTGCATTCATGGATAACACACCTTGACTGAATCACTGGACTATGTGAATACTTTAACCACTGATTTATGCCCATGCTTTACGATCCAAAGTGTGATGATGATGATGGTCCTATCAATCAAACAATCACCAATTAAAAATGGCAGCCTTTTAACCTCATAAATATGCCAGTGCTTTATCATGTGCCCATACCAGTGCTTTAACCACCTTACTATGCTAGACCAATAACCCCTTAACAATGCCAATCTCATGTGTACTTTACCAATTCCTAGGAGTCCTTTCTTTCTTGAACACTTTGTCTCCGCTCAATGCCTGCTTTATGATTCTTTAATTATTTCTTCTCAGAGTATACCCCCATATCTATCTCCATCTTCTCTTTCTTAGTCCTTACTAGTGGTTGGGTCTCTGTGGCTGAGTGGTTAAGCCCTTTGCCTTGCGAGTCGAAGGTCGTGGGTTCGAATCCAGACCGCGGCCTTCTGTTCATGAGTGTAGTTTTTCCAGAGACCCCTAGGATTGTTGCTGGAGCTACGGAGTTCGTACTTTGTGCAATACTCTCGACAGGTGGCGTGCCATTTCTGCGGAGAGGACCGAGCCATATGGGGTAAAACCCGGTGCAATGAAGTCAATCCTTCGGCTTTAAAACCCTTTTTTACTAGTGGTTGACCAGACATTTATCTGATTTTACCACTTCTCCTGAGATTATCAAATTTTATGTCCATTATTTTTACAGACATCTATTTTTAAATGCATTAAACTGTCTATATCTTGTAGTTATTTTCCAACACTTGCTGACATATGTTAAGATTGTACTAATTACTTTACTGTATTCGAATTCACAAAAGGACGATGGTACTACCCATTCAGAAAGCAATGGCAAACTACTGAATGTAATAATACCTAGAAAATCACAGTGTTAAAAAGCTGGGGTTGATTCGAAAAGTCCTGTAAAGGATATGCAATTAACTAACTCGATTTCACATGATAAAAAAGATTTAAAATGGAAAAACTAACAGACATAACAAGAAAACAAGTTAAAATTAATTGAACACACACTTAGAAAGAAATGCCTACAAACTGTGTGATTACAGTAAAGATTGAAAGCAAAATAAGCAGCGGAAAAATATAATAAGTTGTGAGAATATGGTTGGGAATACAACAATTATATGAATTACTCACTGGAATGCTAAGATGGCATGTGTGGGAGGTATGTAAGTCAATGTCCCAATGAATGACATATTGTAGATGACAATGTTTACAAATCTTCTACTTCTCTTCCACCATTTACTGCTTTATAGAAGTGTTGTGATTGAAATGTAGTGATCTTGTGTGCGTTTGTTCTATAGCACTTTGTAAACTGTTATTAATTTTTCTTAAAGCTGTTCTTATGCCATCGCTCCATCTTTTTGTGGTCTTCCTCTTGCTCTGTACTCGTTATACTTTTTCAGTGTGTGGTTCTCTGTGGTAGTCGGTACAAGAGAATTCTTGTCAGGTGTCCAAACCATTTAACTGCTGTTTTTTATGAATTGTGTTTCACATCCAGTATTCTGATTTCTTCATTTCTAATTTTGTCTCTTATTGTCACTCCTGCAGATCTTCTAAAGGCTTAAACACTTAAAAAGTAAGTCAATGTCACTGTGTACATGGTGATGATCAATGTTTACAAATAGAAACACTTGAAAGGTATGTACAACTTATCTATCTGATATATATGTCACATATTTACTGATGAAGGTAGTTACCTAAAGCAATCATCTGCAGACAACAGGATTTCATTGTTGTGTGCCTCCTTGAGTCTGTCATAGACGAGACTGAGAAGCAACTCACTTGGTTCCTTGGGATCTAAAACCACATCCTGCAAGACAGTGCTACCTGTTTTTGAATGAGAAATTTAATGTCACACTTTACTGAACATAATTAGGTCAAGAACAGTGTACAAAACAATCTTTCTTCCAACATTATGCTATCAATGCCAAATCTGGACACTGACATTAAATGATAGAAGAAAACTAATCCCCACAGAGATGAAGTGTCTAAGTAGAATGCTGGGAGTATCAAAAAGAGTGTCCTTTAGAAATAAAGACATCAGGAAAAAAGTGGGTACAACATCAGTACTGAACTTCGTCAAGAAAGAACAAATTAAATGGTTCGGCCACATAAACAGATTACCAACGGACAGTGCGTCTCAAAGAGCAATGCTACTCCGCCACAGTGGATACAAAGCAAAAAACTGTCCACGCAAAAGGTGGACCTCAGAAATAACAAAGGCAGTGAAAAACACTATTTATGAAGCGCACACAAAAACATGAGAGCCATGGTAGCGTAGTTGTTAGTGAACTCGCTTCTCAAGGCTGGTGGTCTGGGTTCAACTTCCGCAGTGTGCGTGGAATTTTTCCCGACCGGGCTCTCAGGTCGACCCAGCCTCAACTTGGTACCAGACATGCTCTGGGAAAGTAAAGGCGGCCGGCGTGATGCTGACCACATCACCCATCGTGTGCCGACGGTCAATGAAAAAAACAGGCCTAACACTGTATTGACCTATATACCACGAGGTATGAAAGGGTTCCTTTACTTTTTTACTTACACAAAAACATGTTCTAGAAATCTCTTCTTATCATGACACAGTGAGACAAAACAGGATTAGAGAAAAGAAAAAAAGAAGAATTAGATCAAGGCATTTACCATTTTCTACTTTAGCATGATTGTCAAACACATTTCTATCAAAGCAGTTACAATCTCTCACTTTATCATTGTAATAAACAAATTAAGGTTTCTGTTGATAAAATACTTTTGAATTGGTCATCATCAAATAGCTTGTCCTGAGCAGAACTTTGTCACCCCAACAGTCCTCCTGAATTTCTCTCTCTCATAGGCTAGATGTCCCGCCTCTGCAGCCGTCATGTTCAACCCATCAGTTATATCCTGATTCCATCTTCCCTGTGGTCTTCCTCTTCATCTCATTTCCGGTATGCCTCCTTTCATGCTGGTCTTCACCAGCCCTTCACGTCTTTATATATGTCCCATCACCACTAAAAGTAGTTATGTCTTACAAAGACAGTCACCACCTTCAAAAGAAGTCACCTTCTATGGAGACAGTCATCTTCTCCAGAAGCAGTAATTCATACAAAGACAGTCATCACTTCCAAAAATCACCTTTATATAAAGACAGTCATCCCCTCCAAAAGAAGTCACCCCCTGTGAATACAGTAACTATCTACAAGCAACAGTCTTCTACACTCTTCACCCCTAATGAAGCATAGGTCTGCAACCAAGGCTTTCTAAGCCCTCCTATCAAAGGTCATCATTTCTAGAATCTCTCCCCATTTTTTTGTATTCCATTTCTTGAGTCCTTCCTTGAAGGATCCTTCTTTTTCCTCGGTTGTGGTTTCTGTAGCTATCTAAGGTTTTTTAAGGTGTGGAGTAGCTAGCCCCACCACCAAACTCCTTAGTCGCGCCATACAACATGCATGGCAGGTTACAGTGGTTCTATTTTTACACCCTTGATTTGGGCCCCAGTAAGCATTTGGACCCCGGTAAACATTTGGACCCCGGTAAACATTTGGACCCCGGTAACCACTCGGGCGACAAGCAACAGTCACCAACTCTAAAAGAAGTCGCCAACAAGCCATCACCTCAAAACATCACATTTCTGTCACACATATTTCAACATATTACCATCTCCAATGACAAAAGTTGAAAACAGTATTTCTGCTTGTTGACTGCATGGAAGTAGTGACTGTAGATCAAAGGGAAATGAGATGAAATTAACTGTCGGTTCTGAGCGGTAGCCTTCTTCCTTCTTCCCAGTATAACGGTTTCCTGGAGTTGATGGTGGACTGAAAAATCAAATATGAAGAACATCAAATTGGATCACAAACATTACCATCTAAAACAAATAATGGATTCTTCTTTTTCGAACGCTCCATATCAACCACTTGTTAACCACTCTGTGGTTTGTATGTGATCTGAGCCTAAGAGTGATTGTATGTACTACCAGTTATGCGCCTACAAGTAAGCCAGCACATCCGATTTCTGTGATGCTTTTTATTTACTAGGTAGCTTCCCTAAGTCCTACATCAGTTGCCTCTTACAACATGTCTTGTAGGTCGCAGTGGTACTATTCTTTACTTCCCTTGAAAGCCCCGGCACCACATGGGTGATCTAGAACCAACTTTACTATTTAGAAAATAAAATGGAAAACTTCTAGCAAAATCAACATCTATGCACTCAGAAAATCCCATATACATGCAGTCTCTTTCAGACAGCTGAACGTATCTGTGGCAGAAACTCTGGTAGTTTATACCAAATATTCCTCAAAGTAAAAAAACAAGAATGCCCATTTTCAGCTTGTCGGCTGAAGAATCGACTGTATTAGGAATTGAACACTCTCTGCTGATATATAAAGCCAGGGCGCTGGTACTGAGCTTAATAATATAACACATAACCCAGTAGGGGCGCTGATAGATCACCAACACATAAGTCCCTCCAAAATCTCTTTTCTTTGTGGGCGGCAAGTGTGGTAAATTCCTTTCCCGACCAATCTTTGATGTTATCAATGCATGCTTTTCTTTGTCTTCCTCTTCTCCTACCTTCCTTGACTGTTTCCTGATAACTATTTTTGAGAGGGAGTTGTGTCTGTTTACATGTCTGAACTAAACATATGTACGATGTTTCACCACTGCCAGAAGTGCTTCCTGCTGACAATGTAGTTCTTCTTCTTCTCTTCCACCATTTACTTCTTTATAGAAGTGTTGGGGTGAAACGTAGTGATCTTGTGTGTGCTTGTTTTAAGGCACTTTGTAAGCTGATATTCATGTTCATAAGGCTGTTCTTGATGCTGTCGCTCCATCTTTTGCGTGGTGACAATGTAGTTATTTTATTTAAATGCATTCAAGCTATGCAGTAGGTATGCTATGACTGACATTTAAACTATGCAGTAGGTATGCTATGACTGACATTTAAACTATGCAGTAGGTATGCTATGACTGACATTTAAACTATGCAGTAGGTATGCTATGACTGACATTTAAACTATGCAGTAGGTATGCTATGACTGACATTTAAACCATACAGTAGGTATGCTATAACTGACATTTAAACCATGCAGTACATACGCTATGACTGACATATAATGTACTGGTCAATTACCTGGACTGTCTGGAGGCCACAACATCAGGGCTAGGAATGGCACTGTTCTCACACAGGTAAACAAGGTGATCAAAGGTGGTCAAGCTTGAGACACAGTCATAATCATATGGGTAGAACTGTACAAGAATCAAATAGTATTATCATTAGACTAGGCTCTAACTAACTACACCAACACCACTTCAATATAACTTCTCTGTACTAACACAACAGTTACTAGTTCTTACAGCAAGAGAGACTTCTGACTTGTACAAAGGATTACAAGTTTATACTTGTGTTACTTGTTTCCGGCAGTGATGTTTGTACTTTAGACTCCAGGTTGATGGATCTCCTGGAGACTATCTATGAATGAATAGGTTTCCAGAGCTTTCCTTGAAATCTCAGAAGGCTGTTTGATTCAGTGGTGAGAAGACCACAAACTTGACAGTCTTCTACTCCAGAGGAGACATTGCTGTGATTGCCTTGGTTATTGGTTACTGAACTGACATCACAGCACTCCGGACAGACCCATAGGTGCTAGTTTCCTCCAATAAATGTCAAAGCGTACGCATTATGCTGGTTCATGTAGCTTGCTGGTTAAATACACTTCTCTCTCTACCCCTTAAGCATTCAGTTCTACCTCTACAACATGTAATTCTGAACTTCTTAAATCGCTGGATTGATTCAATATCAATTTTATTTTCTTAAAAATAATATAACTAAAAACACTCTGGTCCAGACCCTGTTTACCATTCATGTAAGGTATTCTAGTAACAGTAAAAATCTGGCCAACAATGGCGGAATGCGGGAGGGCCATTCAGAGTCAGATCTGTTTGATTTTGAACACGACTTTGCTAGCGCATTTCCGCCATGTTTGGTCGGGTATTTTCCGGTTTCGTGTGCCGAGCTACTGAGTTAGTGCTTGAGCAACGCTGTGAGCTATGACTGTTACATGGAATGCTTTTGCTGTGTCAACCGTGCGTTTGTTGTGTGTATTCAAAAATGGCGGACAGCGGTTATGACGAACAAGCTCAATCTGCCGTATGCAGTTATATTGCGGTGCAGAAAGCTGGATTTTGTCGTGATTGATGTTCCTTCGACAAGAATTGCAATTCAAGT
Organism: Arion vulgaris; assembly: GCA_020796225.1. Lineage (NCBI taxonomy): Eukaryota > Metazoa > Mollusca > Gastropoda > Stylommatophora > Arionidae > Arion > Arion vulgaris. The sequence continues at coordinate 23,176,385 of CM036763.1, read as the reverse complement.
GATGAACAGTTTTGTGTTGCTACATTAGCGACAGCCATATGCATTTTATGCGAGCAGGTTTCTTTTGTGGTGTTACGCGCTGTTTCATTCTGGAATTAGTTCACACAGGAAACGTTTCACAGTTGTTAGCATTTCATGTGATATTCATTGGCACAGGAACGGAGCAATTATGGGGTGACCGTTGCAGTGAAGTTGGAACCGATCTTATGAACTATGAACTATGTAGTAACAGATTTGTTTAGCTATTTGATCGTTAGTATGTGACCCCTGTAGGAGTTATGTGACCTTCATCTCTATGATAGCTAATGTGACACTCATCAATGTGACAGTTAATATGTGATCTTCATCTCTATGATAGCTAATGTGATACTCATCAATGTGACAGTTAATATGTGATCTTCATCTCTATGATAGCTAATGTGACACTTATCAATGTGACAGTTGATGTGTGATCTTCTCTATGATAGCTAATGTGAGTCCCCTCTCTGACAGCTAATGTGGCCGCCTCACCCCCCCCATCTGTGGAAGTTCGTGTGATCCCATCTAAGGGACAGTTAATATGTGGTTTTGTTGAAGTTGGCTGACAATCTGTGCTTGTCTGTGGAAGTGAATAAATCATAACTCCCCGTTTAAGTTTGCCACTTTCTCTTTCTTTCTTTCTCTATCTTCATCTCCCTCAAACATACAAATTGATATATCTCACACCTCTCAATCTCTTGTACTCTCACTACACACAAAAAACTAATTTCTACACACACAATTCACAACACTGTCGCCCATTCCCTTTTTCCCCTTCAATCCTTTTCAATCTTCCATTTTAAAAAAAAATTTTTTTAACTGATGCTCTTTTTCTTTATATCTTAGATACATATCCTATCTTTTCCATCTCTCTTTCTCTCTTACACACAGGAGATTATGAGATGTACAGACATAAAGCAAATTGTCATTTCTATGTAAAGCTCTTCTAAGGGCTTTAAAACCCTTAAAAATAAAAAAACTAAGCAAAATGTTTTGTATGTGGCGTATTAGGATTACTTAATTTTTTTAATTGAATTAGTTTTAGAATATTTTGTTGTCGGCCTATTGCTATCAAGCATTTAGTTTCGTAGTGTATTTTTTCTCTTTTATTTATACATGTAAATGTTCTCAAGTTTGACTTTTGTCTTTTATGCAAACTGTGTTACTTTGCTGTTATTTCAGTTTGACTCTCCGACTGTTATAGATTGCGTGCTGCATGTGTATAGCACATGTATGTATGTATTTTGTATGTATATGTATATATATATATATATATATATACATATATATATATATAATAAATATATTTTCCTTTCCTTTTAAAAATTCATACTTTCACTGGTTCTAATTTAATTGATTTGATTTATAAATCAAACAGCACTGGTTTTTAGAAATAAGAATACCATTACTTGTTAAGAAATCATACTATCTCTGGTTATATTTTAGAAATCAGAACATCATTTGTTTTTATAAATCAGACTGTTTCATTCTAGAAGTCAAAACATCTGTTTTTTATAAACAGTAAATGTGTTTCTATGAAGGACAAAAGGTGTCTTTTGTTTTATTTTAATTTGTTTAAATCTACCTCTGGTTTTTTAGAAGCCTGAACACCAATGTCTTTTATGAAATAAGTCAGACTACTACATAACAAAGAAAGTTGGGACAGAACCTTGTTTGAGTTACATTTAGAAATATAGAATGAAGTGGTTCGGCCACTTAATAAGAATGCAACCAAACTCTACTGTGAACAGAGTCTTCTACAATAGAACACCAGGAAAAAGGTGAGAGGAAGAACACGAATAAGATGGTTAGATTGCGTAGCAGAATCTTGTCAAAAATCAAGTATAACTATCACCCATTTCTTCGGAGACCTCTAGGATTGTTGCCGGAGCTACAGAGTTTGTGCTTTATGCAATACTCTTAGCAGGTGGCGTGCCATTTCTGTGGAGAGGTTATCGTTGAGGTATTATTCTTTTACCCAGCCATATGGGTAAAACCGGTGCAATGAAGTCAATCCTTCGGCTTTAAAACCCTTAAAAGACAAAATCAGAAAACTACAACACTGGGCGGGTAACAGTGTGACGACAAAAGAAGAAGAAAAAGACTACTACTACTGCAAATTATATTTGTAAGTATGTGAGAGAAAAAATACAGAGTTATTGTTGGCAACTTTCCTACAGATTACGGTTGAATAGTTCAAGTAGAGAGTAAAATGTGACTTGCTAAACTGCCACCACTTGTAACTTATCTGATAACCCTTTAACAAATGCCCTAGATTTACCTGCACTAAATCTGATGATAGTGAACGAGAAAAATTGATTAGCTGGCCAGTATCAAGATCAATGGTACTTGATTATTAGTTTCGAGAGTGTTCATTATCTGATGTTTCTGAAACTTGGACTAACAACTGAGTTTGCAAGTAGAGATATCAGTCATTGAGTATGCGTATCATATCATACAGTCTGATTGTTCATGTACTTATCATTATCTTCATAAATGTACTTTTCATACCTACCAATCATGAACGACAGGTCAAACTAGATATAATTACTATCAAGATAACTAAGTATATAAGGGGGATACTTGCATTGTTTAAATCAGGGGTTCTAAGCCTGGGAGGTGTGGGGCAGTATCACGAGAGGCGTGAGGCAGTATCACGGGAGGCGTGAGGCAGTATCACGGAGGCGTGAGCAGTATCACGAGGGTGAGGCAGTATCACGGGAGGCGTGAGGCAGTATCACGGGAGGCAGTATCACGGGAGGCGTGAGGCAGTATCACGGAGGCGAGAGGGGATCAGTGAGGCGGAGGCAGTATCACGGGAGGCGAGAGGAGTATCACGGAGGCGTGAGGCAGTATCACGGGAGGCGTGAGGCAGTATCACGGGAGGCGTGAGGCAGTATCACGAGAGGCAGTATCACGGGAGGCGAGAGGAGGTATCATGGAGGCGTGAGGCAGTATCACGGGAGGCGTAAAGCAGTATCATGGGAGGCGTGACGGGTCTTGCCTCACCTTGAAGGGGTGGGGCGTGGATTGGGGGGTTGGAAAAAGGTTGAGAACTACTAATCTAGAGGATCTGTACTACAGATTATGATTTTTTTTTTTATGTTTTAACAGGTCCCCGTATGACGAGAGTTTGATTGATAGTATAACCATTATTGCCTTTGGTTAAGAACCATGTGTGTTCCGATTTTTTTTTTACATAGGAAGATCTCAACGGCAGTGCACGAACTCCGTAGCACCGGCAAGTTCCCAATGTAATTTTGAAGATAGTGACAAGAATTTTTGTCTGAATTGTATTCTAAACTTGTTATGAATTTGTCCCGAGCAGCAGCTTTGCAGCTTACTCTTATCTATGTTCAATTACCAAGGGTTCTTTTTAACGTGATAAACTTAAACACGGGAGCCACGTTTTGTCACCCGTCTCCGATAGGACTATAAACTCTATCTCACATACACTAAGATCAAGGATATATTTTGCAAAATATCCCGATCGCTCTACGCGGGAATGGTCCGATTACCTTTGTAGCGAGAGCAAGTCACCTGATCTCTACATATATCCTCGAATGAAAATCGTGGCATATCCTTTACAAGACGTTGCCATCAACCACAGTAAACGAATTGTTGATTTTTCTTGGCACCACTTATACGTTCAGTAGTTTGTCATTGCTTTCTGAACGGTGAGGTATATTTTTACCTTTAGTAAATATTCAAAAGTTAATTGTATATCCTTTACAGGACTTTGCGAATCAACCCCAGCCTTTTAACGCTGTTTGTGATTTTTCTAGGCATTACTACGTTCAGTAGTTTGCGATTGCTTTCTGAACAGTGAGGTCTATTTTTTACCGTTAGTAAATATTCAAGATAACTAATTTGCTTCCAATCTGCCTAGCGTTGAATTTGACCAGGTACACTTGGGTTGTAATCGAGCTTAGTACCGCTTAAAATACAGACCCCAACAACGATCCCTTAATACAGTTTATGAAGTGGATATTTTTGATGACGAAAGAATTTAACACGTATGTACCATAGTCCTGGCTGTTTATTTTCTCACACAAGTCAGCACAGCTTGTAAACGATGTCTGAAGGAAAGACAGAACAATGGTGACAACAGCAAAGATCGTGCTCTGTAGTAAGCATTTCCTGCAAACATGTACTGAAAGAAACTGAGTTCTGACGTTACTTGGCTCAAGTGACATGGCTACGCCCGTGTGTTGCCGGGACCCACAAGGGAAACAAAGGATAGTAACACTGCTACCTACAAGACATGTACTAACAGGCCACTGAGGTAGGGGCCTAGGAAAGCTTCCTAGTAAATAAAAAGCATCGCAGAAATTGAATGTGCTGGCCTTCTTGTAGGCGCATAACTTGGACAACGTGCAATCGCTCTTAGGCTCAGAACACATAGAAATCACAAAGAGTGGTTTAACAAGTGGTCGATATGGAACGTTCGTGGAAGAAGTGACATGTACATATATAACATAATGTATGGCTGTAAAATAACTGCTTTCATACTAATTATATCTGCATATTAATTGTGTGTGCGTTGATGTATTCATCCTCATCAAATAGCTTTTCCTGAGCTGAAATTTGGCCACCCCAAGTCCTTCGGAATTTCTCTCTCTAGTAAACCAGATGTCCGCCTCTGTAGCCATCGTGCTCTTTCAAACCACAGCTAATCCTGAATCCATCGTCTCTGTGGTCTTCCTCTTCTCCTCTTTGCTGGTATGCTTCCTTCCATGATGGTCTTCTCCAGCCCTTGGTGTCTTTTTAAATGTCCAAAATACCTCAATTTTCCATTTCTTTTTAGTTGATGTATTATCCTTCTAAAATGATCAGCTTCTAAAACCGGATCTAAAGGGGAAGAATTGACTTCACTGTACCTGGTTTCCTCATTTGGCTCTGTCCCTGTTGGTAGAAATGCTGAAAGTGTTGCACAAAGCATGAACTCCACATCTCCAGCAACAATCCTAGTGACTTCATTCAAAAAAACTGCACGTGACTCAGTCTGGATTCGAACTCACAACCTCTAAAACGACAAGCACACGTCATAACCACTTCGCCTTAGATACCCACAGGAGATTCTAAATGCTCTGTAGACCCTAAAAACTAAACATAACACCAGGCACAGATGACTTAATAAATGACATGCCGATTCCTCTTGAAAATCCTGCTCTTAAGAAACTTACATTCTAGAATGAGAGCCCCTATAGCACATAGGTTAGCGTCTTCGATTCCTACACTGATGGTGCCAGATTAAACTCCCTTCGATTCCTACACTGATGGTGCCAGATTAAACTCCCTAGTTATCAGAATGACCAGTTCTCAATTGGGTATATTGTCTCCCTTCGATTCCTACACTGATGGTGCCAGATTAAACTCCCTAGTTATCAGAATGACTAGTTCTCAATTGGGTATATTGTCTCCCTTCGATTCCTACACTGATGGTGCCAGATTAAACTCCCTAGTTATCAGATTGACCAGTTCTCAATTGGGTATATTGTCTCCCTTCGATTCATACACTGATGGTGTCAGATTAAACTCCCTAGTTATCAGAATGACTAGTTCTCAATTGGGTATATTGTCTCCCTTCGATTCCTACACTGATGGTGCCAGATTAAACTCCCTAGTTATCAGAATGACTAGTTCTCAATTGGGTATATTGTCTCCCTTCGATTCCTACACTGATGGTGCCAGATTAAACTCCCTAGTTATCAGAATGACTAGTTCTCAATTGGGTATATTGTCTCCTTCGATTCACACTGATGGTGCCAGATTAAACTCCTAGTTATCAGAATGACTAGTTCTCATTGGGTATATTGTCTCCTTCGATTCCTACACTGATGGTGCCAGATTAAACTCCTAGTTATCAGATTGACCAGTTCTCATTGGGTATATTGTCTCCCTTCGATTCCTACACTGATGGTGCCAGATTAAACTCCCTAGTTATCAGATTGACCAGTTCTCAATTGGGTATATTGTCTCCCTTCGATTCCTACACTGATGGTGCCAGATTAAACTCCCTAGTTATCAGATTGACCAGTTCTCAATTGGGTATATTGTCTCCCTTCGATTCCTACACTGATGGTGCCAGATTAAACTCCCTAGTTATCAGAATGACTAGTTCTCAATTGGGTATATTGTCTCCCTTAGATTCCTACACTGATGGTGCCAGATTAAACTCCCTAGTTATCAGATTGACCAGTTCTCAATTGGGTATATTGTCTCCCTTCGATTCCTACACTGATGGTGCCAGATTAAACTCCCTAGTTATCAGAATGACTAGTTCTCAATTGGGTATATTGTCTCCCTTCGATTCCTACACTGATGGTGCCAGATTAAACTCCCTAGTTATCAGATTGACCAGTTCTCAATTGGGTATATTGTCTCCCTTCGATTCCTACACTGATGGTGCCAGATTAAACTCTCTAGTCATCAGAATGACCAGTTCTCAATTGGGTATATTGTCTCCCTTCGATTCCTACACTGATGGTGTCAGATTAAACTCCCTAGTTATCAGAATGACCAGTTCTCAATTGGGTATATTGTCTCCCTTCGATTCATACACTGATGGTGTCAGATTAAACTCCCTAGTTATCAGATTGACCAGTTCTCAATTGGGTATATTGTCTCCCTTCGATTCCTACACTGATGGTGCCAGATTAAACTCCCTAGTTATCAGATTGACCAGTTCTCAATTGGGTATATTGTCTCCCTTCGATTCCTACACTGATGGTGCCAGATTAAACTCCCTAGTTATCAGATTGACCAGTTCTCAATTGGGTATATTGTCTCCCTTCGATTCCTACACTGATGGTGCCAGATTAAACTCCCTAGTTATCAGATTGACCAGTTCTCAATTGGGTATATTGTCTCCCTTCGATTCCTACACTGATGGTGCCAGATTAAACTCCCTAGTTATCAGATTGACCAGTTCTCAATTGGGTATATTGTCTCCCTTCGATTCCTACACTGATGGTGCCAGATTAAACTCCCTAGTTATCAGAATGACTAGTTCTCAATTGGGTATATTGTCTCCCTTCGATTCATACACTGATGGTGTCAGATTAAACTCCCTAGTTATCAGATTGACCAGTTCTCAATTGGGTATATTGTCTCCCTTCGATTCCTACACTGATGGTGCCAGATTAAACTCTCTAGTCATCAGAATGACCAGTTCTCAATTGGGTATATTGTCTCCCTTCGATTCCTACACTGATGGTGCCAGATTAAACTCCCTAGTTATCAGAATGACCAGTTCTCAATTGGGTATATTGTCTCCCTTCGATTCCTACACTGATGGTGCCAGATTAAACTCCCTAGTTATCAGAATGACCAGTTCTCAATTGGGTATATTGTCTCCCTTCGATTCCTACACTGATGGTGTCAGATTAAACTCCCTAGTTATCAGATTGACTAGTTCTCAATTGGGTATATTGTCTCCCTTCGATTCCTACACTGATGGTGCCAGATTAAACTCCCTAGTTATCAGATTGACCAGTTCTCAATTGGGTATATGAGAAACAATGGAAAGTAAAGGCCAGCCCTTTAATATTGATCATATTGCCCATCCTGTGCACAAGTGAAAGAAAAATACGAACCTAACATTGTACTCAAGAAATATAACACATGGTATGAAAAACGGATTCTTTACAGATTCATTTTAGGGCCGTTATGAATTTATTATCTAATTGTAGTTATATCTGCCGTTTAAGAAGTGAATTTCTACCCTTCTGGTGTATCCTTTGCTTGATAAAGACCTTTTGATCGAAACGTTGATGTGTAGTGTTATCGTTTTTGTACTTTGTAAAACTACAGTACTTTGTTTTAACGTGTTTCGCTATTGCTAACTAGTTTTACTACAGTCTTCCATAATATCGATAATACTGTTCATATATTAACCGTTTGTATATTCATTGTTTGGATATTAATATTAAGTTGGTATTATTCATATGTATATTATATTAATTGTTTGTAGACTAATTGTTTGTAGACTAACTGTTTGTACGTTGATTGTTTGTACGTTGATTGTTTGTACTTGATTGTTTGCACTGATTGTTTGTACGTTGATGTTTGTAACTGATTGTTTGTACGTTGATTGTTTGTACGTTGATTGTTTGTACACTGATTGTTTGTACACTGATTGTTTGTACACTGATTGTTTGTACACTGATTGTTTGTACACTGATTGTTTGTACGTTGATTGTTTGTACACTGATTGTTTGTACACTGATTGTTTGTACGTTGATTGTTTGTACACTGATTGTTTGTACACTGATTGTTTGCACGTTGATTGTTTGTACATTGATTGTTTGTACATTGATTGTTTGTAGATTGATTGTTTGTACATTAATTGTTTGTACATTTATTGTTTGTACATTTATTGTTTGTAGATTGATTGTTTGTACATTGATTGTTTGTAGATTGATTGTTTGTACATTGATTGTTTGTACATTGATTGTTTGTACATTTATTGTTTGTACATTTATTGTTTGTCCTTTGATTTGTAATTGATTGTTGTACATTGATTGTTTATCCATTAATTGTTTGTACATTAATTGTTTGTACATTTATTGTTTGTACATTAATTATTTGTACATTTGTTGTACATTAATTATTCGTACATTAATTGTTTGTATTTATATTGTTTGTATACAAATTATTATATATAATAAAGACATCAGGAACAAAGTGGTTACAACATCCGTACTGAACTTGATGAAGAAACAACAAATTAAATGGTTCGGCCACATAAGCAGATTACCAACACCAACAGACAGTGAGCCTCAATGAGCAATATTACTCGGATACAGTGAATACAAAGCAAAAGGCTATCCACGCAAAAAGGTGGACCTCAGAGATAACATAAGCAACGAAAGACACAGTTTATGAAGAGCACAAAAAACTCATTCTAGAAATCCCTTCTTATCCTGAATTTGTGGAACAAAACAGGACTGAAGAAAAGAAAGAAAGATATATAAATTGTTGTATAGGAATTGTTTGAATAGAAAGTATTTACATATTTTGTATATCATCATCATCAGGTGCCGTCTCCACATCGAAGGTTGGCTGCAATGAATCTCAGCATCCTCTGTCTTTCGCCTTAGTGTTGACACTGCCAGACTGTAACCTGTCCATTTCTTAAAGTTTCCTCCCACTTATCTCTCGGTCTTCCTCTTGCTCTTCCCCCTCAACTTTCCCCGCTAGTAAAGATTTTATCATGGTGTCATGTCTTTTTATGTGCCCAAAATACTTTACTTGTCTGAATTTTATTTCTCTTAATAATTGTTTCTTCATGCCTAGTTTTCCTAAAACGTGTTTATTTGTCTGTTTTTTTGTCCATGAAACTCTGCCTATTCTTCTATATATATATATATCCACATATATTTTGTATATATGGATTGCATATTTCATTGTTATCATAACAATTATTTGTATATGCATTATTTCTTTCTTTAATTGCTCGTTATTATCTGTATATTTCATTGTTATATAAGCCACGATAGGAAGTGGTTGGTGCACTTGTTTCGCATTGTCAGGTTCATTCTCAGTTAACTGAGGATGTCAACTTTAAGGCTCTCAGTGGACCAGTCTCAGTTGAGTGATTTGTTTCCAACTTTAAGGCTCTCAAGTGGACCCAGTCTCAGTTGGTTACCAAAGAAACACTGGGAAGCAAAAGCGGCCGGTATGATGCTGACAACATCATCCGTAGTATGCTGTTGGTTAAGAGATAATGCTGGTTATTATATTCATTTTGTAAATGAATTTTCTCTGCATGTTAACTGCTTTTAAAGTACATTTTTGGGGCACCTCTTTCTTTTAAGTACTGTGTATGCACAGGTTCACTGTCGCTATGAATTGTTATCATGAATGTTATAACAAACACTTCGAGTTCTTCCCACATTGTATTATTTGTTAATTTTTCAGCAAAACTATATTATTGTTAATTTGTGGATAATCCTTCATCGTACATGTCCATCATTGCTCTGTTCACCTCCCAAGCACGTAGTTTAGACTAACAACTCCTGTTCTGTGCTGGTTGATGTATCTACTGGGGTTTCTCTCATGGTTTTCCCGTCTGTCTTGCCGAACCTATCGATATGCATAACTTGCGCAACCGAGATTTTTTTCCGATCCAGAAGCACTTGAGCTTTTCAGCTCTTCGGCTGGGTGCCATGGACATCGTAACCCTTCGGTTCGGTGCCACGAACACCGTAAATCTGGGAATCTGTGGCTTTTCTGCCATCCCGCGGAATTGAACCCGCACACACAGAGGGATAGTCACCCGTAGTCAACGCGCTACGAACACGCTGGGCAGACGGGCATCGCGCAACCGAGATAAAGAATACCCTTTATCTTATTCGTTGAAATCTTCAGATTGTATGTTTTCTCTTAGAGCGTTGATGGTGTCTCTTGTGTCCATAGAAGGCACATTCTCGTTCGTAGCATTGCTCGACATTACATCTGCTATTTCATTGCCCTTCATCACCAGAAAAACTATATTATCATAGGTGGATCTATTCCAGAGAACATGAAACAAACGTGTTTGTTAGTAATAACATAACTACTCTGGCAGGACAGCTAGAAACACTTCTGGCAGGGGTGAGAGGTCAGCTTGCATGATTTGGACATGTTAAATGACATGGCTCCTCCTCAAAGTGAGCGTCTGTAGCTCAAGCGGTAGTGAGCTCGATCACGAACCCAAGCGTACCTGGTTCAAACCCCACGGTGGGCAAGTTTGGAAGCAAATTCGTTGCTGTGGGATTTTTACAAAAGGTAAAAATAGACCTCACCGTTCAGAAAGCAAATGCAAACTACTGAACGTATAAGTGGTGCCTAGAAAATCAACGACTCGTTTACTGTGGTTGATGGCTACGACCTTTAGGATATGCCACGATTTTTTCCTCCTCAAAAACAATTCTTCATGGAACAGTCGAGGGTAGCAGGAGAAAAAGAAGGCAAACAAAAAGATCAGATCACATTTCGATTGCAGGCTCCATGTATAGAAATATTAATAATAAATGAATAATAACTCATCTCGTACCACTATACGTTTCATAGGGTATGGAAGCAATTTCTCCATACCGCACTATCTTGTGCAACTCGCTAAATCTCCTCCATGGAACTGTGGTCAATATTTTTTGCCTCTATCAGCAAAGTTCGTTTCAAGGTCTTCCTATGACGACCTCTCTTTCTTGAACACTTTGCATCCCACCTCAATGCTTGCTTTGATATTATTTGATCCTTTCTTCTCAAGGTATGCCCAACATATCTCCATCTTCTCTTTCTTATAACAGTTGTTACTAGTTGTTGACCACGAAAGAAATATTAAATTATTATAAATGTTTAAACCATAGCTAGTTAGAAAGCAACAGTCACCAACACTGTTTGATCAAAAAGCCATTTCCAGGGGGGTGGAACTTGCCCCCTTGCCTTAATTAACGTATAGACGTCCATGCCAACAAGTGTAGCTTTCTGACAAACTGAAACCAATCGTAAAGACGTAGTGATCGAGGAAGTAATGATCGTCTTGCATTTTTAACAATTGGACATATGTCGAGAGGCAGTGGCGGCTCGTCATTAAGGGCCAGTGGGGCCGGGCCCCCCCAAAAATAATGTATAACGTGTATTTATTATTTTATAAATTAAAATATAGCTACCAAAAACCATGATTTATCCGGAAAAATTTGTCTGGCCCCACAACAAAAAATTATCACGAGCCGCCACTGTCTAGAGGTATAAGAGAGAGCTTAGCAACAGCAGCAAGCATTACCTTATGGTGGTGAGGAATGAGCATGGTCACTCATACTCATACAACGGGGTATCATTCGGCAACACTGAGGACATTAGTCTCGAATTGCTAGGACAGTTCAACTCTAGTTCCTGCCCCGAGTGTTAGTATTTTTAAAAATCCAGACACTATAGTTATACAAAGCAATACAACAACAAAAATGAATATTGTGAACAGTGATAATTTATTTAATTACATTTTTTTTAAATTTCAAATACAATGTCATCTTGACTTCACAATACAGAATTTGATAAAACTATAAAACTCTAATCAGTTAGTCATTGGAGATCTGGTTCAACTGAGCAGCATTCAGTTGTCAAAAGATAAAAATCTATCTCCAGACTAGTTTAATCAATGAGTTGGTCCTTCAAGAGGATGACAAACGTAGTAAGTAGTAGGATATCACTGGGTCCTGCACTGTACTCTACTATGTGTACTGTAGGTCAACAACTTGTTCAGCTGGCGTGGTTAGTTGATTAGTAAAACGACAGGTCAGGAGGCGTATCAGATAGTTAGTGTGTTCCGGCACGTAAACACTTCTAGCTATTGTCTCTCTTGTCAGTTTCAAACACCAATACGCTCGTTGCTAGCAGGTACAATAAACATGAAACACAGATATTAAAGTTTGTGTTGTTGTATTATGCTTCAAAGAAAAATCAAATTAATTTAAGGACACAATGGCTAAGTTTCATGGCGATGAAATGAGTTAAGTAACAACAAATTCTGGTCACTTTTTACAAACCTAGTTTTCAGTATAATGTTTCTTCTCTTCAACGCTCCATATCGACCACTTGTTAATCACTCTTTGTGAATTGTATGCGATCAAAGCTTAAGCGCGATTGTATGCTGTGTCAATTATGCGCCTACAAGTAGGCCAGCACATCCAATTTTTGCAACGCTTTTTATTTACTAGGGTAGCTTCCCTAGACCCCTACCTGAGTCGCCTCTAACGACATGCCTTGTAGGTGACAGTGTTACTATTATTTGCTCCCTTTGCGAGTCTCGGCAACACATGGGCGATAATGTTCTTTCAATATTTACAAATAATCTATGCACCCAAGCATTGGAAGGTTGGGCAGGCCACTGATTTAAACCATGGTTATAATGGGAAGGGGATGTGTCTATGTGGCTAATCCGTTAAGACATTTGACTTGCGTTCACAAGGTCGTGGGTTAAATCCAGACAGCAACGTTATTTTCACGAATGCATTTTTTCCAGAGATTCCTATTAGTTGCCGGAGCTAGGGAGTTTGTGATTTGTGCAATATTTTCTGCAGGTGGCGTACCATTTATGTTGAAAGAGGGCCGTGTCATGTGGAAAAACCCGGTGCTGCAATGAAGTCAATCCTTCTTGTTTATGGTTCTGATATGAACAGTTCGGTCACTTTGTTTTCACTTGCAAGTTTCTTCTACGCACAACCTCATGCACCAACTTGAAAATATTCAAAGAACGTTTTGCTAATCGGAATATTGTTAGCTTCTTCAAATTGTATTTGATGAAGATAAAGAAAACAACTAGTGACCGCCACGCCTGGTCACGTCATGAAGATAAAGAAAACAACTAGTGACCACCACGCCTGGTCACGTCATGAAGATAAAGAAAACAACTAGTGACCGCCACGCCTGGTCACGTCATGAAGATAAAGAAAACAACTAGTGACCACCACGTCTGGTCACGTCATGAAGATAAAGAAAACAACTAGTGACCACCACGCCTGGTCACGCCCATGAAGATAAAGAAAACAACTAGTGACCACCACGCCTGGTCACGTCCAGAAGATAAAGAAACAACTAGTGACCGCCACGCCTGGTCACGTCATGAAGATAAAGAAAACAACTAGTGACCACCACGCCTGGTCACGTCATGAAGATAAAGAAAACAACTAGTGACCGCCACGCCTGGTCACGTCATGAAGATAAAGAAAACAACTAGTGACCGCCACGCCTGGTCACGTCATGAAGATAAAGAAAACAACTAGTGACCGCCACGCCTGGTCACGTCATGAAGATAAAGAAAACAACTAGTGACCGCCACGCCTGGTCACGTCATGAAGATAAAGAAAACAACTAGTGACCACCACGCCTGGTCACGTCATGAAGATAAAGAAAACAACTAGTGACCGCCACGCCTGGTCACGTCATGAAGATAAAGAAAACAACTAGTGACCGCCACGCCTGGTCACGTCATGAAGATAAAGAAAACAACTAGTGTCCACCACGCCTGGTCACGTCATGAAGATAAGAAACAACTAGTGACCGCCACGCCTGGTCACGTCATGAAGATAAAGAAAACAACTAGTGACCGCCACGCCTGGTCACGCCATGAAGATAAAGAAAACAACTAGTGACCACCACGCCTGGTCACGTCATGAAGATAAAGAAAACAACTAGTGACCACCACGCCTGGTCACGTCATGAAGATAAAGAAAACAACTAGTGACCACCACGCCTGGTCACGTCATGAAGATAAAGAAAACAACTAGTGACCACCACGCCTGGTCACGTCATGAAGATAAAGAAAACAACTAGTGACCACCACGCCTGGTCACGTCATGAAATAAAAAACAACTAGTGACCACCACGCCTGGTCACGTCATGAAGATAAAGAAAACAACTAGTGACCACCACGCCTGGTCACGTCATGAAGATAAAGAAAACAACTAGTGACCACCAGCCTGGTCAGCGATGAAATGAGAAGAAAACAACTGTGACACCACGCCTGGTCCGTCATAAGATAAAGAAAACACTAGTGACCACCGCCTGGTCGTCAAAGAAAAGAAAACGTGACCACGCCTGGTCGTCATGAAGATAAAGAAGCAACAGTAACCACCGCCTGGTACTCACTGAAGATAACAACTAGTGACCACCACGCCTGGTCGTCAGTGAATAAAGAACAACTGAGTGACCGCCATGCCTGATCGTCTCGAAATAAAGAACAACTAGTGACACCACGCCTGGTCACGTCATGAAATAAAAACAACTAGTGCACCACGCCTGGTCCGTCATGAAGAATAAAGAAAACAACTAGTGACCACAACGCCTGGTCACGTGCATAAAAATAAAGAAAACAACTAGTGACCACCACGTCTGGTCACGTCAGTGCGATAAAGAAAACCGTGTAGTGGACACACGCCTGGTGCGTCATGAAGATAAAGAAGAACACCATTGTGACCACGCACGCCTGGTCACGTCATGAAAATAAAGAAAACTTGCTATGACCACGCCTGGTCACGTCTTTGAAAGATAAAGAAAACAACTAGTGACCACCACGCCTGGTCACGTCATGAAGATAAAGAAAACAACTAGTGACCACCACGCCTGGTCACGTCATGAAGATAAAGAAAACAACTAGTGACCACCACGCCTGGTCACGTCATGAAGATAAAGAAAACAACTAGTGACCACCACGCCTGGTCACGTCATGAAGATAAAGAAAACAACTAGTGACCACCACGCCTGGTCACGTCATGAAGATAAAGAAAACAACTAGTGACCGCCACGCCTGGTCACGTCATGAAGATAAAGAAAACAACTAGTGACCACCACGCCTGGTCACGTCATGAAGATAAAGAAAACAACTAGTGACCACCACGCCTGGTCACGTCATGAAGATAAAGAAAACAACTAGTGACCACCACGCCTGGTCACGTCATGAAGATAAAGAAAACAACTAGTGACCCCACGCCTGGTCACGTCATGAAGATAAAGAAAACAACTAGTGACCGCCATGCCTGGTCACGTCATGAAGATAAAGAAAACAACTAGTGACCCCACGCCTGGTCACGTCATGAAGATAAAGAAAACAACTAGTGACCACCACGCCTGGTCACGTCATGAAGATAAAGAAAACAACTAGTGACCGCCACGCCTGGTCACGTCATGAAGATAAAGAAAACAACTAGTGACCACCACGTCTGGTCACGTCATGAAGATAAAGAAAACAACTAGTGACCACCACGCCTGGTCACGTCATGAAGATAAAGAAAACAACTAGTGACCACCACGCCTGGTCACGTCATGAAGATAAAGAAAACAACTAGTGACCACCACGCCTGGTCACGTCATGAAGATAAAGAAAACAACTAGTGACCACAACGCCTGGTCACGTCATGAAGATAAAGAAAACAACTAGTGACCACCACGCCTGGTCACGTCATGAAGATAAAGAAAACAACTAGTGACCGCCATGCCTGGTCACGTCATGAAGATAAAGAAAACAACTAGTGTCCACCACGCCTGGTCACGTCATGAAGATAAAGAAAACAACTAGTGACCGCCACGCCTGGTCACGTCATGAAGATAAAGAAAACAACTAGTGACCACAACGCCTGGTCACGTCATGAAGATAAAGAAAACAACTAGTGACCACCACGTCTGGTCACGTCATGAAGATAAAGAAAACAACTAGTGACCACCACGCCTGGTCACGTCAGGAAGATAAAGAAAACAACTAGTGACCGCCACGCCTGGTCACGTCTTGTAGGGCAGAGCATACTCTTATTCTCTTCAACCCGCTCGATCTGAAGTCATCCTTTGCACGTTACTCCATAACTGGTTCGTAGTGCTCACAGTTCTCTCTCAAGTTCTCTTTGGATGCTCCCTTTAATAAGTTGATGAGGTTTGAATACGTTTGTACAGATTCATAAAGCTGTGCCACTGCGAGCAGGCGGACATGACGGCAGAGCACCTACTGCAAGACTGCCCACTGCTATCAGGCATGAGAAACGAAACAAGGCCAGAAAATACCGAGCTACATGAGAAGCTGTACTAGGGAAGGAGTCCCTTAAAAACAACAGCAGAATGTATGTGGAAATCTGATACATCAGTCCAAGCGGTGATCGAGAGAAGAGAGAGTGTGTGTGTGAGAGATTTATCAGATTTTCCTATTAGAGTTGGCATCAAAATATAAACTGCCCTAGTGCGTGGGTGACTTCCACTAACTTCAGCTATATTTCACATATTCCTGAAGGTATAATCATCATCAAAAAGCTTATGCTGAGCAGAACTTTGCCACCCTAACAGTTCCTTCGGAATTTCTCTTTCTGGTATGCCAGATGTCCTGCCTCTGTTGCCGTCATACTCAAACTATGAGTTACATCCTGAATCCATATTCTCATTGGTCTTCCTCTTCTCTTTGCAGGGATGCCACCTTCTATAATGATTTTCTCCAACCCTTAATGTCTCTTTATATGTCCAAAACAGTTCAATTTTCTTATTTGTAGCAACATTCAGTTTTCTTTGATTTTGGCTTCCTTCTTCTTGAGGTCTAATTCTATATGACAATTACGGCGCGATTGCTATAATTGTTTGTGTATTTTGTGCAGATCTGTCGAGAAGGAGTGTGATTCAATGAGTTCGCGTTGAATGCAGTGGTGTCGATTTGAAAGACCTGTAAACTTTGGTTATTATATTTTTGTACAAATATATTTCAAACAATTATTTTAAGCTAGACTGCATCATCTACAGACTAGACACAAGACCCAACTCTACAGCTAGAGAGAAACCATCATCTACAGACTAGACACAAGACCCAACTCTACAGCTAGAGAGAAACCAACAAACTATCATCTACAGACTAGACACAAGACTCAACTCTACAGCTAGAGAGAAACCAACAAACCCTCATCTACAGACTAGACACAAGACCCAACTCTACAGCTAGAGAGAAACCAACAAACCCTCATCTACAGACTAGACACAAGACTCAACTCTACAGCTAGAGAGAAACCAACAAACCCTCATCTACAGACTAGACACAAGACCCAACTCTACAGCTAGAAGAAACCAGAAAATCCAGCTACAGAGACACAGAGACCCTAACACAAAGTAGGAAAACAACATAACTATCATAAGACTGCACTAAGTACCCAATCTCAGCTAGAGTGATCAAAACAAACTCATCTACAGACTAGACAAGACCCAACTCTACAGCTATATAAACCAAAAACATCATCTACAGACTAGACACAGCCAACTCTGACCTAGAAGATTCAACAGAATTCTCTCGACTAGCACAAGCCTGCCTAACTCTACTGCTAAGAGTAATCCTAATCAAACCCTCATCTCCAGGACACCAAGACTCCAACTCTAATGCTAAAGACCAAAACAGCAACCCTCATCTACAGACTAGACACAAGCTCCTCTCTACGTGAGAGAAACCAACAAACCTCATCTACAGACTGGAACTAGCCAACTCTCTGCTGAGAGAAACTATCAAACCATCATCTACAGACTGAACACAAGACCCAACTCTATTCAAAGAAGTATTACAACCATCATCTACAGACTAGACACAAGACCAACTCTACAGTGAAACCATCATCTACAGACTAGACACAAGACCCAACTCTACAGCTAGAGAGAAACCAAAAAATCATCATCTACAGACTAGACACAAGACCCAACTCTACAGCTAGAGAGAAACCAACAAACCCTCATCTACAGACTAGACACAAGACCCAACTCTACAGCTAGAGAGAAACCAACAAACCATCATCTACAGACTAGACACAAGACCCAACTCTACAGCTAGAGAGAAACCAACAAATCTCATCTACACTAGACACAAGACCCAACTCTACAGCTAGAGAGAAACCAACAAACCCTCATCTACAGACTAGACACAAGACCCAACTCTACAGCTAGAGAGAAACCAACAAACCCTCATCTACAGACTAGACACAAGACCCAACTCTACAGCTAGAGAGAAACCAACAAACCATCATCTACAGACTAGACACAAGACCCAACTCTACAGCTAGAGAGAAACCAACAAACCATCATCTACAGACTAGACACAAGACCCAACTCTACTGCTAGAGAGAAACCAACAAACCATCATCTACAGACTAGACACAAGACCCAACTCTACTGCTAGAGAGAAACCAACAAACCCTCATCTACAGACTAGACACAAGACCCAACTCTACAGCTAGAGAGAAACCAACAAACCCTCATCTACAGACTAGACACAAGACCCAACTCTACTGCTAGAGAGAAACCAACAAACCCTCATCTACAGACTAGACACAAGACCCAACTCTACAGCTAGAGTGAAACCAACAAACCATCATCTACAGACTAGACACAAGACCCAACTCTACAGCTAGAGAGAAACCAACAAACACTCATCTACAGACTAGACACAAGACCCAACTCTACAGCTAGAGAGAAACCAACAAACCCTCATCTACAGACTAGACACAAGACCCAACTCTACAGCTAGAGAGAAACCAACAAACCATCATCTACAGACTAGACACAAGACCCAACTCTACAGCTAGAGTGAAACCAACAAACCATCATCTACAGACTAGACACAAGACCCAACTCTACAGCTAGAGAGAAACCAACAAACTCTCATCTACAGACTAGACACAAGACCCAACTCTACAGCTAGAGAGAAACCAACAAACCCTCATCTACAGACTAGACACAAGACCCAACTCTACAGCTAGAGAGAAACCAACAAACCCTCATCTACAGACTAGACACAAGACCCAACTCTACAGCTAGAGAGAAACCAACAAACCCTCATCTACAGACTAGACACAAGACCCAACTCTACAGCTAGAGAGAAACCAACAAACCATCATCTACAGACTAGACACAAGACCCAACTCTACAGCTAGAGAGAAACCAACAAACCCTCATCTACAGACTAGACACAAGACCCAACTCTACAGCTAGAGAGAAACCAACAAACCATCATCTACAGACTAGACACAAGACCCAACTCTACAGCTAGAGAGAAACCAACAAACCATCATCTACAGACTAGACACAAGACCCAACTCTACAGCTAGAGAGAAACCAACAAACCATCATCTACAGACTAGACACAAGACCCAACTCTACAGCTAGAGAGAAACCAACAAACCATCATCTACAGACTAGACACAAGACCCAACTCTACAGCTAGAGAGAAACCAACAAACCCTCATCTACAGACTAGACACAAGACCCAACTCTACAGCTAGAGAGAAACCAACAAACTCTCATCTACAGACTAGACACAAGACCCAACTCTACAGCTAGAGAGAAACCAACAAACCATCATCTACAGACTAGACACAAGATCCAACTCTACAGCTAGAGAGAAACCAACAAACTCTCATCTACAGACTAGACACAAGACCCAACTCTACAGCTAGAGAGAAACCAACAAACCCTCATCTACAGACTAGACACAAGATCCAACTCTACAGCTAGAGAGAAACCAACAAACTCTCATCTACAGACTAGACACAAGACCCAACTCTACAGTTAGAAAGAAACCAACAAACCCTCATCTACAGACTAGACACAAGACCCAACTCTACAGCTAGAGAGAAACCAACAAACTCTCATCTACAGACTAGACACAAGACCCAACTCTACAGCTAGAGAGAAACCAACTAACCCTCATCTACAGACTAGACACAAGACCCAATTCTACAGCTAGAGAGAAACCAACAAACCCTCATCTACAGACTAGACACAAGACCCAACTCTACAGCTAGAGAGAAACCAACAAACTCTCATCTACAGACTAGACACAAGACCCAACTCTACAGCTAGAGAGAAACCAACAAACTCTCATCTACAGACTAGACACAAGACCCAACTCTACAGCTAGAGAGAAACCAACAAATCATCATCTACAGACTAGACACAAGACCCAACTCTACAGCTAGAGAGAAACCAACAAACCCTCATCTACAGACTAGACACAAGACCCAACTCTACAGCTAGAGAGAAACCAACAAACACTCATCTACAGACTAGACACAAGACCCAACTCTACAGCTAGAGAGAAACCAACAAACTATCATCTACAGACTAGACACAAGACCCAACTCTACAGCTAGAGAGAAACCAACAAATCATCATCTACAGACTAGATACATGACACTGTAGACTACAAACTTTTCTTACAAAATGAACTATGCTCAAAATGACCAGAGCACATGTCAAAATTGCCCTTAGACCCATGTACATATTTTGCAAACATGCCATCTCTTCACTGACTTGAGTTCCTAACTTTTTCCTTGATACTAATTTGAAAGAAAAGTTGGGGTGTACCTGAAGGACCACCTACTGACGAATGGATTCATTAAGACAACTCATTTCGATTTTGAGATCTCTTAACATAGAAAACTGATCATAGAAACAGAAGCACCCTATGATTATACAGATTAATAACGGTGTCAGTGCTAATCCTATGGATCACTTGAATGTATTATTTGGTACAAGGTTCAGCAGGCATTATTATATTAAAACAATATAACAGCAGCTCACGACAACTGCTAACATAAGTTTCACTTACCTGACAAATGAATGATAATATAACAGCATTCTGACCAAGTGTGTCTCAGTACATGGCAACTATAGCTCCATTCTTGTGATAGTATCTTCCATCATTGAGGTTTTTCATCTCGAATCAGCGCCTAAGCCAAACTTTCGTCAACTGATCAGACAGAGGGTCACATAGTGTTCACTGAACACAGGCCTACCTCGGATTTGATTATGTATTTCAGCGTTAACTGCTAACACGACCCTAATCATAGTTAGAAGACTGACAATTAAGTCGTCTGAACATGTCCCATTACCCTATCAGTATCAGGTTAGACAGCTTTCAGACCAAAGACTGCTGAAACAGTCGTCTGAACATGTCCATATACTATACCCTATCATTATCAGGTTAGACAGCTTTCAGACCAAAGACTGCTGATACAGTCGTCTGAACATGTCCCATTACTATACGTACCCTATCATTATCAGGTTAGACAACTTTCAGACCGAAGACTTGATACAGTCGTCTGAACATGTCCATATACTATACTGTACCCTATCATTATCATGTTAGACAGCTTACAGACCAAAGACTGTTGATACAGTCGTCTGAACATGTCCATATACTGTAATGTACTCTATCATTATCAGGTTAGACAGCTTGCAGACCAAAGACTGTTGATACAGTCGTCTGAACATGTCCATATACTATACTGTACCCTATCATTATCATGTTAGACAGCTTACAGACCAAAGACTGTTGATACAGTCGTCTGAACATGTCCATATACTATACTGTACCCTATCATTATCATGTTAGACAGCTTACAGACCAAAGACTGTTGATACAGTCGTCTGAACATGTCCATATACTATACTGTACCCTATCATTATCAGGTTAGACAACTTTCAGACCGAAAACTGTTGATACAGCCGTCTGAACATGTCCATATACTGTACGTACCCTATCATTATCAGGTTAGACAGCTTGCAGACCGAAGACTCCATAGCTCCGGCAACAATCCTTAAGAATATCCGAGAGATAAAAAGAAATCACATGAGAACAGAAAGCGTGGTCTGGATTCGAAACCACGATCTTCAGAGATCGCAAGGCAAAATATTAACCGCTTCGCTCCAGAGATCTTCCAGAAAGAGTCATTTAACTGTATTGTCATTAGCTTTAATAGTTCGAAGAAGATCAAGTCGTCCGACAGTGTGTCTCCACAGTTATCATGCTCTCTACGGCTCTGTTCGAGTTATCATATGTCTCAACCCTGTACTTAAGTGTCGACTTATAAAGCTCAACTATGGATTATTGGTAATACTACCATCTGTATCAAACAAGAATATAAATGCATCCAATACATAGTACATTTCTTACATTTGTTAACACAAGCAACAAACAAAATTATCTGGATCAACTGTTATGGCTGTGTTAAACAAACCGTTGTCATTACAACGGAGGGTAGTATACAGGTGAAATCTGCAGTTGGAGGAGTTGAATCTCACCAGTTTTCTACACGCACGATGAGATAAAACTCTCTCCACTCCACAACACACCTGACTTAGTCAATCTCTTGTAGTTCTGTGTACACGCAAGTAGCACTCTGGAGTCAACACACCCATAATAACACACAACAAATTAATATGTCATCACTGGAATAAATGAGACGAATGTCCCAAGTAATATGCAACAACGATGGATATCAACAAAGTAAACAAAAGTACCTAAGATCTCCTCTCACAGTTAACACAGAAGAAGACTATAGCAGCATTAAGAACGCGCGTAACATGTCTAATTGTGGAGCTGGTCTATGCAATGAACTTTTATTTATTAATGATGAACAAGAAAGTATATATGAATAGTTATGAAAGATATAGCATGATAAAAAGTTGGGTGAAGTAAAGATAAAGGTATTTGTATGGTATAAAAGTTCCGTAGATGTGTGAAATGTTAACTACCGTAGGTGTGAGACCCAACCCGTTAGATATCGCTCGAAACAAGTAATTATTTCTTAAGGGGAGGCGACCAGTTTCCTTCCTCGCTAATTTTCCATCCCCAAACTTAGCCAGATATCCCCATTATTTTGGGGAAACTAATTCGACTGGATTGTGCATGATTCGGGAATTGACCCCAGTTATTACGGATGAACTGCAAACTATCGAATAACATCAGCGGGTAGTATGTTATATTAGAAATGTTATCAATATAGAGTCATTTATCATATAATCTACCATCACGTGACTACAATAATCGACGCTCAGGGCGCAGAGCACGAGGCAGGCGCAGAGCACGAGGCAAGCCAAGAACACGATGGATAGATAACATCTCAGAGTCCCTGCGAAAGCATAGACTGACAACGTCAAGAACAACACACTTGGCACAAGATAGAAAACTAACTCTCCCACGACGCTTCACGGCAAATGTGGTTAAGATAAGATATCATATAATCAACTGGCTTATATCGCACCAAATATGGTATATCCGACATCATCAGAAATAAAGGAGAATATTATACTAAAGATACAGGTACAATCGGTAATACAGAATAATAGTTAGGAGGGCAAACAATAGTTTCACTTAGTCATTAGGACTAAGTTCTAGAAGCGATGGCAGGACTAAGTTCTGAATGATGCAGGACTAAGTTCTAAGAAACGATGGCAGACAGTTCCAGAAACGATGGCAGGACTAGGTTCTAAGAAGTGATGACAGGACAAAGTTCTAAGAAACGATGGCAGGACTAAGTTCTAAGAAGTGATGGCAGGACTAAGTTCTAAGAAGTGATGGCAGGACTAAGTTCTAAGAAGCGATGGCAGGACTAAGTTCTAAGAAGTGATGGCAGGACTAAGTTCTAAGAAGTGATGGCAGGACTAAGTTCTAAGAAGCGATGGTAGGACTAAGTTCTAAGAAGTGATGGCAGGACTACATTCTAAGAGGTGATGAACATGTAAATGTAAGCTATTCTAAAGCAGCAGGATTTACTTCATTGCTCCGGGTTTTACCCAATATAGCTCAGCTCATTCTCGCAGAAAATGTCCCGCCACCGGCCGAAAGTACTGCACAAAGTACGAGCTCCGGTAACAATCCTAGGAGGTCTCTGGAAAAAATGCATTCGTGAACAGAAAGACACGATCCTGAATCGAACACACGACAATCGGAATTCAAGGCAAGGCCACAGGTACCGCTAGTACTAATATCAACATATATACAAGAAAAAATGAATCAATGTGAGACTGGAAATGCTATATTAAATTACTACATACCTCCACCATATTTACATCAAAACACGCGTAACCATAGTAAAAAGCAAACAGTCCGAACAATTAAATAAAACAAAATAAACAGTTTGTGAAGTACACTTATTATAACAGCATAGACAACATCTTGACAACCAAAGCGATGTGCCACATGATGTGCAATTTTACTGTGCATCTATTTGTGAAGAAACAATTTAAAAGATTATAGAAAGAGAATGCCTCAAATACTTAAAAAAGGCAAATGTCAATAAAAATAGTTTGTCTTGATCAGCGCAAGACAAAAACAGAAAACCACGACACTTGACAACAACCCGGTAACAGTGTGACGACAAAATAAGAAGAGGAAGCCAATGTCACATCTGATGCACATCTGATGCAAGTAGCCTGTTCACACATACAAATTAAATCAACACACAAATTTGTAAAAACAAGCACCCGTGTGGTGTTGGAGCCCTGCAAGGAAGGAACAATAGTACCACTGCGACCTACAAGGCATGTCGTAAGAGGCGACTGATGTAGAACCTAGGGAAGCTACCTAGTAAATAAAAAGCATTGCAGAAATCGGATGTGCTGGCCTACTTGTAGGCGTATATCTTGCACAGCGTGCAATCGCTCTTAGGCTCAGATCACATACAACTCACACGAGTGGTTAACAAATGGTCGATATTGAGCGTTCGAAGAAGTAAAAACAAGAATTATTCAAGTCAATAGAAATATAAATGTCGCATTAGACTATGATGCTACCTAAAGTTCATCCCAGCAGCATGCTGGTGCGCAGATAACTCTCAGAGGTGGCCAGAATATGCCTTACATGCTTCTTCAGACTACATACTTAAAGAGTCTGCTGGTGCCCTTATCTTGCCAACATAGTGGTGGCTTCTTGTTATCTAACGTAGATTGATTCCCACATGCAACAAGTGCTCTGAATGAGATTAATTCCCACATGCAACAAGTGCTCTGAATGATATTGATTCTCACATGCAACAAGTGCTCTAAATGATATTGATTCTCACATGCAACAAGTGCTCTAAATGATATTGATTCTCATATGCAACAAGTGCTCTAAATGATATTGATTCTCATATGCAACAAGTTCTCTAAATGATGTTAATTCTCACATACAACGAGGGCTATGAATTGTGCAGCTTCTCTGATATGAACATTTGTACCATTTTATGTGTGAAAATGTCGCTTGAAAAAATCCCTAACCAACTATCTCCTTTCTCAAACCAACACACACACACTTTCTGACAACAACCGCACCTGTTTGGGTTTTTTAAATAAGATCGTCCATTGATTCTTCAATCGTCTTATCACCAAACGCTGGTAGCAGTCATATTTGAACACAACTGTTAACCAATAGACAACACCAAGAATAATATAATGCATCAGGTAAGACTACCAGTAAAATATACTGCTATGTAAAGTTCGTGTTAATAAAAACTACACACTAGTAAAGTTGTATGTACCCAGTGGCGGCTCGTACTCATTTTTCTCGGTGGTGCCAGACACACATTTTCGAAAAAAATCATGGTTGTTTTTAGTATTTACTATTCCGGGAAGTTATTGTCTCGATTATTGGTGGGGCTGGGCCCCAATGGCCCTTAATGACGAGCCGCCCCTGGTACAACTAGAGA
The DNA here is from genome assembly GCA_020796225.1 of Arion vulgaris. Taxonomy (NCBI): domain Eukaryota; kingdom Metazoa; phylum Mollusca; class Gastropoda; order Stylommatophora; family Arionidae; genus Arion; species Arion vulgaris. The sequence goes on along the minus strand of CM036763.1, from coordinate 23,150,412 downwards.
TAAGAAAGACAAAGAATTGGACCGGGGATAAAGAGGGGCTGTGAAGACATGTTTAAAAAAGTATGTCAGAAACTCAACGAATATAAAGAACACATGACGCATTCTAATATCAGAACATGATCCATGTTACCAGACTCCATGACAGTTGGCATTTACATGGAATAGATGATGCAGTCTCTTGCTATACTATGCAATCACTTCTCATATATATATATATATATATATATATATCTCAACAGTTTTATGTTATATATATATATATATATAAACAATGGATTAGCAAATATCAGCAATTAAAGAACGTATATCACCAATGAATTAATATAAACAGTTGGTTTTTTTAATGTCGTTCTCTCGCTACTGAACTAATCTAGGAACAACTGTCATTGTTCTATAACAAGTAAACTAAGAACAAGTCATTATTCTCTAACAAGTAAACTTATAACTGTAATTATTCTCTAACAAGTAAACTAAGAACAACAGTCATTATTCTCTAACAAGTAAATTAAGAACAACAGCCATTATTCTCTAACAAGTAAATTAAGAACAAGTCATTATTCTCTAACAAGAACCTAAGAACAACTGTCATTATTCTCTAACAAGTCAACTAAGAACAAGTCATTATTCTCTAACAAGTAAACTAAGAACAACTGTCATTATTCTCTAACAAGTCAACTAAGAACAACAGTCATTATTCCCTAACAAGTCAATTAAGAACAACAGTCATTATTCTCTAACAAGTAAACTAAAACAACTGTCATTATTCTCTAACAAGTCAACTAAAAAACAGTCATTATTCCCTAACAAGTCAACTAAGAACAACAGTCATTATTCTCTAACAAGTAAACTAAGAACAACAGTCATTATTCTCTAACAAGTAAATAGAACAACTGTCATTATTCTCTAACAAGTCAACTAGAACAACAGTCATTATTCTAACAAGTCAACTAAGAACAACAGTCATTATTCCCTAACAAGTCAACTAAGAACAAGTCATCATTCTCTAACAAGTAAACTAAGAACAACTGTCATTATTCTCTAACAAGTCAACTAAGAACAACTGTCATTATTCTCAAACAAGTCAACTAAGAACAACAGTCATTATTCTCTAACAACTAATTGAAACTAAGAAAAACTACATATAGCTGCTAGCTCGATCCGCAAGTTAAGATCTGGACTTGTTCAGATTTGCTAACAACAGGCAGTTCCATATTTCTCAGTGAATGCACAGTCACAAGCAGAACAAATCATAAGATACGTGTACAGAGACGGATATTCCACAAATAGACTATTCGTCAATCGGTAGCGGAGTGAGAGCATATCTATATATATTACTGATTTTTTAATAGTCGTCTTTCTTCTTGGGACGGAGGAGAGGGGTATGAGGAAAAAGTGAACGACAAAGATTATCAAGTGTATAGACCGGCGCAATAACTACCACAAATAACCACCATACACAACCATAACCCCACAAACCCCCAGACACAATCACTACCACACAGTCACCACCACCAGACACAATCACCAACACACACAATCACTACCACACAGTCACTAACACACGCAATCACCCCCACCACAAACACTCACCACCACCACAAACACTCACCACCACAAACACTCACCACCACACACAATCACCAACACACACAATCACTACCACATCTTCTTGTTTCATGTGGAACATAGCAAATAATGTGATTTTTTTAAAAAGAACCATAGGGACGCACCGGAGCCAATGAATATGGTAAATAAATAGATAGTAACAATTATTAATTGCCGACCAAAAAAAACTATACCAAACACAGGATTCGAACCACAACCTTACTTCTTACGGCACCCATTTCCTAGTCCTGCAGACGAGCGGTTTTTTTTTCCCAGAGCACAACCAGCTAGTTTCAGTTTCAGTTTGGAATATCTTCATTGCACTCCGGACATGTCCATAGGTGCTCCGATCTCCTTCGCAATATCTCCAACAGCGTCCAGCGACTGACCGTACCAGTTCTATTTTGATTGATGAGACGACTCGTACGACAGCTAGCTCTCCACAAAAAGAGCTTCACTTAGTCGTGTTTTTTTCCCAAACATCGTCGACATGCAGAACATAGAACGATATCAGGTCAGATTCGCTTGCACAAACACTTGCAATAAGCTGCAGTGCGTTCTACGATTGTTTTCTGTAACATATTGTTTTAAAGGATTTCAGTTTCTTTCGTTTAATGCTTATGTTGGTCCATGATCCACATCATTAATTTCATAAATGGTCAAGTTAGGTAAAATGCATGTTCTCAGAAGTCATAATTACACTTTGATGAATAACCATGTACGCTCCAATCACGTTTTTTTTTAATCAAAGGAAGATTACAGCGGCAGTTTACGAAATGAGCAGAACTGGCAAGGATCTCCTGATGCAATTTTTTAGGACGGTGACAAGTGAACGAAGCAAGTCAAACGGTGTTTTACCTAAGAAGGTGAGGCGCGGAAATAACCAAATGAAAGACAAATTAAACAACAGAGTTGTGTTTTATTTTTTTCAAACCACGAAGCTGAATACATGCACTTTCTGGCGTACATTGTGACATGACTCGCACTTGATGTGTTCGAAATGGCGTGTTAGATGTGGTTATGTTAGAGAGAGAGACGTGTTAGAGAAGGGACGCGCTAGATAACTGCGCGTTAGAGATGGGCGTGTTAGAGATGGGCGTGTTAGAGATGGGCGTGTTAGAGATGGGCGTGTTAGAGATGGGTGTGTTAGACGTGGGTATGTTAGAGAATAACGTGTTAGATGTGGTTACGTAAGAGAATGGCGTGTTATAGATGGTTATGTTAGAAAGGGGCGTGTGTTATAGATGGTTATGTTAGAAAAGGCCGTGTTAGAAATGACGTGCTAAATGTGGTTAAATTAGAAAATGGCGTGTTGGAAATGACGTGCTAAATGTGGTTAAGTTAGAGAAGGCCGTGTTAGAAATGACGTGCTAAATGTGGTTAAGTTAGAGAAGGCCGTGTTAGAAATGACGTGCTAAATGTGGTTAAGTTAGAGAAGGGCGTGTTAGTTATGTTAGAAATGGACGTGTTAGATATAAGCATTTTATAAATACCCCCGCCCCATAAATAGGTGAAAATATCGAGCAGTCATGCCGCTATGAAGATTATGAACCATATCCAAGACCCGCGGATAAAAGATATATTGAGTTCTGAGACGACGAAAGGACTGCATTAAGAAGCATGATTTAGTGACATGATTAGGCTGATATAGAATATCTGAGAGCTAACGCTAGACATTAGCACAGTAGTTCTAAAAAAGGGGTCTAAAGCCGAAGGATTGACTTCATTGCACTGGATTTTACCCATATGGCTCTGTCCCTCTCCCCAGAAATGGCACGCCCACTTGCCGAGAGTATTGCACACAGCACGAACTCCGTAGCTCGGCGTCTCTGGGGGGATGCACTGGTGAACAGAACGACGCGGTCTGGATTCGAACTCACGATCTTTGGCACGTACTGCAAAGGCTAAACCACTTAGCCACAGAAACGCCCACAAAGTAGTTCGTAAACAAAATGCATCATTTTGTTGTAATATTACATAGAAAATAATCTACAATGAAAATTAAAGTCTCTGTTTACTCATCTTTTCATATCATAACTTTAGATACACATACTATTTCAATTTTGTAACTAACATGAAAGAACAAGAAAGGAAAATTACCACTTGTCAAATGAGATGCTTGAGGAAAGCAGTAAATAAAACAAGAAGAGACCATATAAAATATGAGAAAATTACCACTTGTCAAATGAGATACTTGAGGAAAGCAGTAAATAAAACAAGAGACCATATAAAACATGAGAAAATTACCACTTGTCAAATGAGATGCTTGAGGAAAGCAGTAAATAAAACAACAAGAGACCATATAAAACATGAGAAAATTACCACTTGTCAAATGAGATACTTGAGGAAAGCAGTAAATAAAACAAGAGACCATATAAAACATGAGAAAATTACCACTTGTCAAATGAGATGCTTGAGGAAAGCAGTAAATAAAACAAGAAGAGACCATATAAAATATGAGAAAATTACCACTTGTCAAATGAGATACTTGAGGAAAGCAGTAAATAAAACAAGAGACCATATAAAACATGAGAAAATTACCACTTGTCAAATGAGATGCTTGAGGAAAGCAGTAAATAAAACAACAAGAGACCATATAAAACATGAGAAAATTACCACTTGTCAAATGAGATGCTTGAGGAAAGCAGTAAATAAAACAAGAAGAGACCATATAAGACATGAGAAAATTACCACTTGTCAAATGAGATGCTTGAGGAAAGCAGTAAATAAAACAACAAGAGACCATATAAGACATGAGAAAATTACCACTTGTCAAATGAGATGCTTGAGGAAAGCAGTAAATAAAACAACAAGAGACCATATAAAACATGAGAAAATTACCACTTGTCAAATGAGATGCTTGAGGAAAGCAGTAAATAAAACAAGAGACCATATAAGAAATGAGAAAATTACCACTTGTCAAATGAGATACTTGAGGAAAGCAGTAAATAAAACAAGAAGAGACCATATAAGAAATGAGAAAATTACCACTTGTCAAATGAGATACTTGAGGAAAGCAGTAAATAAAACAACAAGAGACCATATAAAACATGAGAAAATTACCACTTGTCAAATGAGATGCTTGAGGAAAGCAGTAAATAAAACAAGAGACCATATAAAACATGAGAAAATTACCACTTGTCAAATGAGATGCTTGAGGAAAGCAGTAAATAAAACAAGAAGAGACCATATAAGACATGAGAAAATTACCACTTGTCAAATGAGATACTTGAGGAAAGCAGTAAATAAAACAAGAAGAGACCATATAAGACATGAGAAAATTACCACTTGTCAAATGAGATGCTTGAGGAAAGCAGTAAATAAAACAACAAGAGACCATATAAAACATGAGAAAATTACCACTTGTCAAATGAGATGCTTGAGGAAAGCAGTAAATAAAACAAGAGACCATATAAGAAATGAGAAAATTACCACTTGTCAAATGAGATGCTTGAGGAAAGCAGTAAATAAAACAACAAGAGACCATATAAAACATGAGAAAATTACCACTTGTCAAATGAGATGCTTGAGGAAAGCAGTAAATAAAACAAGAGACCATATAAGAAATGAGAAAATTACCACTTGTCAAATGAGATACTTGAGGAAAGCAGTAAATAAAACAAGAAGAGACCATATAAGAAATGAGAAAATTACCACTTGTCAAATGAGATACTTGAGGAAAGCAGTAAATAAAACAAGAAGAGACCATATAAAACATGAGAAAATTACCACTTGTCAAATGAGATGCTTGAGGAAAGCAGTAAATAAAACAAGAGACCATATAAGAAATGAGAAAATTACCACTTGTCAAATGAGATGCTTGAGGAAAGCAGTAAATAAAACAACAAGAGACCATATAAAACATGAGAAAATTACCACTTGTCAAATGAGATGCTTGAGGAAAGCAGTAAATAAAACAAGAAGAGACCATATAAGAAATGAGAAAATTACCACTTGTCAAATGAGATGCTTGAGGAAAGCAGTAAATAAAACAACAAGAGACCATATAAAACATGAGAAAATTACCACTTGTCAAATGAGATGCTTGAGGAAAGCAGTAAATAAAACAACAAGAGACCATATAAGAAATGAGAAAATTACCACTTGTCAAATGAGATGCTTGAGGAAAGCAGTAAATAAAACAAGAAGAGACCATATAAAACATGAGAAAATTACCACTTGTCAAATGAGATGCTTGAGGAAAGCAGTAAATAAAACAACAAGAGACCATATAAGAAATGAGAAAATTACCACTTGTCAAATGAGATGCTTGAGGAAAGCAGTAAATAAAACAAGAGACCATATAAAACATGAGAAAATTACCACTTGTCAAATGAGATGCTTGAGGAAAGCAGTAAATAAAACAAGAAGAGACCATATAAGAAATGAGAAAATTACCACTTGTCAAATGAGATGCTTGAGGAAAGCAGTAAATAAAACAACAAGAGACCATATAAAACATGAGAAAATTACCACTTGTCAAATGAGATGCTTGAGGAAAGCAGTAAATAAAACAAGAAGAGACCATATAAGAAATGAGAAAATTACCACTTGTCAAATGAGATACTTGAGGAAAGCAGTAAATAAAACAAGAAGAGACCATATAAGAAATGAGAAAATTACCACTTGTCAAATGAGATGCTTGAGGAAAGCAGTAAATAAAACAACAAGAGACCATATAAAACATGAGAAAATTACCACTTGTCAAATGAGATGCTTGAGGAAAGCAGTAAATAAAACAAGAAGAGACCATATAAAACATGAGAAAATTACCACTTGTCAAATGAGATGCTTGAGGAAAGCAGTAAATAAAACAAGAGACCATATAAGAAATGAGAAAATTACCACTTGTCAAATGAGATGCTTGAGGAAAGCAGTAAATAAAACAACAAGAGACCATATAAAACATGAGAAAATTACCACTTGTCAAATGAGATGCTTGAGGAAAGCAGTAAATAAAACAACAAGAGACCATATAAGAAATGAGAAAATTACCACTTGTCAAATGAGATGCTTGAGGAAAGCAGTAAATAAAACAAGAGACCATATAAGAAATGAGAAAATTACCACTTGTCAAATGAGATGCTTGAGGAAAGCAGTAAATAAAACAAGAAGAGACCATATAAGAAATGAGAAAATTACCACTTGTCAAATGAGATGCTTGAGGAAAGCAGTAAATAAAACAACAAGAGACCATATAAAACATGAGAAAATTACCACTTGTCAAATGAGATGCTTGAGGAAAGCAGTAAATAAAACAAGAAGAGACCATATAAGAAATGAGAAAATTACCACTTGTCAAATGAGATGCTTGAGGAAAGCAGTAAATAAAACAACAAGAGACCATATAAGAAATGAGAAAATTACCACTTGTCAAATGAGATGCTTGAGGAAAGCAGTAAATAAAACAAGAGACCATATAAGACATGAGAAAATTACCACTTGTCAAATGAGATGCTTGAGGAAAGCAGTAAATAAAACAAGAAGAGACCATATAAGACATGAGAAAATTACCACTTGTCAAATGAGATGCTTGAGGAAAGCAGTAAATAAAACAAGAGACCATATAAGAAATGAGAAAATTACCACTTGTCAAATGAGATGCTTGAGGAAAGCAGTAAATAAAACAAGAAGAGACCATATAAAACATGAGAAAATTACCACTTGTCAAATGAGATGCTTGAGGAAAGCAGTAAATAAAACAAGAAGAGACCATATAAAACATGAGAAAATTACCACTTGTCAAATGAGATGCTTGAGGAAAGCAGTAAATAAAACAACAAGAGACCATATAAGAAATGAGAAAATTACCACTTGTCAAATGAGATGCTTGAGGAAAGCAGTAAATAAAACAAGAAGAGACCATATAAGAAATGAGAAAATTACCACTTGTCAAATGAGATGCTTGAGGAAAGCAGTAAATAAAACAAGAGACCATATAAGAAATGAGAAAATTACCACTTGTCAAATGAGATGCTTGAGGAAAGCAGTAAATAAAACAACAAGAGACCATATAAAACATGAGAAAATTACCACTTGTCAAATGAGATGCTTGAGGAAAGCAGTAAATAAAACAAGAGACCATATAAGAAATGAGAAAATTACCACTTGTCAAATGAGATGCTTGAGGAAAGCAGTAAATAAAACAACAAGAGACCATATAAGAAATGAGAAAATTACCACTTGTCAAATGAGATGCTTGAGGAAAGCAGTAAATAAAACAACAAGAGACCATATAAGAAATGAGAAAATTACCACTTGTCAAATGAGATGCTTGAGGAAAGCAGTAAATAAAACAAGAGACCATATAAAACATGAGAAAATTACCACTTGTCAAATGAGATGCTTGAGGAAAGCAGTAAATAAAACAAGAAGAGACCATATAAGAAATGAGAAAATTACCACTTGTCAAATGAGATGCTTGAGGAAAGCAGTAAATAAAACAAGAGACCATATAAGAAATGAGAAAATTACCACTTGTCAAATGAGATACTTGAGGAAAGCAGTAAATAAAACAAGAAGAGACCATATAAGAAATGAGAAAATTACCACTTGTCAAATGAGATGCTTGAGGAAAGCAGTAAATAAAACAAGAAGAGACCATATAAAACATGAGAAAATTACCACTTGTCAAATGAGATGCTTGAGGAAAGCAGTAAATAAAACAACAAGAGACCATATAAGAAATGAGAAAATTACCACTTGTCAAATGAGATGCTTGAGGAAAGCAGTAAATAAAACAACAAGAGACCATATAAGAAATGAGAAAATTACCACTTGTCAAATGAGATGCTTGAGGAAAGCAGTAAATAAAACAAGAGACCATATAAAACATGAGAAAATTACCACTTGTCAAATGAGATGCTTGAGGAAAGCAGTAAATAAAACAAGAAGAGACCATATAAGAAATGAGAAAATTACCACTTGTCAAATGAGATGCTTGAGGAAAGCAGTAAATAAAACAAGAGACCATATAAGAAATGAGAAAATTACCACTTGTCAAATGAGATACTTGAGGAAAGCAGTAAATAAAACAAGAAGAGACCATATAAAACATGAGAAAATTACCACTTGTCAAATGAGATGCTTGAGGAAAGCAGTAAATAAAACAACAAGAGACCATATAAAACATGAGAAAATTACCACTTGTCAAATGAGATGCTTGAGGAAAGCAGTAAATAAAACAAGAGACCATATAAGACATGAGAAAATTACCACTTGTCAAATGAGATGCTTGAGGAAAGCAGTAAATAAAACAAGAAGAGACCATATAAGACATGAGAAAATTACCACTTGTCAAATGAGATGCTTGAGGAAAGCAGTAAATAAAACAAGAGACCATATAAGAAATGAGAAAATTACCACTTGTCAAATGAGATGCTTGAGGAAAGCAGTAAATAAAACAACAAGAGACCATATAAAACATGAGAAAATTACCACTTGTCAAATGAGATGCTTGAGGAAAGCAGTAAATAAAACAAGAGACCATATAAGAAATGAGAAAATTACCACTTGTCAAATGAGATGCTTGAGGAAAGCAGTAAATAAAACAACAAGAGACCATATAAGAAATGAGAAAATTACCACTTGTCAAATGAGATGCTTGAGGAAAGCAGTAAATAAAACAAGAAGAGACCATATAAAACATGAGAAAATTACCACTTGTCAAATGAGATGCTTGAGGAAAGCAGTAAATAAAACAACAAGAGACCATATAAAACATGAGAAAATTACCACTTGTCAAATGAGATGCTTGAGGAAAGCAGTAAATAAAACAAGAGACCATATAAAACATGAGAAAATTACCACTTGTCAAATGAGATGCTTGAGGAAAGCAGTAAATAAAACAACAAGAGACCATATAAGAAATGAGAAAATTACCACTTGTCAAATGAGATGCTTGAGGAAAGCAGTAAATAAAACAACAAGAGACCATATAAAACATGAGAAAATTACCACTTGTCAAATGAGATGCTTGAGGAAAGCAGTAAATAAAACAACAAGAGACCATATAAAACATGAGAAAATTACCACTTGTCAAATGAGATGCTTGAGGAAAGCAGTAAATAAAACAAGAAGAGACCATATAAGACATGAGAAAATTACCACTTGTCAAATGAGATGCTTGAGGAAAGCAGTAAATAAAACAAGAAGAGACCATATAAGACATGAGAAAATTACCACTTGTCAAATGAGATGCTTGAGGAAAGCAGTAAATAAAACAAGAGACCATATAAGAAATGAGAAAATTACCACTTGTCAAATGAGATGCTTGAGGAAAGCAGTAAATAAAACAACAAGAGACCATATAAAACATGAGAAAATTACCACTTGTCAAATGAGATGCTTGAGGAAAGCAGTAAATAAAACAAGAAGAGACCATATAAAACATGAGAAAATTACCACTTGTCAAATGAGATGCTTGAGGAAAGCAGTAAATAAAACAAGAAGAGACCATATAAGAAATGAGAAAATTACCACTTGTCAAATGAGATGCTTGAGGAAAGCAGTAAATAAAACAAGAGACCATATAAAACATGAGAAAATTACCACTTGTCAAATGAGATGCTTGAGGAAAGCAGTAAATAAAACAAGAGACCATATAAGAAATGAGAAAATTACCACTTGTCAAATGAGATACTTGAGGAAAGCAGTAAATAAAACAACAAGAGACCATATAAGAAATGAGAAAATTACCACTTGTCAAATGAGATGCTTGAGGAAAGCAGTAAATAAAACAACAAGAGACCATATAAAACATGAGAAAATTAGAAGAACAATCGGAACACCTGCTATTAGATTCATTGAAAAATACAGACTCAAATTGTTTGGCCACTTGGTCAGAATGAACCCGAATACACCAGTTGCAAGAGCGTACAACCTGAAAATGGAATCATCAAGAGGAAGGGGCAGACCAAGAAAAAGATGGGTTGATGGAGTTACAGACGTCTTAAAACTCCACAATACCACACCATATCAAGCGACCGAGCGTGCATTATCTCGGAAACCGATCATCAGTTAATTAAACCTGCTACACCTAGCGACAAAAAGCAGAGAAGGACAAAAGAAAGAAAAGAAAGAACTAACATGGATAAAGTATTGTTACAACAAAAGATCGTGATGCACCAAAGCCCTCGTAGTAGTGCGCTCAATGTACTAAGCGAACCACTTTAAGTGACACTGTTAGATAGTAGGGGAAGTCTGGCAGGCCATTTCAACAGCCTTCTTCCTGCGCCTTTAGTTAGAAGAGCAAGATAAACCCAACAATGGCAGGCTTGAGAAGTCAGGCTAACGCTTTCATGTGTTGACGCTTGAGAACAGATGATTGAATGAGGCTTAGACGAGGGGAATATTTAAACACTAGAGAGATAACCAAGTCAGAAGACTGAAGATATGTGTTGACTTGAATATTCTACTCCCTTGAGTGCAGTTGTTGAGGACGGGTCAAATGATAAAATTGAAGGAGTTTGGTTGGGTGGGGTCAGGCAATGAGAACTTGTGTCGGTTTATTAAGAGCAATTATATACAAAACATAAATGTTTTAAGAGAAAACAGGCGATCTGAAGATTTCAACGAAGAAGATAAAGGGTATTTTCATCTCGGTTGGCAAGTTATGCGTACAGATAGGTGCGGCAAGACGGGAAAGCCATGAGAGAAACTCTACAGTACAAACAACAACCAACACAGAACGATAGTTGTTAGTCTAAACACACTGAAATGCATGTATAGGAGGAGATCGGAGCAATTATGGACAGGTCCGATGTGCAATGCAGATGATCATCAAATGAACAATGAACACACAACACATATATAATCCTAACCTACAGACCTTCTACACATGCAGCACGAAGTATACCTCTGTCTGTGGATACGAGCAAGTTGATGTGGTCGTCCTCACTGAGCTGGAAGAGTTAGATCTGGCAGTTTCATCAATAATGCTAAGATCCAATCTTCCAACGCAGTGAGATAACGCCATGTCATTAGATCTCCATGCTTTTTCTTATGCACTACGTATGATTTCTATTTCAAATTCAACATTGAGAACGCAACCAACATACTCATCTTGTGCTGAAGAAACCAGAAACACTCTAGTTTTTCTAATTAATAACATTTAATATAATAAAACACTAATTGCTTCTATGTTTGTATTAAATAAATTAATGAAACTTATATAATGTCAAACTTATTTTTTTTTTTAAGTTTGCGTTAAGTAAAGTAATAAAACTATTTTACAACGAGAAACATATAAAGAACGAAAAGATGTTATATCTATCACTGAGACTATATAGTCCTTGCTCAAAATATGAAAGTAAGATTACACATAATTAACCACAGCAGTAACGTTACAACAACTGGCAAGGTCCCGCTCTCAGCTTGACTGATAAGAAGACTACACATTTCAAATCTACCAATACTGTGGACTGTCCTATCAACAACAAAAAATACGTTACCAAACCAATAGAAGACACTTGCGTGAAACTAGGACGACAAAGAAGTTAGATAACAAGTCTTATTAACGATGAAAAGTACTCTGAAACACTTGAGAGATTACCCACACTGCGGTTGGTGTGACTATTTCTTGACTAAGATGATTTTAGTGAAGAGCTCTTGAATAAAGATGCACACAGGATAAGATATGTTAAGCGGGATAAAGTGAAGATACCAAGAGAAGCGTTCACTGCACCATGAAGATACGTTTTGTTTTATAACTTATAACTGGTAGCGACAAGTCTGTGTTATTTAACACTACTAATTCCCGTTGTTTGCATGTCGGTCACATTACTTAAAATATATATTCTGAGGTGGTATGCGCATGATGTGTAATAAATAGTGCACCAATTTGACATATTCATGATATGGCGATAAATACGTTATGTCTAAATCGTATTAAACTGACTGAAAAATCCACCTAATTTATTATTTTAAACAAAGTTAAAACTGAATGAATCGGACATAACAACTGTTGTTATTAAACGGATATTCGCCTAGTTCATTGTATTAAATATTCTTGACTTTTAAATTTGCAATAAAATGTAAAAAAGTTCAAATAAAGTAGTAGTGGATTCAGAAGATACCGCATATTATAAAAGTATGCATTAGATACTTAAAGTATTAGTATATGATACATTTATCAAGTTTAACTAAATTAGTTATTTTACAGAAGGTGAAAGTTTGATAAATGTCGCATCTTCAACTATTAGATACTCTGCATGCAGTATCGATAGGTTTTAGAATACTGATAAATCTTTTAGATAATTAATATCCCGTATTTTGAGTAAAGTTTTTATGACGCATGCTACTTTATAACACTTATAATGTTCAAGCTAATATCCTGTATTGTAGCAAAATGTTTGATGACGGCATGCTACTATAACATTATAATGTTCAAGCTAATATCCTGTATTGTAGCAAAATGTTTTATGACGGCATGCTACTTTATAACACTTATAATGTTCAAGCTAATATCCTGTATTGTAGCAAAATGTTTGATGACGGCATGCTACTTTATAACACTTATAATGTTCAAGCTAATATCCTGTATTGTAGTAAAATGTTTTATGACGGCATGCTACTTTATAACACTTATAATGTTCAAGCTAATATCCTGTATTGTAGCAAAATGTTTTATGACGGCATGCTACTTTATAACACTTATAATGTTCAAGCTAATATCCTGTATTGTAGTAAAATGTTTTATGACGGCATGCTACTTTATAACACTTATAATGTTCAAGCTAATATCCTGTATTGTAGCAAAATGTTTTATGACGGCATGCTACTTTATAACACTTATAATGTTCAAGCTAATATCCTGTATTGTAGCAAAATGTTTTATGACGGCATGCTACTTTATAACACTTATAATGTTCAAGCTAATATCCTGTATTGTAGTAAAATGTTTGATGACGGCATGCTACTTTATAACACTTATAATGTTCAAGCTAATATCCTGTATTGTAGCAAAATGTTTTATGACGGCATGCTACTTTATAACACTTATAATGTTCAAGCTAATATCCTGTATTGTAGCAAAATGTTTTATGACGGCATGCTACTTTATAACACTTATAATGTTCAAGCTAATATCCTGTATTGTAGCAAAATGTTTGATGACGGCATGCTACTTTATAACACTTATAATGTTCAAGCTAATATCCTGTATTGTAGCAAAATGTTTTATGACGGCATGCTACTTTATAACACTTATAATGTTCAAGCTAATATCCTGTATTGTAGCAAAATGTTTTATGACGGCATGCTACTTTATAACACTTATAATGTTCAAGCTAATATCCTGTATTGTAGCAAAATGTTTTATGACGGCATGCTACTTATAACACTATAATGTTCAAGCTAATATCCTGTATTGTAGCAAAATGTTTTATGACGGCATGCTACTTTATAACACTTATAATGTTCAAGCTAATATCCTGTATTGTAGCAAAATGTTTTATGACGGCATGCTACTTTATAACACTTATAATGTTCAAGCTAATATCCTGTATTGTAGTAAAATGTTTGATGACGGCATGCTACTTTATAACACTTATAATGTTCAAGCTAATATCCTGTATTGTAGCAAAATGTTTTATGACGGCATGCTACTTTATAACACTTATAATGTTCAAGCTAATATCCTGTATTGTAGTAAAATGTTTGATGACGGCATGCTACTTTATAACACTTATAATGTTCAAGCTAATATCCTGTATTGTAGCAAAATGTTTGATGACGGCATGCTACTTTATAACACTTATAATGTTCAAGCTAATATCCTGTATTGTAGCAAAATGTTTTATGACGGCATGCTACTTTATAACACTTATAATGTTCAAGCTAATATCCTGTATTGTAGTAAAATGTTTGATGACGGCATGCTACTTTATAACACTTATAATGTTCAAGCTAATATCCTGTATTGTAGCAAAATGTTTTATGACGGCATGCTACTTTATAACACTTATAATGTTCAAGCTAATATCCTGTATTGTAGCAAAATGTTTTATGATGGCATGCTACTTTATAACACTTATAATGTTCAAGCTAATATCCTGTATTGTCGCTAAGATTCCTAGTTTGTTATGTATGGGATTAAAGACTCATTAAGACGAGGCATGCCATTTCAACTTAAGTACGAAACTCGTTCTGGTTATATCAGAGCGAGTAGGTCAACAAACATGATAAATAAGAATTAACTTGTGGAATACCCAGTGGCTACTGTCGCCAAGATTGATAGTATTTGTTATTTATAACAATAACATTCTTAGCTAGAATCATGTATTGTCGCTAAGATCCACGTTCTATCCTATTTATAACACTTATAAACCCCAAAGCTAAAAATAATGTATTGTCGCTAAGCTTCAATGCTCCATACTGTATGTATATATACCACTTATAAACCTCCAAGCTAATATCCCGTACTGTAGTTTGTAACTTGATAGTTCCTACAGAAAAATTTCAAATCATCGTGTCTACACTCAACATATAGAGTAAAAATGTGTCCAGACTGGAATAAATATTTATATATGCAGATACTTTCGACCTTCAAACTGCACAATTGTTGACTTAATTAAACGACTAATTAAATTGCATACCCGCACTAGATGATTTGGTGGCACGCTTGCTTGGTGTTTTATTTCTAATTTTTGTTTTGGGGGAGAAATTAGGAAAAGTAAGTGGATCTGTGCAACTATAACAACATATTCACATACAATATGTAATAATCTGGTTTTTTCCCCAAACACACTTAACATGTTTACAGTGTGTCCATAAAATATTGGCTCTATTATAATCCTTAATAAAAGCATTACTTGATAGGCCATATTACATATTAATTAACACATTTTGCGAAATTTATTGCTTATGTTTTGTGCTAGTAATGAAGAATATTCTTATCCTGAAGCTGTGATGCAAAACATGATTCGAGAAAAGAATGCAAAATATATGAATGCAAAAAACTAACACTACAATTTGAACTATCTGCGTGGGGTGTGTCTGAGCACACTGTATGAAAATTAATTGAACAAAAAAGTGTTGTGTCCTAGCTAAACTGGGACTACACATGTTGCTATTATAAACGCACATTGTTTTACTGATGTCCCGGTGGCGAGTTTATTTGAAACAATTTATAGTAGTTAAATATGTGATTGCATGTGACATGTGTGTTGTTGTGGGTTGGTTTTTTTTTAATGCACGTCAATCTTTAGCACTCGCTTAGATAACTTATCTACAGTAACATCTCCACTGGTACTAGTAGACTAAACGTAGTAATAAATATCTCTCTTCGTGTATGTATTTAACTCTCTAATTTGTTGATTTCAAACAAACGAAGTGAGGGAAAAACCAAAAGTAAATGCGAACATTAAAGTGGACGATTAAAAGATTATACTATGGTTCAAAATCTCATACTGCACTCTCACTCGTTTTATATTTAAATTTAACATTGTTGGTAGCGGTAGGGGGAGGAATTAAACATCTTAATCGCGTTTTTTTTTTTTAATAGTCAGAAAGTTTATTTAAATAGATAGTTTATATAATGACAGTTTCACTGTTTAGTAAAGAAAGCTACGCAGGCATGACTCCCTCTTGCATAAAAGTGCTGTATTTGAAATGACAATAGTCCAGTTCAGATTACAATGAACCATACTAGTTTCATAATGCTCAGTAGCACAATTAAAAAATTAAATAGAAGAATAAGGTTTACATCTACACATAAGTATACGGAAACATTTTTATATAATTATATTGTTCTTACAAATTCTTTAGTAATTAATTTAACCTAGAAAAAAATACTTGAAAATGTGTGGACACCAAAATGGTGAGGTTTCTATATGCATGCAAATACTTTTTGTAGCAGTCATCTTATGGTTTAAAATTTTGTAAATTCCGAATGTCGATCTGTATGTGCGTTCAATGATTCTATGCCAAAAAATAAATGACACATTAATGATTTAAATTATCACAGCGTATGTGATCGCATTGTAACAGTGTAGATATAACACAGACTTGTCGATGACTTGAAAGAGGTTAGACAATATACTTTTGAATAGGTTAACATAATTGAAATGTAGCAATAACAAGAAGATACTGTGAAGAGAAGGAACTAAGAACAAAAATCTTATGGGGAAACCCATTACTCATAGAATAAAAACCAGATACTCACTAAACAAGAACACTAATTAAGTCATAACTTGGGAGAAGGTAATTAAAAAACAATAACTTAAACCTATACAATTTAACTATATCCATACCATTAACCATTATAGTGGCATACAATTGTGCGCCAATTAGTTAGTTATTATAGTGGTTTCTTACAGAGTACTTTTTCCAGCTCTGTACTTAAATAATCCAAGCTTGTAAAGTTAGGTAAAATAAAATAGCAATACATAAAGCAAAAACAAAATCTTTGTGTGATAAGATTGATTGTATCATAAAACAATTATGCTCAGAAGTCAGTAATGGTCATGGTATGGAAAGAGTTAATACACATATTGAAGTGAA
Organism: Arion vulgaris; assembly: GCA_020796225.1. Classification (NCBI taxonomy): domain Eukaryota; kingdom Metazoa; phylum Mollusca; class Gastropoda; order Stylommatophora; family Arionidae; genus Arion; species Arion vulgaris. The sequence goes on along the minus strand of CM036763.1, from coordinate 23,133,306 downwards.
TATATGGTGTTAATTAACGAATATGATAGTTTAATTAATAACATGACAAAGTAAATCCATGGTAGGTTAACTATAGTAGCATAATGTTCTGCACAAATGATGGAAACAATTGCCTGTGAAAAACCCCAATAGGCATATATAGAGATCATATTTCTACTATATACTCTTGACTTACTAGATAGCGTTGGACTATTTCCTAATTAGCACAACATCAGCGTGACAAGAATATCTTGGAGCAGCGCTACTACTGCGATGTCTCAAGTGAGGCCGGCCTGGTAAGCTTCTGTGTGACAAGACGAAGCGGACACAATTTATTGCCCGTTCAAACCTCACTTAACATTGACCTTGACACTTCTGTCCCCTTTCTTCACGTGGAGAGCTTTTTTTTATATCTAAAACTGTTCTCTCTCCATGTATCCCTATCTAACCAAAGCCTCCTATCCTACGTGCACATAATTTACTTGATTTGTAAAACACGCTGATTTCCACAAAGTACTGGCCCTAGTTGATATCAAACACTCTCTTGTGCATCATATCATATAGTTTTACAACAGTTTTGTTTTATTTATCTGATTTCCAAACTACCATCATAACACGTTGGCAACAACAATCTTCAACGCCCACTTCTGCATAATTTCAACTCACTGGATAACAGGTCCTTACATGAACAAACTCATCCTCCAATTACGTACTGACGATAAAAGTTAAGAAATCAGATGACAAGTCGAATCATCTTTCCTCTGTACCTATCATAGTTTGATTACAATACCCAATTCATGTTTGTTTTTATACCGAGTGTCCAGGTGGATTGAAGGTTTAACCTTTGCTCAACGTTGTTGAATGACCACAACAATTAGTTACGTAATAACACTGATTGCTCAGAGATTGGATAAAAGTGGTCGTAATGTCTTTAGTAAACAACAGACTTAGTGACCACGTTTGAATACTTATTGAAACTGACAAGATTGTGTTTACGTATTCCAACATTTTTAGCATACTTGTCTACTTATTAAAACACCTAGGTAAACTTGTTTACTTATTAAAACACCAAGGTAAATGTGTCTACTTATTAAAACATCAAGGTAAATGTGTCTACTTATTAAAACATCAAGGAACTTGTTTACTTATTAAAACACCTAGGTAAACTTGTTACTTATTAAAACACCTAGGTAAACTTGTTTTTATTAAAACACTAGTAAACTTGTTTACTTATTAAAACACCTAGGTAAACTTGTTTACTTATTAAAACACCTAGGTAAACTTGTTTACTTATTAAAACACCTAGGTAAACGTGTCTACTTATTAAAACACCTAGGTAAACGTGTCTACTTATTAAAACACCAAGGTAAATGTGTCTACTTATTAAAACACCTAGGTAAACGTGTCTACTTATTAAAACACCTAGGTAAACGTGTCTACTTATTAAAACACCAAGGTAAATGTGTCTACTTATTAAAACACCTAGGTAAACTTGTTTACTTATTAAAACATCAAGGTAAACTTGTCTACTTATTAAAACACCAAGGTAAACTTGTTTACTTATTAAAAACACCAAGGTAAACGTGTCTACTTATTAAAACACCAAGGTAAACGTGTCTACTTATTAAAACACCTAGGTAAACTTGTTTACTTATTAAAACACCTAGGTAAACGTGTCTACTTATTAAAACACCAGGTAAACTTGTTACTTATTAAAACACCTAGGTAAACTTGTCTACTTATTAAAACACCAAGGTAAACTTGTCTACTTATTAAAACACCAAGGTAAACGTGTCTACTTATTAAAAACACCAAGGTAAACGTGTCTACTTATTAAAAACACCTAGGTAAACTTGTCTACTTATTTCAGCACAAAGGTAAACTTGTCTACTTATTAAAACACCTAGGTAAACGTGTCTACTTATTAAAACACAGAGGTAAACATATCTACTTATTCCAACAGCCAGGTAAATCTATCTACTTATTCCAATAGCCAGGTAAACGTATCTATTTATTCCAAAAGCGGGGGTCACTTTTCTGTTCAACTGACAGCACGCTTGCCCAACGTGTTCGTAGCTCATTGGACGACGGTGAAACACCCCTGTGAGTGCGGTTCAATTCCGCGGGCTGGCAAAAAAGCCATAGGTTCTCCAGATTTACGGTGTTCGTGGCCCCGAACCGAAGAGTTAATATGTCCATGGCAACGAGCCGAAGAGCTGAAAGCTCAAGTGCTTCTGGATCGGAAAAAAAAAATTCCAACAGCCAGGTAAACGTATCTACGTACTCCAACAGCCAGAAAAACTTATCTATTTATTCCAAAAGCAGTCACTTTTCTGTTCAACTGACAGCACACAATTATATATATACCTCTGAGGTCGGAAAAAGCACGCCTGTATGTCGGGGAACAATGGTGATAAAGAAAGCAGGCGTTCTCGCAAAAATCAGTCAGATTCGTCATACCATACGACCTGACTGCCTGAATTCATAGCGGGCGAACTCAAGAAGACGACGAAGCACACAATCATAAGTACTCAGGGCCATATATACTCGTACTATTATAGACTGACTGTAAACATATTTACTCCTACTATTACAAACTGACTGTAAACATTTATACAACATAAAAAAACGCATCTTCAAAGTGAACGAAGTAGACGAAAAAGAATTGGTGATTGTCCTTGACATTTCTACTTGTCTATTGTTTCATCGACTCTCATCATCAAGGTGCGTATCCTTTATAGGACGTTGCTCTCTTTGCAGCGCATCTGAAATTCACTCTGTGTCTAGCCAGTTCACCCACTTCGTCGATGGTCATGTTCATGATTTCTTTAATATATTGTAGCCATCTTCTTCTTGGTCTGCCTCTGCGTCCTGGGACCCTGCCCTCTAATATTGTTTTCTCCAGGTCATCGTGACGTTTGTTGTGGCCAAAGTATATAATTTTTCTGTATAGTATATTGTTTATTAGACAATTGTATTTAACATTCAGTCCTTTCAGGACATCAGTGTTCTTTCTTTTTTATGTCCATGGTATTCGTTGGATCTTTCTGTAGCATTTCGTTTCGAAGGACTGGCAATGCTAGTCGTTCGAAACGTAATGTTTCATCGACTCTACATACACCAAATAGCAAATGAAATTTTTTTTTTTCCCGATCCAGAAGCACTTGAGCTTTTCAGCTCTCCGGCTCGGTGCCATGGACATCGTAACCCTTCGGTTCGGTGCCACGAACACCGTAAATCTGGGGAATCTGTGGCTTTTTCTGCCATCCCGTGGAATTGAACCCGCACACACAGAGGGATAGTCACCCGCTTTTTTTACAGAAGCCTTACCTTAATGTATATTTTCTTATTTAACCGTTGGGCTTGAAATTAACTAAGTAACTTGTTGAGTCGTGGTTTCTGGCATGCCTAGTTGTAGTTGATGGAAGCACAATAATTTCAACAGGAGTGAAGTAAATATGTTTATATTTATAAATAACTCATAAATTGATCCAATACTATTTGTACGAACAACACACCATTTAACCAAATATTCAATGCACAAGGGAAATAAGTTATGCATAACAGGATAAACCAGACCGTAAGTGGTCATAAGAAACAATACAATGCCAGGATTACTATCATAACTGGAAAACGGATCTTTCTTAACACACGCCCCACGCGTATGAGAAGGTCATGGTTAAGAGTCTATTGTTTGACATACAACATTGTTAATGAGCATTCGGTTACGTTGGGGGTTTTTTTTCATTACGCTAGCAGAGTGCTAAACCACTACACACTTCACGTCTAGTTCACTACAGAACTCATTAACACTTATCAGCAATGTACTATTATGGCAAAATACTGAGTGTTCATACAAGGCCCTCATTGAGTGCTCATACAGAGCTCTCATTGAGTGCTCATACACATCTCTCATTGAGTGCTCATACACATCTCTCACTGAGTGCTCATACACATCTCTCATTGACTGCTCATACACATCTCTCATTGACTGCTCATACACATTTCTCATTGACTGCTCATACATATCTCTCATTGAGTGCTCATACAAATCTCTCATTGACTGCTCATACAAATCTCTCACTGACTGCTCATACAAATCTCTCACTGAGTGCTCATACACATCTCTCATTGACTGCTCATACACATCTCTCATTGACTGCTCATACACATCTCTCACTGACTGCTCATACACATCTCTCACTGACTGCTCATACACATCTCTCACTGACTGCTCATACACATCTCTCAATGACTGCTCATACACATCTCTCACTGACTGCTCATACACATCTCTCACTGACTGCTCATACCCATCTCTCACTGACTGCTCATACAAATCTCTCATTGAGTGCTCATACACATCTCTCATTGAGTGCTCATACACATCTCTCACTGAGTGCTCATACAAATCTCTCATTGACTGCTCATACACATCTCTCACTGACTGCTCATACACATCTCTCATTGACTGCTCATACACATCTCTCATTGACTGTTTACAAACCATTCTAAAAGTGATCAATATATCGCGCACCCACGCATACCACAAAACAAGCAACCTCTTTCAGAATAGATATATTTTAAATATCTTGCCCCGTGATTTAGATTACTCAGTTGAGATGACAGTACAATCGAAGAAGTACGCAAATCTTACTTTCAACCAATTCACTGCGCATGTCACTTTTGCAACTTCGTCACATGTGCAGTTCGTTTTTTTTTTTTAGTTATTCAAAACTGAACGAGATCAAGCAACACAACATCTAACAATTGTAATCCTTCTAGGAGACGTCATGCTGGTTTTTGTATACCATAAACAAAATCAAACATTGAAAACCAGTTGTCACATTTCACTTAACATAATTCCTTTAACTCTTTCACTCTGTAATTTGTATGAAGCTCAGTACTCGTTTATATTGAAATACAGGGTGTTCAAGCTAAAAGGAGCCCCAGTGATAAATCGAAAGTTGCCAGATACCTATTGCGTTGTGCCTATTTACTATTTAAACCGGTTCTGACTAGCTCGTCGTACGTCACATTTGTTCATCGCCCCTTCCAGCACTACAATTACACACCATCACACAACATTGACCTGTACATACGTCATACGTGAAACTTCTTATTCTCATAAATATATGCCAGATAAGCTCCATTGATAGGCTGCTTTTATCTTGAACACCCTGTATATACTGCATTAGCCAGTGTACTGGTTTTGTGTTATCTTAAAATATAGAGTGAGCCTGTATATCGGAGCAGACGTTGGAAGAGGGGTTTAATGATGACATGAATATTACTTGTTCTATGTAAAATGTCAACAATTTCAGTCAAATGGTTGCGAGTTAAAGCAATTTTAAGTAAGGAGTTTTTTACCACCTGTGATATGTGAAATGAGCATACCTGGGGAGCATTTTTTCAGCAAATGGAAAAATAACTAATGAAATTCAACACAGATGCAACAAAGCAAATCAAATGATAGGGCAAATGGCGCCAATTTTAAGATGCAAACACGTCACCATGAACACAAAAAGAGCAATGTTCAACACAATATTTCTCCCCACATTATGTTACCAGTGCCAAACCCGGACGCTGACAACAAACGATAGAAGAAAACTAGTCACAACAGAGATGAAGTGTCTACGCAGTATTCTGGGTGTAACAAGAAGAGACCGGTTGAGAAATGAAGACATCAGGAAAAAGTGGGTACAACATCAGTACTAGACTTCATCAAGAAACAATAAATTAAATGGTTCGGCCACGTAAGCTGATTACCACCAGACAGTGCACCCCAAGAGCAATGCTGCTCCGATACAATGGGTACAAAGCAAAAGGCCGGCCACGCAAAGATGGACCTCAGAGATAACAGAAGCGACGAAAGAGACTATCTACGAAGCGCATACTAGGGCCCGTTTTAGAGATCTCCTCCTGACCTGACGCTGTGAGGCATACAGGATTCGAGAAAGAAGAAGAAGAAGAAATGAGATGCTTGAGGAAAGTGGTAAATAAAACAAGAAGAGACCATATAAGAAATGAAGAAATTAGAAGAACAGTTGGAACAACACCTGTTGTTAGATTCATTGAAAAATAGAGACAACCAGTTGCAAGAGCGTCATCATCAAGGTAGTGTCCTTTATAGGACGTTGCTCTCTTTGCAGAGTATCTTAAATTCACTCTGTCTCTAGCCAGTTCACCCACTTCGCCGATGGTCATATTCATGGTTTCTTTAATATCTTGTAGCCATCTTCTTCTTGGTCTGCCTCTGCGTACTGGGACCCTGCCTTCCAATATTGTTCTCTCCAGGCCATCGTGAAGCTTGATGTAACAAAAGTATCTAATTTTTCTGTATAGTATATTTGCAAGAGCGTACAAACTGAAAATAGAATCATCAAGAGGAAGGGGCAGACTAAGAAAAAGATGGATTGATGGAGTTACAGACATCTTAAAACTCCACAGCATATCAAACGACCGAGTGTGCACTATCTCGGAAACCGATCACTAGTTACACCTACGACGCCTAACGGCAACAAAGAGGAGAAGGACACAAGAAGAAAGAGGCCACATTAACTCAATTTATGCATGCGGATTTTCTTTTAAAAAATGTGTCTAGACCTGCAGTGCTTATATGATTAAGTGGGCATGTAAACATTCTTTTTGTGGTCATATTCTATTTCAAAATAATCTGGGTGGATTTTTATTTTTATTTGGAGAGGGGAAAGTACTTACTAAATCTCTTTTACCAAGTGATTAACAAGCAAGAGTACTGGTAATTGGTGCATAACAGGTATCCAAAACTCAATTCTGTCCCCTAATCTCTCTCAAGTTGTTCGATAACGCGATGTAACTTGTTTGCCCAAGCCAGTGATAATTAGAAGTTTATCATGGCAGGTAAGGTTCACGACGAGATTGTATCTTCATCTAGTCCCAACACAAGTGCGACAATCAAACGTGACGATGATAAACAAACGTACTTCAGTTCGCGTACAGAGGTGATTACTGTTGTCAATTTGACAAGATCATCATGAAGACGGGGTCACATCGAATGACAAGAAAGTCTACAGGGTCTAAAGACGAAGAATTGACTACATTGCACCCGGTTTTACCTTAGAAGGCCCAGTCGCTCTCTGTAGAAATGGCACGCCACCTGTCCAAGAGTATTGCACAAAGTACGAACTCCGTAGCTCTGGCAACATTCCTAGGGCTGTCTGGAAAAATTGCACTCGTGTACAAAACGGCGACGTCCGGATTCGAACCCAGGACAAGAAAGTAGTTATTTGAATGTCTCATTTTTTCTTTCAATGATGATACGAGAAACAACATACCAGACATAAGTTATAGAAAGTCAACATTGAATAAATGGTATACAGACGTAGGATTGACTTCATTGCACCGGGTTTAACCCCATACGGCTCGGTCCCTCTCCGCAGAAATAGCACGTCAACTACCGAGAGTATTGCACAAAGCAGGAACTACATAATTCTACTAACAAACCTAGGGATCTCCGACAAAAATACACTCGTAAACAGAACGATGCAGACCGAACTCGAGCCCACGATCTTCGGAATGCAAGACAACGGCATAAAGGCAACGTTGACTGGTCACTACAACAGCGGTCACTACAACAGCGGTCACTACAACAGCAAATTAAGTCGACGTTTGCAGAAAAACGGCCATGAACACGCAGAGACAACAGGAAAAACGCAAATCAATCAAAATTACTAATTTTTTTTAAAAATGTGATTATAGAAACATGGACTTTGAATGATAATGCACTGTGTAATGCTGCAAGGATGCTATGTGTTCGACCATTTATAAATAATGTGAATTGTATCATACATATGGTTTGAATCCGGAAGTTTGCGCGCGAAATTGGTAGACATCATTCGGAGGTCACATCTCAAGACACTGACTTGAACATGCTGGAGTGTAGGGCAACGAACATGCTGACATTCGTGCAAATAATACTCAAGCTGGAAGAAGTATGGACAGAGCTGAGGTCATCAATGTGGTCATCGATATGCTCTTATTTATGTGATATGGGCAAGTTTTAGACACTGGAACGAGTGCGAGAATTGGGAATTAAGTTTGGACCTTCCGGAAAGTGTCTTCGTGGTAGAGAGAGAAGATATACTAATCAACTTCTCGTGGGTACGGTGAGCAGATGGACTTTGGGATGGCTGCTGCAACGGAGGACACAGCACCCATGGGAATAACCAGTGTGCCATGACGTCGATCGTATAACATAACATATGGTTTGAACTGTATTAGTTCACATTACGCATAAACTAGTAAATTTGAGCAGTGTCGGCAAGATAATATGAACACCATCATCCAAAAGAGAAGCTGGAGATGGATCAGACATCTACTACGCATGAAGACTAACTACCACGGAAACTGCAATGAGAATAACAACAGAGGGGAAACAAAAACGGGGAAGGCTCAAAGTTACCTGGAGAAGAACAGTAAAACAGAAACTGATATAAATAAGTAACAGCTGGAACACAATACAGAGAACGACCATGAACAGATATGAAAGGCGTGCCTTTGTTGCTGCCCTAAACGTCAAGGGCGTCACAGAAAGAGAGAGAGAGGGGAGAGCGAGAGTAAATTTGACATTTTAAGAGATGCTTTTTATCGTTAATATTGTCTGGAAGATTGTCATTTAATAAAGCAGTGGAAAAACGTATATGTGCTTTCGAATATAACTGTTACAGAAGAGTCCTCCGTATATCTTGGACAGACAAGAGAACAAATAGATCTATCCAGAAAGAACTCAAAATTAAAGAAAACTGGCTGATGCTACAAATAAGAAAGAGAAAATTGAGGTATTTTGGACATATAAAAAGACATGAAAGGCTGGAGAAGACCATCCTGGAAGGAGGCATACCGGCAAAGAGAAGAAGACCACGGAAAAGATAGATTCAGGATGTAACTGATGGTTTGAACATGACGGCTGCAGAGGCAGGACATCTGGCCTATGAGAAAGAGAAATTCCGGAGGACTGTTTGGGTCGCAAAGTTCTGCTCAAGACTATTTGATGAATATTGTCTGCGGAAATGTCAGTAAACTAAAGTTGACTTGTAAATCTCAAAATGACTAAACCACTTACGTCCCGTGGGGACTTTCATGAAAAAATGTACTTACAAAATAATCATTGCCCATTTACTGGTTATAACAGAATGGACAGTACTCGTACTAGTGATACTTAGCGGGCAATAACATGGGCTGATGGATAGAGCAGTACATACTCTTTTTTGTGGTGATATACAACCCCAAATTCTCACCACCATTACCACAGAGCATGATTAAAGTAGCGGTTGGTGCACCTGTTTCATAAGCACATGATCCCATGATCAAATTCCTCAGTTTGAGTTGGATTTTTACCAACATAGTCGGTATAGTATGATTTGGGTACTAGAAAAGAACTAGACAGTAAAGGCGGGTCTGTGTAATGTTGATGACATCACCGCCCATCGTGTACCGTTGATCAAATCAAAATACGGATTAACAGAGTATTCTCTAATATACCACACGGTATGAAAAACAGTTCGTTACTTTTTTTTTTTAATTAACCACCCACACCTCTCCTTTGACAACACCTGTTTTTAAAAATACAACACACGCACATATACACATACACAAACTAATCTCTTATCTTTCTACTTATCCGTTTCCTTCTATCAACAAACCTTCGACATCTGCTTGGTGAGACTGAGCACGTTGGGTGTGCTCAAATGCGAGGACACCGGTTCAGTAACCAATAATAGATATGAAAACAAACTAGATTCACCGAGAAAGCTTTGAAGATAGTACTGCCGTTGGTACTTTTATCAGCTTGAAATGCGAGATACTAATGTATTAGGAAATTCGAGGAGATTGTAACATGGGGGGACCTTTTCTGGAACCCACAAGGAAAGCGAAAGAGAGAGGGCTTAGAAATACATAGATAAGATATTTGGAGGCAGAGATTAACAATATACAGAAGCGCCGGAGAGAGATGCTGGAGATAGCTAAAGATAGGAAGATTTGGCATGAGTTGGTTGAGGGTCTATGCCCCAATCGGGGTTACAAAGGCATGAGAGAGAATTTATTAGGATTGATTGATTCATTCATATAACCATCATCATTGCTGATTCAGAAGAGTTCTACTCTCAGCAAAGAGCGAAATATCGTGAGGAGAAGCCTCCTACTACTAACACGGGAGTCGGTCTATATATTAAGTGAACATGATACTGCTAGCATTTACTGCATCATCATTAAATAGCCTATCCTGAGCAGAACTTTGCCACCTCAACAGTCCTCCGGAATTTCTCTCTCTCATAAGCCAGATGTTCTGCCTCTGCAGCCGTCATGTTCAACCCATCAGTTACATCCTGAATCCATCTTCTCCGTGGTCTTCCTTTTCTTCTCCTTGCCGGTATGCCTCCTTCCATGATGGTGTTCTCCAGTCCTTCATGTCTTTTTATATGTCCAAAATATCTAAATTTTCTCTTTCTTATTTGTAGCATCAGCCAGTTTTCTTTGATTTTGAGTTCTTTCCGGATAGATATATTTGTTCTCTTCTCTACATTTCAAGTATTACTTACATTTTAAGCAATTACTTACATACATTAAAATCTCTGCTTATCTGTATTCCCGTGTGGGCAAACAGTCGACTCATGAGAACGGTTGCAATGATAACAGCTGACCGATAATGCAAAAGAACGAGTAGGCGACCAAAACTTGCTGCAGACTGAAATCTCATGTTCAGCCAAAAAAAAAACATGCATGTCTGTCCGTTTGAAAAACTGTATGACTGTTAGAATGGAATGTATTTTTGTCAGGGCGTTCCAATATGAGACCAGTCCGTTTACGTTTGTTGAAAGTGTCAGCGTCTGAGTGTTTACACAGCTTCGTCAACGTTTCCTAATTATACAATCCTCCAAAAAAGACGAAATACATTCTTGAAGTTTTGTTATTACGTTTATTTCGTATTTTTGGCTAAGTTACAGCATATATGCTTATCATTGGCGAAACACGTAATAACAAAGTACTGTAGTTTTACAAAATACAAAAACAGTGACAATACAAAGCAACGTTTCGACAAACGGCCTTTATCAAGCAAACGATACAACAGGAGTGACGAATTTCACAGCACACTACATATAGACTTCGACAGAGAAATTCCAACGATCCTACAATGATTTTAGGACCGCTAGAATGTCTCTGTTGTAGTCTATATGTAGTGTGCTGTGAAATTCGTCACTACTGTTGTATCGTTTGCTTGATAAAGGCCTTTGGTCGAAACGTTGCTGTGTATTATCATTGTTTTTGTATTTGGTAAAACTACAGTACTCTGTTATTACGTGTTTCGCCATTTTAAATAGTTTTAATCAGTCTCCTTATATCTATAATGCTTATCATTGCTGAACAGAGGTAAGCTAACAAGTAGATTTGTCCTTTGAAGCCAGTAGTGTGTGACCTGAACGACGGCGGTGGTGGTGATTCAATTATTCTGGAGCACCTTCCCAGAGATAACAACTCAGTGTCTGGAATACTGCAGTAACCACTCATAGAACCTTATATCAGCAATAGTCACCAGATTCAAGAACAGCACGTCGTGTATATCCTCCCATTCTGAACGCACGAAAGATCATATGACAGTTCCGACCCTACGAACAAAAATAAAACTATATTCTAGTTGATGAAGCCATAGCAAACATCTCACAAAGTTTGACACTGCTCGTCAGGCAGGTCTGACACTGCTCCTCAGGAAAGTCTGACACTGCTCTTCAGGAAGGTCTGACACTGCTCTTCAGGAAGGTCTGACACTGCTCGTCAGGCAGGTCTGACACTGCTCGTCAGGCAGGTCTGACACTGCTCTTCAGGCAGGTCTGACACTGCTCTTCAGGCAGGTCTGACACTGCTCTTCAGGCAGGTCTGACACTGCTCGTCAGGCAGGTCTGGCACTGCTCGTTTTAACGGACAAATCTACTTTTTTCGGAAATAAATATGGTAGTCATTTTATAAAATTGCCACAGCGCTCAATGAACAGATTTACGTTTTCTCAGTGACTGTTCTTCCTGCAAGTGAGACACCACCACACGCCACTTACATCTGACGCCCTGAGGGTTAGATAGAATTATGCCCGTCTGTTGCCGGGGCTTGCAAAGGGGCAGAGAATAGTAACACTGCGACCTACAAGGCATTTCGTAAGAGGCGACTGAGGTAGGGACCTAGGGAAGCTACCCTGGTAAATAAAAAGCGTCGCAGAAATCAGATGTGCTGGCCTACTTGTAGAGCGCATAACTTTCGCAACGTACAATCGCTATTAGGCTCGGATCACATACAGATCACAAGTCGATATGGAGTGTTCGAATAAGTAGAAGAATTAAACAATCGCGTCCCAATTAAAAAGTAGGTGTTTTCACAGACGCTGATAAACAGAAACATGGCGAAACTGATTAAAGTCCAATAGAGATTTATCATACCAACAAGGGCTAACTGATTACAGTGAAAGAGGATAGACTAGCAGATAGGCAGAGATAACGCTGTCTGTGTAGTGGTGTCACACAAGCTAAGACCTATGCGTCACATAGATTAGTGAGATGATAGCGACGCTGTACATTCTCTTCACATACTCAGAATGAAGCAGGTCTGAACAAGACATTTAGGTCATGTTAATTTATACGGACGACGGGCAGGGAAATTGTTAACAAAATATTATATTTGTAATATTGTCAAATATTAAATTTAATCTAACCTGCACGTGCTCCCACTGATAAGGAAACTGGTCACGAAGTATGCATCTAATTTATCGCATAATTTGTCAAATAGCTCTGAGTAGTTTTACTATTAACAGTGGTAGTAGTAGTAGTTGTAGTATTCACACTAGTGGTGCTAGGTGAAGATTGTGGGTTGTGGGGAAGTAACAAGGGTAGCAGTAGTAGTCCACTTCTCAGTAGTAGTTGCAGCATGTCACTGATCTCACTAAGCATATGTCACATCTGTCACTGTACTGATTCTAGAAATAATGGTATTTGGTCATGGGTGGTGGGATTTGCATTGGGTTCATGGTGGTGCGTTGATGGTGGTGGTATTAACATAAGAGTTGCGTAGTATGATTACTGTTGTAGTTGAACAGTCATGTCTACTGAGTTAGGTCATGGTGGTGACGTCCTGCTAGTAGCAGTAATAATGGGTAGTAGTAGTAAGATGGTTAACAGTAGTAGCATTAAACAACTGTCACTATGTCCACTGATCTCACTAGAACATAATGTTACATCTGTCATAATACCACAATGATTGCATTCATATTACACAATGATTGTATTCATATTACACCATGATTGTATTCATATTACACCATGATTGTATTCATATTACATCGTGATTGTATTCATATTACACCATGATTGTATTCATATTACACCATGATTGTATTCATATTACACCATGATTGCATTCATTTACACATGATTGTATTCATATTACATCGTGATTGTATTCATATTACATCATGATTGTATTCATATTACACATGATTGTATTCATATTACACATGATTATATTCATATACATCGTGATTGTATTCATATCACACCGTGATTGTATTCATATTACACCGTGATTGTATTCATATTACACCATGATTGTATTCATATTACAATGTGATTGTATTCATATTACATCGTGATTGTATTCATATTACATCATGATTGTATTCATATTACATCATGATTGTATTCATATTACATCATGATTGTATTCATATTACACACATGTTGTATTATATTACACCATGATTGTATTATATTACATCTGATTGTATTCATATTACATCATGATTGTATTCATATTACATCATGATTGTATTCATATTACATCGTGATTGTATTCATATTACATCATGATTGTATTCATATTACACAGTGATTGTATTCATATTACATCGTGATTGTATTCATTTTACACCATGATTGTATTCATTTTACACCTTGGCTGTATTATTATTACACCATAATTGCATTTATATTACACTGAGATTGTATTTACATTGCATAATGTAAATCATGTAATTATTTACATTACGTGTGCATTCCCAGTACACCATGACAACAGAACAATGTCCTCTTACATGCAAAATATTTTGCAAACAATATTTTTGCATGTAAGAGGGACATTGTTTCCTTAGTTTATCATCTTGTATTCTTTGCTTTATACAAGCCTTTTAGTCAAACCACTGTTTTACCATGTTTTTGTACTGTGTACAACTACTTTATCTGTGTTTTGATATTATATTGTGGTTGCGCCCACATTACATTGAGATTGTATTCACATTACTATTTAGTCAAGTACATGTGAATGTATGTTTGGGTTTTGCATTGATGCAACAATGTCATCCTTAAGTTAGGAAACGGTTGTCAACATAACAAATGTTGTATGTACAACTTACCTTAGGACATGAGTCCAATTGTTTCTTTCATGTTTGTATGTAACTTACCTGTCATTGTGCCACATACATCTCTCATGTGTGTATGTGACATATCAGTCATACTTCCTCCCCTATTTCTCTCATATTTGTATATGACTCCCCACCCCTCACATTTCTCTCATGTTTCTATGTGACAAATCAGTTATTCTCCCCTACATTTCTCTCAAGTTTGTATGTGACAAATCAGTTATTCTCCCCTACATTTATCTCATGTTTCTATGTGACAAATCAGTTATTCTCCCCTACATTTCTCTCATGTTTCTATGTGACAAATCAGTTATTCTCCCCTACATTTCTCTCATGTTTGTATGTGACAAATCAGTTATTCTCCCCTACATTTCTCTCAAGTTTCTATGTGACAAATCAGTTATTCTCTCCCACATTTCTCTCATGTTTCTATGTGACAAATCAGTTATTCTCCCCTACATTTCTCTCATGTTTCATGTGACAAATCAGATTATTCTCCTACATTTAATCTATGTATTATTTGACAAATCAGTTATTCTCGTACATCATGTTCTTCATCATGTTTAGCATGTAAAACAGTTATTCTCCTACATTTCTCTCATGTTTCTATAGTTACAAACCAGTTATTTTTTTCACTACTTTTCTTGTTGTTTTATGGGGTTATAAATCAGTTATTCTCCTTACATTTTGTCGTCATGTGATGTATTTTGCTTGAAAAATCAATGTCATCCTAATTTCACTCAATGTTTATGTACAACTCAGATTATTTCCAATTTTCTCATGTTTTATGTAATCTTATTCTTCTTCCACATTCTCTCATGTGTTATGTGACAAATCAGTCTATTCTCCCTCATTTCTCTCATGTTTGTATGTGACAATCAGTTATCCCTCACATTTCTCTCATGTTTGTATGTGACAAATCAGTTATTCTCTCTCCCACATTTCTCTCATGTTTCTATGTGACAAATCAGTTATTCTCTCTCCCACATTTCTCTCATGTTTCTATGTGACAAATCAGTTATTCTCTCTCACATTTCTCTCATGTTTGTATGTGACAAATCAGTTATTCTCTCTCCCACATTTCTCTCATGTTTGTATGTGACAAATCAGTTATTCTCCTCACATTTCTCTCATGTTTCTATGTGACAAATCAGTTATTCTCTCTCCCACATTTCTCTCATGTTTGTATGTGACAAATCAGTTATTCTCCCCTACATTTCTCTCATATGTGTATGTGATTCACCTGTCATTCTCCCACCTGATTCTCTCCAGTTACACCTATACTTATTTCCCTGTTTCTGTATTACCATTTCCTACATTGCAAAGAACCAATTCCATTAGAGAACATTTTATCTACTGCTACCAGTCTAGGACAATTATGTCTAGCTTACACTTTCTCACAACATGTAGAGCTATCATCAATCTCTTCTGTCTTTACAGCACTATTAAAAAGATATTTTTCCAGAGATTCCCGATCTCAGTGCAGGGGAGATCGAGTTCCTCGTCCTATCGGAGACGGACAATTAAAAAGTAGGTCCTGTGTTCAATTTAAGCATGTAAAAGAACCCTTGGCAGTTCAAAATTGTGAAGAGCAGGCTGGAAAGCCGCTGCCCGGACAAAATTCATTAGAAAAGATTAAAATAAAATTCCTATAAAAATATTTCACCATATTCAAAATTACATTGGGGATCTCACCTGAGCTACTGAGTTTGTGCACTGCCAGGAGATCTTCCTGTGTAAGAAAGAGATCAGAGCACACATGGTTACTCACCAAGTGCAATGATGATGGTACTATCAATCAATCAAAACCAAGCAATATGTAAAGCTATCACCACTCTCTTCTGTCTTTCAATAACAAGAACACGGAGTACTCACGGCTTTGGCAATGTCCAGATAAGTAAGTCCATTAAAATGTTGTCTCTCTGGGGTGTTGTTGCAGCATACACCATACTGTGGCTCCACCCAGCATTCAGTAACAATTTGAACTTCACCATCTGCTTCTGTTGTCTCAGTTTCTTGATCATCTTCAGACAAACTGAAATCAAGGAGCATTGAGACAATCTAATGTGCACCATTTTCAATCCATCATGCTGTGATATTGATAATAGGAAGAAGTAACAGTTTTTTTTTAAATGGGTCTCTTCTTCTGTGCATTCATTCTTTACGACCAATTTTAATCACTCTTTGTGATTTGTTTGATCTTTGCCAAGAATGTGTATATGTTGCACATTGGTTTGGTAGGCCCCTAAAGGCATAGACTTCTACATGTCTAGGACATGTGCATCCAATTACAGCCAAACCTTCTTATCGAAAGCGAGCAGGTAACAGTTTTCTATTCTTTATAACCCAAATTTGGGCCCGGTAACTCACTTGGGCAAAAATGGGTCTAAAGGTGAAGGACTGATTTCATTGATCGGGTTTGCCCCAAATGGCTCCATCTTGCTGGCAGAAATGATATGCATCGGAGTTCCCAAATGACTTCTGATCTATGGCAAGAAATATTTCTTGCATGTTGGTTCACCCAATGAGCTCATCTTGGGACAGAAATGATTTCTATTGACATCGTTTAACCAACTCCATCCTTGCCGGCAGAATGATTTCATTGCATCGGGTTTCCCCCCAAATGGCTCCATCCTTGCCGGCAGAAATGATTTCATTGCATCGGGTTTCCCCCATATGCTCCATCCTTGCCGGCAGAAATGATATGACATCTGTTGAGAGTGTCGCTCAAAGAACAAATTCTGTAGATGCACAATTGGCACAACGTACAATCATTTTTTGGGCCTATGTTGGCCTCGAACCCCTGGGTGCATGACATATGGTTACTAGCAAAGTTTGTTATCAACTCTGCTATTGACACCCCTTTAACCACTAGTAAAATGTTGCATTGTGGTCATTTGAAACAAATAAAACGTTCAATACCATCAGAGTAAAATTTCCTATTAAATTATTTAATCTAAGAATAACTGCAGTGACTCTTCAGATAACACTTTTAAACTTGTCACAGCCCACGGGTTGAACAACGCACTTTAGACTATAGGAAGGAAGACCCTGCATAAACCCTTAAGAGGAGAATGTCCTTTCTCCCCCAATGGAATGTGCGAAAACAATGGGCTGGTGTATGGACATGTCCCAAATTAGGGAACCAAACCCTTGTAAAACTAAAGTAAGGGAGAAACTCTGCTAAGGATTGAAGTCCAGCTAAAAGAAGGACTTCACATAAACCTGGGTAGTAAAGATCTCGAGAATGTTCTAATTTGTGTTGAGGTACTATTCTGTTTGGATGGGAATATCGATATATATGGAGACTGCAGTAAAACTATGGAAAATGGCGAAACCCATAATAACAAAGTACTGTAGTTTTACAAAATACAAAAACAATGACAATACACTGCAACGTTTTCACTGTCATTGTTTTTGTACAACTACAGTACTTTGTTATTATGTGTTTCGCCATTTTCCAAAATTTTACTGCAGTCTCCCCCTATATCAATATTACTATTCACTATTTTGCTGCAACTTTTGGTGGGTGACGTATTAGATAAGATTTAGTACTTATATTTGTTTTGCATGTATATTTCCCCGTTTTCATTTTATGCCCGTTGGAATATATCTCTGTCGTAGTCTGTATGTAGTGTGCTGTGAAATTTGCCCTCCTGTTGAATCGTTTGCTTGATAAAAGCCTTTGGTCTAAACGTTGCTGTGTATTGTCCTTGTTTTTGTAAAACTACAGTACTTTGTTATTACGTGTTTCGCCAGTTTGGATGGGCCATGTTTGATTCTATAAGATCTATTATTAGATTATGTCAGAACACTTAAAAGTTTCATACTAATCTTGGTTACTAGTATATCTTCACTCACCTCTCATCAATGGTTTTTGTATGTGGTGGAAATATGATATACTGCACAACACAAGTTTGCATGCTTTCAGGGTCCTCCTCACTACAGTTTTCACTCTCCTGTGATATATAAACAGTATCAAGAGCACATAAGTTAATGTATATAAAACTTTGGACAGTTATGTGAGGTCTATCGTCATAGCACTCTGGACAATCCATAGGTGCTCCAATCTCCACTTCAACAAATTCAGCAGGGTCCTGTGGCCCAATCCACCAGTTCGATGTTGATTAAGCAACCTTTTTGCATATTTGGTATGTCGTTCTTTTCGGGTTGCACCAATATAGTCAGTCACCCATCTCTCTCAATCTGGTCAGCGAGTGGGATTCACAACTCTGAAACTCCTCTGTACAGAAAAACTCTCAAATGCGTTAAGAATGTTATTTTGGTCCATTACAGCTCCATCTGATATCATAGCCATGTCAGCCAATCTATCAGCTCTTTTCTTAATCCTGACTCCTGCAAGCCCAGACACAAAAACAAGGGACTTTGAACAAACTCAATATACATCTTATTTTATTTTATATTAGATATAAATGTCAAGTAGTCAAGTAAAAGTAATGTACATTGTACTTCCTTGGAGTTTGGACTTTCTTTTGGACAATCTTTGAACTCTCTTTTCATAGTTCTTCTTCATGTTTTCTTCAAACTTCCAGGCCTTCTTTTTTCATCCACTGCCCATCAAAGAGCTGTTCTAGCCAATGCTCATACTGGCATACGACCTACATGCCCAATCCATCTTCATCTTAAATCATTTTTATGATGGTCTCCAAGTAAGCAGTTTGTGAATTTACTCAGCTCATCATTTGGTATCGCATTTGTCCAGAATATTAGCAGGATTCTACTGAAACATTTATTTGGGAATATCTCCAATTTGTGTATGATTTTTGTGAGTCATTTTTTTTTTTCAGCACTCACTTCTGCACAATAACACTTTCAGAACGTTGCTTCTATTTCATTCTATTAGTGTTGTTATGGACACTGGGCAACAACCCGGTAGCAGTGTGACAACAAAAGAAAGAAGAAGTGTTGTCATACATTTATATATGGACCTTTTCTATATGAACAGTTTTGGGTTGTAACTTAGCGATGGTCAAATGCATTTATGCGGTGCAGGTTGCTTTTTGTCACGGTACTCGGCTGTTTCATTCTGGAATTAGTTCACACAGGAGCCATCTCACAGTTAGCATTTCGTGCAATTTTCGTTGGCACAGGAACGAAGCAATTATGGGGTGACCCGTTGCAGTGAAGTTGGAACCATACTTATGAACTAAGGTCCTTTTCATCTTTACAAGCAGTCAATTGGCAAGTGTTTTACTGTGACAACTTCCTAGTTTTCGCTTGTCTCTCTTGTCTTTCAGCTCATCCCTAAGTCTTTTTAAAAATATCATGCACCTTTGCGTAATGTTGTTTTCTATATAACTCGATCATCAGCTAGTTTTTCCCTTTAGCTGGGACTGATAGAAACATTATTCATTGAGGCCCTGCAGACATTTGTACATCTGAGCAGTGGTGCCTCTTCCCTCCGAAAGTTCACAGAACAACATTTGTTTTGGTATGCGGCAATTATCCATTCTTCGCACATGCCCCATCCATCTTAATCTTCTACTGCTGAGCATGTCCATATGTTCATACACTTACTCACATGTGATAAGCCTCTATTTCTAGCATTGCTATCAACAGAGTATTAGGTCAGTTTATGTGTACAAACTAAGTGAAAACATACACTCTCAACATTTCAACGAAGAAGATAAATAGTATTCTCTATTTCGTTGCCAAGTTACGATACCAATAGGTGGGGCAAGTTGGGAAAACCATGAGAGAAACCCTAATAGTTACATCAACCAACACAGAACGGGTGTTGTTAGTCTAAATACACTAAAATACATACTTGGGAGGAGATCTGAACAATTATGGACATGTCTGATGTGTGATGAAGACGCTCTTCAAATGAACAATGTGTACAAAACATTATTAGTTGAATATTTATCAATATTTCACTCATCCTTAACTTTAGATAACAAGAAATAATTAAATTCCAAAGAATAAATTGACCACAAAACAGTTGAGATATTCTCAAAAAATGATATCCTACCTTCATATCCACCTCTAGAACAAGGTTATTAACACCAGATCCCGAGACAGCAAAATGAAAACCTTCTTGCAACCGTAGCCTGGTAGAGACAGAAACTGGATATAGACACTATTTTTAATTATCAAATCTGTTTACTTTAGTTATCATTTTACTACACTTAAATAAAAGCAACTGTTTATTCATGTTATGAACTTTTTTAAAACAAGTGTTACTCAAACTGTGAAATATACACAGGATGGCTGCTAACTATTAATTTCTGAACCACAGTACTCAGAGTCGTCCGAGTGGTTAGCTGGGTCCAAATCAGAAGTGTAAAGAATAGGGCCACTGTTACCGGCCACATATGTCATAAGAGGTGACTAAGGAGGTTAGGGAGCCGGTAGGAAAACAAAGATCAGAATACTAAAAGCGTGCATATTCCCAGTGGCAACACATATGGGTGTGAAGCATGGGCATTTAACAAGGCAGTAGAAAAAACATATGTGCTTTTGAATAGTCCTCCGCATATCATGGACTGAGAAGAGAACAAGTAGAAATATTCAGAAAGAACTCAAAATCAAGGAAAATGCTACAAATAAGAATAAGAAAATTGAAGTATTTTGGACATATAAAAGAGACATAAAGGAACGGAAAAAACCATTATGGAAGGAGGTATCCCAGCAAAGAGGATAAGAGGAAGACCACTGAGAGAAAGAAGTGGGACAACTGACATATGAGAAAGATAAATTCCGAAGAACTGTTAGATGTTAGAAGCTATTTGATGAAGAGTTAGTCATAAGATCAATCTGACTGCACACGGAACAAGTCTATAATTGCTTTGATCTCATCATCAGCCTGCAGCAACTGGCAGTTCCAGTTCTGTATTAGTTAATGAAACATCGTCTACTCCTTGTATAATGTTGAAATCTACCAACACCACATCTGACTATTGCAGTCGAGACACGTGGACATACAATCTAAGTCACTCCCTGAACCCTCTGTCAGTCCCATCTCCCTAATAGCGTTCAGGATATCAGTCCAGTCCATTGCTCTACAGCTTGCAACTGTAGCATTACTCGTAAGCCTGTCTGCATGTTCATTTCACCTGACTTTTGCATGACGTCAGGTACAAGAATGAAGGTAATCTTTACAATCCCAAATTTAACACAGCTCATCCAGAACTTCCTGAACATGCTGAGTCACTAAAAATGAAGGCGTGGACAGGGCTGGACCACTGTGCCTTGATCTCAGCCAAAACTTGAACAATCCTGCTACCTGTGGTCACAGAAGAAGTCTATGTTTATCAGTTGTCATTTGTTATCCATACCTATGCTTGGATGTCTGCATAATAACAATTTAGCCAACTAACTAACTACTATAGCAGTTCACTTACTTGGTGATGGTTGCCAACATACGGCTGATGGAACTCATAGAGACAGAGCTCTTGCTGTTAGCCTGAATGTTCCACACCCACCTCTGATGCTGCAAGTAGTGGGTTAGAGTGCGAAAAACAGATCTCATTGGATCCATATGTTGTCGGTTGTTGGTCTCTTTCACTGGTTCTTTGACAATTGTCATATCTCGAGGCTTGCTTTCATACCTGGCATTGATAAACAGTTCATGTTTATCTGACAGAATGGCATGAAAGAACATCTACAACTGAGTTGATTGCTAATATTGGGAATAGAAAGTTGCTGAGATACATAATCATCAAAGACAGCAGACATAGCAGCTCATGATGATGATGACTGTTTAAAAAACATAATATACAGAACACTAAATATACAAGCAAAGATACAATACAATAAAATAATAATAATTTCTTGCATAACAATCCATTCTTTAAAGCGACATAATTTTACATATATGGCCTTTTTCGTCTTTACAGACGGTCAATTCTTTACTGTTGCTTTCCGAGTTGTGCCCGAGCCGAAGCAAAGCTGAAGTGTCGCTCTCTTTGTGCCTAGCCTGGGCAGCTGATATGGAGAATGTGCCTTGCCCATTTTGCACAAACCCCCTATCCTACTGTTTCATCCAAAGGAAAGACAAAGTCTATACGTTTGGAATCAAGCAGGGTTTGCAGGAGATGCCAGAAGATGACAAGGAATACACACTTAACCATCAACTGCCTTAGGGTCCCTCCTCCGGATTTTTGGTCAAGGTTTACTTCTCTAGCCTTCTGCAGTACCGTGCTAACCCACAAGGCAGTGGGGATTTTTATCAGGGTTTACTCCCCTAGCCTTTAGCTCTCCTGAGCCCCTCTCCACAAGGCAGTGGGTGTAGCAATTACAAATAGTACATACTGGGTAAATAACGCAGTATAACCATAGGCGATAGTAACGTATTACACATCTCTATTGATAGGATCTTTCATCCCTGTCTTATATGAGTTTAACTAGTTTAAAGCAGATAGTACTTGCGTAAATATAGCAGTAACGTGTATTCAGAAACTGCTGAGTAAATTTGATGAACGTTATGTATATAATATCAGTTAAACTTCCACTTTCGTTGATGTTCACTTAGAATCTTGTAATGGTAACAAAACATTACATCCATCTTGGATCGTGATCGTAATTTTACATAATGATTAATTAATCAACATAATCCTACACTCTTGTTTGATTGATTGACTGATTAATCCTACTCTTACAACTTACAGGCATACTTACACAACTAGAATCTTCTCTACAGGTTTCTTGAGCAGAACACAACAAGCAATTTCTGATCCCTCTCTGTTCAGCGGTGATTTATGTAGCTTCTTTCTCTCCAGTGCCCCTGGTGTAGAACTTACTGAAGATCTCTTGACTGTCTTCTGAGTGCCTCTCTGAGGGAATCTCAAGTTTCTGATTTTCTCTCTCAGTATCTCTAACTCCTCAAGTCGAAGGGATGCTGGTGATCCACCCAAGAATCCAAGTCTGATGATCATGTTGGGCGCTTTGGAGGTTAGTCTTAGAACGCAGAAGAATTTGGGAGGTTTTTCTTGGTCTCTGGAATAAAGAAACAGTTAAACTTGATCATATGTTAAACTTGATCATATGTTAAACTTGATCATATGTTAAAATTGATTATATGTTAAAATTGATCACATGTTAAACTTGATCATATGTTAAACTTGATCATATGTTAAATTTGATCATATGCTAAAATTGATTATATGTTAAAATTCATCACATGTTAAACTTGATCATATGCTAAAATTGATTATATGTTAAAATTGATCACATGTTAAACTTGATCATATGCTAAAATTGATTATATGTTAAAATTGATCACATGTTAAACTTGATCGTATGTTAATCTTGATCCTATGTTAAACTTGATATTATGAAATACAGAATATTTATTTAAAACTAATATCTACCCCAGTCAGATCAGAAGAAGATTAAAGTGGCTTGGAAATGTATCCTCATCTAGTTTGGTCATAGCGGTGTACACTAAAGAGCAAACTTTGATTGCTTAATCCTCTAAGCTCCTTATGAACCAACGGGCCTCAACAGTTGTCCTCTACTTTCCCTGGTTTCTCGCCAATTTCTTTACAGCTTACCATGACAATCCAGCATACTTCAGTTCCTTAAGAAGCTCTCAAATGCTTGTCTAGTGACACTCGGCTGTGTTTTCAACAGGGTATGCCCAACTCACTTCCATTTTCATCTCCTGACCTCAGTTACTATGGATTTCTGACTTGTTCTTAACCACAGGTCTGTGTTTGCGACTCTTGTCTGATCATTTCAGTCTGATAATCCACCATGTATTTGTTATTAAAGGTCTTACATATAACAAACATATATTTTACAGTTATGTATATAATATTCTTCACAACTGAACACAGAACTCACTGCTCCAAAAACTTGATATAGGAATGGTTCTCTGCCAATACAAATGTGCTCCATTCTCTAAGCAGCACACTCAGAGATGTTAAGGCTTGCCGGCACTGTATAGATGTGAACCTTGAGCTAGCATTAGGAACCTGGAAACACTTGGGAAACTGCCTATCATGCTCCAGAACAAGACCAATGCGATGTGAATGCAACCATTTCTGCCTGGGACACACATAAACAAAAAACATGATGACAAATTTCAAGTTAATGAAAGGGAAAATTTTGTTAACATTAAAAAAAATATAACTGCATTACGAGAGCTGTGATAGTGTAGTAGTTAGTGTACTCACTTTTTAGGCGTAAGATCCACCAGGCTCAATTCCACAGTGTGAGCGGAAT
This sequence comes from Arion vulgaris, assembly GCA_020796225.1. NCBI lineage: Eukaryota > Metazoa > Mollusca > Gastropoda > Stylommatophora > Arionidae > Arion > Arion vulgaris. The sequence continues at coordinate 23,108,705 of CM036763.1, read as the reverse complement.
TTTTTTGCGCAGGTTAACCCAACCTCAATTGGGTACCAGGAAAAGCGCTGGGAAGTAAAGGCGGCCGGCGTGATGTTGACATCACATAGTGTGCCGATGGTCAATGAAAAATATATTCCCCGAAATACCTCATGGTATAAAAGGCTATGTAGTCTAATGCTATGATATTGTTAATGACATGAGTTGGGTAGTCTTCTACAGATAAGGATTATGTAGTGGATCTGGTGTAATATAAAAGTGTGCTGCAAATGAAATGATTAATTTTCCCTACCAGTCAAGCTAGATCTTTAACAGACTTGACCATAATAAAGGTTATGATAACTCTAGTATATGTTGTTGCTACCACAATGTGTTTAGCTATACTCAGTCAGTACTCACCAGTTGTTAGTATCAAGTTGTATGACTGCTTTCCAGAATGCAGAAAACTGATCCATTGCACTGGGGAATTATAAATAAGGAAAGTGTTAAAAACATTGCATTTAGAGATTGGTGGTGAGGAGTAGTGATAAATATGAAATGTTTTGGACATTCCAATACAAGTATTAATTGAGAGCTGCAGTAGTATAATGGTCAGTGCACTTGATTCGTAGGCGAGAGGTCCCAGGATCAAATTCCACAGTGGAAGTGGGTTATTTTCCAACCATAAAGGCTCTCAGGCTGACTCAATCTCAATTAGGTACCCAAGATGGTCCTAGTGATGTTGACCACATCATCAATCATGTGCCGTTGATCAAAAAAAGAATATGGTCCTAACACTGCATTTGCCAATATAGCACAATAGCCTCCTTTCCTCTTTGTTGGCAGTTGTTATTTTCTTTATATTTGACACGTTCACAGTTGAATTTTGTAGCTAAAATTTTCTACCGGATGGGGCAACCAGCCCCAAGCCAAACGCTATCTTAGTTGTCACTTATGTCTTGTGTGTCACAATGTTTCTATTCCTTGTCACATCCTCCATCATGTGCCGTTGGTCAAAGAAAGACTATGTGCCAAACGCTGTATTCTCCAATATAACACATGGAATGAAAATGAGTTTGTATTATATATTCAGTACTACTTAGTCGCTTCAATTCTACTCTGAGGTGTATGGGTCATCCACAGCAAATACCACTCAATCCTACTAGCCGTCTCTCTTTTGATCCGGTCTCAGTGCTAGCCTCAGTTATTCCTTGTCTGTGAGGGACAGTACACTGCTGTCCTTCCGTCACACTATGGGTCTTCTTAAAAGTATCTGGATATCTGGTTCTTTGTATGTAGTTCATGCTTGCCATGGTAATTAATTATATTTAATTCTACAGTGCAGAGTGAACCATCATAACTGGAACTGTTCTTCTCTCGTCTGTAGCTTAACTTCCGAAACAATTTTTGAGGTTGATGTAGTAAAATGACAGAAAAGTGGATTTAGACACCAACGTAGTGTTTGATTCCTAGTAAGTCAATTCTCCAGTCTATCCTGCTGAAGATGAGTACTAGAGTTTTCTGAGTATGGGGAACATTCTGAATTATTGCTAAAGCTACTGCATACCTGTTCTGCCGGTGACCAGTATGCTGAAAGGGCCCAAGCACCTTTTAAGGCCCCCTGAGTGCATAGACATCAATTCTATTCAATTTTCCTTTAGTATTTTGTATTGAAATTCTAAAAAGATTGAAAGGAGTTTCAATTATGATCAGTAGCAATATTAAATGAAAATGACTCGCCAGTGTGTTGCTGGGGCCTACAAGGGAGTAAAGAATAGTAACACTCGACCTACAAAGCATGTCATAAGAGACGCTGAGGCAGGGGCCTAGAGAAGCTACCTAGTAAATAAAAGTGTGGCATAAATCGGATGTGCTGGCCTACTTATAGGCGCATAATTGGCACAACATACAATCACTCTTAGGCTTGGATCACAAATAAATCACAAAGAGTGGTTAACAAGTGGTCGATATGGAGTGTTCAAAGAAGAAAAAGAAATAAAATGGGTTATTAGCAATATTAAAAGAGTTATTCATAGCTGACTTGACAATGTACATATTCTAAGTACCTAGATTTGAGCTGCATGTTGATTAGTGGTCCTTCTTGCAACATATAAAACAATGGGATACCACTGCGTATGCACTCTGGGGTCTGGTAATATGTGGGCTGGGAGGAGAATGACTGAAGATGTTCCAACATTTGGTCACTTGAGGATATCCTGTTTTAAAAAATAAAAATAATGACATTAGCAAAATAACAAAATTTAGTTAATGAAATATACTTCTGTGTTCTGCTCAAAGGAGGGTCTGTTTGAATGGATTAGAGCGCTGGCTCTAATCGGAAACCAGGGTTTGCTCCTGGTATGATTAAAGAGTTTTTATGTCGGGAGCATAAAGAAAAATTTTAACCTGAAATATTTTGCTGTGACCGTACTAACCATGCGAGCATTAAATGCTGGCTCCTATTCGGGAAACCAGGGTTTGCTCCCTGGTAAGATTAAAGAGTTTTTTATGTTGGGGAGCATAAAGTAAAAATCTTAACCTGAACAGTTTTGCTGTGACCGTACTAACCCTGAGAGCATTAAATGCTGGCTCCTATTCGGAAACCAGGGTTTGCTCCTGGTAAGATTAAAGAGTTTTTATGTTGGGAGCATAAAGTAAAAATCTTAACCTGAACAGTTTTGCTGTGACCGTACTAACCCGCGAGCATTAAATGCTGGCTCCTATTCGGAAACCAGGGTTTGCCCCTGGTAAGATTAAAGATTTTTATGTCGGGAGCATAAAGAAAAAATCTTAACCTGAACAGTTTTGCTGTGACCGTACTAACCATGCGAGCATTAAATTTTACAGTCTTACGTCCTCCCTGTCCTACAGTGCCCTAAGAAGCAGTAACACAGGCAGTACAGACAGTTCTGCTCAATCGTCATAATAAATGATGAAATTTGTCATCAGAATATATCTCCTCATCTATTTAATGATGTGCATAAATGGATTAACACTAATCAATGTATTCATATTGCTCGTGAAAATACTTATTACCTCATCAGTAAAATAAAAATCACACAACAGTGTCCGCATCTCGCACAACCATGTAGAACATGTAGGTTGTGTTTGACATCACATTTGTACACAATTTATTTTCAAATACCAAAATATAGTGAAAAAATATTCTCAGACCGATATATCGGGAGCTCTGGATATGCAACGCATACATTCAATCCCGAAATATCGGGAGCCTGGGTTAAAATATTTTACCTTTATCTACAATTAATAAACAAGATAAAAAAATACAAAATAAAATGAGGAGGGAGGGGTTATTCTTTTGTATGTTATCCTCGTTTAGGACGTTCATATTTTATGGTTTCTTGAAAAACATAGCAACGAGATTTCAATGTATGTAAGTATGTATGTATTTATGTATGTATTTATGTATGTATGTATGTATATCTATATTTTCTGAACAATCTGAGTAAAAAAAATAAATACTGAGTGATTATTATCTGAGTCGCAACCAATCAACAACATATAAGAAATCTAAACATTTCAGAAGGTTTACTCACCTCTCTATAATAGCCCACAGTGTTTTAATGTTGTTCACTCGTAATGTACTCTTTTGTTCATTGTTTGGCTTACACAGTATTTCATGGAGCAAATCATAACTCCCTTCCACTGTTACCTCTACATTTGTCACAGGTCTGAAGATGATCACAAGATTAAAATATTAACTACCTTCTTATATTTTACAGTACAAAGAATGTTTCAGGATATTTTACTGTGTATTTTATGTTCAGTTCTGGAGTCAGGACAGAATAAAGAGACTGAGATAGTATGATGGAGTTACAAATGAGGAGCTTCTTCTTCTTCTTCAATCAACTTTTGCTATGCGACTACTCCGGTATGTGTCATAAACAGGGCGGTGCGCTTGAGGTCTTCACTGGTTCCCCATAGTTTGTCTTGTAGTGTTGTTTCTGTTGGCCAGATCTCCAATCTCTCACTACTCAGACTAGGGCAGTCTTGCAGGATGTGCTCTGGGGACTGCTTTGGTGCTCCACAGGTGCAGGCTGCCGAGTCCCTGAGACCCATTCTGTGGAGGTGTGCTCTGAGACTGCAGTGTCCCGTTCTAAGTCTGAAGACTGTGAATGAGGAGCTTATTGAGAGAAAGAGAAGAGACTATGAGGTGAAGTAAAGATGCTGGAGCTCGATAGGACACACCTTGAAAGAATCTGAGGGAAATATAACAAGAACAGCTCTTTTCTAGAACCAGCAGGGAAAGCAATAGAAAGGAGCTTAGAAATACATGGAGGACAGATTTGTAGGCAGAGATTAAATATATACCAAAGAGTTGCAAGAGTTAGCTCAAGATAGGAAGATTTGGCATGAGTTGGTTGAGAGCCATGCCCCAATTTGAACTAAAAAGACACACAGAGAGAGAGAGAGAGAGAGAGAGAGAGGGAGCACTAATGAGCAGCATAGTTGTCTTTTAATTCAAGCAAATGAGTATTAAACACAACATACAAAAGTAAGGTTCATAGGTGTCCATTTACTCGAGTATAACGACTAATCATACTCGTTCGGTGTTGATTAGTTAGATTTCTTGTGTCTATAACAAAGTATTAGTGTTTGGAAGTTCACATTTTCACTCCATCTCCTTCACTTTGAATAAGGATGTAAATTTACAAATTTTCTCAAAGTCATCTATACCATCTACTTCTCTTATGCCATTGATGATGTTGACACTATCCACTGACTGACCTCCTTTGGTTACTGCTGTATCAGCCATGTAATCTGCACACTCATTGTTCTATACTCCCGCATGTCCTTTTACAAAATAAGGTTACATGGGTCATTTGAGATGTACTCACTGCGACAAGCCATTTCTGGCTTATACACAAGCCTGAATTTTCTTAAGCATATTCATTGGGTCGCTCAGTATACACTTGTGTGAATTCCTGTGTCTTTCTTTTTCTCCAGTCCTGTTTTGCCTCACAGTGTCAGAATAAGAAGAGATTTCTAGAACACGCCCTTGTGTGCGCTTCATAGTGACTTTCGGTGTCTCTGTTATCTCTGAGGTCCACCTTTTGCATCGCCGGCCTTTTGCTTTGTATCCATTGTATCAGAGCAACATTGCTCTTTGAGGTGCACTGTCTGTGGGTAATCTGCTTATGTGGCCAAACCATTTAATTTGTTTTTTCTTGATGAAGTTCAGTATGGATGCTGTGTACTCCTGTTGATGAATTCCTGTGTACTAATCAATAAACGAAGCTATGCAACCAACAACAAAAGTAGGAAGAGATGAATAATTTTAAAGACCCCAGATTTCATTATCTATTTCTCAAAATTATGTTTAGTAAACAAATCATTTCTTTCTGCTAACTCTTTAATACAAAGTACTAAAAGTATTTTTACTAGATTGTAAGAGCTTGAATTGAAGATTGGAGTGACCAGAAAAGAACATCACAACATGTATATTAGTAGGCCCAGCAATCAACATCGAACTGGTATGGTTAGTCGCTGGACACTGTTGAAGATATTGCGATGGAGATCGGAGCACCTATGGACATGTCCGGGGTGCCATGAAGATATTCCAAACTGAAACTTTTCTTACTTGCAACTTCAGCAATGATAAATGGTAATGTATTCTATATTTCTATGCTTAACTCAAGCTGTAAATAATATCATTTCTTTCTAAGCTGACATATGGGTAGGGCTTTCAGAAAAGTTACGGCAGAGCTGATGTTCTATATTTTTTCTTATAATACTCAAATACTTTAATCTAGAATCTCACTTTGCATAGTCGAGAGGCCATACAGCAGATGCAGCATACTCTATCTTGCCATAATCTCGCCATGGAAAATGCAGTTTAACGTGGATCTCTGTATTATCTGAGAAAAAAAAAAGAATAATAAGTTGAAGCAGCTTGCAGTAGAACTGATATCATTGAGCTTTAAGGGGATACCATTGAGCTAAGGAAATAAATCCACATGTTCCGCTGTACAGACTATAAGCATTGCTGCAGAAATTAACATATTTTATTCCAAACCAAAGCAATGTCAGTCCTGCAATCTTTTTAAAAATAAAAAAGCCTTTTCACACCTTAGAGTATGAAGTGACTATCACTTCACATTTCTAGACCCTAGTGTACAAGAGATAGAAGGATCATTCCTTTCCTCGCGTGTGGAACATCTAGTGTGGGATTAAACGCACAAACCTCTTGAGTCTGAGTCGATAGGCAAGTGCTTATGCATTACGCTAATCCGCCCCACCTGCAAGCCGTTAACAGTAATGAACAGCTAGAGATTTTTTAATCCTTATGTGAAGGAAATAATACAAGAAAGGTGGTGCTACTGTGGATATTATCACAATGTGGAGTAGGGAGAAATGAGATGGCATAGAGGGAAAAGAGATGGCAGAAACATTGGCAAAATAGAGCAAAACAGTAGCAAATAATCATATCTAAGAAAAGAAAAACTCTTTAAGAAGAGCATTAGAGAAGTTAACCAAGAAAAAACTGATTATCATTACCTGAATCAAGTGCAACAGATCATCTTGTTCCATATCAGAATGGGACAAAACAGATTGAAAAATCACTTAAATAGGCAGAAATATTCCACCACAACTGTGGACATGTAGACAGAGAAGTCAGTTGAAGTTCCTCGAGAGTTCCACATAGCTTGCTCTGTAAGCTTCGTTCATGAGGCCATGTTTCAATTCATTGGTGTATGTATAATGGACATGACTGCAGGATGTGCTCTGGAATCTGTGTTTTTGTCTGACATGCACATTGTGCAGTCTGAGCAGGCTTTATTCTGTACATGTAATGGTTGAGCCTGCCGTGACCTGTTCTTGGGCGAAAGATTGTTGTGTGCTATTTTCTGTTTAGTCTGCTGATGGGATCTTGCGGGTCCATAATTATCCAATTGTGGAATGAACACTCACACAATGAGTCATAAATACACCTATAGCTGTCTAATAATTTTGTTGCAATCACAGGAACATACATTCAAAGAACTGAACTAATTGTGTAAACATAACCAGATAGCAAATAAGAAGAACGGCAATCTGGGCAGACTCATAGGTGTCCGGACATTAACAACAAATTGCAAAGAGAATGCATGCTGATAGTTCCTGTAGTTCACTGCTAATACACACATCGCATTTCCCCACAGGGTCCCAGACAAATCCCAAGATTGATGCTAAATTTCTTCAGTCACAGAACCTCACAATTTTCTTGGACCTAATGGTACACGATGAGGGGGTGGTCAACATCACACCGACTGCCTATACCTCCCAGTATTTTTCTGGTACCAAATTGAAGCTGGGCTAATCTAAGAGCTGTTGCACTCAGAAAAGCTTCACTCTGACTGGAGAATTTGATCCTGGAACCAGGTGCCTACAAAATTAGTGAACTAACCACTACAATATCAAAGCTCACTCCACACAGTAATTCAGAATAAATATAGCGTATTAAATCATAGAGAATTACCTTTCTTGAAACAGACACTTTTGATTGTGTAGCCCTCTCGGAGTCGCACAGATAAAACACTATGGATGCCTGCTACCACAGTTCGTTTATCCCTCTCTTTCCGGAGTGTCTCTAGACCAAAACTCTCCCCCGTTATAGGATGCCGATGCAGCATTCTGGTGATCAAATAAATATAGTATTAAGCATGATTTCAATTTTGTCATTTTATTGTCAATAGATGAACCATTAATGTCAACAAACTTATTTCAAGTCTTTACCCATCTTCGAGGAGCACCTGGCAAAATAAGTTAGAGTGCTGGCTCCCATTCAAGAGACCCAGGTGCGATCTCCGGTAAGATCAATACGTTTTTTTTGGTCTGGGGCATAAAGAAAAACCCTAACCTGAACCGCTTCACGATGACTGCACTAGCAGCGACAATTACATTTCTCAGGCTCATTTCCCCATATCCCCCCGTCTTATACAGCCCTAAAAGCGGTATTACATAGGCAGCAAGAGGTTTTGGGCTTTTTTCCCTCTTTCCGAAACACCCAGTTTTGAGCATTGCATGTCATACAGCTATTTTTTAGCGTTGCTCTAAAAGAAATGAGAGCTGCGATAACATTAGTGGTTTGCTCGTACTCTTCTTAAGTGCGTAATCCAGGTTAAATTCCACATGAAAAATTAAAATTTATTCCAACAGTATCAGAATTTATTAGAATCAACTATTTTTTAAAAAAAGACTCACTTTTTTATCCAAGAGATAGAGCCAGGCATATCTTCATCACTGTAATGGGTGAGATCATATTTGAAGCCCTCAAGACCTCGTTGGAATGACCAGAACAACATGGCTCGGTGGTATAAGTTGGTCTCATTTCTCTCCTCAGTCTGAAATATCAACAACACAAAATTATACCATTTTCGATAATTCTTCTTCACCCTTCACACCTAAGGAAGAATAAGTCTGCAGCCAAGGACTTCCAAGCCCTCCTTTCCAATGCTATTTTTTCCAGATCTCTCCACATTTTCTTGCATTCCATTTCCAACTCCCCTTCTCCAAGTGTTCCTGGGGTCTTCCCTTACCTCTATTACCCTGGTGGTTCCACTAGAGGGCTGGTTTCGCAAAGCTGTCAGAGGGGTCTCCTAGGTGTGTGTCTTATCCATCGTCACCTTCTGCCTCTTATATCTTGTTCCACCTGCTATTGTCCCACTCTATCCCAGTTATTTTGTGAATATTTGCACTATGTAAGCTCTCACTACAGAAAAATCATAAGACCTCTATTCCAGTAGTTAGTTATATATATATATATTTTTTACAAACAATTTTTTGTATCCTTTTCAGAATCTCTTATCTAGAAATAGAAACTGCGAAAAATGAACATAAAATGAGACAAATTCAAGAGGTGTTAAAATTAGAGAAATGTCTGGTCAACCACAAGTAACAACTATTTTAAGAGGGAGAAGACAGAGATATGTTCTGCATACTAGGAGAAGAAATGATCAAAAAATAACAAAGCAGGCATTGAAGTGGGAGGCAAATGGTTCAAGAAAGAAAGGAAGCAATAGAGAAACCCTGAAAAGAACTTTACTGAGGCAAGAGAAATTGGACTCAATTCCATAGAGATTGAGCGAATTGCCCAGGATAGAGAAATATGAAGAAATTGCTTGCAGGTTTAACTGTATGGGAGAAATATAATAATAATAATAAATCCTTATTAATCAAGGCAGTTCACTTTGAATAACTGTCCTAAGAAAAAATGTCTGTAGTATTCATTTCAGTTTTAAGCTAAGTTTCTTGTACATACCACATCCGGAGCAGAGCCAAGGTAGGCTCCAAATGTTGCTGTTGAGATTGCTTGCATGAGCTCTATATGTGGCACATGTGATAACTTGCGATACAAGCCAGACGGGCTACCAACTTTAATGAAGCTGCACATGATGGTATTGTTTCGCATCTGATTCAAGAGTAGTTCTATCATAGAAGAACTAGGCAGACCCACAATTCCATCTGTGATGACTACAATGCCTAGATTGTTACAATAAAAATAAAAAAATTACTCAACACTGCTGAGTATTTCCAAACAAATATACAATCACAGCCATTGAACAGTTTCTAATTATAGGTTAGGATTTTAAAATAGTAAAATTCAATAATAACGATAATCCTGTGTTGCAAAATGCATATATTTGTATGTAATTTACGTTTTCTCTATGTATGTTTTCTTTCTGATTTTGGATCTTTCTACTTCAAATGCTCCATATCGACTATTTGTTAAATACTCTGTGTGATTTGTATGTGACCAAGATGGGGGTCTCTGCGCATAGAGGTTAGGTGCTCCCTCTCATTCTAAAGGTACACAGTTCGCTCCCTCGTGGAGCAAACAGGAAGTTTTCCAGAAATTCATGTTCTCAGTGCCGGGTGAAATCGAGATCATAGTCCTATTGGAGACGGACAACAAAACGTAGGTCCAGTGTTCATGTTGAGCATGTAAAAGAAACCTTGGCAGTTCAAAATCGAGAAGAGCAGGCTGGAAAGCCACCATCCAGGAAAAACTCATTGAAAAGATTTTTAAATGTTCGGGGACCCTCGTTGGTGCTACAGAGTTTGTGCACTGCCACTGAGATCTTCCTGTGTAAGAAAGAGATTGGAGCACACAAGGTTACTCACCGAAGTGCAATGATGATAGTCTTATCAATCAATCAATATCTTCAGACTTTCTCCTTTTTATACTTTTGTTCAAACATCTCATCTTACTATTGACTATGAGTTTGGACATTTTTCCTGGCCATGAAATTAAGCTGTTCAGAATTTTCTCTCTCTACCATCCTTAGTCTCAACCCCCATTGATTTTGCCAGTTATTAACACGTCTAAAGGTGAAGGATTGACTTTACTGCATCGGGTTTCCCCAAATTATTCCGTTCCTGTGGGCAGAAATGGCACAACAATTTGCTGAGAGAGATGCACAAAGCACGAACTCCATAGCTCCGGCAACAATCCTAGGAATCTCATGAAAAAAATACACGACTCGGTCCGGATTCCAACCCATAACCTTCAGAACGACAAGCAAATGTCTTAACCACTTCACCATAGAGATCCCCCTGTATCCCCAAGTATTGCGTTCTACTGCTCTCTATCTCCTTACAAGCCCAAAAAACAGATGACAGAAACTACTATTAAATGAAAAAGATTTTCAAAACAATTTTGTTTATTATATTTTACCAAGAAATATTTAAAAAACCAGCATTTATTACTTTCTTCTTCTTCAAACGCTCCACATCGACCACTTTTTAAACCACTCTGTGTGATGTGTATGTGATGTGAGCCTAAGAGCAATTGTACATTGTGCCAGTTATGCGTCTACAAGTAGGCCAGCACATGCAATTTCTACAACAGCTTTTAATTTACTAGGGTAGCTTTCCTAGGCCCCTACCTAAGTCACCTCTTACGACATGCCTTGTAGGTCGCAGTGTTACTGTTCTTTGATCCCTTTTGGGTCCAGGCAACACACTGGCGAGCACATTTATTAGAACCTAAGTTATCATATCTTAGGTACAGGGTTGCTTACCAGAACTGGAGTTATCAGGCAGAAGTTGTAGAGCCAGTATACCATATCTCAGCATGTTAGTAAAGCCAGCTTCTGGGTTACCAATGTGATCTTGTAAGTTAAACTCAACATTTGCATTCTCATCTTCACTTTCATCCAAGAAAAAGTTTTCCTGCAAGAAGATATATTTCAAATTAGATTTATCAACTCTTGTAACTAGCAACAAGAGTAGGAATCTCACAAAATAAATCCCACTGATGTGAATTTCTACACTGACATCCAACTCAAACAATTTCATGTATTCACAACATTTGGGCTGCAATGAAAGAGTGGTTATTGCCCTTACTTCATGGACATGTGGTCCAAGAATCAAATTCCCCAGTTGGAATTAAGATGATTTTTTTCCAACTGTAACAGCTCTCATGTCAACCCAACATCACTTGGTACCAGAAAAACACTGGTAAGTAAAGGTAGCTGACGTGACGTTGACAACATCATCCATCATGTGTCGCTTGTCAAATAAAAATATTTGCCTAACACTATATTCCGAAATCTATCAAATGATATTTAAAAAACTGATTTACTGGGAGGTTTTTTTTACTGCATGTCAAGAGAACAACAACACAGACCTACTTATGAATTACATTAACTAAAACAAGTTAAGAGATATGGTTATGAATTATAGTCAAGTTATTGACGGTCTCAGTTGTCCGCTGTCAGAAATTGGTAGAGAGTGACAGCAAGACAAACAAGGAAGATAAAGTAAAGTAAGTAGTCTTGCTGACATGTACTGATAATTTGAGCATTATTTTACAGAATATGATTTTGCTTATCAAACTGCATTCTAGCCTGCAAGAAATCTATCAATGAATATCTGGTGATAAGTAGCAAATATGAACTGGTAAGAAACAATGTCACCAAACTCAGATCGCCCCACATCCCGCACAGATACCCAGTCCATTCTCTCTTTTCTCTCTCGCGATCACCGCCCAGACCGATGTACCAGATCTCCTCATAAATTCTATTCACGTGGAAATCTGATTCACGCAGCCTTAGCATTGGTGTGTTTTACATCACATCTTCAGCACCAATTGCAGCTCTGGTGCTTATCCCTCGGCAATGTGTCCGGTTACAGCCAGCGTTTACTCGGTTCACTCTCCGTTCTGTAGCCATCTAGAGTTTTTTAAAGTGTGGGCTAGCTAGCCCCACGCCCAACCTCCTTAGTCGCCTCTTACGACATGCATGGCAGGTAACAGTGGTTCTATTCTTTCCACCCCAATTTGGGCCCCGGTAACCACTCGGGCGCCAGTCCATTCAAACTTGCTCAAAGTTCCAGAATCTGAGAACTTAACTCCAGAAGCTATTACAAACTTTTCCAGTACTTAAGTTGTGTACCCATTTTTAAAACTTTTATAAATTCGTGATTACTTCCCAGAGAGAAGTGTGTTGAACCAGCGAGCCACAGGAACCATCAGTATATATACCCTTTGATATCTGTTGGGGAGACTGAGCACCTATGGGTCTGCCTGGAGTGCTGTGATGTCTGGTCAGAAACTAACAACCAATAACAATTACAACCAATAACAATTACATCCAACACACTACTACTGTGTTCTGTGTAGTAAGGCTTCCAAAAACCTCAGTAAGTAACTCATAACTAAATTAGATGAACTCTTAAATTTTCTCTTCCAAAGCAACCGCCTGATTTTTATTATCTGCTTAAAATAAAACTTTTCTTCTACATTTGAAGTTGTCTTATATTTTAAATGGCACACGCAAGCAACAAATGTTCTGCCAACTGCGGTGATGATTCCTAGCCTGGAACAGAAAGTGAAAAATCTCCTCAGTGCCCATTGATCCTTCTAAATGATAATTTTATATCAGAGACCTATAAAACCTAATATGGCTCATTGCTAGACAGACGCAAGCAATTAATTCCACATAGTGTTGTGGTTTCACTTACACACTTCCAGAGAAAACGGAACAGTAATCGGGACAAACTGCAATAATCATACTAGATGACTGCAAGATTTGGTCCGACAATAAAATAATTTGTTGCTTGATGTAAGCAATGTTTGCCCTAAATGATTTGTGGTGATCCACTAATGTGGAACACACTCTATCTCTAGCCTGTGATGTCCTTGGAACCTAGAGAAACAATAAATGGAAGACATTCTTTCTGTTCTTAGACATTCTCTGTTGTAGTGACCCACTAGCCTAGAACACACTCTACTTCTAGCCTGTGATGCCCTTGGCGTCTAGAGCATAGATTCCCAAACTTTTTCGGCCCACTTTGCACAATATAAACTTTGTAAGGCCCCCCCCTCCCTCCACATTATAACAGTTTGCCAACGCCCCTCCCACATATATACATGCTCTATTTTCTCTTTGACATAGAAAATTGATTTATATTTCTGTCATACATTGTCAATTTTCAAATGATTATATGCATGAAATAGAAAATTTATGAAAAAACGAATCGTGTAAGACGGGTATAAGATGAATTTAAATGCAGAATTCAAATTTTTATATGATTATTCAATCGCAAAATCACGAAAATAATTTATTTTAAAATAGTTATTAAATTCTTCTTTAAGGAGCCACCGACCCCTAGTTGCCTGAACACCCCCCACACTCTTCTTAACCCACTATCGCCCCCTAGAAGGCTTCAGCACCCACTGGCGGGGCGGTACCGCCTACTTTGGGAAACGCTAGTCTAGAGCAGCAATAAATGGATGCCATTCTTCTTTGTTCTTGGCCGTCCTCTGTGCTCCAGCTCTAGCTGGTGAGAGACACAATATCAGAGATGATATGTTGATTCATCTACCTATTTCGCAGCGACTTTCCTTTCTTCCTCAACACTATTTTATATTCCAAGATGGAGACACCTTGATCACAGATATAAACATTGTGAAGATCTCAGATCAAGTAAAGTGAAGAACAGACAAAATCACATACTTCTTCTTCTTCTTTGAACGCTCCATATCGACCACTTGTTAAACCACTCTTTGTGATTTGTATGTGATCTTAGCCTAAGAGCGATTGTGCAAGTTATGCACCTACAAGTAGGCCAGCACATACGATTTCTACAAAGCTTTTACTAGGGTAGCTTCCCTAGGCCCCTACCTCAGTAGCCTCTTACGACATACCTGTAAGTCGCAGTGTTACTATTCTTTGCTCCCCTTGAGAGCCCCGGCAACATGCTGGCGGAATCACATACAGAAAGAGAGAAAAACATGAGGACAAAAGAGATACCTTTCGTCTACAAAGCTTGAGTAATGTTGCAAAGCTGTTTGAAAGTGCAGCTTCATACTGGATAAGTTCAAATTCTATATGCTTGAGATAGTAATCTATATTTGACTGATTCACTTTGACACCTTGAACCAAAACCTAGGGACACAAAATGTGAAACATGGAGATCACATATTTTATAAACAAGAAAATCACAGATTTTAAAAAAAAATAAATCACACAGATTCATTTCAGACATTATAACACCAAACCTGCTTTATCAATTCAAGTGTATGAAAATTTTTACTATATTATTATTATGTTCTTGTCTTCCCTCCCCCTTCCTGGAAGAATAGGCTATCAACCATAGTTTTCCAGCTATTCCTGTTCTTGGCAGTCCTCACCATGCCTCACTAACAGAGATCTATTTGTTTGATGTCTTTGCCAAGTTTTCTTCTCTTTGGTCTGTCTGTCTTCCATCTGCCAAATGGATTTCAGTTCAATGCATGTCCCACAATGTTATTGAGCGATTCCCTCACCATGTGTCCTATCCATCTCCATTTTCTACTATATGTAACATTGTTTTGTTAAATAATGTTGCCCTCTTGATTCTCTTTCCCTATTTGAGCCTGTCAAATGAACACATGTCAATGATAGTAGGAAAACAAATTCCTCAAAAATCTCTTAACAGTCAAAAACAAACAAATGCATATCTCCTGGATGTATATTCAGTATAAGAATGAATTTACTAGAAACAATATAAAGTACACACAACACTGCTGTAAGCATTTCAATAGTTACTATGATGTTACTACAATGAAGTTTATTGAAATCTTGAAACGTTTCCTATAGTGTGCATTTTATTGTTGGTTCATACTCAATGTCTCTAACACTATCATCATGATAAAATATGCAGTGAGGTTTTTCTTATTTTAAAAATAATTTTGTGAACAAAAGTGTGTTTTATATGGCCCAAAATATGTTAAGTAC
Source organism: Arion vulgaris (assembly GCA_020796225.1). NCBI lineage: Eukaryota > Metazoa > Mollusca > Gastropoda > Stylommatophora > Arionidae > Arion > Arion vulgaris. The sequence goes on along the minus strand of CM036763.1, from coordinate 23,093,523 downwards.
ATTCTAATTCCATTAATTAAAAACAATAAAAACTGTTACTTTAGAAAACAAAAAGTAAATAAAAGTGATGTGAACAACAAGATTTTGAAAAGTATTTATAATATATCATGTATAGTGTCCACGGTAGTGAACAACTACTATTTGTCAATATCCTAGCTACACATGCATGTTTCATGACCTCTGAAGCATACAGTCTGCTGCTAAGAGCTAGCTGTAGGCACTGTGTCTATTGTTAGAGCAGTAAATTAACTTGTACTTCTGTGTAATCAAGATGCAGGATGAGACGATATTCATTCAAAAAAATTTAAAGCATGAAAGGAATATATAAAAAAAACTAGTAGGAACAATACCAATGTTTACAAATGCACCAACCTGATTAGTAGAAGAACATACAACTGGAGTGTGACATATAACAGAAATGAACAGTTCTGGGGTGTACCAGACATCACTGCCTGGAATCAAAATCTGAAATAATAACATTACACTTGCTATACTGTTCCAGTCTTAATACACACTCAACACCAAGGGTTCACAACAATTTTTCTCATTATAAGCATGATAGTAGTTACCAATTTTCTTATAAATCTGGTATTTGTTGTTGTTCTTCTTCTTTGAAAGTTCCATATCGACCACTTGTTAAACTGCTCTTTGTGATTTGTATGTGATTTGAGCCTGAGTGATTGCATGTTGTGTTGGTTTGCACCTACAAGTAAGCCAGCACATCCAATTTCTGCAATGTTTTTTATTTACTATGGTAGCTTCCCTAGGCCCCTACCTCAGTCGCCTCTTATAACATGTCTTGTAAGTAGAGTGTGACTATTCTTTGCTCCCCTTGTGGCCCCCGGCAACACACAGGTGTGTTATTTGTTAAAGTTGGCATATTATCAAAAGCCAACAATTTTTAACAACGCAGTGGAAAAACGTACATGTGCTTTTGAATATAAATGTTACAGAAGAGTCCTCCGTATATCATGGACAAAGAAGAGAACAAATAAATCTATCCAGAAAGAAATTAAAATTTTTAAAAACTGGGCTAAAAAAAATAATGAGAAAATTGAAGTATTTTGGACATAAAGACACTAAGGGTTGGAGAAGGGAAAAGATGGATTCAGGAAGTAATTGATGATTTGAGCATGACAACTGCAGAGACGGGGCATGCTACATAGGTGTGTGTGGTACCAAGTTTAAATTTCAAGGTGGGTGAGGCATTTTTTTTTTTAAACTACAATTCTCATGTCAATCCAGCCTCAATTGGGTACCAGAGAAACACAGGAAAGAAAAATCTGCCTAGCGTGACATTGGTAAAGTAAAATAAAAATATGGAAAAGAAAAAATTTCTAGGTCTAACAACATATTCTGATCAAAGAATACCAAAGTATGCATTAAAATGGGAGGCAAAGGGATAAAGAAAGAGATAAAAACATATCGGACTTAATTCCATGGAAGAGATTGAGCAAATTACCCAGGACCGAGCGGTAAGGAGAAATTACTTGCAGGCCCTATGTAACGTATAACGTTACATGAGAAATATATGTATACATACATATAATACCATATTCCATACATATATCACATGGTATGAAAATGAGTAGGCTACTTTATTTTTTTTTTACTTACTGGCATGACAAGACCCCGCAAGCACCTGCTCAGTGACTGGAAAACTCCTTCATACACATAATGTCCATTGTGTATATCCTGTAGAGGAACAAAAATACATGTTTTGTCATATGTTCACAACAAAATAGTTATCTTTGTTACAACTTATTAGATAGCTGATGATCAGCAAGCTATCGGAGCCAGGCTTTGTCAGTTCGCATACCAATTTTTAGAGCATGTCTCCAGCTGGACCTATTCCTGGTGAGTTTCTCTCAGTCTTGCATATTCATGTCCACCATCATAAAGTCATGCCTGCTTACTTCTTTGCAAAGAAAAGCAGGCTACCCCATAGTTCTTTTGTCAGAAGCCAGCTTCCCACACAGAACATTATTGAGGATCTAAACATCATCCATCTAGGTCAGGTGACACCACTATCTTTGCGCTATTTGTCAGATGATTAGATAGCTACAGTCACATTTATATAATTATAAAGTCATATGCAAATCGTATATAATATAAATAATTATAGTGATATTCAAAGTCTATGAAGCAATTGTGGAAGATTTCTTCTGGTGCAGATTGGTCCTGCTAGTCACAAGTATTATTGTCATGGATGGAAGTTTTTACCTCTTTAGATTAGATCCCTAATCACACACTATTGTCTGACATGTGCCAACAGATCAATCACAAATGATTTTGAAAGACAAATTTATACATATTTACAGTCATATACAAAGTCACACACCCTTTTTGTAGTTTAAAAAATAATTATACTGGACACAAAATCAATAGAAAGTGATGGAAAACTACAGCACACATTGCACATAAATTAGAAACCTTTCAATATGACTTAGAAGAATAGTGTTAATATTTTGATCAAAACAGATCACAAATGAGGAATCACAAAGAAAACTATGAGCCCATCATTAGCAAACATGCACATCACTAGTAAACATGATCAAAGAAAGAAGATGCTGGTGACTTGTGTACAGAATGCTGCAAGGTATGTTGGCAAAAGCATCTCTCTGATGGATAGCAAACAGAAGGAGACGACGATGTAGACCAAATAAAACAGAGAAGGATGGTAGAAAGGGAAATTAAAGAGTGTGGACTGACATGGTATACCATGAGTAGAAAGGCAGCAGACAGGTGACAATGGGATCACTTGTGAATATATTATATTTCAACTATGACATTAAGTGGATATAAATACAACACCACAGAAAAGAGATAAACAAAATCTAAGGCATACTAAAACAGCCTGCTTACAATTAACCCACGATAGCTTAGTGGGTAATGTCCTTGCTTTGAAGGCACATGACCACAGGATCACATCCCAGTGGGAGTAAGATTTTTTAGACTGTGGACTCTCAGGTGACCTAGCCCGATCCAATGACCCACTTGGGTGCCAAAGACACAATAAGAATAAAATACAACAACCGTTAATTTAAGCATATTACTCGAGCAAAAAAAATACCAACCCAACACTGTAGTCCCCAGTATACCTCACTGTGTTGAAAACGATATCTTTACTTTTACTACTTGCAATCAAAGTCATATAAAAAATCATAGAAAGTAAATATCAGAAGTTTCTAAACAATCTGATGTGTTCAACTTACAACAGACATCAATGATGGACTCAGGTCAAGAGTAAAAGAAAGTCTGTACTGAGAGGACAAGAAGGTAACACCCGTGTCTGGACCAATGTCTGTTTTGTACATCTGACCTTGCAGCAACTTGACCTCATTGTCATGTGGGATCACTGATACCAGTGTCAGGTCTTCTGTTAGTTCCTGCAATACAACATAAAAACATACAAATTGGAAATAAAATCATTTCTTTGAAGTAAAATATAATTGTTTCAGTTTGGAATATCTTCATTACACTGGACATATGCTTCATCTACACTCGTGACATGCCTACTCACGTACCTGTTATGCTGTTCTCTTCTTGCTACACCAATCTTCATTCCCAGCTACTGCAATCTAGTAGTTGACATGGATTGGTTTAAATGAAAATCTTCTTTGCGACCAAACTCTATGAGGGTGTTCAAAATGTCAGCTCTATCCATTGGCTGGCCCTTGATATGGTAGCAGAACAAGCCAGCCTGTCTGCTCTCTCATTTCCAACGACACCCATGTGCCCCGGAATGAAGATAAATGTAATTCTACAAATTGTTGACGCTTGTAGTGATTCAGTCCATTGCCTGCGCACTGAACCAGCCTCCACCTTTCGGATCATACTCAATTATCACTCAGAATGCACGCATGAGTGTAGCTTTGTGACTCCAGCCAGAGTGGCACCTTAGTCACTGCCAGTACCTCCATTGGCATACTGCTCGTTGTCATACTAAATGCACCACTGGTTTCCTTGACCATTCTGCCACTTGAGCTTACAGAGAAGGCCCATGCTGACTTTTTGAAAAATAATAATAATAATTTAATATTTTCAGCCAACACTTAATGCTTCTGGAACTTGTTCTGCAAAGTAGAACAAGAAAGTTCATATATACTTGCTTCTGTGATAAGTCTTATGGAAGAAGCCATTATCTGAAGTGACTAAGGAACTCTAGTCTACATATCTAATCTTCTTACTTAATTTCATAGACACTGAACACTCAAGTGGTGATTACAAGTATTAGCTATATCAGAATATTCATACAAATTTACTATTTAAACCTATCAATGTTACAATACAATGACTGCCACAAATATACAGTCTTTTATAAATAAATACTTGAGCAAAATAGAAGGGTTGAAATGGTAAGAAAAGGTTGAGGACTTACAAGAAAGAACCAAACAAGCACGAAAGAAATGAGAGCTTAAGAAAAGAAGCTGGTATTGATTATGAAATGTTGCTAATAGTATAACAAGACAGGTTTTGTCCCGTATCTGGCGGAAAGTCAAACAGATGCGGAAACATCTTGATCGTTCCACATGGCACATGAACTGAGTACTTTTGGAGTGTGTGATTAGCACCATACCTCAGTTTTCCAGAGACTCTCGTTATTTATTATTATTTTTACATAATATCATCATCAGCTGCTGTGCCGGCTGGCATGGATCTCCACAAATCTGTCTCTGGTGTTTGCTTTGATCTCAGATGTTCACGCTCTTCCATGCTACGACGTCAGACTATCCAAAATTGTCTCTCTCTGTCTTCCTGTCTTGTATTTTTACATATACATATTACTTATTTATATATTAAAAGAGATATGAGACCACTAAAGCGCATTCACTAATTTTAGAAATATTAACTAACCTCGACTGACATAGGTGGTGTAAAGTTTACACTTCTTCTCAGATGTCTGAAGAACCAGCATGCTCGTATATTTCTTGACACTCTAGTATTCTTTTTCATCAATACATACACATGGGCTGCATTGACATGGGGCTAAAGAATTTTAAATCAATTGGTTAGCTTCATGATTAAAGTATATGCACACACAGTCATTAAATCAATACCAGAGTGTACATCAAACAGAAACCAGCATTAAGACTATATACAACATTAACACTATTTACCAAGTTTTACTGCAGTCTTCCCTCTATATACAACATTCAACTTCAAATGAAAAGTGAGAGAGTATTACAGTGCTATGTAAAACCAGTTCTCATCAATAAATAACAAGAATAGTAAATTATTAGAAGCTACAGAGAGGTGTTTGCGGGTGTCTGTGGCTTAGTGGTAGTGAGCAGGATCACAACCCAAGAGTACCTTGTTTAAACTCAGCGGCGGGAAGTTTGGAAGCAAATTTGTTCCTCAGATTTTTACGAACTGTAAAAATAAACATCACTGTTAAGAAAGGAATGGCAAGCTACTAAATGTATAAGTGGTGCCTAGAAAATTAACGACTTGTTTACTGTGGATGATGGCTACGCCCTGGAAAGGATATGCGATTATTTTCATTTTATAGAGATGGAATTTATAGAAAAATGATGAGAATATCAGGAACAGAAAAAATGTCAAACAATAATGTTTTCAAGAAAGCAGGAGAGAACATACTGCTCATGTAAAACATCAGAAAGAAACATTCAATATTCTTTGGACAAGTTATAACTAGTGAAAGACTTGAATATATAGTGTGTCAACAGGCATGATACAGGGGAAGAGAGATAGAGGTCGAAAGATAGAAAATTATAAAGTTTAAATCACGGAACAGTGTTAAAACAGTATCAGAATTCCTAGCTAGATCAAGAGACAGAGGTGTGAGACATGATAAAATACGCCTGTTGGTATAGTGATTGTTCATGATGATACATTGTGATCAATGAAATTAATTATCAAAATATTCACTATATATTTTTTTTAAACTTGTATTTTTTTAACGCATTCACTACAAAATTGAGAAACATGATATGGCCGAATAAAAATGTTTCATTTTCCAGATTGAAGAAATATATAAATTTCATCAAATTAAATAATTTTTCCAAACTTCTGATCGGATGATGTAGACAAAGATAAATGAGCTGTAGATACAAGCCGGAAATTGGATCAGAATGCATTGATGTAAGTTCAGCACTAATTTTAAATAAAACGATGTTCGAGCAGTGTGAGAAAGTTGGGTTATTTTAAAACAATCTTGGCGCCCTGCAGTTAGTACAGAATGAGTTAACTGGGCAAAAATACATGGATAAGAACATTTAAAACAAACCTAATCACAGCTCAAATGTAACTTAACTATGTTGCCAAATGGCAGCACTGTTTTCATACTGTGAAATATGTTGTGGTGCATACATGTTAAAAAGTATCTTTAGGAAATATTTATACTATAAATGTGTGATCATGTGTTTAATCTGTTGTGTCTTTGTGTGGTGGAGGGGCTTCCTTCTTATTGTCTTGATAAAGGCCTTCTTACTTATTCACGATTTTAAACACTACTGTACTTGAAATTTAGCAAGTTATATTATGGATGCAAAACGTACTTAGGTTCTGTCAAAATGCTTCCTACTTTCTAAACTTTCTTAGCACAGGTTTGAAACTAAACATGGTACATACTGTTTATTGTGAAGTTCACACTGAACCATAACTAAACTAATAAACACAACAACCCAACAATGAAGATGTACATTTCATTCATTCCATCTTTATATTAATTGCATAGTATTTGTGACATATTCTGAACTAATTGCTCTCAATTCACTACCTTCGTGTCAGTCTGCAATGAAATGAAATGATTCTAATTTTAAATACAAAATATGTTATGCCGTTCTAAATAATGGCAATTTCATATAAATGCTGTGTAAGTGTAAACACTGATTATAATAGATTGACTAGTGTCAATGGACTGTCCAAATATAATCTTTAATTAAGTTTGGTACTATGTCTATACTAGTACGATTTTTTTTTAGTTTTCGTTCGAGCATTGGAAGACATAACAAAAAATAACATGTAGCAGCTGTCGATCAGTTTATTAACAGAGATGTGCATACCAATTCATGTGTGCCTTGGTCAATACTATCCTGGGCATCTATTGGAGGGTGTGAGTCCATCTTGCATACAACAATTAGACGATAATCAATATCTAGTTGGTTATGTTAGTTCATTGCCCTCATCATGATTGCTGTTCGTGTTTTCAATTTAGATATAGTAGTATAGTAAATCAGCCTTGACCTTTGACAGTTCACGCAGACGAACAATGACAACAATTATCTGAAAATAACCGAAAACGAGTATTTCACGTGCTTTACAGTTTAAAAATAGAAATTAAAAGTTGTATATAAATGATATGATGTATTTGTTATCACATGACACGATTCTGAATACGATATTGAAGGAACAGTTGAGGGCTAGAAAGCAAGGGGAAATCAGAAATATAACTGAATAACGAGAGAAAAAACAGCTTGAGATGGAGATGTAGCAGGGTGTATCATAAGAGCTAAGAACAAAATTCGTCGAAATATATTGCAACCACCTTTTGATGTGGAAGCGGCCCAACATGATGATGATGTATGTGTTGGATAAAGTGTTTACATTTTTATATTATTTTGTGATCAACTTCAGCTATGCTTCTTTTCCTACATGAGTCGTGAACAGGCCGGTGCGCCTGAGGCCTCACCGGTTCCCCACATTTCTTAGGGCTGTTCACTTATAATAGACTTCCGTTCTTTGACCGGTAATAATGGGACAAAGATTAGATATAGGACAGACGGTAATCTATTCAATCTTCGGAGGTTAAAATCATCCACCAAGGTAAAAGAATCAACTATCTCAACCCTGTTGTTTGCTGATGACTGCGCCCTCGCTACCAACTCTGAGGAAGAAATGCAGACTTACATGGACAAGTTCTCAATGGCCTGTGATAAGTTTGGACTCACCATTAACACCAAAAAAACAGGTCATGTTCCCGCCCATCCCTAGAAACAAGTACTACCGCGGCCATCGTAAAGAAGGCCGTGGTACTACGATCCAGTCATCAACATTAAACACCAGCGTCTCCTGCCAACGGACAACTTTGTTTATCTTGGCAGCCTCCTATCCAGATCGGTAAACATAGATTCTGAGGTCAACAATAGGATATCCAAAGAAGGTGCTGCGTTCGGAAGGTTACGTGTCACTGTGTGGGAGCGGAAGGGGATAAGCGTAGCCACAAAGCTGAAAGTTTACCAGGCCATGGTGCTAACCACGCTGCTGTACGCAAGCGAGACATGGACAGTGTATAGCAGATACGCAAGAAAATGAAACCACTTCCACGCAAGCTGTCTACGCTGAATACTAAAAATAAACTGGCAGGACAAAATTCCAGACAGCGAAGTCCTCACAAGAGCAAAGATCCCAAGCGTCAACACACTGTTGCAGAAGGCCCAAGTGAGATGGGTCGGTCACGTTGCTCGAATGCCTGATAAACGAATCCCAAAACAGTTGATGTATGGCGAACTTGAAGGGAGCAGACGTTCGGCTGGTGGACAGAAAAAGCGCTTTAAAGACACTCTTAAAGTGTCTCTGAAATGCTTCGATATAGACACCACGTGCTGGAAATCCCTTGGGCAAAATCGCCAAATGTGGCGTTGTAACAACAAAAGAGGAACTCGCATAGCTGAGAATGTTCGTGTTGTTGAGTTACAGAGAAAACGAGCAGCGCGAAAAGACAGAGCACACAACACACACATGTCTAACTTCGATCATGTATGCCCCACGTATGGGATTCGGTTCTAGGATTGGACTCTAACGTCACCTCCACACACACTAGAGGTGAAGCAGCATACGTCTGAGATTGTTGTCCTCATCGCTTGCAATGGACGGCTATTTTTATTATTAATAATGGGACAGTCCTGCAGGAAGTGTTATGTGATCTGCCTAGGTTTTATGTAATCACAAAACGTCAGTCTATGAAGCCCATTTTGTGCCAGTAAGTTTGGATTTTTATTTCTTTTTGGTGGAGTATTTTGCTGTAAAGTCTAAACTTTAAATTATTTTGCTATATTGCGTACAATCCTTTTTGCTACATTTCTTCTTCCAAATGAGAAATGTTATTGCATTTCTCAAGTCTTATGATGTTTCTTGCATGGCCCGGACGGGATTGAACAGTCTGTGTAAGCAGTTCATTCCGATGTCTTTGGTTGTTTTGAAGTCAGCAGGTGGGTATATTGTCTGGACATGGAGCTTTGTTGGATGGTGCCGATTTTATCCCATTTTAAATCTATGTGTGCCATGATTGGTTCTAGATCTTTGCTTATGTTTTCGATATTTTCTTGTGTGTTAAGCTGCTCAATGTTGTCGATTGTCACGTTCATTAAAGTATTGCAGTCATCTGTTCTTTTAGTTTAGTTTTAGTTTAGTCGTCGGATTACCATCACTGCACGTCAAACAAATTAGTCCATAAGTACTCCGATCTCTCCCTCAGTATGTCCATCAGCGTGTGGCGACTAACGACACCGGTTCTTTGTTGGTTTACAATTCTTCTTTGTCTGCCAGCATAGCGTTCTTGTCGAGCTACACCTCGCTTAACTTTGAGTTTTTGCAGTCTGGTTAGTGTTGTAGGTTCACCGCTATTACGTGAATCATGTACACGTTCTCTCTCCCTTAAGGAATTTATAATATCAGCCTTGTCCATTGTTCGCCCGCTTTGTACAGCAGCCATACCTGCAAGCCTATCCGCACGTTCATTCCCCTTACACCTGCATGCCCTGGCACACAAATAAAACTGATCTTTGTCAGCTTAGACCTCCCCAGCGACTCCATCCAATGTCTCCTATCCCATCCTGTTTCAATCTTCCTGAGCATACTCATTGAGTCACTGAGAAAACGTGCATGGATAAAAGTATGTGATTCTAGCCAAATCATCGCTTTGGTAACCGCCATTATTTCCATAGTGAGACTGCTCGTAGTCACGGCAAAACCACCACTGTCTTCCTTCACAACATCTCCTCCGACCTGAGCAGTGAAAGCCCACGAGCTCCGCACATGTCGAGTCACCGAACCATCCGTATATTAAACCACCGGTGTCGTTAGTCGCCACACGCTGATGGACATACTGAGGGAGAGATCGGAGCACTTATGGACTAATTTGTTCTTTATCATGTCTGACTCGTTTAGAATATTCTCATTTTCGTTGCCAATAATTTCTTGTTGTCGTAGTGTTCGCTTTGTCATCTCATTACGTTAATCATCTTCTACAACTTTCTCGTTTTACTTTTGTAGTCTGAAGTCAATATTTCCCCATAATCTCGTCATACTTGTATTGTATCCTTCTTGGCTTGCTTTATTTATGTTCTACATTCTACAGGGTGTTCAAGATTAAAGCAGCCCTATTGACAAATCGAAAGTTGCCAGATAATCTATCGCGTTATGTTTATGTACTATTTAAACCGGTTCTGACTAGCTCGTTTTACGTCACATTTGTTCATCGCCCCTTCCCGCACTACAATTACATACCGTCACATAACCTTGACCTATACTACGTCATAACTGAACCTTCTCATTTTCATACATATATGCCAGATTGACTCCATTCACAGGTTGCTATTATCTTGAACACCCTGTATAATACCTCCGTTTTGTTACTCATTCTTCACACATGTTTTGTGTTGACGTTTTTTCTCATTTACTGCTTTTTTTCTTCTCATTCTCCATGCTGTTATTTTTAATCTCGTCCTGTATTTTACTGCGCCTCAACATTTCTTTGGCTGCTTCTAGGATGGATCTCTTAAATCCTATCCATTCATCATCTGTTAATTTGGTCTCTTTGTGTATTCTAACAAAACGTTCTGGGATTCTTTGAAGGTATTATTGTTGTGTGTGGGTTGGCATCTGTTATGTTATTAACTCTGAATATTTGTTTGTAACCGTTTGCTGTCCTTTAGTGTTCGTCTTCTTGTTCTCATAGTCAAAATTACTACTTTGTGGTCGGTATTTATAAATGTGGTATGATCCTTGCATCTATTACATATCTATACATATCATCTTTGTGTCCCGTTTGACGTATAAGACTTCCACGAGAGATTTCCATTGTCCCTTTCTGTCGCCTTTCTACAAATTGTTTCTCATGTCAGGCCACAATTTTTCAACTCTCTTTCAACAGTTCTTCTCCGTGTTTCCTTTGGACGTCCAGTGCTTCTTTTCCCATCCGCTGTCCGTCGGAGAGATGTTCTAGTCAATGTCTCCACTTGCATACGACATACATGACCAATCTTCCACATCCATCTTCACCTTTTAATGATAGTCTCCAATGATGAAAGGTATGTTCGTTTTACAAGTTCTTCATTTGCTATTGCTTTTCACTAGACTATTAGTAGGAGTTTTATTAACATTGATTTTACTACACACCCTTTTCATATCCTCTAGGCTAGTATAATAAACGATGTTGCTTTTACAATCTATGTTGTGCCATCCATACCAAATATGTATACTCTTGGCAAATGGTGTGTCATTTCTCCGAAGAGGCACTGAACCATAAGAGGAAAGGCGTTGCAATGCAGTAATTCCTTCGCCCCTAAACCCTATTTGGGTCTCTGTGGCTGAGTGGTTAAGACCTTGTCTTGCGAGTCGAAGGTCGTGGGTTCGAATCCGGAACGCACCGGTCTGTTCACGAGTGAATATTTTTCCAGAGACCCCTATGATTGTTGCTGAAGCTACGGAGTTCGTGCTTTGTGCAATACTCTCCACAGGTGGCGTGCCATTTATGCGGAGAGGGACCGAGTCATATGGGGTAAAACCCTGTGCAATGAAGTCAATATTTTGGCTATCTTTCGGCTTTAAAAACTATTTAAAAGTGGAGAGTCAATAATTATCAATGACGTAACATATCGATCAATTCCAACGTGATTGATGACGGTACCATGTCCCTGAAATTTTTATCACTTTAGAAATTGACAGCCTAAAGACTTTTATCCTTCTATCATCTAAAATTTCTCGACCTCTAAATGTACTTGAAGTGGCGACTACTAACACAGTTAATAATGTATTTGGTTTGAGTGGGGTTTTTTTTCTTCTTCAAATAGTAAGATTACATCCAAGTCTTTCAAGTCGATGAGACAATTTACTTTTAGCCAAACAATCTTTCTGATGAGTTTTTATGAGTTTTTGTGTGTTTGTTTATCATCACTTAAATATGTAAAGTCATGTTATTCTTCGACTCCTTTCATTTCTTATACAGTGAGTTGGTTTGGTTGATTTCCAATTCCGAGGAAAACAGTACAAACTGTTTTTTTTTCATGCGCCAGACAGTGGATCTTGTTCTTTCCAAACGTTGTATGTGGGTTTTTTTTCATGGAAACGTATTTGAGCAGAAAGCAGCAGCAACACAGTCGTAGTTTACTTGTTTTCTAGACGAGTGGTCTCGGTTCGATACCACAACGTGTGCACTAGTCAACTACGCAGTTCTTGGTTAAAGATAGTTCTTGTTAAGAACTCACGTAATATCGTTTTTACAAACAAGTGTGAGTTATGTTGTACAATAAAATAATCTGTGTCACTAACCAAATGCATCAGCTTTAGCATGTATACAGTGGCGGCTTGTGATCATTTTTGTTGGTGGGGCCAGACATAAATTCTCAGAAAAATCATGGTTTGGGGTTATGTTTTAATTTATAAAATAATAAATACACGTTACACATTATTTTTGGTGGGACCCGGCCCCAGTAGCCCTTAATAACGAGCCGCCACTGCATGTATATAATACGGTAAAATCTTTTATTCAAGTTTTCTCCAACCTGAATAGGCAACAGTAGTTGGCTATTCCAATAAAACTTTCAAGATTGATTGATTGATAGAACCATCATCATTGCACTTCGGTGAGTAACCATGTGTTCTCGGATCTCATTCTTACATAGAAATATCTCTGTGCAATGCACGAGCTACGTAGCATCGACGAGGGTCCATGATTTAATTTTGAAGATAGTAAAGGTATTTTGTAGGATTTTATTTTAATCTTTTCAAATAAAATTTGCCCGGGCAGCGGCTTTCCAGACTGCTCTTTTCCATTTTGAACCGACAAGGGTTCTTTTACTTGTTCAACTTGAACAATGAACATACGTTTTTTCGTTCGTCTCCAATAGGACTAGGAACACGATTTCATCTACATTGAGAGCAGGGATCTCTGAAAAAAATATCTCAATGGCTCCAGGAGGGAGCGAACCGAGTGCCTTTGACACGAGAGGCGAGCATCTAACCTCTATGCCACAGAGACTTTCCAAGAAATATGCGTGTGTTTTTTTAAAGACACAAAACGCAAAGTAAGATAATGTCAGATATTGTAGAATATATATATATCTCTCTCTCTCGTGCTTTTAAAAAACTCAGGTTGGAACATAGACCTTCAGCCAACTCATGCTAGGTCTTCCTATGTTTAGCTTTCCCCTTCCAGTGCTTCTGTATATCATTAATCTCTGCTAATAAATTTATTCTTCGTGCATTTCTATGCTTTCCTCTTTCGTTTTCTCTGTGGGTTCCTGAAAATTACCATTATTGTTATATTTCCCTCGGGTTTTTCTCAAGGTGTGCCCTATCTAGTCTTTTCTTCACCTCCTTGTTTACTGGTATAAGTTTCGTTCTCTCCATAGGCTTCTAATTTGTCATCCTACCATACCAGCTCCGTTCTTCTATTATGCGCAGATACCAGTTGACGAATATTTTCAGTTTATTCCTTACTATTTTAGTCGTTCTTAATGTTTCTACATCAGCACCTTACAATATATTTTAACCTTTGTAATAGTAAAATTTAAGAAGTGATGAAATTAGAGACATGTCTGGTCAACCACTAGTGACAACTGTTATAAGAAAGAGAAGATGGAGATATGTTGGGCACACCTTGAGGAGAAATGATCAACGAATATTAAAGCAGGCATCGAAGTGGGATGCAAAGGGTTCAAGAAAGAGTCGACCTAAAGAGACCCTGAAACGAACTTTGCTGAGAGAGGCAGGACATATCGGTCTCAGTTCCATGGAGGAGATTGAGCGAGTTGCCCATGATAGAGCGGTATGGCGAAATTACTTGCAGGCCCTATGTAACGTATAACGGTACGAGAGGAATTATTATTATATTATAATAGTAAAAATTACAGTGAGATATCGGCAGCATCATAAACATTACCAGCGTTCAATGGAATGTAGAAATAACAAGAAGTTATGAAGATTGAACATTTTGTTGGATAAATAAACTGACATGAAACATGGTAGCACGGATTGCAAACATCCCCAGCAGAGATTTAAGCGCTATAGTCCATGTTAGTGCATAACATTGCTAGCCAGTTATCGTAGCTAAAGAAAAGAAATCAATTGACTGCTTCAGGTCGTTATGAAATCATCAATTATTTAAATCGAAGCGATCAATAAGGTTTAGCTTCATCATGTTTGTTTTTCCACAGACTGAGAGTGATTGAGAGTGCGAGAGAGAGATACACACAGAGAGAGAGAGAGATACACACACAGAGAGAGAGAGAGAGAGAGAGAGAGAGAGAGAGATGAAACAACGACGATGTTATTCTATAAAATTGCCTGTTGTTTGAAGATTCGAGTTTGGACCACTCAAAGTAAGGGATTAGTGACTGGAAAAAATATCGTTAAAATTTAATGGAAGGTTGCAGAATGTGACCATGCAGCAGGTAAATACGATTATAAAACACCAACATTTTTCTGAGACCCTTTGAAACAACTTTAGGCGATTCCTTAGTCTTCTCTCTAGCTCTGATGTATGGTGCTCATCTCTGACTTCTAGTGCGTTTGCCTGCCTTTCTAAGATTGTATGTTCGAATCCCCATATGGGGAAACTCGATGTAGTAAATTCTTCGTTTTTCAGACCCGAACCCTTTTATACCAGTGTTGGTCACCGTTTTTATATGCTGTGGCGCATCTGACTGGTGGCTGGGAATGCGCGGGCGCCGTGCGGAGATTGCAATAATAATACGAACAATTATCATCAAACGTGCGTATCCGTTATAGGACGTTGCTCTCTTTGCAGCGCATCTGAAATTCACTTTTGTCTCTTGCAACTTCACCCATTTCGTCGATGGTCTCTTTATGGTTTCTTTAATATCTTGTAGCCATCTTCTTCTTGGTCTTCCTCCAACACAAGTACAAATAATACGAACAACAGTAATAGTAATAAGGTGATATTTATAGTAATATACATATTTAACGTTTTTAACGACAAATTAAGTAATAAATGAAAACTTAATTCTGACTTGAAATCCTAACGTTTAATTAAAAATAATAATTATACTTACATTTTACATAGTGGGAAATTTGACATTGCATATTCGCTCAAGTTGAAGAAATGCTTGTGTGTAAATAGAACAGGCTGCTCTTAGTGCATTATCTAGGTGTGAGTCTGTCCCACACAGAACAAGTATAACGAGTACAGAGTAAGAGGAAGACCACGCTAAAGATGGAGTGACGGTATCAAGAACAGCATTTAAAAAATTAATAACGGTTTACAAAGTGCTTTAGAACAAGCGCACACACACAAGATCACTACATTCCCCTCCAACACTTCTATAAAGAAATAAATGGTAGAATAGAAGAAGAAGAGTCTGTCCCGCAGGATCAAGTTTTATCGTTGATGATGTTTATGGAAGAAAAAGAGACTTCACGTAAAGATGTTAAACCAACACAAGAAAATATTTTCATAGAAACAGTACTCGTACTTATTATTGGATATTTATTCTTGTCCACCAAAACCAAAGTACAGAACTTATCAGACATGGAAGAATTTCAAAGATATGTTTTCTTGCATATTTAATATTTTTAGTTCTAACACTTTCAAGATTATAATTTGTGAAACCTTCACAGACCCTACTCCCAAGTTCAGTAGTAGCTTCTTCTTCTTTTTCTTCCAGCGCTCCATATCGACCACTTGTTAAACCACTCTTTGCAATTTATATGTGATCTGAGTATAAGGGCGATTGTACGTTGTGCCAGTTATGCGAGTACAATTAGGCCAGCACATCCTATTCCTACGACGCTTTTTTATTTACTAGGTTAGCTTCCATAGGTCCTACATCAGTCGCCCCCGCACCACCTGGGTGGTATAAAAACTTATAATAAAGAACAATTACTACAGGAACTCTTTATTTACTAGGTAGCTTCCTAGGCCCCTACCTTGGTCGCCTCTTACGACATGCCTTCTAAGTCGCAGTGTTACTATGCATTGCTCCCCTTATGAACCCCAGCAACACACGCAGCACTAATAGCAACAAAAACAAAAGCAAATGGGTTGAAAAATTGCAACAGAAACTTATGAAGTTTTACTAACTTGATTTGAAACGTACGAGATAGAAAATAATAGTTAAAAAATCTACTAACTTGATTTGAATTGTACGAGAAAGAAAATAATTTTTAAAAATCTACTAACTTGTTGAATTGTAGAGATAGAAAATAATAGTAAATCTACTAACTGATTTGAATACGAGATAGAAATAATAGTTTAAAAATCTACTAACTTGATTTGAAACGTACGAGATAGAAAATAATAGTTTAAAAATCTACTAACTTGATTTGAATTGTACGAGATAGAAAATAATAGTTTAAAATCTACTAACTTGATTTGAATTGTACGAGATAGAAAATAATTTTTAAAAATCTACTAACTTGATTTGAATTGTACGAGATAGAAAATAATTTGTTTAAGTCTACTAACTTGATCTGAAACAACCAGACAGAAGAAGTGACATTTGCTGAATCTGCTACAACAGCCGCTCGTGTAATGATGTTCTAGGTGCGATAAAAGTTACTTCCTCTTCATCGATCTCTGGTCATGCGCTTAGTTTACTGTGGACCACAAACTGGACAGTCAGCTTCAGATCTGCCAGTTTTCCCCAAAGCTTACGATAAAGATATGATCAACAAATAAACAGGGAACAGGTATTAAGAGCTTCCGAAAAAACAAAATAGACAAACGCGGGACTCGAACCACTTACCCTAGTCCTTACGACACCAATCGCCTAGCCTAGCAATACGAGCGTTTTTACGAACACAACAAATGTAAAGATATAAGATCAATGAAGTGGTTGGAAGTCTGCCTCTATCGTGGTACCTGGTAACATTTTCACCTCTGTTACAGTGGGCTGCGGCCTTCATGAAGATGAAAACAACGTCGGCCCTGACGAAGATACTAAATGATAATGACAATGATCAAATGTAAAGCAGATGATGAGAACGATGATAACAACAACCACCCCCTGGTATGTACGATGTCAATAATGTATCTGTTTACATTTAATATTCTATACTGTCACAACTGATTGACAAATGTGTCATTGATTTGTCTTATTTGATTTTACAGGCAACAGAGAGCAGAGAGAGAGAGAGAGGAGAGAGAAGGTAAAAAGAAATAAAAGAAAATAAGGAACAAGATAGTTGTAGAATTGAGCTTTAAAGTGAAATTAATGGGGGTTTGTAATGCTTGTGATAAACAAAATAAATTAATGCCAAATTGAGCAGTCGCGCCCACGTAAATGACATACTCGTAAATCAGCTACAGCTAAAAATAACTGCTTCCGACATTATTATTTATATATTCAAAATAATTATCCTTTTTCAATATTTCCGTTAAAACGTGTTTTTGTGAGAGAACGATGTGCATTAGTTGGTATTAGACCGGCGAGTTCACCCGCAGAGTTAGCGGCGTATCGATAAATACCCAATGCACATCTGTTTTCACTTATTCATGACCCGATTCTCTGAAAGCAGACACAATGAATAGATAAGTCGTTAAGTAACTCGCAGACTACAGTCTATCTAGAACTGGAAGATGCGTGAAGAATGCTTCATAGTTATAAATGTTTACGTTATGTTTTCAAAGAAATCAATAGGTAAGTAGTTCCAAGTTTGAGTACTTATGTTTTAAAGAATTATTGCGCCGTTTGAGCTGATTTTATATATACTACTATAATTCTTCTGCTCTGCTTCAAGTGTTCCGACCCTTGCGATTGATTGCTGCAAATATATGCAGATATATTGTAATGTCCTTGAACCTTTCTGCATCTTTCCATTGTAATTGGAGATCTTCTGTTAGCTTGCTGATTCTGTCAAAATGAATTCAATTGGTGAGTGAATATCCGACTAAAATGAAATTGCTAAACCCAAAGGGTCTAGCGATCTTTCTTTGCCATTTCTGCCAACAGGGACGGAATCATATGAGGAAACTTAAGTGCAATGAAGTCAATCCTTCGCTTGTTTTTATAGCTTGAGGCTGCAAATGATTATTTCTGCTTTTAAGTTGATCTTCTTGTAAAGGGAAGTTTTTCTTACAAAAGCCTCGCTTGTACTAAATTTCTTACAAAAGCCTCGCTTGTACTAAATTTCTTACAAAAGCCTCGCTTGTACTAAATTTCTTACAACTTTACTGTAGCTTTCCTGTGGTAAGACATGACGCACTAATATAAAGACAATAGTCTTCTCAATCTTATTTTGGTTATTGGTTACTGAACCGACGTCATTGCACTCCGGGTAGACCCATAGGTGCTCAGTCTCTCCATATAGATGTCGAAGAGTATGCATACTGATGATTTCTCAGGTCGATGATTAAACACACTCTACACTCCGCCCCTCAGGCATCCAGTTCTACTTGTGAAACAGGTAACTCTAAACTGCTTAAATCGCTGGCTCGATTCAACATCTATTGTAGTGTCTTCATCCTACAGGCTGTCGTGAAGAGACCAAAGAACATCGCACTTATCTATCATCAACTCCCCGATAAACAATGCTGGTGAAGCAAGCCTGTTTCTCATTGCCTCAAACTCCTACATGCACAGGACATAAGATCCACATACGCCTCTGGAGGTTAGAAACTTCAATAGACTACATCCACTCATACCGAAAAATGCCATTGTGGATCTTCCAAAGCATCGATTGAGAGTCAGATACAACAACAACCCCGGTAAACGTAGTTCCAGAGAGCCAATGAAGGCAGCAGTAAAGGCCTGAACCTCCATCCTCATACTGGAAGTAGTCGTCCTGTATGCTCTACTTCGTACTGCAACAATTCTACCATGCACGCTAGCGAAGAAATCCCAGCCAGACTTCTAACTTTTAAAAAGTATGTTAATGTATAATTTATATGAAAAATATGAAAAATTGCTTTTGTGGATCTGACTAAGGCATTTGACACAGTCAGAAGGCCAAGTCTTTATAAAATATTGAAGTATATTGGTTGTCCCCCAAAGTTGCTCCAATTGATTGTTTCCTTCCACGAGGGCATGAAAGCCAGCATACAGTTCGATGGCAGCACATCTGATAGTTTTGAGGTTAAGAGTGGAGTCAAGCAGGGCTGTGTCCTTGCCCCCACTCTCTTTGGTATCTTCTTCGCAGTCCTTTGAACCACGCCTTAGGGGACGCTGATGGTGATGTTTTCATCCGCACTAGATCTGATGGTTCACTGTTTAACTTGGCTCGCTTAAGAGCCAAGACAAAAACGACGGAAATACTTCTCAAGGACCTCCTTTTCGCTGACGATGCTGCCTAAGTCGCCCACAGTGAGACTACACTGCAATGTCTAATTAATAATTTGTCAAAGGCATGCGACCTCTTTTCTCTGACAATAAGTGTCTCCAAAACAGTTGTATTATATCAGGAGGTAAGACATCAAATATCACTTTAAATGGCAACCATCTAACACCAGTGCAAAAATTCTGCTATCTTGGGTCCACGGTCACTGCCAGCCTTTCTCTTGACGAAGAAATCAACGCTCGTATAGGAGTGCGGCTACTACATTCGGCATACTATCAAAGCGAGCGTGGGACAACACAAAATTGACATTGCAGACGAAGACCCAAATATATCGAGCCTGTGTAATTAGTTCTTTACTATATGGCTCAGAAACATGGACAGCCTACTCAAGACACGAGAGGAGACTTAACATCTTTCACCTTCGATGTCTCCGCAAGATTATGAACATCAGGTGGTACGACAAGATAACCAACTCTGAAGTACTACAACGTGCAAATCTGCCTTCCATCATGGGCATGCTCAGCAGTAGACGACTAAGATGGTTGGGACATGTGAGAAGAATGGAAACTTATCGCATACCAAAACAAATGTTGTTCTGTGAACTTTCGGAGGGAAGAGGCACCAGGGCAGACCACTGCTCAGATATAAAGATGTCTGCAAAACCTCAATGAAAAACTTCTCTATAGATCCCAGCACATGGGAGGGACTAGCTGATGACAGAGTTGTGTGGAAAACCAAATTACGGAAGGGCGCAGAGTCTTTTGAGAAGAGACTTATGTACGAGTTGAACAACAAGAGAGAAAAGCGAAAACTCAGAAGTTGTCACAGTAAAACACTTGCCTATTGACCGTCTGTAAAGATGAAAAGGGCCATATATATATACATATATACATATATATGAAAAATTAAATAATTGGACATTCTGTAGCTCAAGCGGTAGTGAGCTCGATCACGAACCCAAGCGTACCTGGTTCACACCCCACGGTGGACAAGTTTGGAAGCAAATTCGTTTCCATGGGATTTTTACAAAAAGGTAAAAACAGACATCACCGTTCAGAAAGTAATTGCAAACTACTGAACGTATAAGTGGTGCCATGAAAATCAACGACTCATTTACTGTGGTTGATGGCTACATCCTTTAGGATATGCCACGATTTTCATTTCTTAAAACGAGATGATTTTCTGGAGATGACCGTTCTGGTGGGTATAATGCTGGACAGATGGAGGAGAGGTAGACAAAGGAGAAAATGGGTGCAGGATGTCATAAACAAGCTGAGTATGACTATAGCGGACACCTAACGCAGAACATTGAAGTATGTAGAGCTGTTGTTATGGAAGCCAAGTTCTAACAGGGATAAGTTAGATCAGCGGTTCCCAAACTTTGCGTTACCGTGGAACCCCCTTTAAATACATTTTGTTGTAGAGGAGCCCCAAAAGTTTCTATATATGAAAATGGACAGGAATGAATGCTCTTTTTGTTACAATAGTATACAATGTTCTCATACTGCGGGGAACTTAATATGATTTTTCATTTTGTTCTGTCAGACATTTAGACTCCGGTCTGGTTCGGGTCTTGGAACTAGTTTACCTCTGTTTTCTTCTTCTTCTTTGCGTTCGTTCTTTACGACCAATTTTAATCACTCTTTGTGATATGTTTGATATTTGCCAAGAACGTGTATAGACTTGTACATGTTTAGGACATGTGCATCCGATCTCAGCCCAACCTCCTTAGTCGCCTCTTACGACATGGGTGGCAGGTAACAGTGGTTCTATTCTTTACACCCCAAATTTGGGCCCCGGTAACCACTCGGGCGACCACTGTTTTTATACATATTTTTAAAATTTATTTTCTGTTTGAAATGTCAAAGATCATAATATTTCTGCACGCGCTTGATGACCTTTTATGAGTACACCGGACACCAGTTTGTGAAACGCTGATCTAGATGATAAAATTTATTTTTCTGTTTGAAATGTCACAGATTATAATATTTCTTCAAGCGCTTGAGGACCCCTTGTGAGTGAGTCCCTCACGCACCCCCGGAAATTCGTGGACCCCAGTTTGAGGAACGGTGATCTAGATGATAATGATTATTTATAAAAACTGAGGATGGAAGATATTCACTCTAATATAATTGCTACACACAAAAATGAAAAAAAAAACTGTCGTACAGAAATAGTTACAGAGATAACACAAGCATAGTCACGTGCTGTAGAATCGATCTCTGTCAGCTTTGTAAACACAAGAAGATAGCAAAACACCAGCACAGCAATATCTCCAGATTAAAATATGCATAGACATAAGGTATGTTTGCCAGCAATGTCGGTGTCATCCATTTAGCATTTATTTAACTTCGTGCAGCCGCTTGGAAATGATTGCTGTGCACACAATCTTCAATGAATGATTGTGTTTTGTTCGTTTGTCAAATACTGTAACACTGCCACACTTTCACTCTCTTGTTCAATCGCCATCTTGAAGTGTGCCAGTTTGAGCAAGTAAGAAATACATTCCGGGACTGTGACATTTTTTCTCAGAGTTTTTAAATGTGGTGTTAGTCGGAAAATGTGCTGTCATCATTAGAAAACTTGCTATAATAGTCAATCAATACTCAGTCATCATCCAATAGCTTGTAGCTCAAGCGGTAGTGAGCTTGATCATGAACCCAAGCGTACCTGGTTCAAACCCCACGGTTGATAAGTTTGGAAGCAAATTCGTTTCCGTGGGATTTTTACACAAGGTAAACATAGACCTCACCGTTCAGAAAGCAATGGCAAACTACTGAACGTATAAGTGGTGCCTAGAAAAATCAACGACTAGTTTACTGGGGCTGATGGCTACGTCTTTTAGGATATGCCACGATTTTCATTTCATGTCAAATGTCGAAACACCGGAAAACAGTACTGTAGTTTTACCAAATACAAAAATAATAAAAATACGCAGCAACGTTTCAACCAAAAGACTGTTATCAATACTTTGTTTTTACTTGTTTCGCAATTGCTACATAGCTTTACTGCAGTCTTCCCTTATATCGATAATACTATTCGCCATTGTGCTGCAACTATTCGTCGTGACGTGATTAGGTTAGATTTAGTAGTTATATTTGTTGTATATTTATATCTGATTCTACATGTAGTGTGCCGTGTAAGAAGTGAATTTCTTCACTTCTAGTGTATACTTTCTTTGATAAAGGCTTTTGGTCGAAACGTTGCTGTGTGTAGTTATTTTTGTATTTTGTAAAACTACAGTACTTTGTTGCTACGTGTTTCGCCATTGCTACTTAGTTTTACTGCAGTCTTCCCTTATATCGACAATACTATAGGACAAATGTCCCGTCTCTGCTGCCACCCTAACAGATCTTCGAAATCACTCTGTCTCATAGGTCAGATGTCCCGTCTCTACTGCCGCCCTAACATATCTACGGAATCACTCTGTCTCATAGGTCAGATGTCACGTCTCTACTGCCACCCTAACATATCTACGGAATCACTCTGTCTCATAGGTCAGATGTCCCGTCTCTACTGCCGCCCTAACATATCTTCGGAATTTCTCTGTCTCATATATCAGATGCCCCGTCTCTGCTGCCGTTATGCTCAAATTATCAGTTACATCTCGAATCCATCTTCTCTGTCAAGCTCTCTAGTATTGAAAGTCGTACTGCACAAAATATGTAATTTCTTCTCTTCCACCATTTACTTCTTTATATAAGTGGCGGGGAGGATGATAGGGAGGGAATGTAGTGATCTTGTGTGTGCTTGTGCTAATACACTTTGTAAGCTGTTATTCATTTTATTAAGGCTGTTCTTGATGCCGTCTCTCCATCTTTTGCGTGGTCTTCCTCTTGCTCTGTACTCGTTATAATTTTGTTGTGTGACTCTCTGCGGTGGACGATACCATGGCATTCTTTTCAGGTGTCCAAACCATTTAGTCTGTTGTTCTTTTATGAATTGCATGACTAGTTTCACATCCAAATATGTCATGCTCTACATAATTGCATGCATTTTTAAAATGTTATGCCAGTCTCTATAAAATGTCATGTCATGTTCTATAAAATGTCATGTCACGTTCTATAAAATGTCATGTCATGTTCTATAAAATATCATGACATGTTCTATAAAATGACTTGACATATTCTATAAAATGACTTGTCATATTCTATAAAATGACTTGTCATGTTCTATAAAATGTCATGTCATGTTCTATAAAATGTCATGTCATGTTCTATAAAATGTCTTGTCTTGTTTCTATAAAATGTCATGTCTTGTTCGATAAAATGTAATGTCTTGTTCTATAAAATGTCATGTCATGTTCTTTAAAATGGCATGTTTTATCAAATGTCATGTTCTATAAAATTTCATGTTCTATCAAATGTCATGTTCTATACAAATGTCTTGTCTTGTTCTATAAAATGTCTTGTTCTATAAAATGTCATGCCTTGTTCTATAAAATGTCATGTCATGTTCTATAAAATGGCATGTTCTTTAAAATGTCATGTTCTATCAAATGTCTTGTTCTATAAAGTGTCATGTCATGTTCTATAAAATTGCATGTTCTATAAAATGTCATGTTCTATAAAATGTCATGTTCTATAAAATATCATGTCAGGCTCTATAAAAATATTGATATCATATTCTTTTTAAAATATTGAGTTCGAGGACGTCGAATCTAAGAATGCTTCCAGTTTTTCAGCTGTCAATTATAGAATTAGATTTATTTCAACGCAACAAACAAACAAAAATCAATTTAATTAAGGCAGATATAAAAAGCTGGATAAGTTCACACAGTTTGATGTGTGTCTTCATTGTTTGGTCATACCGACTGGCGTAGACGATCATGGATCTTCTAAGCGTCTGTCCTGGGTATTAATAATCAATGCACATTTTCAGATGTATCGGTGTCATTTAGTTAGTTTTTACCACAATATTAAAGCTATGTCGTCCTCTGTTTCGCTCCCCATTTGTTTTGTCAGATATCGCTGTGAGTTCTGAATTTCATTCTTCTAATGACATATTTGAAAATAAAATTATTGTCTTTCGGTCGGTTTTGAGGGGGTGGAGAGTGAGTGTGTTTGGGGTGCACTAACTACGTACAAATAATAACCTTTGAATCAAGTGGTTCCCCGTGTGGTGCTGGGACCCACAAGGGAAGCAAAGAATAGTACCACTGCGACCTACAAGGCATGTCGTAAAAGACTACTGATGCTTTAGGGACCTAGGGAACCCAGGGAACTTAAGGGACCTAGGAAGCTACCTAGTAAATAAAAACGTACAATCACTCTTCGGCTCAGATCACATACAAATTACACAGTGTGGTTAACAAGTGGTCGATATGGAGCGTTCGAAGAAGAAGAAGAATCAAGTGGTTGAATCTCCCCATTAGTGTAATGAAGTCAATCTGTTGTCTTTAAACATTTAAACTAGGACAGGTGAACAGAAGAAACAACCTGCTGCCTTCCAGGTCGGCTGGGGACAGCCAAAGGCTGATGGAGAGCGAACCAGTAAACGATGGCTAAAACCGGACACATCACCGAAGGTTAAGCACCAGAGCTCTAATTGACGCTAAAGATGTAACGAAACACACTCCCATCAAATTTCCACATGAATAAGACTAAAAAATGTGCATAATTTATGTGGAAATCTGGTACATCAGTCGGGTTATCGCAAGAGAGAGAGAGAGAGAGAGAGAACAGAAGAAAAGGTGAACAGAAGAAAAGGTGAACAGAAGTAAATGTGAACAGAAGAAAAGGTGAACAGAAGAAAAGGTGAACAGAAGAAAAGGTGAACAGAAGAAAAGGTGAACAGAAGAAAAGGTGAACAGAAGTAAAGGTGAACAGAAGAAAAGGTGAACAGAAGAAAAGGTGAACAGAAGAAAAGGTGAACAGAAGTAAAGGTGAACAGAAGTAAATGTGAACAGAAGAAAAGGTGAACAAAAGAAAAGGTGAACAGAAGAAAAGGTGAACAGAAGAAAAGGTGAACAGAAGAAAAGGTGAACAGAAGAAAAGGTGAACAGAAGTAAATGTGAACAGAAGAAAAGGTGAACAGAAGTAAATGTGAACAGAAGAAAAGGTGAACAGAAGTAAATGTGAACAGAAGAAAAGGTGAACAGAAGAAAAGGTGAACAGAAGTAAAGGTGAACAGAAGTAAAGGTGAACAGAAGAAAAGGTGAACAGAAGAAAAGGCGAACAAAAGAAAAGGTGAACAGAAGAAAAGGTGAACAGAAGAAAAGGTGAACAGAAGAAAAGGTAAACAGAAGAAAAGGTGAACAGAAGAAAAGGTGAACAGAAGAAAAGGTGAACAGAAGAAAAGGTGAACAGAAGAAAAGGTGAACAGAAGTAAATGTGAACAGAAGAAAAGGTGAACACTAGAAAAGATGAACAAAAGAAAAGGTGAACACCAGAAAAGAATTAGAGAAGACGATGTATCAGAAACAATAATAAAAGAACGACATGTAAAAATAACTTACAGTATCCAGCTGATACAGAGCTTGTGCAGAAAATAAAACCAAATGTTCAAATCATAAACAGAACAATCTAAGATATATAAATTCACATAAATAGTTGTAAACATAAGATTTGTGACAGTGTGAAAAAGTGATGACAAAAGAAGTTATGGAAGACAGAGACCAAATAATTTCGGATGTTTTTATATAATGTATTAATGACAAGAGGATCGTCTGGCCAATGGATTAGCCTAGTTTTAAACATCTCCTCTAAGGGATATAATCCACTTCCTTTTAAAGGGATAGCTTTCATGTCGACTTTTGTTCAAATTATAATCTTACACTATATTGTCAAATGGTTAAGAAGGGATCACCATTGTTTCCATGTGAATCTAAGGGTTTCATTCGAGGCCCCATTCTGCTCCCCGCCTTTTTGTCTGGCATTTCACCTTCAGTCTGTTCGGTTTGTTTAGACCTGCCAGGTGTCTCACTTTCTGACCCTCAAAAATGAAGAAGAATGTAACTAGCACCTCTGAATATAATATTTGAATATAGTAGTTCTGTTATAAGAATTGATCATTCATAATTTCAAACTGGTGCGTGTCCTGCATACTCAATTATTTAAAACATCGCGTCTGACACGTTAGCCCTATCGTTCTGTAACAACCCTCACTATTTCTCTCTCTACGCGCGCGCTCTCTCTCTCTCTCTCTCTCTCTCTCTCTCTCTTGAGCAATTGGGATATTTTTCCAGAGATACCTGACCTCATTGTAGGTGATATCGAGTTCATAGTCCTATCGTTCTGTAACAACCCTCACTATTTCTCTCTCTACGCTCTCTCTCTCTCTCTCTCTCTCTCTCTCTCTCTCTTGAGCAATTGGGATATTTTTCCAGAGATACCTGACCTCATTGTAGGTGAGATCGAGTTCATAGTCCTATCGGAGACGAACGATAAAACGTAGGTCCCGTATTCAAGTTGAGCACTTAAACAAAACCCTTCGCATTTCAAAATGTAGAAGAGCAGACTGGAAAGCCGCTGCCCGGGCTCAGTTCATTAAAAAAAATTATTTATTTCTACAAAATATCCTACAAACACTATGCCGGTATTGTAATACGTTTTTTTTAAATATTTGATACCATTTTGATAGGCTTGGATATTTCACATTAACCAAGCCACGATAACCTGGAAGAATATTATTGTACAGTAGACCACAGATATTTGTGAACATTATTGAGATTATAAAATAACATGCCGTGTATTCGCGAAATAATTTCCTGTGTGCTCTCGATAATAGCGAGTTTAATTCATTGTCAATCAAGATTGTTGACGGAATAAAACAATAACTGCACAAGCTGAATTACTGTTACATGTGACGCAAAGTTCTCCGGATTCTTTGTAATTGTTACTGATTTTGAATGAACTCAAACTAATTGATCGTGTTGTCCACTGACAAAAGAATATTGATTTTTGGTTATTGGTTACTGGACTGACGTCACAGCACTCCAGGAAGAACACACAACCAACTCTAATATTGGTCCGCATAACTTACCGGGGAAAACGCTGACCTAGTTTGAATTGGTGGGCTGGATATTATATATGTGTGATAGAACACTGCAAGCTTTTTTGCAATTATACTCAATTCTATGAGTCTGGTTATTTATTGATGAAAAATATTCATAATACTGATATTCCTTATTGTTAAACTTAACTTGTTACATAATATAACCTTGATTTAGCATTTTGTGTTGAGTTTAAAATGAATTCGTTAGTATAAAAAAATACTGAAATGCGAGGTCACGTGACGGTATGGGGTCTTATTTCCTAGAATTTTTACCTGAGTCGACTGACCGTATGAGTTTATAGTTGACTGTGAAAAATCATTAGGTGATCAGTCTCCCACAACAGTCGAAAGGTGTGCATACTGATGGTTCATGTTGTTCGCTGGTTAAAAACTGCCCCTCAAACATCCAGCTATACTTGTACAACGTGTAATTCCAAACTCCTGAAATCTCTGGATTGATACAACGTCAATTTTAGTGTCCTCATCCAACAGTAGATCGCCAAGAGGCCGAAGAACATCCCATTATTCATCCTAAACTTCTCAACAATCTATGCTTTCGAAGCAAACCTGTTCGCTCTCTCGTTGCCACGAAAACCCGCATGCACCGGGCAGTAGATCCACGTATATGGAGGTTGGAACCTATATAGACGATACCCACTCATACCGCAACCCAGGACCGTGCGGAATATTTTGTCAGTATGATGCAAGTCTTCTAAATGCCGCCCCTTAAATGTTTTTTCTTAAAGAAAAACCTTCAATTCTGATTTTGATTTCGCTGCTTATGCCGCCCCCCTTACGGTACTGCTTGACGCGGCGTCTTCTCTGTATCATAGTACGGCACGGCCCTGCCGCAACCTGCCATTCTGGATCTTCCGAAGCATTGACTGAAAATCAGAAATAACAATGACCCAAGTAAACGAAGCTCCGGAAAGCCAATGGAGGATATCAATAATGACCTCAACCTCCATCCTCATACTGGTAGTCGATGCTCTATATTCTCCATTTCGTTCTGCAACAACCCAACCATGCGCACTAACCAAGAAACTAATAATAATAATAATGACAACAGCAACATGTATAATGAAGAATCTAAAGATAAAGATTTGACTTCATTGCACCTGCTTTAAGTTCATCTGTCTCTGTCCATCTCGACAGAAATAGTGCGCCATCTGCTGAAAGTATTTCACTCAGCGCGAACTCCGTAGCGTCGACAACAATTCTAGGATCTCTGTAAAATCTCCGGTGTGGTGCAGGGGCCCACAAGGAAGGCAAAGAATAGTACCACTGCGACCTACAAGGCATGTCGTAAGAGGCGATTGAAGTAGGGCCTATGGAAGTTACTACAGTAAACAAAAATCATCGCAGAAATCGGCTGTGCTAGCTTATTTGTAGCCCCATAACTGGCACAGCGTACTTTCGTTCTTAGGCTCAGATCACATACAGATCACACAGAGTGGTTAACAAGCGGTCAATATGGAGCGTACGAAGAAAAAGATCTCTGGAAAAAATGAACGTGATTTGTCAGAACGGCGCTGTCCAAATTCGAACACATGACCTTCACCTTCAGAATGCAACTGTTTAACCACTTGACCACAGAGACTCCTCCCCCTTCCCCGCCCTCCTTTCCCCGCTCATGGTATAAAAAAGTAAACTATATAACTATTCACACCTTGAATTTCCATCAACTTAGATTTTGTTGACTATTATGTACACTTAAAGAAGTACTGACGACACCAGACTGAATCTACGTCAATGTTTTAGCGCATTTATGGAGACAAATCAAATTACAGAGGCGTATTATTTCTCTCTGTCTGTACATTATTCATGATTCAACATATGTATGCGTTTATTTATTTAGAGGGGAACATTATGGTCGACAATAAACAAAGAATTTGAAGGGCAAATGCAGCCTACAGCAGACTTTGTAACATGTGAAGATCTAACATCGCGCGCGTTGATCCAGGCCAGAATCAGTAGTTCAGAACATCAAAACACATACATATTTTGTGTAGTCCGCGTTTTGTTCATGATTCGTGCAAACGTGTGCCACCGTGTGCAGACATATGCCATGAACGTACTTTGGTTTTGTTTTACTAATCAAAGTCACGACAGTTTGTTAATTAAATTAGTTTTTAAGGAATTTAGGTAAACCAATTGTCCAGTTCTATAATTGATACATCTTCCCATCTATGAAAGCTATCCTCTTTGCAAATTTTAAGTCCGTAGGATGTCCATATATCTGGGAACAATTGTAACAGACATATAAACAATAAAATTACACTTCATTATATAAGTATATAGATAAGCAAATAGAAAGCATGTTAAGAAAATTCGAGGGTAGATTACTTACAAGAATACTTGGGTATAACTAGGCGGATAAGATTAGCAATATCAGACTTCAATAACTAACTGGTCTGGAAGATATAAATAAAGAGACACAAATGAAACGTTGGCAATGGATTAGACATGTCCTCAGGATGAGAAAATAAAGGCGGCCAAGACAAGCAATGCAGGGGACACCGCAGGGTAAGTGGTAAAAATGGAGACCTAATGACACAGTAAGGGAGACCTAATGACACAACTTTTGAAGTAAAGCGCAAATATGTGCATGGGACATGTTGAGGTAGAAAGAAATGTTCAAGATCGAATTGATGGGACATTTTTTTGTATCTGCCGTATGTGTCCTTTTGGCGCTATAAGGATTAATGAACATATGAAACGCATAATTACATTAACTGATTCAGTCCCGTGGAACACTCTAGTGCACATATTTCTTATCTGCGTGTCCCAAGCGTCTTTTAAAAGACGGCTACTATTGCGTTGAGTTTTTATTAATTTTCACTCCGATTGTAGTTTTATATCAACCGGAAACTAAGTAGAAAGGAAGTACTAACGATAACCAAATCACAACATCGTGGTTTTGACTAGAATCTGAAGTGAAACCAAGTTTAATTTTCGTTTTCAAGTTACCCTGTGATTAAAAATAATGTCTAACAATTCAGAGTCTAGAAATGGTTTGTTATCAGCTCGTTCTGCACGTTTTACAGCTGCAGAAGCGCGAGATTAGTTGCATGAAGATGTAGATACTGATAGTGAAGATAGTGAATCTTCTGATTCTGATGACACAGAAGTTTGTGATTTAAATACGTCGATTATTAATAATTTAAATAATACTAGTAGTGTTTCCCAACCAGCTGCGAGAGGGCGTTGCCCCAGTCAGGTTCCAGATGGTCGTGTTGCTAATTTGCGAACAGTTAGTAAACCATATATTCCGTCAATATTTTCTTAATTTTTGTGTATTCATAAATGGATTACTTATATAAAGAGACTGTGGCCTAGGGGTTAGTGACTCTGTCTATTAACCCCGACGTTCTGAGTTCGAATCACGCTGCGGACAGTTTGCTTGCAAATTGTTTCCGTTGATTTTAACAAAGGACGATGGCGCCACCCGTTCAGAAAGCAATGGCAAACTACTGAACGTATAAGTGGTGCCTAGAAAATCAACGACTTGTTTACTGTGGTTGATGGCTACGTCCTTTGGGATATGCCACGATTTTCATTTTTCATATAAAGAGAGCAGTTACACTGATTTATTCACCATATTGTTCCTCAAGGCCCTTGGTAAGTTGGATTTTGTTCTCACAATTTCAATTAATTTTTTATTACATGCTAATATTTGTCATGCACAGTCAACACAACATTATATTTTCGCATACAATAAATATTTTATGAAAGTACAATCATTTATCTTTAATTTGATATATAATAAGTTCAACTTTAAATCATATTTAGAAACAATATTTTAATTTAACTAAAGTATGTGTGCAATATTTTTGAAGCTAAAAAATAATTCCGTCCAGAGGTGAAAAAACCTGGTACTGAATCAGTTAAGTCTTCTACTATGTCCGTAGCCTTAGAACTAGCATCTGGTGTAACACTATAACGCGATATAGTTACAATTTGGGGGGTATCTGCTTCATCTTCTGCGTTCGCCCGCTTTGAATTCAGGCGTAGACATGGCGTATGGTGGGGCTCTTCTGACTGATTTTTGCGAGAAAACCTGTTTAACGTTTTATTTCATTTCCTCGCCATACAGGCGGGCCTACTCCGACTTCAGAGTTGGGGGCGGGGTGTGTCTGTGGCGAAGTGGTTAAGACGTTTGACTTGAGAAGACGGTAGGTTGTGGGTTCCAATCACAACCGTGTCGTTCAGTTCTACATCACATTTCAACTCCCAATGGAGCACAGGTCTTCAACAAACTTCTTCCAGCTCTTTCTCTCTCTTGCCATGCTTTCCAATTCCTTCCATGTTTTATCTATACTTTTAATATCAGTCTCCATCCCTCTTCTCCAGGTACGTCTAGGCCTTCCCCTACTCCTAGTCGTTCAGTTCACATGTGCATGTTTCCCCTCGAAATCACTTGTTGCTGAAGCTACGGAGTTTGTGCTTTGTGTAACACTCGCGGCAGTTGTCGTGCCACTTCCTTCGAGAGGGGCGGAGCATATTGGGAAACCCGATACAATGAAGAAATTCCTTCGTCTTTAGGTGTCTTTCGATCCAAGACTAGAGTTTTATTTGGTTACAACAGGTAGAAAGTCTATCCCTTAGGGCACTGGTTCTCAATCTTCCTAATGCCACGAGCCTTTAATACAGTTCCTCATGGTGACCTCCAACCATAAAATTATGTAACAATATTTATTTCTAATTATGATAAATATATGTTTTCCGATGGTCTTAGGCGCCCCCTGTGAAATGGTCGTTCGGTCCCCGATGTGGTCGCGACGCACAGTTTGAGAACTACTGCCTTAGGCAGTAAAAATATCGAATATGGCCATCTTCTGTATATGTGGTATCGTATCAAACACATTAATATTAGCTTAGAAGAAGAGAGAGTGATGGTAATATTACCTCCTACGCGACATACGAGCAATGATAATTGGGTAATGTATGTTGCATAATGTATACAGAAAGTCGATAAATTCAATGACTGATCGAATAACAGGTAGATTTATGGGAACCATTGTCATTGCACTTCGGTGAATAATCATGTATGCTTCTATCTCTTTCTTACAGAGAAATATTTCAGCTACAGAGCACGAATTCCGTAGTAACGGCGAGATCGCCCGATGTAATTTTGAATATGGTACAATTTTGGGAGGAATTTTATTGTAATATTTTTTTCTTCTTCTTCTTCTTTGCGTTCGTTTTTTACGACCAATTTTAATCACTCTTTGTGATATGTTTGATCTTTGCCAAGAATGTGTATACGTTGCACATTGATTTGGTAGGCCCCTAAACACATAGACATCTACACGTTTTGGACATGTGCATCCGATTTCAGCCAATAATATTTTTTTAATAAACTTTCCCCAGGTAGAGTCTTTGGTGCCTATCATTATCGATTTTAAACTGTCAAGGATTCTTTAATGGGTTAACTTGAACACGGGACCTATGTTTTATCGTCCATCTCCGATATAACTATGAAATCGATCTCACCTACATTGAGATCATGGATCTTTAGAAAAATGTCATGAACGTTTCAGGCGGGTAGCGAGTCAAGAACCGAGAAATTCAGTTATAAATAACCACATATGACAGAAAAGTAATTCTGCAAAATAAGTTCATCATCATCAGGTGGCGTGCCGGCTGGTGTAGGCGATCATGTATCTCCACAAATCTCTGTCGTTGGTGTTTGCTATCAGCTCAGATGTTTACGCTCTACCGTGCCATGAAGTCAGACTATCCAAAATTTTCTCTCTCTGTCTTCCCTGTCTCGTCTACCCTCGATTTTACCGGTTGTCACAATGTGTTCTAAACCTCCCTCCTCATCACATGCTCTAAAAATGATGACTGCCTCTTTCTTATATTGATGATAAGCTTTCTCTGTGTTTTGATCTCATTCAGCACCTCAACATTAGTCATTTTAGCAGACCATGGATTCTCATCATTCTTCTATAAAACCACATTTCTGTGGCCCTCAGAGATTTTTCGATCTGTGTGTTTATTGTCCATGACTCGCATCCGTATGTCAGTATTGGTTCTATGTAGCCACTGAATAACTCGCATTCTGATCGGGATTGACAAGGACATGTTGTAGATAATGCTTCTCATTTTCAGGAACGATATTTTGCAAAATAAGTTATGTTATAAAAAAGCTTATCAACAGCAAAAGTGTAACATTCTAGAATCATGTAAAAATAATAATAACAGAAAATGAATACTCCACTAAACCTCTAGAAAGTTCGGTTCACATAAAGAGCTTAAGAAGCCGACAGAAGTGCTTTAAAGTGATTGATGACCAAGCTACCTAAAATGAATTATTAATGATATACACACAATTAAGAGACTTTTACGGGTATTACGTGGACTTTTACGTGGAAAATAAGATACGTGTATTTGGATGGAACTTATAAACATGCTGTTCGTCACTTGGAGATTTTAATCAAAGAACAAACAATAAAGAAACTAACAAGCATAATTGTTTATTTTGTTAACGGTTGCATTTTCTTTAAATGCCGTTGATTTGTTTTATAATCAGTTGCAATTGTTTTAAATAACATTTTTTCACATATTGGTTGTATTTGTCTCAATTGGCCATATATTAAACATGAGAACAATTATAGAGAAATCTAGAGGGTATATGTAGATATAAACTCAAGTCTTATTTATTACTCAAAGACATTTGATTGTGTAGAACATCAGGAATTGTAAAAATAATGAAAGAAATGGGATTTTTATTACATTTAATACAGATCATACGAGAACTTTATAGGGATCAAATGGCGGCTGTAAGGTATGCGATGATACATCAGATTGGAGTGACATAAGGCAGGGAGTTTGTCACCTTGTATGTTTAACTTATATGTAGAAAACATCATGAGGAATGTAACAGAAGATAACGGAAAAGAATAATACGATCCTTTTATAATTGGAGGAAGAGAAATACCTGAACTAAGATATGCTGACGATACAGTGTTATTGTCAACATTGCAAAAAGATAATGAGAAATTAATCACGTCAGAGCAAAAGATAAAAGCGGAAAACAAAATCTATATCTCAGTGTGTCAAAAACAAAAGTAATGACAACGGATAAAACAATCATAGCAAAAGATACTTTATCAACTGAAAGAAAATAGAAAATATGAACATTTTTAAATATCTCGGTTCACTGCTAACAACAGATGGAAATGGGATGAAGGAAATTAAAAGAATAAACATGGATTTACCCAAACAAACTAAACAACTAAATCCAGTATGAA
Organism: Arion vulgaris; assembly: GCA_020796225.1. Taxonomy (NCBI): domain Eukaryota; kingdom Metazoa; phylum Mollusca; class Gastropoda; order Stylommatophora; family Arionidae; genus Arion; species Arion vulgaris. The sequence goes on along the minus strand of CM036763.1, from coordinate 23,058,790 downwards.
ATAGAATTGATGGGAAAACAAAGATAAAAAAAACTAGGAGCATACATATTCCCAGTGGCAACGTATGGGTGTGAAGTATGAACATTTAACAAGGCAGTAGAAAAACATTTGTGCTTTTGAATATGTGTTACAAAAGAGTCCCTCGTAGAGCATGGACAGAGAAGAGAGCAATAATAGATACATAAAGTACTCAATATCAAAGAAAACGGACTGATGCTATAAATAGGAATGAGAAAATTGAACTATTTTAGACATGTAAAGAGACACGAAGGGTTAGTTAAAAAGTAGAATCAGTGAAAACAGGAATTCCCTTATACCGAGAACATGAAAGATCGATGTCCGTGTACAATCCCTATTGCCCAATCATTTAGAGATAGGTGTAACGTATAATTAAGTCTCTTAAAGAGAGTCGCAACTGACTTCATCATCATCATCACCTTTCAACTCCCATCGGAGCACAGGTCTTCAACAAACTTCTTCCATCTCTTCCTCTCTCTTACCATCCCTTCCTATTCTTTCCATGTTTTGCCTATCCTCTTTATATCCGCCTCCAGCTCTCTTCTCCAGGTCTGCCTAGGCCTTCCCCTACTCCTCTTTCCTGCGGGTTCCAAAACAATGCCTGTCTCACGATGCTTCCGGTCGGTCTTCTCAATGTATGTCCTATCCATCGCCAGCGTCTCTTCCTGAGCTCTCTCTCCACTGGTATCTGCTTTGTTCTCTCCCTGAGTTCCTCGTTTGTAATCTTATCATACCATCTCAATCCCTCTATCCTACGTAAACATCCATTTACGAATGTCTGCAGTTTTCTGATAGTTTCCTTTGTGGTCTTCCATGTTTCCGAGCCATAGACACCATAGTTTCCGAGCAACTGACTTGCTACAATGGAAAAACAATGTCAGACGACTGTATCGCTAGTCTTATGACCGTCTAACATTAACAACTGGTAAAGTCGAGGGTAGACGACATAGAGGAAGACAGAGAGAGAAAATTTTGGATAGCCTGACTTCATGGCACAGTACAGCGTCAACATCTGAGTTGATAGCAAACACCAAAGATAGAAATTTGTAGAGATCCATGATCGCCTACGCCAGCCAGCCGGCACGGCACCTGATTATGGTGAATATGACAATGGTAATGTGGGCGATATGTTACAACTGACATTCAAACGAGTTTATTTTCTTCATCAATCATTTGTTTCATATTTCTCCACAGATTTTCGAAAAATCTGGTAATGCTATGAATCTGACTACTACAGTATCTCCGCCTTCAAGATTGATGACGTCAATGTACCCAAATTGTGCCAGGTTGGTTGGTGCTGTTCACAATGACGCACCCTTGGGAAAAAGTCGTCGGGAAATGGCGAATGGCGAGTCTGACTTTGGAGCTTTAGTGTATATTGTTGTGGTCCTTGTTTTCTATTCTGCAGGTTTGTTATTTACGGTTAGCTTAGTACATATAGTGGCAGTTCTTTTTCAAGTATTTATTATTGCTTGACAAAAAAACCTTTCTCTGTCTCTCTCTCTCTCTCTCTCTCTCTCTCACTCTCTCTCTCTATATATATATATATATATATATATAGAGCCGTGCCGTGCTATGATATAGAGAGGCGGCCGCATCATGCGACAATGTAATGGGGGTATAATAAGCAGCAAAATCAAAATTACAATTGAAGGTTATTTTAACGAAAAAAAATTTAAGGGGCGTCACTACATTCCTATACTTCTTAATATTGTCTCTTCTCGTGCTCCATAATATATGTGTATATGTTAAATGTATATATGCTATGTAAGTATTTGACTATTCTTGCTTTAAATTATTTGTTACGTTACTCGTTTTTCACATTTTTTGCTTGTTTTTAGTCACATATTTGGGGGAGCGTCTGGTCGAACAGATTAGAGCGCGGCTCCCATACGGAAGACCCGCGTTCAATTCACGGTAAGGTCAAGGATATATTTATGTTGTGGGCATAAATGAAAAATCCTAACCTGAACAGCCTCGCTGCGACTGTACTCGCTATGCGGCCATTAAATTTCTCCGGCTCACGTCCTACCTGTCCCACACCGTCCTAAAAAGCGGTACTACAAGCAGTAACGACAATGTGTGTGTGGTTAAGTCACATATTTTCATTTAAAGGCTTTCATGAATTTATTGTCTGACTGTATATGTTATGTCTGCTGTAAAGGAAGTCAATTTCTTCACTTATTTTTTATCGTTTGCGTGATAAATGGCTTTTTGGTCGAAACGTTGCTAGATATTGTTGTTGTACATTGTAAAACTACACTACTTTGTTTTTACTTGTTTCGCTAGTTGTCCCAAACAAATCCTTGATTCGACTGTCTTTTTAAATCTCTTCCCAGGTGTGATGATAATGATCATACGTTACCTCAAGACAGAGAAAAAAGAACTCGAGGAGGAAGCAACTTTGGAGAATTTCTTTAAGTACATGCCGGACAAGAAGAAAGAGCAAGAACACAGAGTCAATCGGGTGGCAATTCATGCGTTTCATACGTTGACCTCAATTTCGTATGACGAGGAAGAACTGGAGGATTTAGAATTACTTTCATCGGCATCATCTCCAGAACCACTGCTCGTTGCGGGTTCTTGACTGACATGAAGTCAGGAAACAGCGGCGTAATTACCGCCCAGGCATGTCAAGGGAACCTCACATATCATAGCTTAATCCCTGGTCACAATCGAAATGTACACATACAAAAAAGTGTATGTTATTTTTCACTTTATATATTGTGCCAATATATAATATTTATATTTTTTAATCCAGTGCGTGTTTCATTCTTAAAAAGAAAAACTGGATATTATCCACATCTATGCACTCGAGCTCACCTATAGGTGTTCCGTTCCATTCAACAGAAAGTGCCAGAGACAGAGCACGTACACATTAGCCCCGATGACAATTTCTAATTCTTTTTTCAAACTCAGAAAGTGTGTGTACCTTTTCCAGCCTGGGTGACTGGAGAAGAAACTGTCGGAAAATGAACACTGTTCATAGATGTACAAATACAGTTCAGTATTGATGTCCTACGCCGACACTCCTAAACGTGAGCAGAATCCGCGTTGTAAAGCATTTAAGGGGGGATTCTGGTTTGGAATTTTTTTCGCTGTTTTCATATTAATGTAGAATTTGTATAACAATTTTGAGAGATTATGTCTTAAAAGAATAGAAAAAGATTAGTTTACAAAAATATGTCAAAGCGTTGCCATGGAAACAATACAAAATGGCCACCAAACACAAAATTTCAAATCTCTAAGGCTCTGAATCTAATGAATATAAATGAATTATATTTTCACTATAAGATGAGCAATTGTAATATCTAAAATATTACACAAGCTTTTAGGATATATTAAATATTACTATTAAATAAATTTTTGGGTAAACACGCCTCCAAAATTAGGTCATAAAAAGCTTTTGACTGCTCTAAAACAGAAATTATACATCATTTCTAAAAAAAAAGCTTGTGTAATATCTTTAGATAGATATATACGGAATCAGCATGCAAAATTTGTAGTGCCTATCTATTCTCAGAGCTGAGCCTTAGCGATTTGAATGTTAGTAATTTTAGTCACAAATTACTACAAATTTCCTGACCAGAATCCACCCATAAAAACCATAGTAATATGACGCGGGAAGGTTCAGTGGGGAAAGCGTGGTGGGGAGGAGAGATACGGGGCATAAACATTCATTCAACTGAGGGAAAGATCAAGTGCATACATTTTCAGATAATAAAATTTACATGACCAATCTCCATGTCAGTCTAAGACAAGCTATATGGAGATTACACAGGCTGCAGTTGACCACTGACTACATTAGAAGTATACACGTCCATGTCTGAAAACATTGAAAGAAGAAGAAGCGGCCTGGGAATATACGGTGCGTACATTTTTAACGGCGTGGAAAAAGATGTTTCATAAATTTTCAGCATTGTGGAAAAAGATATATTTCATACATTTTTAGCATCGGGAAAAAAAGATATCTTTCATACATTTTTAGCATCGGGGAAAAAAGATATCTTTCATACATTTTTAGCATCGGGAAAAAAAATATCTTTCATACATTTTTAGTATCGGGGAAAAAAAGATATCTTTCATACATTTTTAGTATCGGGAAAAAAAGATATCTTTCATACATTTTTAGCATCGGGGAAAAAAGATATCTTTCATACATTTTTAGCATCGGGAAAAAAAAGATATCTTTCATACATTTTTAGCGTCGGGAAAAAAAAAGATATCTTTCATACATTTTTAGCGTCGGGAAAAAAAGATATCTTTCATACATTTTTACGTCGGGAAAAAAAGACATCTTTCATACATTTTTAGCATCGGGGAAAAAAAAAGATATCTTTCATGCATTTTTAGCGTCGGGAAAAAAAAGACATCTTTCATACATTTTTAGCGTCGGGAAAAAAGAGATATATCGCATACATTTTCAGCGACTGGGAAAGACGCGGTGCATACATTTATTAGTGGATAATCAAGTTATATATTATGGTACATGAATTCTCTGCATAGGGATATTTCTTTTTTGTACAGTATATTGGCCAACATGACCTGATGTAACGAAAACAAAACTTGCGCTTTTGTTGCTCCCGTGTGTTGCTGGATCCATCAAGGTGAGCAAATAATAGTAACACTGCGACCTAAAGGCCACCGAGGTAGGGGCCTAGGAAGCTGCCCTAGTAAATAAAAAGCGTCGCAGAAATCGGATGTACTCGTAGGCGAATAACTCGTGGACAAATGGACTTTAGGATGTCTGCTGCAGCGAAGGACAGAGCACTCATGGGAACGCCCAGTGTCACATGTTGTCGATCGCATAACATAACATAAAAGGAGAAAACAAAGAAAACATGTTAAGATTTGCACCTGTGGAATCCACATAAATAAAATATATCGTTGAAAAAATGAGGGAATGAAAAAGTAGGACTAACAGACACACGAAGAAAGGAACAAGGCTGCAAACAACTACATATAGACATACTTATATTCACGGATGTTAAAGAAGGAAAAGACAAAGTGTTGCGTTGAATTTATCATAGACCCAACTAAAGCCAAGTCAATACCGTGGCCCGCGGCAATATAAGTCCGACTAGCTCAGACAGGAAATCGAAAACTCATGTTTAATGGGGGCTGGTTTGTGTATGTGTTTTATAGAACACTGTAAACTTGTTTGCAAATTTACTCAATTCTATGAGTCTATGGTTATTTATTGATGAAAAATATTAATAATACTGATATTTCTTAGCTTTAAACTAAACTTATAACACAATATAATCTTGATTTATTATGTTATGTTGTTGTTTAAAATGAATTAGTTTTCATACAACAATACTGGAATGCGAGGATTATGCAACGGTTTTTGTCTTATTTTCCATAATGTTTACCTGAACTCGGGGGCCATAGTCAATACTACGCACGTCCGCACAGATTACATCTCGGAGAGAATCATGACAGTCACGATAAGAGAAAAACGAGGAAAATATTACAGACATTCATATTTACACCCCTTGTAATGTCGCTGATGTCTTATGCTGAAGCTGTGAGGCAAAACAGGAATGGAAAAAAGAAAGAAAGTAATGTCGCTTACAATAATGAGAAATGCGATTAATTTTATGACATCATTAGTGACATCAAAAAATAAAATCAGAAAACGAGAGACTACCTCGCCATATGAGATTTTAATTCAAGAACAGCGTCTGAGAGAACAGGAGTGTAAGAATATCTAGGAAACTTCGGGGACAACAAAAGTCAGAAAACGAGAGACAGCCTCTCTATATGAGATTTTAATTCAAGAACAGCGTCTGACAGAACAGGAGTGTAAGAATATCTAGGGAGCTACGGAGAAAACAAAAGTCAGAAAACGAAAAATGATTCCAGATTACTCGAATTATGTAACCACATGATCTATTTATAACCAACACTCACTTCCAACATCGACAGTCACACATATAGACCTGGTATCTTCTTCTTCTTTGCGTTCGTTCTTTACGACCAATTTTAATCACTCATTGTGATATGTTTGATCTTTGCCAAGAACGTGTATACGTTGCACATTGGTTTGGTAGGCCTCTAAACGCATAGACTTCTACACGTTTAGGACATGTGCATCCGATTTTAGCCAAACCTCCTTAGTCGCCTCTTACGACATGCATGGCAGGTAACAGTGGTTCTATTCGTTGCACCCCAAATTTGGGCCCCGGTAACCACTCGGGCGTGACCTGGTATAAATGGGCCGCTATGGCTAAGTAGTTACGCCCTTGCCTTGCGATCCGATTGTCGTAGGTTCGAATCCGAGCCGCGCCGTTCTGTTTCCGGGTGCACTTTTTACAGAGACACCAAAAATTGTTGTCGGAGTTGTGGAATTCGTTCTGTGTGCTTTAGTCTCTGCAGGTGGCGTGCCATTTCTGGGAAAAGAGGGACCGAGCCGTATGTGGTGCAACCCGGTGCAATGAAGCCAATGCTTCGGCATAAAACCCTCTAAATGGAATAACTTGGACTGTGAAATCCAAACAGATTTTATACTAGCCAAGAGGTTAAAAATAAGATCCGTGTTAGATGCAAGGGACATACCATATGTGCATATATCTGGCACTCTGGGGTGTGTTATGATTGAATTTCGTTCATGTGTTTATTAATTGGTATGTGTTGTGGGTTTGGAGTTGAGAAATCGTGCTCTGATCTCTCCTTGTCAAGTAGGTTATGTTGTCATTGGGGTTTGGGTTGGTCATGTGTCTGTATACCTCTCTTACTGTGTCTCCCATGTCCCATGAGTTCAGCCAAATGTCTTAATAGCAAATATATTTTGTTTTTCCAACCTTGGTATTACCAGTATTTATTTATGGCTCAGAAAAGTGACAAGTTAACAAGTTAAATACAAATAAGATTCAGACCTTTGTCAATTGATGTCTTCGGCGAATTCTCAGATTGAGATGGTATGATAGAGTTGCAAACACAGACCTGTGGATTCTCAGATTGAGATGGTATGATAGAGTTGCAAACACAGATCTGTGGATAAGAACCGGACAGGAGCCCATGATGACCCAGGTCAAGAGGAGAAAATGGCGATGGGTCGGGTGTACCCTACGGAAGGCACAGTCAAGTGTCACTAAACAAGCACTTGAGTGGACCCGCAAGGAAAACGAAAAATATGAGGCCCTAAACAGACCTGGAGACGAAGTCTCTTGAGAAATTGAAGAGTGCTCGACTATTCTAGGAGACCATGAAGAAAACAGTCCGAGATCGAGTAGAGTGGCGAACAACTGTTGAGACCCTATACTCCATGAGGAGCGGAGAGGAATAAGTCAAGTAAGTCAACTTTTGTACTACCAGTATTCGTACAAGCCTCACCAAACATCGACGTCTAACACAATCTTGTGTTACTTGGCAGCTACAATTCTAAATGCAAACTGATATCACGCCCTTGTTTGCTGTTATCATTCTGTGACAGTAATTTATAATCGATACGCACAACAGACTCAACTTTTTGCACAGCAACCTGCGCAGACAAAAATTTATCAAACATAAATGACATTCAAAATAAAACGCATTACAGCTAACTTCAAAGCATGTACGTCTATAGCAAAATATCGTTCGCATCCCTCACTTACGCTTATTGGACTCAGTTAATTAATATAGTTTCAGCCATGAATAATCTTTCTTCCCTTTCTAACTTCATCAGTTATATGAGGACTATCGCCATAGCACTCCGGACACGTCCATAGGTGCTCCAATCTCCGCCTCAACAAATCCAGCAGCGTCCAGTGGCCCAACACGCCAGTTCGATGTTGATTAATCGATCTCTTTGCAAATTTTATGTCATTCTTTTCGGGCTGCACCAGTATCGACACATGGTCAATATGGTCAGAGACTGTGATTCACAGCACTGAAACTCCTCACTTCGGAAAGACTCTCTCAAAGCATTAAGAATGTCATTTCGGTCAATGGCATCCTCTAACTTCATTCGAAGTATAACTGGGTGGCTAAGTGGGTAAGAAACCGTATCAAAATAATAAGAATCAGACAATCAAGGTTCTTCGGGCATATAATCCGAAGAGGATGTTTAGAAGATTTGAAGACAACAGGTAAAATTCAGGGAAGGAAAGATCGTTGAAGACAGAGGGAGAATATGTTGTATGGTCTGACATCGTAGTTCGACAAAAGATCGACTTCAGAACTGATTAACTGCACCAAGGAGAGAGAGTTGTGAGAGAATGATCGCCTACACCGGCAGGCATGGCACTTGATTGATTGAAGTGAGTAAACCGTGTTGCCCTCTGCTAAGCTGTGATTTGTCCATCACTTGATATTTTACTCTCACTTGTGTTTCGGTCTTACTCACCGTTTTTCAACCTTTCCCTTTAATAAAGTTTTGATCAATGTGTCATGTCTCTTTATGTCTCTGAAATATTTTGTTTGTTCGATTTTTATTTCCTGTAGTAATTTTTTTTTCATTATTAGTTTGTATACCATCCGTTTAGTGTCGGGGTTCGTAAGGGAAGCAAAGAATAGTTTCACCACGGCCTACACGCGATTGATGTAGGACCTATCGAAGCTACCCTGTTAAATAAAAAGCATCGCAGACATCGGATGATCTGGCCTACTTGAGGCGCATAACTTCACAACGTACAATCGCTCTTAGGATCAGATCACATACAAATCACAAAGAGTGGTTAAGAAGTGGTCGATATTGAGCGCTCAAAGAAGAAGAAAATACAATTTAAATATTTGTCTGTTTATTTTTCCATGAACTTCGACCTATTCTTCTTCTTCTTCTTCTGCGTTTTCACTAGATTGGGATTTCGGACTCGAAAATAAAGGCCGCCGTCTGCCTCAGATTATCAGCCACGCCATACAGTTTGTCTTGGACGCTGGTGTAAGTGGGCCACATTTTTCTTCTCAGGTCTGTATACTGGGGGCAGTTCTGTAGGATATGTTTCCCTTACCTTTGCTCCCGTGTGATCTTCCGCAGTTAGCTTTGGCCACCCTCGTGATGGTAGGTCCGACATTCTTACTGCGTGGCTAAATCTCAAGAGGCAGACCAGCGACCGTAGAATCCGTTATCCCATTCCTCGTTGTGAGGGGTCGTTGCATCAAGTTATACGCCTTACGGCCTGGTGCATCCGTTTTCTGCAAGCATTGTTTCGGGTTAGCATTCCCTATACCTATTCTTCTGAATATCCACATATCAAATGCATTAATTATTTTCTTCCAAATGCTTGTTCATTGTCCATGTTTCTGGACCATACAAACATATAGAACTAATACAGCACTTACTATATGTATTCTAATGTATTAGCGTTATGCGTAAGCGTTCATCCATCGACTCGGATTCGAGAGGGTTGTGAGTTCAATCCCACACTCAACGTTCCACGCGCGAGGAAAGGATTTGACCTTCCTACCTCCTGCACACTGGGACCTAGAAATAGGAAGCGACAGGCACTTCATGAAAAGGATACGGGAAATTTTATTTTTTAGACTTAAACTAAATTAGCATGGTTGATTAGGGACGTGGCACAAATAAAATTTCATTGCTCTTGTAACACCAAGTAGGCATGAAAATGCTCTTGATCGTCTGTTGGTTAGCTGTCAGTGAGGTGTTTGTGTGCCTTAAAAATGGGGCTAGCTGGTAGGTTACAGCATTTTAGTTAGCAAAATATAGACAACTAAGGGCAATGTTGCTCCGATACAATGGATACAAATGGAAACATCGGCCATGCTAAAGGTGGACCTCAGAGATAACATAAGCGATGAAAGACACTATTTATGAAGCGCACACAAGGGCTCATTCTAGAAATCTCTTCTTATCCTGACGCTGTACGGCAAAACAGGATTGGAGAAAATAAAATAAAAATAGACAACAAAGATGAGCAATCAAGAACAACATTACCATATAACAACAACAACATTACCATATAACAACAACAACATTACCATATAACAACAACAAGAACATAATTGGTAGTTATAAAACATTGTAGACAAAATTGTTTGTGATATTTTATTTCAAAGTTGTTTTAAATAATTTCCAGTAACATTTCGTACATTGTATTTATACAATATTTGTATTTATTAAACAAGAAAGACTTTCCTTTCTCTTCAATGCAATTAACGTTAATATTTGTTGAAAGATTAGCATGTAACAGACTGACATGATTTTAATTCTTCTAATTGCTAATGAAACAAAGAACTGTAACTTACAATAAACTATAATTTCGAATTTAAATTGTGTTTTTTTTCTCACAAGAACTTCTTCATACGTCTGCTTCTACTTTTCTTCACAAGATGTTCTCCAGCCGTCTAATTTACCTGTTAGTTCTGTCCCAGTTAGTTCGTTTCTGAATGTTTATGTAATTCATTCTTCCGTTCTTACTCTATTCTATAACTATATTTGTTATTGTCGTATGTTCTTTCACATGGAAGTCTGTTGTTATTTTCACAGTCACATATAAAATGTGCAGCTCTAATCTGACAAGTTATACTCACGTGTCTAGTATACACTTTGCTACCATGCTAACGAATGGCAATTCTCTAACTATATTTGTTATTGTCTTGTTCTCGTTCACATGGCAGTATTTTGTTACTTCTCACATACAAAATATGCAGCGCTAATCAAACAAGGTATACTCAAGTGTCTAGTATACACTTTGCCACCATCCATGCTAAGGTAAGGAATGGCAATTCTCTAACTATATTTGTTATTGTCGTGTTGTCTTTCACATGGTAGTATGTTGTTACTTCTCACAATCACATACAAAATATGCGGTGATAATTATATAATTAGCGTTAAATTATTTATAAAAGTTGTGAACTAATAAAAAAGATAATTGCAATCAGAATATTTTAAAAGTAGTAAGCCGGAAATTCACGAATTTATTACGAAACAAACGAATAGTCTTGTGAAATGTCTTGTACTAAAAACAGTCGTCGCATTGTCTGTCTGAGAGAACTGTGTTTCGTTGTTTAAGTCAATATCTACGTTAATCACATATGTATGTATAATTGTAGGGTAATGTATATGTATGTATATTTTCCACACATGTCAATTTCTGTGAATGTAAATGTTACCAACATCACAGACAAGTTATATACCCAGTGTTTAATATACACTTTGCCATCACGTTAAAGACTTGGCAGTTTTGTTAAGGCTTGTATTATTTTCTATTTTATTTAATTCATTTAAGTGTATCTCGTTCTGTCTGTGATGATTCTCTCGTGTGGCATGTCAAATGGTTTACCTGAATCTGGACCGCAATTCACCACCACTGTAAGTGGCAATAAGTTATTTCGTTGATTTTCCTGGATGCTATTATGTCATGTTGTCTAGTAGCTCCTGTTTTTGCCGCTCTCTGTGTTTTTATTAATTAGTTTTGACTGTTAGCATGATGTACTATGAATTTATTATTCTCATTACTTTCTTCATAAAGTAATTACTACTATAGTTTAGTATCTCATTGATTAACTATTCTTTATATGTCTCTCATTTGCGTCACTCAGCACCTCTTCATTGGCCTCCTCATTAACCTCACTCAGCACCAATGTGTTGGCTTCCCTCAGCATCTCCCTATTGGCTTCCCTCATCTCCCCCTTGTTGATCTCACTCAGCACCTCTTTGTTGACTTTACTCAGCAACCTCTTATTGACCTTATTCCTCATCTTCTTGTTGGCTTTACTCAGAACCTCTTCTTTACTCAATTAGTACCTTATTCTAACCCTCACTCAGTCCCTCATTGACTTCCCTCAAACTTCCTAGCTGGTCTCACACCACCTCATCATTTATCTCCATAAATGCTATTTACGTTATATATTTGGAAAAACTATTATACTCTAACCAAAAGTTCAACCACCGAACACCTGTACAGTAACATCACTCAATGCTGTCTAATTGTTACAATTGTTATGTTTATCTATCAATTTGATTCTAAATATTTGTCACAAAGTCTTCAAGTATTCTAAACTGTCTGCAGTCTGTCTATGGTGTAAACCGTTGATGTCAAGTCTGCTAAACAACTATTCTGTCTTTAACAGATCCGTGTTACAGATCCTTCTGTTTTTATTCCTCTCTACTGTCCATTCTTTTGTCGGCATTCATGCAGACATCTGCTTTGTTCGAAACACCTCACTGGTGGCATGAACATGCCGAACATGAAAATGCTTGTACGATCACCAGCGCACATTGGATCCACTTGACAAAGTGCTTTGCAGTCGGCTTTAGTTTCCGAGGTCACTGCCAGCACCAGCAGGCAGAGCACAAATAAAGTACGCATGTTGCAGCCGAGTACCTGTGAGAATATAGAAAACAAAAAATTAGGTATAGTTTTTACTTATTAAACTTAAGTGTGATAACGAATTTTGGAACGAACTATAGTTAGTTAATTAGTCAGTCGGTTGGTTAGGTAGTTAGTTAGCTAGTTGGTTGATTCATTGGATTGTTGGTTGACTGACTGGGTGCTTGGTTGATTGGTTGGTTGGGTAGCTAACTAGTTAGTTAGTTAGTTAGTTAGTTAGTTAGTTAGTTAATTAGTTAGTTAGTTAGTTAGTTGGTTAGTTGGTTAGTTGGTTAGTTGGTTAGTTGGTTAGTTGGTTAGTTGGTTAGTTGGTTGGTTGGCTGGCTGGCTGGCTGGCTGGCTGGTTGGTTGGTTGGTTGGTTGGTTAGTTGGTTGGTTGGTTGGTTGGTTGTGTTGGTTGGTTGGTTGGTTGGTTGGTTGGTTGGTTGGTTGGTTGGTTGGTTGGCTAGTTAGATTAACTGATTGATTGATATGACCATCCTCATTGCAAGTGATGGAATAACCAGCCACTTGATCTTCGATGCCTTTCTTACATAGAAAGATCTCAGCCGCAGAGCACTAACTCTGAACCACTAACGGGGTCAAAGGCGCAGTTCTAGGGACAACGTCGCGTCAGGTTTAGTGAGCTGGCACTATTCAAGATCCTACCCCACCTCCACGTGGTGACCCTGGAAACAGACAGTGGATCATGTCTGGCTAAGCGGGTAGGGATCGAAGGAGAGCTACAGGTAGTGGTAGTAGTGCAAGCGCAGAAAAGAAATGCAGGCCCAAAACCCTGAACAAAATGCACGCATCTTCTGGCCGAACGTCCGATGAAAAGTTTGCTCAAATAGTTGCTGAAACGTAAGAAATAGACGAGTCGTCTGTGAACGAATACCAACACTTTGGAGCAAATGGCAGCTCCAATATTGCTAGTTGTGGGGCAAGAATCAATGAGAACGATGTGTAACTAACAGTCTCGGTAAGTGTCTCTGAAAATACTGTAACGTATCGTGACGACACATGGGAAGATTGCTGCAAACTCCGTACCAAAGGCCTAGCGCAGATACATTTACTGGGTACGGTTTGCCAAGCGCAAGTCCTAAGGTTGCGTTTTAAGGCCTAACGAACCTGTCCTTCCTGGGACAACCGGGCAAGGTACTGTTGCATTAACAACTAACATCCCCGGAAGAACTGAGATTGGTGATGTTAGCGAGCGCAAAATTTCAGTTGCGTTGCTAGCGCTGATTGAAACGACCTTCTAGAATATATGTGCGCAGCCCCAGTTCAGTGTTTCCCGGAGACATAGAAAATGCAGAGTAGATATTGCAAATTACCAAGTGCCGACACGCGCCCCGAAACGGCTTAGAATACTCCTACTCAGGAACAAACTCACCGTGGATAGAAAAGTAAGGCCGATAATACAAAGGCTTGACTGGTACAAACCCAAACATTGACTAAGGGCGATACTTTTGGACGCCAATCATCCTTCTCTAAAAGATGACATCCAAGCTAGGCAAACCCATTCGTCCACAGTTTTGAAAACTCCTAGTTTTTTTTTTTAGCTTACGCCGCTTTCAACTCAGACAAGTTCCATCTCCCGAAAACTGATTTTGCGTGAAAATTGTGCCAAAATTTCATTCAATGGCAGCAGCGTGACGACCTTTAAATTAGCTACACTGTCAGCCGTGTCTCAATGTACTCGTAATTGCATTCCTCGCCATACAGGCAGATTTCTCCGACTCAGAGGTAACACGTTATCGTCTTGAGTAAGACCAGGGACTCGAACAAATGCCGGACAGTAGGTTCGAACCCGAGCTATAGGCGTCTCACACTCAGAGCCAGCTACCCATCAACTACTCTCAGCAGTCCCCACTACCCTAGTAAAACCACCGCTCTTAGGCTCAGATCACATACAAACCACAGAGTGGTTTAAAATGTGGTCGTATGGAGCGTTTGCGGAAGATGAAGAAGAAGAAGTACCACTAACGAGTGTCCCCATGTAATTTTAGCGATGGTGAATTTGTAGGAAATTATCTAAATTTGTGTTAATGATCTCTGAATGAGCAGTGACGTTCAAGCCTACTCTTATCGGCTTTCATCTGCTATGAGTTCTTATAGGTGCGCAGCTACTTGAACACTGGACCTACTCGTTATCGTCCGACACCGATAGGACTAACAACTCGATCTCACCTACATTGATATCAGGGATCAGAAGAAGATAATCTGATCGCTTCTCACTTTCAGAGTGGTGTCATTGTTGTCGAACTAAAGGAATTATGAGTTTTCACTTAATTTTCTATGTGTGCGTTGAGGCAGAGCCAACTATAAACTTATGGGCCTTCAGACTCAGGTAAGAATTATGGGAATCAGACCACAACTATACCACGTGACCTCGCACTCCAGTATTGGTGTATATAGGCGAAATCATTTTAAAATTAATACAAAATGCTACATCGATATTTTATTATGCGACAAGTTGCTTAACAATAAGGAGCATCAATATTATGAATATTTTCACATATAAATAACCATAGACTCACAGAATTGAATAAAATTACATAAAAGCGTGCAGTGTTCTATATAAAACATCTGTAATTTCCGGTCCCCTTTTTGATCTGGGTCAGGGGAAACCCTGGTTAGTTGTCTGGCCTAGTTATCTACAGTTGGTTGTGGTTGGGGAGAGCACGCGGCTTTCTTTCAGACCCAGAAACCTCCAAGAACTCTAGGCGTGTATTGCTATGCTTAGTCACAGCCAACTCCAGATAACTATATGCTAGAGCCTGGCTGTGGCTTAGTGCTACGGAGACTCAGGTAGGGTCTAACTTTTAAAGTGTAAGACGAGTACTTCAGCGTCACAGAGACCTCCAAATTAAGCTGGTTAACAGATAGTCAACAGCTAGCTAGCACACTCTATGTCATTACAATTTGGACAGACGTGTATGTGTTCAGTTACATTTAGTAAAATGTCATAAAATATGCATGTGCTAATTGTTTAAGTAGTTCGTTGATTACAGACTTCTTATACATCATTGCAGGAATCTGCAGAATCTTGTCAGATTACAGACTTCTTACACATAATTGCAGGAATCTGCAGAATCTTGTCAGATTCGATGCAAAATGTATCTACACTCATGATCTCGCCCCTGTAAAGGTAATCCAATCATGTGAGATTTGATGATAAATCTCTCTCAAGATCCCGCCCCTGTAAAGGTAATCCAATCATGTGAGATTTGATGATAAATCTATCTCAAGATCTCGCCCCTGTAAAGGTAATCCAATCATGTGAGATTTGATGATAAATCTCTCTCAAGATCCCGCCCCTGTAAAGGTAATCCAATCATGTGAGATTTGATGATAAATCTCTCTCAAGATCTCGCCCCTGTAAAGGTAACCAATCATGTGAGATTTGATGATAAATTCTCTCAAGATCCGCCCTGTAAAGGTAATCCAATCATGTGAGATTTGATGATAAATCTCTCAAGATCTCGCCCCTGTAAATGACCGAGTCATGTTAGATTTGATGACAAATTTCTCTAAATTAATCATCATAATCCCGAAGAAAGTAGTTCTGGATTGCGTGCAATCTTAGTATATTATTCTTATCCAAATCAAATGAGTTTACCGCTTGTGTGTTGCCAAAGTCCACAGGAGGGCAAAGAATAGTAACACTGCGACCTGCAAGGCATGTGGTTGATATGGATTACAGTTATACTGCAGTTTTACTGCAAAAAAAAATCTTTCAAATAGTTTTACTGCAGTCTCATCTATTTTGGTTGATATGGAGCATTCGAAGAAGAAGAAGAAGAAATGAGTGTACATTGTAAGCAGCAAGTCAAGTTGCGTGCTTCACTGATTTAGACCCTGGTATCTAGAATAACCATACTAGCTGATAAACAATATACTATACAGACAAATTAGATACTTTACCCACATCAAGCATCACGATGGCCTGGGGAGAACAATAATGGAGGGCAGGGTTCCAGGACGCAGAGGCAGACCAAGAAGAAGATGGCTCCAAGATATTAAAGAAACTATGAATATGACCATCGGCGAAGTGGGTGGACTGGCTAGACACAGAGTGAATTTCAGATGCGCTGCAAAGAGAGCAACGGCCTGTAAAGGACACGCAACTTGATGATGCTGATCTAGAATAATATGCCACACAGGAGACTTGAAACTTGAGTTCGCTGAAATTTTCTTTTCTTTTTTTCCCTCATTCTTCTTCCTCGGCAATTTCTTGTCATGCGCTTAGTTTACGCTGAGCCACAAACTGGGCAGTCAACTTCAGGTCTGTCAGGTTTCCCAAAAGCTTAATTTTTAGGTCGACTGGGTGTTGTCACGTGTTTCTTCTCCAAATTAAACCGGACGCTACATAAAAAGAAGCTATTTCAGCTTGTATTTTTGTGAGGAAGGTAAAAAATGTGCTTGACAACATCATGGCTAGGAGAGATACGCCCGTGTGGTACCAGGGCCCGCAAGTGAAGCAAAGAATAGTACCACTGCGACCAACAAGGTATATCGTAAGAAGAGACTTATGTAGGACCTAGGGAAGCTAAATAAACAGCATCGCAGAAATCGGATGTGTTAGCCTATTTGTAGGCGCATAACTGGCACAACGTACAATCGCTCTTAGGCTCAGATCACATATAAATCACACAAAGTGGTCAACTAGTGGTCGATATGGAGTGTTCGGAGAAGCAGAAGAAAAGGATAATGAAAGGTGGGTGATGTGGTCAACATCACACCGGCCGCCTTTTTCTTCCCAGAGCTTCTCCTGGTACCAAATTGAGACTAAGCCGACATGAGAGTTTTATGGTCAAAAAATATTCTACACCTCTACTGTTCTTCTGGAAAACAATATGTACGGATAGTAACAAAAACACGTCAACATCTTATCTATGTAATCTTATTTCAATAATTTTTTAGAAACCTATTCATTCAATAAATATTTCAATGGTCACAAAATTTTTAAAAATTATTCATTCAATAAATAAATATATATATTTATTTATATTAATTTATATAAATCTCGGTCTTCCTCTTGGCGAAGAGCAAGAGGAAGACCGAGAGATAAGTGGGAGGAAACTTTAAGAAATGGACAGGTTACAGTCCGGCAGAGTGCAACACCAAGGAGAAAGACAGGATGCTGAAGATTCATTGCAGTCAACCTTCGATGTGGAGACGGCACTTGATGATGATGATGATATATAGCCAATAATTATTTTTTAAACCTATTCCTTCAATAAATATATTTATCGTCACTAAATTAAAAAACAATTATTCATTCACAAAATCTTTCTATCGTCCGTACATTAAAAAAAAACACATTCATTCAAATGTTACTAAATTATTTTTTTTTTAAATATATTCATTCAATAAATATATCTATCGCTACTAAATTTCCCTATAATCACAAACTGTCCCTAGATTTACTAATGTGTCTCTATATTCAATAAATATCACTATCTCATCAACTATTGTAAGAATCGAAATTGAAACAACTCACTTGTTAGTTGATAAACCAAAAAGATACAGATAAACGTCCGTGTCTATTCGCACTGAATTCGTAGCGTATCAAACAGGTGTGGCAGTTGGAGAACAAGCGCAACGTTGAAACATGGGTAGAAATAAGTGTAGTCAGTCGTTCTGTTATCCATTCTTGTGCGATTACAGCAATTCAATATAATTTTTGCTTTTCACAGCCAATAAGAAACACTTTCACATTTAAAAAGGTTTATCATATGCATGCCAAGAAAACAGCCTCTGGCATTGACATTTAAAACCACTGGTTCTCAAAATGTTATATCATATGGTCCCGAGATTTGTAAGAACTTTCTTTTGGAATATATTGTTCACTGTTCCGGGTTTTTGATAAAGTACAATTTTGTTCTTAGATTAGCTTGATTACGAGCTGAGCATAACACCTCTACAACATTCTTCTAGTCTGATGAGTTGTGAGCCGTCTTCCTATATGTATTCATGATTGAACATTTTCAATCAAGTGTCATGCCTGCTGGCGTAGGCAATCATGTATATCCCCAACTCTCTCTGCTTTCGTGTATGTAATCAGTTCTGACGTCGATCTTGTGTCGAACCATGATGTCAGGCCATCCAACATCTTCTCCCTCTGTCTTCCACGATCTCTCCTTCCCTGAATTTTGCCTGTTGCCATCAAAAGTTATAAACCTCTTCGCATTATATGCCCGAAGAACCTTGATTATCTGATTCTTATTCTTTTGATAAGGTTTCTTTGGGTGCAGGCCTTATTTAAAACCTCCTCATTTGTTTTCTTCGCTGTCCATAGAATTTTCAGCATTCTTCTGTGATACCACATCTCTGTGGCTTCCAATGATCGTATTGATTGTTTGTTCATTGTCCATGATTCGCTGCCATACAGAAGTATTGAATCAATATAGAACTGGAGCATTCGTTTGCACGGTGTCATTATTAGTGAATTCACGCACAGTCTGTTTTTCATTTTCATAAATGCTGCTTTTGCTTGAGCTATTCTGCTCATAATCTCTGTTTTACACCTGCCATATGATGTTAGGAATGTTCCCAGATATTGAATCGATGGACTTGTTTCAGTGTTGTGTTACTTATTTTGATATTACATGTTGGTGTTTCGTGTTTCTTGGAGACAACCATAACCTATGTTTTCTTTATATTAATGCTTAATCCCTTCTTTTCACTTTCTCTCACTAGTATGTCTATCAAGTCTTTTAGATCCTGTTCATTTTGTAGTCATGATAAGCTTATCTACATTGTTATGATAAAAATTTATCAACGTGTGGTTAAGTATTATATGAGCTAT
The DNA here is from genome assembly GCA_020796225.1 of Arion vulgaris. Classification (NCBI taxonomy): domain Eukaryota; kingdom Metazoa; phylum Mollusca; class Gastropoda; order Stylommatophora; family Arionidae; genus Arion; species Arion vulgaris. The sequence continues at coordinate 23,039,701 of CM036763.1, read as the reverse complement.
AGGGCGCGGAAATGTGGTAATATATGAGCTATAGGGCGCGGAAATGTGGTGTTATGTAACCCATCTAAATACTCAAGTTCTAATAGAGACGAAGAGTATAATACTCATAGGCGTCCCTAGGCGTCGATAAGACAATAGGCCAATTTATACGAGTATATAACTACTAAATTGGCCTATTGTCTTATCGACGCCTAGGACGCCTATAGTATTATACTCTTCACCTCTATTAGAGCTTGAGTATTTCGATGGATTACATAACACCACATTTTAAAAAGCGGGTATGTTGTGGTGCTCTTTGAATAATTCCATAGTCAAGGCTGATCTACCCCGTGTAATCTTTGATGAACATACCATCAAGCGCAGTGACAGGATGCGCTATCTTGGAATGACCTTTGATTGTATACACATGTAGTATATCTTTCAAACACCATGTTGAACAAACGATACAACGTTGCAAGCGGGGTCTTGCGGCTCTCAAAGTTATGGTAGCGGTGCACCTTGAGCAGAGACTACTAGTTCTTTTGTTCGATCGACTGGTTATGTCCGTGGTAGATTACGGACTCGGCATTCTTACGATATCAAGATCACAATGTTAACAACTCGAACAGGTTCAGAATGAAGGTATGCGTATAGTCCTGGGCTGCACTAGAGATACCCCATTGTGAAGATGAGATATATGCTTGGCCTTCTGTCACTACGCTCCCGTCATGCAATCGCACAAACCAAAGCATACATGTGGGTTACTGCGGATAAGAGATATCCACTGCACAAGAAACACTAATGATGTTAAAGGCATGAGAATCAAGCGTGGCATGTCGTGGATGGCCCAAGCTGAGAGAACAATATGCCAAGTGACCACGGTTGCTACCTTACCATAAGAAGAAGAATGGATCCCAACAGATGGTAGCATGATGAACTATCTCAACGTTATCATTACTCTTGGAAGAGAATGTAGAGATTGGGACAACATGTAGGCTGATCTCGCAGTTAAGCAGCTAATAGAAGATAATGCAAGGGATGATGATGTTGTTGTATATACCGATGGGTCGGTTCATCGTGGTGAGAAGTCAGACTGGGGTTTCTTGGCTACTGTGTATGATATGGTTGTTGCAGAGCGAAGTGGGGCATACAGGACAACTACTTCTAGTATGAGGATGGAGGTTGAGGCCGTTACTGCTGCCCTCCAGTGTCTCTCTGGGACTCCATTTACTGGGGCCATTGTTGTATCTGACTCTCAGTCAATGCTTCACAAGATCCAAAGGGCAGGTTTCGGTATGAGTGGATGTCGTCTATAGAAGTTTCTAACCTCCAGCGGCTTATGTGGATATACTGTTGTGGGCATCCAGGTGTTTACAGTAATGAGAGAGCGGATAGATTTGCATCAACAGCATCGATTGTTGGTGAGTTGAAGATGGATAAGGGTTATGTTCTTCGGCTTCTTCGCGACTGTTGGATGAAAACACTAAAATAGATGTTGAATTGATCCAGCGATTTAGGCAGTTTTTAGTTACCCGTTGTACAAGTAGAACTGGATGCCGGAGGGGCAGAGTGAGAAGTGTGTTTAATCAGCGAGCCACAGGAACCATCAATATGCATACTCTTCGATATTTGTTGGGGGAAACTGGGCACCTATGAGTATTGATGAATGTATCTGCAAGGCTGTTACCAATAACCAATCATCAATAAGTCGCCAACATAGAGTGAATTGGGAACTTCCGTGTGAAATTTGTGTGTGGTGTTATTTAAATAAATCAGAGAGAGTGTGGTGGAAAGGAATCCGTTCCGTGGGACACATTGTTCTATTTTTGTCGTTTGGCTGCTTTTCACTTGTACCCTCACTGCTTTGTTAAGGAATAAATAGGACAAGTAAAGTAGATAATTCTCATAATTTGAAAGGTTTGGTATTAACCTCTTCTTTCTCATTCTCACACATATCTTTCGTTTCTTTTTTTTCGCCCGTGTGGTGCCGAAGCCCGCAAGGAAAGCAAGGAATAGTACCACTGCAACCTACAAGGCATGTCGTAAACATGCATGGCATAGCATATAATGCCATACAAGTCATGGCATATACAAGACTGATGTAGGACCTATGGAAGCTACCCTAGTAAATAAAAGGCATCGCAGAAATCGGATGTGAATGGCCTACATGTAGTGCCGCCCAAGTGTTGCAGGCCGCGGAGCAAGAATATAACACTGTGACCTTCAAAGTATGTCGTAAGAAGCGACTGAGGCAGTAGCCTACAGGAAGCTACCCTAGTAAATAAAAAGCATTGTAGAAATCAAATGTGCTGGTCTACTTGTAGGCGCATAACTGGCACAATGTACAATCGCTCTTAGGCTAAGATCACATACAAATCACAAAGAGTTGTTAACAAGGGTCAATATGGAACGTTCGAAGAAGAAGAAAGGGTTCTTTTTTCCCCAGTTTTTAAAGTATTCATGCTACTTTATTTTGGTTTTGCGTCGCACTACTTTTTTTTAATCGAAACGCTGCTGTATATCGTCATTGTTTCTGTATTGTGTAAAACTATAGTACTTTTTTAGTGTTTTCGCTACTTTTAACGAATAAATTCGAACATCTGTTTTCTTTTTTTCTTTTTTCCATACGGTATCATTGACTTTTGTATCACTTTATTGATATATTAAATATCTTGAATTCTCCGTGAGCAGTACATTCTTATTTTTCATGTTTGTTGACGTACCCCTTGTCATGTTATAAATAAAAAAGGCTTGTCATTATGTGGAAGGGCGTGACACGGCTTACTTACTTACGTACTTATTCCTCGTGGAGCATAGGGCCTCAACAGTTGTTCGCCACTTTGCTCGGTCTCTGACTGCTCTCTTTATGATCTCCTGAGTAGTCGAGCGCTCTTAGTTCCTAAAGAAGACTGTCTTCGTGTCTGTTTTAGGCGTCCACTTTTCGCTTTCCTTGCGGACTCCACTTAAGTGATTGCAGGCCGTGCTTATATTTTCTCAGTGTGATGCAAGTCTTCGAAATGCCGACCCTTAAACGCTTTTTATTTAAAATAACCTTCAATTGTAATTTTTATTTCGCTGCTTATGCCGCCCTCCTTACGGTGCATGCTGATGCGACCGCCTCTCTGCATCATAGCACGGCCCTGAGTGCTTATCTAGTGATACTCGACTGTGTCTTCTGTAGTATGCCGATCCATCGCCATTTTCTCCTCTTAACCTGGGTCATCATGGTTCCTGTCCTGTTCTTATCCACAGGTCGTGACTCGGCTTAAAGAGGTTTTAACCCCCTACATAACAAACAAACAAAATTTCTTTATGACATTGTAATTCTTCGTGAAGATATCTTGTTGAGTGTTTTGATATTTCCCCTTCAGATGTACACAAGATTTTGAGAACTGCTAGCTAGCATTCTGCCGCAGAAAAATCCATTCTACAACGACTTCTTGTTTTGCTCGACATTTTGTCAGTTGACAGTTATTACCCACATTTCAAACATTCCATTTCTAGCAAAGAGAAAAACGGGTAATTTTGTGAATCAATATGACATCTGTTGCTGCGCTGGTGAAAAAGTTGTCCGACGTTGAAGATTTGAGTACGTTTGTTTCTCTTTAATTATTATTTATTTTTAGCCAAACATAAATATGCGCAGATATGTTATATTTTATAACTGTTTCCGGTTAAGAAAAACTAGAAAACCGAATAGAATCGAAGCCGGTGCTATACGAGTCTCTATTTGTGTTTGGTGGGACGGGTTTACCAACACCAGAAAAGACGAGTCACCAACATCAGAATAAGAAAGAAAGTTGACACAGAAACTTGCTTGAATTACACTGAGAAGCAAAGAATGAAGTGGTTTGGTCACTTAATAAGAATGCATCCAAACTCCACAGTATACAGAGTCTTCTACAACAGAACATCAGGAAAGAAGGCAAGAGGTAGACCACGAAATAGACGGTAAAATGGCATAGTAGAATCCTGTCAAATAGCAAAAATAACAAACACCCAAGCCACCAGAACAGCGTAACCTTCCTTCCTTCCTTTCGTTCGCTTGAAATATGTCTATATATTCAATGTTGTCTCTTGTATCTTCTTCTTCTTCTTCAGCGATCTCTGGTCATGCGCTTAATTTACTGTGGACCACAACTGGGCAGACAGCTTCAGGTCTGTCAGGTTTTCCAAAGCTTAGTTTTCAGGTCGACTGGGTGTGGCCACATGTTGCTTCTCAGCTCCACAGAAGAGGACAGTCTTGCAGGATATGCTCTGGTGTCTGTTCTGCCTGCTGACACTGGCAGAGAGCTGTTTGACTTATTCCTAGTCTGTATAAGTGTTTGTTGAGTCTGCAGTGTCCGGTGCGTAGTCGAAAATATAATGACCTGGTCTGTTCTGCTTAGGTCTTTGAGGAGTCTTTTCCATAATCATATCCAGTGTTTGTCTTCCAGTCTACTGCAGATTTTTCTCTGTATGAGGGTTTTGACCTCTTGAAAAGACAAGGGTTGGTAAATTTGCTTTGGCACTGCCCTCCTTAGCTAAGACATCAGCACTCTCATTGCCTGCAATGCCAGTGAGATGGAATCCACTGCAAGTGAATTCTGCCTTTTCTGAAAGCTGAGCAAGTTCTCTTTGTAGTTTTTGTACTGTGCTGTCAGTGGATTTAGCCTCCAGGGCTTGTATGGCTGACAATGAGTCTGTAAGAAATACCATCTTGCTTGCAGCTGCTTGCAGCTTATTCATGTGCTGTGCTGCCATCAGAAGGGCTATGAGTTCTGCTTGTAGTTGAACATATTCTTCCAGTAGGAGCCGCTAGAGACAGTGGTAGCATCTGGGTGCCTAATGTACACTCCTGCTCCACCATTCATGGTTGCCTCCATTGCCGATCCATCTGTGTAAAATCTTATCCAGCTGTCTTCTGGAAACATGTAATGGAGATGTTCCATTGTAATTGCTTTTTTCACTAGATTAGGCTCGGCATCTTGCTTAATAATTTAGGGATGGAGGTTGAGAAGTTTAGTGGTACTGAGTCTGGTTCCCAGTGATCAAAAGCAATTCTTCAGGTATGGAATTATGATTTAGTAGTTCCAAGTATGACTTTCCTATTTCTTTTGCTTTGTGGTTTAGACTTGTGCGCTTTAGTCTGTTCTTTGTTCTAGCTGCCATTTTTTCATGCAGTGGATGGTGAGGCATTCTTTTGATCCTTTCCAGTCTGTAGAATCACTTTTCTCCTTCTTCTGTCTTCCAAGGGCTAGATGTTGGCTGCCTTTTCCATTTCTACAATTGGTGTAGATTTCATGGCTCCCAAAATAGTACGCAGACACCTGTTTTGTGTTTTTTCCAGTATCGATTTGTTTGAATGGGCTGTTGATATCCATGTCGATGATGCATATTCGAGGGTCGGTCTAACTGCACCAGTGTACACCTGACTCAGGATTCGAATATCAGCTCACCAGGTAGTTCCAGCCAGCTTCCGCATCACACTTTGTTTTCTCATAGCCTTTCTGTTTGTTTCCATTATGTGATGTTTCCATGTCAGACGACTGTCAAGTTTAACTCCCAAAAAGGTTGGAGTATGGGAACGGGAACGATATCATCGTTAAATTTCAGTCTGAAGTGTTCTTCCTTGTTGACAATGAGAAAGCGTTGCTATAGTTTTGCTCCGGTTTATTTCTAGACCCCATTTACTGCCCACATTATGACGCTGTTCAGGCTGGCCTGGAGTTTAAAGATGACAGGACCCAGAAACTCGGGAGGTACCACACAGCTAGATCATCAGCATGGAGAGAGTGTGATACATGTCTGGGCAGAGTTTGTGGCAGATCATTAATATATACCAGAAAAGCAATGGGGACAGTACTTGCCTGTGGGACTCTGCTCTTAATTTGAATCTGGGACTGTGCACTCCATCCAATTTTACAGATGCTTGTCTATGGGTAAGAAAAGTCTTTATCCAATAGTACATTCTACCTCGTATTCCACTGCGTAAGAGCTTGAGTAGCAAACCATCTTTCCAGACTTTGTCAGAAGCCTTAGACATGTCGAAGAACACTGTGAGGGTTTTCTTCTTTTCTTGGAAGCCATTTTCTATGTCCTGTGTCAGGTATGCCACTTGGTCATCAGTGCTTCTATGCTGCCTGTAGCCTGTCTGGGCTGGATCCAGTTTATGGTTGGATTCTAAAACCACTGGAGTCTAGTGGTTATCACTCTCTCCAGCAGTTTTGCAGTGCAACTTAGCAAACTTATAGGTCTGTAGCTCTGCGGATCCTTTTGTCTTTTCCACTTTTGAAAATTGGGTGGATTGTGGAATTTTTCCAGATGTCTGGACTCTCCCTGTCTCCAACTATTGTTAAAAATCTGGAGTAGAAGACTCTGTGCAATTGGGCCTATTTGTTTGAGCATGTCGTTTGATACTCCATCTGGTCCCGGGGCCTTTTTACGATTGAGCTTTTTCAGTGCTCTCTGCAGCTCAGTCAGTGTGATGTCTACCTTCATACAGGGTTCACTTGTTGCTTTTTTGAATGTAGCATTTATCTCACTTCTGACTTCTTTCCCTTGCTCCTGACTTATTGAGCATGAGCTTTCTTGCTTGTAACACTGGGCCATCAGGGTGGCTGCTCGCTTTCCTGTGAGTTGTTCTCCTTGCTGGAGAACTGTTTTCCCTCTGGATGGGTTGTCATCGTTCAGGGCTTTGTAAGTCTCCACAACTTTTGAGTATCTTTTTCCATGTTCAAAGAGGCTGTCTTTTCTTTCCAGGATTTTCTACACTGCTGGTTTCTTTCTCTAACATAAAGGGCTCTTGCTCTATTGTGTTGCATTACATTTTGGTCCGTTGGTGCGAGTTCCATTGTATTTCTGGCACTGCAAAGCGAGCTATGGAGAACTTCCATCTCTGGTGTCCAATATGGCTTGTAGTTTTCTCCTCCCTCTGGTCATAGCCTTTTTGCAGCATCTAAAATGACTTTATTGAATGAACGTGCATCTCTGTCCACTTTTCCTGATTGATTAATTTCTTTACAGTACTTGTCTGCTAGTTCTTGGAATAGCTTCCAGTCTGCCTTTTGTAATTCCAACTAGGGCAGAGTTTGTAAGTTCTCCTTGTTAATGTTATTTATGAGGAGTTTCACTGGTCTATGGTCACTACCTCCAATCTGGTCGCAGACTTGCCTTTCGGTTATCCTGTGAATGTCGTCTGTAGCAAAGCCAGATCTGGGGTGCTTGTTGTGCGCACCGTCGTGAGTAACATGTTGAGGATCATCTGGGTGGTTGAGAATGGTGAGACTGTTGGTGATCAGCCATTCTTCAAGGCTTTCACCTCGGGATCTAGCGTGTCATAGCCCCAGCTTGGTGAGTGGCTGTTGAAGTCTCCTACTATAAGCAAGTTGTCATCTTGAACTTTGATAGCTTTCAGCTCAGTTTGAATGGAGGGTGGTGAGTATATATTGTATAGTGTCATCTTAGTGTTGTTGATAAAGAGTTGAACAGCTATGAATTCTGTGCTCATCTGATTGGACCTGTGAGTTCAACTGCGGTATGGAATTACTAACTAGTGTTACTTACTCCACCCTTATGTCTATTTTCTCTATCCTGACGGAAGGTTTCAAATCCTCTAATGCTGAATCTATTTTCCGGATTAAGGTGCGTCTCTTGGATACAGCAGATGTCAATCTTTTCTGCTCGCAGACGTTCCTCTAGCTCTCGTTTTGTTGGTTACCCTTCTGCATTCCATTGCATAATTGTGAGGGGTGAAAGTTTGTCCTTGCTGCCAGTAGTATACCTGTCCTCCCTGGCTTTGCAAGAATCAACAGGGCCGCCAGTAGCTAAGGTGGACCCTTCGAGGCAGGTCCGGTCCCACCACCACCTGGTTGTTCCATGGTGGTGGCACCAGTTATATAAATATTTGCGCATGGCCATTTGAGTTGTTCGTATGTGTCGATTCCTCCCGCCAATAATGGCTGACACATTCCGTTTCTGAGGACATCTTTTTTTGAGGTTGTTCTCTAGACAGTTGCAGTCCCCTGCTGACGAGATCTGTCTTCCGGGTTTGTCTGGAGTCGTCCTACTCTAGATGACTTCAGCCTTCTGTTGCCGGGCTCACCAACCCAGGCTTTTGCAGGGTGTGCTCCTGGACACTGTAGTTTAATCCCTATGCTTAAGGGAAAGTGTCATAGAAGTAGAAGACAAGACAAGAAAAGGATGTCCTCCTCAAGAGAGAGAGAGGACAAGTGCTATTTGTCCCATAGCTGGGGATGGGTTGGTTGCAGCCAGAGCATTTACCACTCGCCGGTGGGTTCTGCACTGTCACCTTATGAGGCCCCATCCTGCTCCCCGCCTTTGGTCTGGCCTTTCACCTTCAGTCTGTTCGGCTTGGTTAGACCTGCCGGAGTTAGACTCCCGCCGGCATAGCCTGAAGGATCCTAAAGGCACACAAACCCTCCAACCACGATAAGGTAGGGTAATATGGAGGGTCTCTTGTAGAACTTCACTGTCTTTTGTAGCTCACACAGAGAACAGTGTAATATAAATACAGAAAACCACGACACTGGGCAACAGCCCGGTAGCAACGTGACGACAAAAAAAAGAAAGAAAGAAGAAGGGACGGGTTTGCGTATCGACGCGGACTCAAGAGGGCCGTGGGCTCAATCCCACAATCGAAGTTACACACGTGAGGACAGGAATTGGCCCTCCTACGTCCTGCACATTAGAGGCTATAAAAGTATAGTGACAGGAATTTCGTACCTAAGGTCTGAAAAGGCTATGGAAATTTTATTTTATTTTCTGCATCAATCTTAAATTATCAAAGGCAAAGCACTGCCACACTAGCCTCTGCGACGATTTCGAAATTTCGTCATATATTGCAGAATTTCTATTCTTAGAAGTAGTTAGAGAATCAACTGCGACGTATTTTATATTTGGACAGCCTTTTTGTCTTTTTCTCTAATCCTGTTTAGCCTCACAGCGTCTGGATAAGAAGATATTTATAGAACGGGCTTTAGTGTGCGCTTCATAAATAGTATTTTTCACCACTTCTGTTATTTCTGAGATTCACATTTTGAGTGTACGGCCTTTTTCTTTGTATCCACTTTGTAAGATGGAGGAATACACCAAGAGGTCAAGGCTAAGATTAGCACAACCAACGCCTGTGTGGCGACGGGGCCCGCACGGGAAGAAAACTGTGATCTACAATGCATGTCGTAAGAGGCGACTGATGTAGGCCCTAGGGATGCTACCCTAGTAAGTAAAAAGCAGCGCAGAAATCGGAAGTGCTGGCCTACTTGTAGGAGCATAACTGGCACAATGTACAATCGCTCTTAGGCTCAGATCACAAACAAATCACACAGAGTGGTTGACAAGTGATCGATTTGGAGCGTTCGAAGAAGAAGAAGCAAAGCCAGTTTTTCTGTCAATTCTCCGTTCAGTATAAAACTCGGCATTTTTCTCTATGAGAAAAAAGTTTAGATTCCTCAACCCAACTGTGAAGTATGTACTGTCCTATGACTCAGAGTCATGGAACGTGAACAAGAATATTGAATCAAAATTGCAGACATTCACCTACAAATATATCAGAGGCGTATTACATTTCAAATGGTCAAAGGAGATAACAAAATAGATTTGGGGAGAACATGGCAGAAGTTAATCAAACCAAGTGGCAAACCAAGTTGTCCATAAAAAGACCGGCTAGCTGGGCAGATGACACTCATCAACCAGGGAGGGCAGGTCATCTAAGGGTTGCTGCCTAAAAGAAATTAGGAACCTGCTGCCTTGCAGATTTGGCTGGGGGCAGCAAAAGGCTAACGGAGAGCGAACCCAGTAAACGCTGGTTGAAACCGAACACACCACCGAATGACAAACAACAGAGCTCCAAATGGTACTGAAGGTTGTGAACGAACACCTGTTCTTGGTGTTAGGCTGTTTATATATCACATTAAAAGGATAAAAACGGCATTAAGAACGATCGCGAGAGAGAGAGGGAGGGAGAGAGACGATACGGAGAACGTCCTACGATTCCTCTGAGACTATCTGGTGAGTGGTGGAGAATACGTCAATTAATATTGATTCCTACAGCATTTTAAGGAGTTTGAAATAATACTTTGTACCGGACACAGAATTGAACAAACGAGGAGAAGAATGAGTTATGTGTACCTCTGAAGTCGGAGCCTGTATGGCGAGGGGCAACACTGATATAAATGGAAAGCAGGCCTTCATGCAAAAATCAATCAGAAGTGCCATACCAGGCGCCCTGACTGTGTCTGAATTCATAGTGGACGAACGCAAGAAGTAGAAGTTATGTGTTTTATCAGCGAGTAACGGGAACCATCCGTATAATAACCTTCAACTTCCACTGGAGGAAACTGAGCGTATATAGGTTTACTCGTGGTGCTATGATCTCAGGTCAGTAATTAGTAATCGAAATATTTGCCAACTCCACTAAAACAAAGCTCAGGATATATTCAGCTCAAATGTTAAATATTTGTTTTGCTATATGGCTCGGAAAAGTGGCGAGTCAAGAAGTTAAATAATAAGATCAAACGTTTGTCAACAGATGCTTTCGGTGTATTCTCAAACTGAGATTATATATGAAAGAGTTGTTAACACAGACCTGTGGATAAGAACAAGACAGGAACACACGATGACCCATGTTAAGTGGAGAAAATGGCGAAGGGTCGGACACACCTGGGAAGACACAACCGAGTGTCACCAGACAAACAGTAGAATGGAGCACGCAAGAAAAACAGAAAAAGGGACGCACTAAACAGACCTGGAGACGGTTTTCATGAGAAACAGACGGATGTTGGGTAATCCTGGGAAGCCATTAAGAAAACAATCAGAGATCGGGAAAAGTGACGAACGACTGTTGAGATTCTATACTCCACGAGGAGAGGAGAAGAATAAAGCAAAAACAATATTTGCAATACATTATTTGGTTTCGTTTTTGTTTGCATCTACTATGGGGATACACATACTTGAACTCGTACAATATAGTGTGTACACATATAATTCAAGAGGAATGTGAAGATTGAGAGTTGACAAGCAGAACACTACATTGAATAAACACTTGCTAGAATACTTAGTTATTGATTATGTATGCCCAGCGAACAATATGAATCACTAGCTTTGCAAACCCTTCGTCATCTGATTAAAACATATAGATCTTTATGAAGCGCCACAAAGTCAGTGTGTTAACACATTAGCTACCAAGTTCCGCAGAGTGCGCCATGATTTTTTTCATTGTCAAATTCACTCAAAATGTAATTTAACGTAATGCGCTCGTTACCGGTTCTTCGTAGAGGTTAGGTGCTCGCCTCTCGTGCCAAAGGTAACCGGTTCGCTTCCACGTGTAGCCAACTGGATATTTTCCCAGAGATCCCTGGTCTTAGTGTAGGTGAGATCGAGTTCCTAGTCCTATCGGGGACGGACGATCTTAACCACTTCGCCATAGAGACCACACGAGGTTAAACTCTAAACTGTTAGATGTTAGAGGGGTAACTCTACAGAAACATATGTCAGAGCAAATCTTCCAATATATGCAGCCGATGCTGGACACAACAAAATCCCCGTAATGATTTGCTCTAGATCACACCGACCGCAGCTCTAAAAAGCACAGATATGCTACTTTCCAAGCAGCCGATGCCTTGCAAAAGTGTGAGAGCGTATAAGACATAGTCTCAGGGCCGTGATACAGAGAGGCGGCTGCGCGGTAGGGAGGTTGCATAATCAGCAAATTCAAATTTACAATCGAAGGTTATTTTAAGGAAAAAATATTTAAGGGACTGCATTTCAAAGACTTGCATCATACTGAGAAAATTTACCGCACGGTCCTGTATAGACTTCACAACTTCCCCCGTCGAAGACGGAACATATCGACTCTAACAGGCGTCGATACATAGCAATTGAAATACAACATGTGTTTATCAAGTAGTAGCATGTCCCTTGCGGAACGTTACTTTCATCACAGTCTGCCTGAAAAACTGTCTCTAGCAAGTTCAACATGTGTTTATCAAGTAGTAGTAGCATGTCCCTTGCGGAACGTCACTTTCATCACAGTCTGCCTGAAAAACTGTCTCTAGCAAGTTCAACATGTGTTTATCAAGTAGTAGTAGCATGTCCCTTGCGGAACGTCACTTTCATCACAGTCTGCCTGAAAAACTGTCTCTAGCAAGTTCAACATGTGTTTATCAAGTAGTAGTAGCATGTCCCTTGCGGAACGTTACTTTCATCACAGTCTGCCTGAAAACTGTTCTGCAAGTTCAACATGTGTTTATCAAGTAGTAGTAGCATGTCCCTTGCGGAACGTCACTTTCATCACAGTCTGCCTGAAAAGCTGTCTCTAGCAAGTTCAACATGTGTTTATCAAGTAGGGAGCATGTCCCTTGCGGAACGTTACTTTCATCACAGTCTGCCTGAAAAACTGTCTCTAGCAAGTTCAACATGTGTTTATCAAGTAGTAGTAGCATGTCCCTTGCGGAACGTTACTTTCATCACAGTCTGCCTGAAAAACTGTCTCTAGCAAGTTCAACATGTGTTTATCAAGTAGTAGTAGCATGTCCCTTGCGGAACGTTACTTTCATCACAGTCTGCCTGAAAAACTGTCTCTAGCAAGTTCTCCTACATTTTTCAACGTCAAGTTCAAGGTTTCTTTGATGTCCTGCTGCAACCTACGTCTTGGTCGCCCCATGCCTCGTACTCCAGGAACCATGCCTTCCATTACCGTTCTATCCAAACCACTGTGACGTTTAACGTGGCCAAAATATGTTATCTTCCAGGTCATATCTTCATAAGAGTTGGTAGCGAGGGGGCAGTCATCAGCAAACCACAGGTTGAATTTTCCCCCTCGATGGAGGATTTAAACCCCCTGAGATTGACTATATTACTATCCGTCATGTATGTAACCTTTTTCCCATGTTCATCGCATCCCCGAAAGACAGTCATGACCATGGCAACAAACATCATGCTGAAGAGTGCTGGGCACAGCACCGTTTGAAGCCGTTGGTGACACTTGTGTATTCTTCAGAGATGCTGTACAGTATTTTTTTTTAAATATGTTATTCGATTATTTATTATTCATTGTAAAACTCACTGTAAGGTCTTTGCTATTGAATGCTTGCTTGAATTCACAAAGTTGTATGGAGAAGGCGCTGTGCTGCATATAATCCCTCGCCGAAATAGTTTTGCTAACTCCAGAGATCAGCAACGAGGTTGTTGATTTTTTGGTTAACAGTATTTCATGACTAGAGATATTTGTTAAAGTATTAGCCATTAGTTTCGGATAACATAAAGTTAACCTTAAAAAATAATTGGATTTGGCTTTTTGTGTTGGCCTACTGGTCACTGATATAGCCGTAACGTATTGTTCTTCTTCTTTCTTCTTTTGTCGTCACACTGCTACCGGGTTGTTGCCCAGTGTCGTGGTTTTCTGTTTTTGTCTTGCGCTGTTCTGGTGACTTGCGTGATTGTTATCTTTGCTCTTTCACAGGATTCTGCTACGCCATCTAACCATCTTTTCCGTGGTCTTCCTCTTGCCTTCTTTCCCGATGTTCTGTTGTAGAAGACTCTGTATACTGTGGAGTTTGGATGCATTCTTATTAAGTGGCCAAACCACTTCATTCTTTGTTTATCTATGTAATTCAAGCACGGTTTTGTGCCAACTTTCTTTCTTATGCTGATGTTGGTGATTCTGTCTTGTCTTGTTGGTAACTTTTCGCAGGCAACGCATTTCACATGTAGTTATTTTTGTGACTGCGCTTTGCTCAATGTCCATGTTTGGCTCTGGTAACACAAAGTAGGTATAAAAATGCTGTTAATCATCTGTTGCTTAGCTGCCTGTGAAATTTTGGGTGCCTTAACAATGGGGCTAGCTGGTAGGTTACAGCATTTGCTTTTTGTACTCTAGCCTCTATCTCTCTATCCAGTTTTCCGTCTTCTGTGAATATGCTTCCTAAGTATTTGAATTCTTTCACTTGGTTTATTTTAGTGCCATTGACATGGATGTCTAGATTATTATGTTTTCTTCCCATATTCAATATTTCTGTTTTAGTGTTGTTGATGTTCATGTCATGTTTTACACAATTTTTGTTCACGGTGTCAATATGATGTTGTAGATCTTGTTCATTTTGATGTATCAGGCACTGATCATCTGCAAACAGCAGTTCATTTATTGCATCATTATCTGAATTTGACTCTTGAGTTATTTTATCCATATATGCAATAAAGAGTAGTGGTGAGAGGACACAACCTTGTCTAACACCTGATGTAATGGAACCAGTCAGTCATTCCTTCTGTTGTTCTTACTGTACTCTGGCTATCTTGATATAAGGCCATGATATTGCCTAATAGTTGTCCCTGGACGCCATATTCTTCAAGGATCTTCCATAGTTTGCACCTGTTTACTCTATCAAATGCCTTTTCTTGGTCTATAAATATAAGCTGTTTACTTTGATTGTATTGAATTGTTTGTTCGCAGATCTGTCTTAGTGTAAATATTGCGTCTGTGCAGCTCTTGCCCCTCCTAAACCCAAACTGGCTATTGCTTAACTGGGGCTCTAATATATGTCTTGCTCTTCGCTCCAATATTTTTGCAAACATTTTTCCTATATGGCTCCAAAGAGAGATACCCCTGTATGTTTCACACTCTCTTTTGTTCTTCCATATTGGGACTATAATAGCTCTCTGCCAGTCATCTGGAGCCTCTTGTGCCTCCCAGGCTATGTTAAAAATTCTGGTCAGCCATGTTGTTGCTGTTGTCTTACACCCAAGTAACATTTCTGTTGTTATACCATCTATCCCTGCTGCCTTCCTTCTTTTGCTTTGATTTAGTGCCATTTCAACTTCGGATTCTAAGATGTTCAATTGTTGATATTTTCCATGTTTCATTTGAAATGTTTCTGTACCTTGTGTTTCGCAGTTTAACAGTTCCGTAAAATATTCTTTCCATCTGTCTTTAATATCTTTGCTGTTGGTAAGAGGTTTCCTAGACTTGTTATGTATAATGGTGACTGGATTGAATTGTTCTTCTCTTAGCCTCATTGCTTCTGTAAAATTTTCTTGGTGTCTTAGTGCATAGTTCCGCTAAATGTTCTCCATACTTTGCCCAAGATTCTGATGACTTTACTTTATTTTTACTATTCATTCTTGCTGTTCTGTATTTGGTGTAGTCTTCATTTAATTTTGACTTTTGCCACCTGTTTTCTTCATACTTGCTATGGTCGGTTGATCTGAGGCCTAATAATCCTCAATCGTAAAAACCCCAGTATTTCTGAAATAGAGGATTTATCTAAATGTGTATCGTTCTATTAATGTTCCACATCGTTCTTGTACCGATCATATCTTCACGCTGAGATCCATTATAGAAGAATCAATTGAATTCCAGTCACCACTAGTGATAAATTTTATAGACTTTCAGAAAGCATGTGATAGTCTTCATCGTTCTACTCTCTTGGAGATTCTTAAGACCTACGGCTTCCAGGAAAAGTACATCAATATTATAAAGCCTTCTATTCTGAAGCATCCTGCTGTGTAAGAACAGATGCAGGAAACTCAGACTGGTTCGCAGTCAATTCGGGTGTGAAGCAGGGCTGCGTGATGTCACCTATGCTTTTGGGATAGCTATAGACTGGATCATGCGCAAATGCACCCAAGATGATCAACTAGGCATCAAATGGCTTAATAACAGCAGACTATTTGATCTTGACTTTGCCGATGACGTGGCCATATTGAATTCAACCACACAAGCAACCCACAAACTAACGAGCAATCTTTGCACACTTGCAGAACAGGTTGGTCTCCAGATTAATTCTGCCAAGACCAAAATTATGGACCTCACAAACTCGACAGACAACATCGTAATAAATGGCCAAACACTGGAGAAAGTTGAACATTTTACATATTTGGGTAGTAAAGTGTCAAACAACGGAGACACGATGAAAGAAATAAACACTCGTATTGCTATAGCAGTAGTGCCTTCACTAAATTAGAGAATATCTGGCAATCTCAAGACCTTAGTATATGCACAAAAGTTAAATTATTTAGGTCATGTGTGATTCCTGTACTGACCTACGGTTGTGAAAGTTGGAAATCAACAAAGAAAATTGATAAGAAACTGGACAGCTTGAGAATAAATGTCTACGAAAATTATTAAAAGTAAATGGAGTGATTTCGTTTCTAACAACACAGTGAGAGATAGAACACACCAACAACCCGTATCAAATATTATAAGGAAACGAAGGTGGAAATATTTAGGTCATGTTCTTAGATCAGACGAAAAGAGACTAAATCGACAAGTCCTTATGTGGTCACCAGTTGGGAAAAGAAAACGTGGAAGACCAAAGACCACTCTTCGAAGAACCATCCAACAAGAAAGTAAACTATTGGGATGTAAAACCATACAAGATCTCCAACTGCTAGCAAAGAACCGTATCACATGGAGATCTAAAACCTCTGCCCTATGTGCCGCCTTTGGCTCGAAAGGAATAAACTAACTAACCTGTGAAAACAACGTATTGTTGCATATGAATAACTTATCGTTATAGTGTACTTTCAGTCGATTTGGGAAACGTGCGTTACTTGCCCTTGCGAGTACTAAATTTGAGACATTTGGTCCAGGACACGTTTTTAAAAAACAACTTTCTTACTTTTATTGTTCACAATGCCTAAAGAACGAGTACAAAAAAAGGCTAGGTTTCACCAGCAAGCAGCTCAAGTGCCAAAACAAGGTAAATAAAAGTTATAGGTCTAAAAAAAACCCAGTAATGTGGTTAGGTACAATAACAATTAAAGACTAAAAGACTTGTCAAGAGGTCTCTCAGTCTTAGTCTAATAAACTTGATTAAATTCTCATTAACATTATTATGTCATTACACTGTCAACAAATAATAATAATTGCTAAATTAGTAATCGAGTAATTTATAATACAATTACTAGATCATTAAGTACTATTACATTACTGATTACTTAATAATTTTCATTGGCATTGAACAGACAATCAAACGGAATCAGCTACAATACTATTGGTAGTAATCGCAGCAACAAAATCTCTTCCCTTGCTCACTCGAGGGTCCGCGACTATCATTCTGATTCTCAGGGTGCTTCAAGTCTGACCTACCTCATCTTCGTATGATAATCTGACCAGGCATATGAGTATGTGTCCTGTTCTTGTGATGGTATTGGCATTGGTTTCTGAATCACTTTTCAGTGTGATATATCAGATACAATACACATATCTCATATGTGTCCTATCTAGATATCACTAATTAATTTACTGTCAACTGTGTGCATTTCTTCTTGGTTGAACCTGTTGAGCAGTTCTTGATTTCTGTTTGGTCAAGATATTCTCTTTTCTTTCTGTGTCAGGATGTATGGAATGTTGACAGTATGAATATTATATGAATATAATCTAGATATAGTGTTGTCCATTGCATTGCCTGTGCGCTACATTCAATAACGTAACACCAACTTTAATGTTAATCAAAGTTTCAAGAAAAAAGATTTATGAATGACATTGTTTTTTCATAGGTTCCCCCTTATAAACATGGTTTTCCTGCTTTTGCAATCTGGTTTTCTTTTGTAACCATGTGTTGACATCTGAACTTATCCCTTGAAACAAGTAATACACCTGAGTCACCTCTGCTTTGAGAGATAGATCACCACATGATTTCAACTTCCAGGGAGTGGAGTAGGCAGTTGCAGGAACAAGTGTGTTCTTTGTCGATCAGCGATCACATTTATTCTTATAAATTGATATTATAACTTAATCTTTGTACTAACCACTTAATCTGTGCAACAATTATTAATTAGTATCATCTGTTATTTAAAAATTTGGCTGAACTGCAACGGAGCTACACTGTTCATTCTAAACGGAGGATCAGTATTGTTTTATTAAATACAAAGGCAAATCTATGTGTTTGTTGCATAGTGGTAGCATATCAATAGTGAAAAAAGTAATATAGAGCAAGCCATTACTTCACTAATGATAACAACTTTCAAGATTGCGGGAGCTGGGATTGAAGATTGGTGTGGCAAAAAAAGAACAGTGCGACAGGTATATGAGTAGGCTCATCAATCAAAATTGAATTGGTACAGTCAGTCGCTGGCCGCTGTTAGAGATAGTGCGAAAGAGATCGGAGCATTTATGGACATGTTCAGAGAGCAATGAACTGAAACAACTTTAACGATAAAATTTATGTGAATTCAAAATTTCCTCAACAGCCAATATCCGGTGTTAAATTTTGCACTAAGTGTGCAATATTTTCTTTGATTAAACTAAAATACATTCAGCTCTCATATATCCATAATTTTGGTTTTTGTGTTGAAGATATCCAAATGTTTAGTTTGACTAAAGCAATTCTGGCTTTGTACATTTTGTTATTGATATCCTTGCTGGCTCTCCCATCTCTTGTTACTGTGCTTTCTGTGTATGTCACATACAATGTGAATGTATTTGCTGCTGGTTCTCTATTTTGATGGGTGTAGTAAGTTTCTGAAATTTAGCTTCTTAAGTTTTGACAAGTTTTAGGTTGTATTCTTTCAAGGGGATTCTTGACAGACCTGAAGACTGCCCAGTTTGTGGTCCACAGTGGATTCAGTGCTTGACCAGAGATTGCTGAGGAAAAAGTTCAACTTATTGACTGTATTTTGTGCAGTTTGTTCTTGAATGTGTTTGTAGGAAAGGACCAACAATGCAGTATCATCTGTAAATTCTAAGTTTTCCAGTATGGAGAACATTGTCCAGTATTTTCCTCTAGAAAAATCCTGTTGTCTGTCTCATACCCAATCTATAACAGCTAACCTTGTCACTGTGTCTTCCTTGGTGACTTAGTTACCACTTATATAACTCTTATAGTCAAGAGGCAATTCAATCTGCTCTGCCCCAACAAGATGAAGAGTTATGTTTGACAATATTTAAAGTGAAACATTAAAATTTGACCAGATAATTTAAGAAATAGATAGGAAAGTCTGCTTGGATGAGATACAAAAATGTTGAAAACAATTTTGCATACATTTGACATGGGCATGATATTTATACTGTAACGTTCAGGAGAAATACAGACAAATTATTTCTATAACTTTGTATATTCCAATAATATTTCTCAGGTATATCGTTTAGAAGAGAGATTGGTCAACATATTCTGAAAAATCCCTTGATAGTCAATAACATGGTGGAAAAGGTAAGCAATGAGCTTGAGCATATATCTTCTGCTTCTGTGAATGCTCCATATTGACCACTTATTAAACCACTCTTTGTGGTTTGTATGTGATCTGAGCCTAAGAGCGATTATGCATTGTGCTAGTTATGCGCCTATGGGTGTCTAGGCCGGCACATCCGATTTCTTGCCTGCTTTTTATTTACTAGGGTAGCATTCCCTAGAACTGTTGGGCTTGTCACTTGGACGTCACCTTGCTAGAGTAAAAATGACTGACGTCTGAAAAGTATTGCCCTTCGCCAATGTATTCGTTTGTAGAGTATATATCTTAACACTACTATCACATTTCTTGAAACTAAATTCTTCTTTCTTTCTGTATACTTTAAACCCAACTATTTCTAACGGGCCTTGTTTAAGACAGAAATAATGTCTCCATTGTGACATTTATGAGCTCATGCCTATATGCTGATATTCGTAAATGGTCAGTGAAGACTCCTGGTAATTATTTTGTAGCTTGTTCCTGAAAAACTCTCGGCCTCTAGCAAGTTCTCCCGCCTCCTTCAATGTCACATTCAAGGCTTATTTAATGTCCTTTTGTCACCATCTTGGTTGTTCCATGCTTCGTCTTCCAAGAAACATACCCTCCGTTACTGTTCTCTCCAAATCACTGTTGTTTAATGTGATCAAAATATTTAAGTTTCCAGGACATGATATTGTTTATGAGTCAATTTTCATCAACGTAACCAAACTCCACTGTATACACAGTCTTCTACAACAGAACATCAGGAAAAAGATGAGAGAAAGACCACAAAAAAATGGTTATATGGCATAGCAGAATCCTGTCAAAGAGCAAAAATAACTATCGACCAACCACCGGATCAGCGCAAGACAAAAACATAAAACCGCGACACTGGGCAACAAACTGGTAACAGCGGGACAACAAAAGAAGTTCATCAATGTGCAGGTCCTGTAGGATGCCTATATTTTTTCTCTTCTCTGTGCAGGGGATTCTAAGAATTTCTCTGTAGCACTTTGTTCCAAATGATTCAAATTTGTTCTTTAGTGTTTGTGTTATGATCGAGGATTCACACCCATATGTTGCCACATGATGTAATTCCTATTGTAACAATTTTGTTGGGTAATAAATACTTTTGTGGTATGTTGTATGCTTCTTTTTGTTTGAACACACTTTAAATACTTATCATGTTATATTTTGCATTTTAGGCAGCTTTACGTCCAACAGATGTTGTTCTGGAAGTGGGTCCAGGAACAGGTAACATGACTGTCAAACTCTTGGAGAAAGTTAAAAGGTATTGCGGAATAAATGACTATTTTATTTAATGCTGGATATATGTAGATTTAAGGTGACTCAGTGGTGTAGAGGCTAGGTGCTTGCATCTCGTTATAAAGGTACTCGGTTCACTACCTCATAGAGCCATCAAGATATTTTTCCTGATATCAGTGTAGGTGAGATGATTTCCGAGTTCTATCAGAGATGGGAGATAAAACGTAGGTCCTGTGTTCAAGTTGAGCATGTGAAATAACCCCTGGCAGTTCAAAATCTAGGAGTCCCGGACAAAATTCATTAGAAAGATTAAGAAATAAAATTCCAACAAAATATTTTCATCATCTTTTGAATTATATCAGGGACCCTTGACAGAGTTTCTGCACTGTCGCTGAGATCTTTCTGTGTAATAAAGAGACCGGAACACACATGGTTCTCACTGAGTGCAATGATGATGGCCCTGTCAATCAATGTAGGTTTATAGTGTATCCTCCATTCTTATTATCTGCAATGGTACCTTACAAGTAGTTTAGAATAGAACCATATAGACATTCATTGTTGCATTTATTTACAGTAATATATTTAAGATTGTATTCACTTCTTATTTTATATTCTTTAAATATTATCAATGCTTCATTGATAATATCTTTAATTTTAAAGAAGGTATTGTTTACATTCATAGGTCATTGCATGTGAAGTTGACCCTAGAATGGTTGCAGAGTTACACAAAAGAGTCCAAGGAACGTGAGTAGAAAAAAGCTGTAGTAGTTAATGCAAACTGTTTTGTATGGGCTGTACGGACACTGGTCAATACAGGGGCATTGTAAGAATCTTGATTCCTGGAATTAAGAGAAACTACAGTCAAAATTGATAATTGAGATCAATCAATCTCAATCATGTGTCATCTCATCGAAGCTGGTTGTAATGTCTGTACAAGTTCTGTCTCTTGTCTTTATGGTACACTTTGTCAGACTGTTGCCTGTCCACATTCTGTTTCTTTCCCTATTGTATCTGTGTCTTCCCCTTGCTCTCCTGCCTTTCATCTTCCAATATGGTTTTCAAAGTGCCTTGTCTCTTATTGTGACCAAAATAACTCAAGTGTCTAATTGCTATCTTCTTGAGCAGTTCTCTTTTCACTCCTAGTTGTTGAAGTACTTTATTAGTTTTCTTCTTTTACCATGACACCCTATTCTTATATATATTCAATTTTTGCAATCTTTAATTATTCTCTCCAAATGTTTGTTCTTTGTTTGTTTAGTTTTGGACAGTGATGGTGGTCCTATCAATCAATATATATATATAAATAGATAATGTGCAATTTATGTGATGAAATGCTGTATACTTGCAAGAACATTCTCTATCGTTGTTTTTATATCTACACAGACCAGAAGCCACAAAGTTGCAGATGATGGTTGGTGATGTTTTGAAAACAGACCTGCCATTTTTTGATGTCTGTGTTGCTAATTTACCCTATCAGGTGTGTATGTGTGCCAGACAATTTGTTACACATATAGGTCGACCCAGCCTCAACTGGGGAGCATAACAACTCTGGGGAGTAAAGACAACTAGACTAATGTTGATCACATTGCTCTTTGTTAGTTAAAGAAAAATGCAATCCCCTAACACCATATTTCGCAATATACCACATGGTAGGACAGCAGGCTCTTTACTTCCTATCTTTTTTTTCTTTTTTCGTCACACTGTTACCTGGTTGTGCCCGGTGTTGTGGTTTTCTGGTTTTGTCTTGCTCTGCTCTAGTGACTTGGGTGAGTTAAAATACTGCAATATTTGCGTAATTTGAAATCGTCGCCAAGGCTAGTGCGGCAGTGCTCTGTCGTTGATAATTTAAGCTTGATGCAAGCAAAATAAATTCTCCGTATTCTTTTCAGATCTTAGGGTATAAAATGCTTGTCACTATACTTTATAGACTCTAGTATGCAGGACGTATGAGGGCCAATTCCTGTTCTCACGTGCGGAACTTTGATTGTGGGATTGAACCCACTGCCCTCTTGAGTCCAAGTTGATAGGCGAATGCTTACGCAAACCCATTCCTTCTTCTTTTGTTGTCACACTGCTGCTGGGTTGTTGCGTTGCCCAGTATCCTGGTTTTCTGTTTTTATTTTGCGCTGTTCTGGTGGCTTCGGTGATTGTTATTTTTGCTCTTTGACAGGATTCTGCTATGCAATCTAACCATCTTTTTCATGGTCTTCCTCTCGCCTTCTTTCCTGATATTCTGTTGTAAAAGACTCTGTATACAGTGGAGTTGATTGCATTTTTAAGTGGCGAACCACTTCATTCTTTGTTTCTCAATGTAATTCAAGCAAATTTCTGTCCAAACTTTCTTTCTTATGCTGATGTTGGCGGGTGACTCTGTTTTTTCTACTGTTGTTGGTAACTTTTCATAGGCATCGCATTTCACATGTAACGTTTTGTGACTGGGCCTTGCTCATTGTCCATGTTTGGCGCTGATAACACAGAGTAGGTATGAAATTTGCTTACTATATAATCCTGAATGTAAAAAAATTAAATTAAAGAACTAGATTTCATGCTAAGTGGTATATTGGGGAGCATGGTGTTAGGCTTATATTTTCCTGTGACCAACAGCACACAATGAGTGATAGAGTCAACATCAAGTTGGCTGCCTTTACTTCCTAGTGTTTCTCTGGTGCCCAGTTGAGGCTGGGGATTTCAAATTATTCACAAAATAGATGAGACTGCAGTAAAACTATCTGATTGGCAAAACACGTAATCACAAAGTACTGTAGTTTTACAAATTACAAGAACGATGACAAAATACAACAACGTTTCGACCAACAAGGCCTTTATCAAGCAACGAACAACAGAGTCAATTAAAAAAACATGGACGACTACATACAAACATATTTCAAATCAGTGACAAGACCTTTACAAAGCAAGTACATTATCCATTGTGCTGCTGCAGTGTTCAATATTATCTTAAGAGGGAGTCAAACTTCAGTATTTTTATTTGACCCATGTATTATCAGACTTGTGAGATGTGTTCTGTTAGTAGTTTCTTATTGGAAATCTTTGGGAGACCTGACTTGCATTTAACACTAGCTACACCTGAGATGAATTACTATCACATTCAAAGTACACACACACCAGCGAGAGAGCAGACATGTGTGCATCGATTGTTGGTGAATTTTATAATGGATAAGGTGGATGTTCTTCAGTCTCTTGGAGACCTACTGTTGGATGAGGACACTAAAATTGACGTTGAATCGTATCCAGCGATTTAAGGAGTTTGAAATTACATGTTGTACAAGTATAGCTGGATGTTTGAGAGTTAGGGAGAGGAGTGTGTTTAACCAGCAAGCCACAGGAACCATTAGTATGCATGCCCTTCGACATCTGTTGGGGAAGATTGAGCAACTATGGCTCTACCCGAGTGTTGTAATGTCAGTTCAGTAAGCAATACCAATTGAAGTGTACAAGACAAGATACAATAATAAGTTGAAACACAGTCCCAGATAATGGCTGGCTACAGCACCTTGTAGTGGATACAAAATTATGTCCTCACTGTAATATTAGTTCTCTTTTATTAATGGGCAACACTAGATCATAATACCGCCCGTGGTGGTGCCGGGTCCCACAAGGGATGCAAAGAATAGTACCACCGCGACCTACAAGGCGACTGATGTAGGGCCAAGGAAGCTACCCTAGTAAATAAAAAGCATCGCAGAAATCGAATGTGCTGGCCTACTTGTAGGCGCATAACTGGCACAATCACTCTTAGGCTCAGATCACATACCAATCACAAGAGTGGTTGACAAGTGGTCGATATGGAGCGTTCGAAGAAGAAGAATGAACAAATTTGAGCTTAGAAAATAATTTCTGATACCTCTTGTGTAAATAGTTCATGTGAAATGTGAAAAATTTCACACATTTTGTCATTAGCCATTGTTTTTGTTGTTTCAGATTTCATCTCATTTGTACTTTAAATCTCATCTCATGTATGTTAATTTAGATTTCACGTTTGTTATTGCTATTCTCCTGTTTGTTATTGTTATTCTCCTGTTTGTTATTGCTAATCTCATGTTATTGCTAATCTCATGTTTGTTATTGCTAATCTCATGTTTGTTATTGCTAATCTCGTTTGTTATTGCTAATCTCATGTTTGTTATTGTTAATCTCGTTTGTTACTGCTAATCTCGTTTGTTATTGCTAATCTCGTTTGTTATTGCTAATCTCATGTTTGTTATCGCTAATCTCATGTTCGTAATTGCTAATCTCATGTTTATTTCTAATTCTATATTTGTTTTGTTTTTTCAGATATCATCTCCATTTGTGTTTAAATTGCTCCTTCACAGACCATTTTTCAGGTGAGCCCAATTTATTGCATTTGATCCTGATTCTTTTGATGATTGTTTATTAGTTTGATTTCTTCATTTTAATTACTTTGAAATTAGTTCATACACTTAAACAGTAGAACTGTCTTCATCCCCTTTTAATTTGAAAGTACAAGGGGAAGTACATGATGGTTGTGTTGTTCGAATTTTCCTCGGGTGGTCAGCTATGAATTTTCCTGGTTGCAGAAGCTGGGTTTGAAGATTGGAGTAGCAAGAAAAGAACAGCATAACAGGTATATGAGTAGACTCATCAATCAAAATCAAACTGGTATGGTCAGTCGCTGGACGCTGTTGGAGATATTGTGAAGGAGATCGGAGCACCTATGAACATGTCTGGAATGCAATGAAGATATTCCAAACTGAAGCTGTGTTGTAAACTATGTATTCAGAAAATAGTGGACATAATTTTGCTAGGGATCTGGTGGCTGTGTTATGCAATAATGCACATGCAAGCTGATAGTTTTTGTTGTGATTGCTATTTCCTTCTTCATTAATTGCAAATTGAAGAGATGGATGCTTGGTGTTGACAATCTAACAGCTTTAATGCTTTATGCATTTAATGTGTGTGTGTGGGCTCTTGTTTTTCCGGAGCTAACGTTTCCTTCATGAGTTCACATGGGACAATGCTGATTATTTTGAGTGCTTTTTTCTGAATTATGGGAGAACCGTTGTCGTGAAGTTGGAGCTATGACTAAGCTGTAGTGTTCTTCATTATCTACAAGTTTTGATGAATCATATCTCATCCTGAAGATAAATGAGTGTACCATTATAGGAAGTGGAGACCAAGAACCCGATGAATAGATAATATCACAGATATCCTGCAACATCAAAGCCTAACTACAACAGTTGCAACACACCTGACAAAGGATAGAAAACAAACTTCCCATAATGCTTCATGGCAAATGTGGATAAGACAAGACCATTATAACAAGACAAATTGGTTTACTTCTATGACTTTCAGATCAGCAACTGGTAGTTTAATATGTCAATTTGAAACCAACAGGAAAAAATGTACACTTTGATGCCGGCATTAGATGAGAAATTGCAATGTCCATTCTTTCAATAACAAGTAAATAAAATTATACAGTGAAATAGATGTAACTTTCCTAGTTGTATAATCATTGTATTACTCATCATCATCAAATAGCTTGTTCTGAGCAGAACTTTGTCACCCCAACAGTCCTTTGGCATTTCTCTCTCTCATAGACCAGCTGTCCCGTCTCTACAGCCGTCATGTTCAAACCATCAGTTACATCGTGAATCCATCTTCTGCGTGTCTTTCTACTCTCCTCTTTGCTGGGATGCCTCCTTCCATGATGGTCCTCTCCAGCCCTTTGTGCATCCTATATATCCAAAATACTTCAACTCTCTCATTCCCGTCTGTAGCATCAGCCAGTTTTCTTTGAGTTCCCTCTGGATAGATCTACTTGTTCTCTTCTCTGTCCTTGACACATGGAGGGCCCCACTGTAACACTCACATTCAAAAGCAGATATATTTTTCCACCGTCTTCTTCTTTGCGTTCCCGATGATGGACCAACTTTTATCATGAATTTTACTGTTGTTTTTAGGGACTCCGTTACTCCGTACAGCTTTTCGCGAAGCTCTGTGTGTTGTGGCCGTGACTCTTTCCTTATACCTGCTAACCGTTGACAGTCTTGCAAGACATGTTCTGCCGTCATGTCTGCCATTTTGCAGGGGCACAGGCTAGTTGTGCCAATTTTAAATTTATGGAACATGTGGGCTCTGAGCTTGTTGTGTCCGACGGAGCGAAATATGGCAACTTGTTCACTGCGAGAGAGACCATAGTATCTGTCACTGTCTGTGTACTGAGGGTGGTCTTTTGCCCATTTGCTTCTATAGTGCGAACCGATGGTTGTTTTGACTTCCTCATAACTGATCTCGAGATCAGTCTGAGGTAGTCGCCGCCCTCTTTGGCTAGCTTGTCGGCTGCTTCGTTTCCCCTAACGTTGCAGTGTGATGGTATCCACTGGATGACGGTGCATTTGAGTGAACTCGTTAGTTCAGCGAGGGACGTTTGAGCTCATTCATCTCAGTTTTGCCAACGCATTTGAGTGCCGTTTTTACTGCAGGTATAATATAACCTTCACTGATTTAAAATTTGGATATGTTCTCCTCATGTTTCTGTTGTGATATAATTTTCACAGATGTGCAGTCTTGATGTTTCAAAGAGAGTTTGCACAAAGACTAGTTGCCAAACCAGGGGATAAACTGTACTGTCGACTTTCAGTAAACACACAGTTATTGGCCAGGGTTGATCACCTTATCAAAGTAAGATGCTTTATAATTTTGTGCTAAACATTTCAATTTTCTCAGATACTCAGTCTTACATATGCACATACAAATTCAGTTTTTAAAATACAAAAAAAAATAATAAAAGTTCTAACCATTGAAAATGTTATATTTATGTTGATATTCCTAAATATATTTTTTATCAACTTATTTTTTAGGTTGGGAAAAATAACTTTAAGCCTCCTCCAAAAGTAGAATCAAGTGTGGTGAGAATAGAGCCTAGGAATCCACCACCACCTGTCAATTTTAAGGTGGGTGTATTTGTTATTGTTTGTGTTTTCTCTGTCTGCCACTTGTTAAACACTCTTTTTGTGATTTGTACCTGAGAGTGTGAGTATATTATTCCCCCGTTGGGCATTCACAGTCTACTGGTAAGATACATTTGAATTTCTGCAAAAGCGTGTCTCTACAAGACATTGTACATAAACGTATGCTCATGTGAAACTGGAATCCAGATCCGTTATCGTACTTCAGGACTGTCTAACGTACAATGTCCAACAACATCAGATATGGTCATATGTTGCAGAACTGAGGCAGAAACTATTTGACTGCCTAATGTACAATCTCCAACATCAGATATGGTCATATGTTGCAATACTGAGACAGAAACTATTGGACTGCCTAATGTACAATCTCCAACATCAGATATGGTCATATGTTGCAAAACTGAGGCAGAAACTATTGGACTGCCTAATGTACAATCTCCAACATCAGATATGGTCATATGTTGCAGAACTGAGGCAGAAACTATTGGACTGCCTAATGTACAATCTCCAACATCAGATATGGTCATATGTTGCAGAACTGAGACAGAAACTATTGGACTGCCTAATGTACAATCTCCAACATCAGATATGGTCATAACCACAGACTTGGATCAAAAAAGCATAACTCTTGTCAAATATTTTATCATATTGACATAACAATATTTCTCTTTCTATCCAGGAGTGGGATGGCCTTGTTAGAATCTGCTTCTCAAGAAAAAATAAAACCATTGGAGCCTCTTTCAAGTAATTTTTATGTTGTCTTTTACCATACCTGAACCAGATTTTCAATTGTCAGTAGTTTATTATTGGAGAAGTTTAGTCTGTGTAACCAAATAACAGACTAGTCAATGCATTAGTGTTGTAATATGCAGTCTTAATACAGTTTCACCATCTTCATTTATGTATAAGTTATTTTAGCAGCAGAAGTGTTTTTGTTTAAATTATTATAGTTCCTCAGTAATTCTGATGTAGTACATTGAATATAATAGAAAAGAAGACAAACAAAAGTAGAATACACTTTATAAGATATGCAAAGATGTTGAAGGGTCCATAATGGAAAAAAAACAACAGTAGTTCCCAACATGTTGCCGGGTGTTACCTTGAAACTCATATGCATACAAAAGCACCTAAATTCTTCTCATATCCCATTTACAACAACATTGATTTCACAAATTGACATGAGGTGTAGTTCTCTTAGCAGTTGGTGTTTGTTTGTCTAAACTCAATGTGATGTTTTGTTTGGCAGTATTTGTGACTGCATAATTTTTTTTACACCCTTTATTAATTCAATCGAAGTCATGGCACCTCTGTGACAGATTTTTGTGG
Source organism: Arion vulgaris (assembly GCA_020796225.1). Taxonomy (NCBI): domain Eukaryota; kingdom Metazoa; phylum Mollusca; class Gastropoda; order Stylommatophora; family Arionidae; genus Arion; species Arion vulgaris. The sequence continues at coordinate 23,011,043 of CM036763.1, read as the reverse complement.
AATGGCTTGCTTTCTTTGTCGCTGGTGTCCCTCACCATTCAGGCGAGTCTTTCTCTTCTTCACTCTTCGCCCCTAGGGAGGCATGGGTCCACAACCAAGGTTGCCTATCCAAGGCCATCTTTTCCAGATCTCTCCACTCTCCCAGTTTTCTTCCGGTTTGAGAGAAGGTGAGTTGGCAGCCCGATTTCCTTTCAAATTTCTTTGGGTCGCTTCAGGAGTCTCTCCTTGCGGGGTTCTCCTTCTTCCTTGGACGGCGAGCTATGAATTTTCCTGGTTGTGGTTTCTATAGCTATCTAGTGTTTTTTACGGAGTGGGGTAGGTAGCCCCATGGCTAACCTCCTTAATCGCCTCTTACGATGTGTGGCAGGTAACAGCGGTTCTATTCTCTACGCCCGAATTTGGGCCCGGTAACCACACGGGGGAGCCTTTCTCTTACTTCACAGGTATCTGCAGAAGCAATATTATACTTAATTCATTAATGCTTGCATGATCTTACATGACTTAGTTTATTAGAAATTCATAAATTGACTATAAAACATTCACATGATCTGAAGTTTAATGTATGTTATCTTCAATTTGTACTTGCCCCCAGATTTTCTAAAGTGCTGGAAGTGCTAGAAAAGAACTACAGAGTGTCCTGTGCTATTAAGAATATTGTAAGTTAAACTGTTATTGGTAGATCTGCCTGATAAAACGCATATAATTTGATATAGGTGGGAGTGGATGGGGACTGCTGAAGTTGGGAAAGGACACATATTGGGTAGATCAACCAAAAGCATTGCAAGACAGGCATTGTTTTCGAACCCGCAGGAAAAGATGGGGAAGGTGTAGAAATACCATGAGAAGAGAGCTGGAAGCGAATATTAAAGGGATAGGCAAGACTTGGAAGGGATGGCAAGAGAGAGGAAGGGCTGGAAGAAGTTTGTTGAAGATCTGTGCTCTGTTAGGAGTTATAAGGTGAAGAAGAAAAACAAACTAAGGTGGAGTTAAAAATAATGCAAAGATGATAGAACTCAGAAAGTTAGTTAGTTGTAAACAATGTATCAAAACAACTACTATAGTCTAGTATTTTGATAAGTATTCAGAATTGTGCTTTTGAATATAAGTGTTACAGAAGAGCACTCCATATATTATGGACAGAGAAGAGAACAAATAGGTCTATCCAAAAAGAACTCAAAATCAAAGAAAAACTGGCTGATGCTACAAATAAAAATGTGAAAAATTGAAGTATTTTGAACATATAAAGAGACACGAAGGGTTAGAGAAGACCATTATGGAAGGAGGCATCCTGGTAAAGAGGAGAAGTAGAAGACCATGAAGAAGATGAATTCAGGATGTAACTGATGATTTGATCTTTTTTGTAATGTGTCACCATGAACACAAAAATAGCAATATTCAACACAATCTTTCTCCCCACATGCTATCAGTGTCAAACCTGGACGCTGACATAAAAGGATAGCAGAAAACTAGTCGCACAGAGATGAAGTGTCTACACAGAATGGTGGGGTTAACAAGAAGAGACTGGTTGAGAAATGAAGACATCAGGAAAAAGGGTACAACATCAGTACTGAACTTCATAAAGAAACAACAAATTAAATGGTTCGGATTGCCCGAGTGGTTACGGGCCTAAATTTGGGGTGTAAAGAATAGAACCACTGTTACCTGCCATGCATGTCGTAAGAGGCGACTAAGGAGGTTTGGCTGAAATCGGATGCACATGTCCTAAACATGTAGAAGTCTATACGTTTAGGGCCTACCAAACCAATGTGCAACGTATACACGTTCCTGTCAAAGATCAAACATATCACAATGAGTGATTAAAATTGGTCATAAAAAACGAACACAAAGAAGAAAGAAGAAGAAATGGTTCGGCCACATAAGCAGATTACCAACAAGCAATGCACTTCAAAAAGCAATGTTGCTCCGATACAATGGATACAAAGCAAAAGGCTGGCCATTCAAAAGGTGGAGCTCAAAGATAACAGAATCGACCAAAGACACTATTTATGAAGCGCACACACAGGCGTGTTCTAAAAATCTCTTATCCTGACACTGTGAGACAAAACAGGACTGGAGAAAAGAAGAAAAGAAAAGATTGATGATTTTGACCAATGACGCCTGCAGAAGTGGGACATCTTTCCTATGAGAGAAAAATTCTGAAGGACTGTTAGGGTGGCAAAGTTCTGCTCAGGATAAGCTATGATGATTCAAAATTAAATTACTGATAACAAATACTTGTAGATAGCCATTGTTATTCTACATCCTGTTGAAACAATTGTATGTTAATGTTTCCTGTTATTAAAATATTTCAGCCTGTGCCAACTGACTTCAATGTAAAAGATAAAGTTATAGGATTGCTGCAAGAGGGAGGTTTTGAGGAGAGACGATCTAGATCCATGTCCATAGATGACTTTATGGAGTGAGTATTGCTATTTACACTTACTATATAAGAAGCGTCTTTTCGAATGCGGTTCCAATGCAGTAGACCTGTGTTCAATTCACGGTACGGTTTGAGGATTTTTCTGTTGTGGGCATAAATGAAAAATCCGAACCTGAACAGCTTCACGGCAACTGCACTAGCCATGCGGCCATTAACTTTCTGCCTATCGTCTCAGACACAAGAGTGTTGTGAGCCTGTCTGCCTATCGTCTCAGACACAAGAGTGTTGTGAGCCTGTCTGCCTATCGTCTCAGACACAAGAGTGTTGTGAGCCTGTCTGCCATCGTCTCAGACACAAGAGTGTTGTGAGCCTGTCGCCATCGTCTCAGATACAAGAGTGTTGTGAGCCTGTCTGCCTATCGTCTCAGATATAAGAGTGTTGTGAGCCTGTATTATATTAGTTTATAGTGTTATTTTACAAGTAAGCATCATAGATATCTACACTCTTGAGCAGTACCAAGACAGCATACAGATCGAGAGACAGCATACAGTCTGAACTTGAGCAGTACCAAAGACAGCATACAGATCTGAGAGACAGCATACAGGTCTGAACTTGTGAGCAGTACCAAAGACAGCATACAGATCTGAGAGACAGCATACAGGTCTGAACTTGTGAGCAGTACCAAAGACAGCATACAGATCTGAGAGACAGCATACAGGTCTGAACTTGTGAGCAGTACCAAAGAGCATACAGGTCTGAATTTATGAGCAGCTCGATCCATGTTAAGAATTTGCTAGAGAAATTGTATTGTAACTCTTGTATGCATTTTCAGACAATGTTATTTGTGAACAAAATAAAGGTATAACACTATGTTCTGTATAACACTATAATAGGAATGATATATGAGACTGCTGTAGTTGTGTAATCTGTATTTTTATATATTCATTTATATTTTTATATATTCATTCATAATTTTCTATATGGTGAAAAACGTAAAAAAATAAAGTACTGTAGTTTTACACAAAGTACAGAAACAATACACATTTCACAACAACGTTTGTACCAAAAGGCCTTTGTCCAGCAAAGGATATAACTGAGGTGAAGAAAATTACTTCTTACACTGCACAGAACATATAGAATCGGATAATAAATTCCTAACAGCCATAAAATGTTTGGAATTTATTGTCCAATTCTATATGTTCTGTGCTAGATAAGGAGTAAATTTCTTCACTTTATATCCATTGTATCCGTTGCTTGATAAAGGCCTTTTGCTAGAAACGTTGCTGTGTATTGTTTCTGTATTTGGTAAAACTACAGTACTTTGTTTTTACGTGTTTTGCCATTGCTACATTGTTTTACTGCAGTCTTCCCTTATATCGATAATACTATTTTTATATATTCATTTATATTATTGTATATTCATTTGTATTTTATATACTCATTTGTGTTTTTGTCCATTTGATATGTGTCCAACAATCATGATTCCTGTCCATTCAACTTTTCCTGAAAGCATGGTTCATATTTTGTCTCCATTTTTACTTCACAGGTTGCTAGGTCTGTTCAACAAATCTGGTTTTCACTTCATATGAGAGAGAGAACAAGTCTTGCTGGTTTTCACTTCATATGAGAGAAAGAACAATTCTTGCTGGTTTTCACTTCATATGAGAGAACAATTTCTGTAGTGCTGAGAAAGAAATAAAGAACACTGAGATCATGCATACATTTGTAATTAAAAATTCATTGTTCGTTCGCTCAACACTATATTGTTTTAATGAGCATGCATACTCATAGACATCTGCTGGGGGAGACTGAGCTCCTATGGGTCTGCCCAAAGTACTGTGTCATCAGTTCAGTAACCAATAATTGTTAGCCATTTCAAAAATAATATATGAATCACTAGGAAAAATAATCATTTGAGAAAATTAACAACAAATAATGTTGATAACTGAAGATTTTTCTTATTTCACGTGAGAATAATCTTCTTTTTTAATCCTGTTTTGCTAACAAACCAAGATAAGAAGAGATTTTGTTGGCTTTTATGTGTCGCTTCATAAACAGTTTTTTCATTCGCCTCAGTTATCTCTGAGGTCCTCCTTTTGCTTATTTTCATTACAATAGGAAACTTGAGTGATTTAATGTAATATTATGGTATACAAACAATTTGTTGTAGTAAAAGTTAGATGTTCTTATGGAGACAGACTCAAAACATTTCCCGTAGGATAAAACTGGAAGTCCTGCCCTACATGTATGTGTTACCATACACAAGTAGGGCAGTCGTTCTTGTCAAAGATCAATTATATATCACAATAAGAATGATCAAATTGGTCACAAGAACGGACACTAAGAAGAAGAAGATGTTCCTATGGTGATGCATATTTATTTCAAGCACATACCTAGCTTCTTTTATGATCGTTTAGGTCATAGGTTCCTAAACTTGTTCAGGCCATCGCCACTTTGCAAGACATAAATTTTGAAACCCCCCATCATAAATTTTCCGCCTGCCAGCTTTGATATTTTGCGAATAGTAACTAATGATACATTACTCTTATGCTTAATGATTTAAAAATAGTGTCAATAATACTTCTCTTGAACACAGTTATTCAATTGCAAAATCACGAAATAATTTATTTAAAATATATATAATTAATTTCTTCCATAGTGAGCCACTGACATCTAGATGCCTAACATGCGGACCCTCAGTGTCTGACCACTCACTCGATCTCCTAAAGGCTTGCCACTTTGGAACCTATGGTTTAGATTATTATCTCTCTTCCAAGAGATGCTGAGATGGATTGACATCTGTTGCTCATGGAGACTAATTCATGAAAATTGCTGAAGATGAACACTCAGAGGTTATAAATGGAAAACTCACAACCACAGGAGAGAATGGAACTGAAGAATCCATCTATAACACAATACAGTGAAAGAAAACATTGCATGCATTTGTTGCTCGTAATTGCATTACAGGCTAGAGATTTGTGGCTATCTCATGTAAGATTGACCAATGGATCTCCTCATCATCTGTCACTCACTCTGATGTTAAACTCTGACAACTTGTTGTCTGTCACTCACTCTGATGTTAAACTCTAGATAACTTGTTGTCTGTCACTCACTCTGATGTTAAACTCGACAACTTGTCTGTCATTTACTCTGATGTTAAACCCGACAACTTGTCTGTCACTCACTCTGATGTTAAACTCGACAACTTGTCTGTCACTCACTCTGATGTTAAACTCTGACAACTTGTTGTCTGTCACTCATTCTGATGTTAAACTCTGAGAACTTGTTGTCTGTCACTCACTCTGATGTTAAACCCAACAACTTGTCTGTCACTCACTCTGATGTTAAACCCGACAACTTGTCTGTCACTCACTCTGATGTTAAACTCTGACAACTTGTTGTCTGTCACTCACTCTGATGTTAAACTCAACTTGTTGTCTGTCACTCACTCTAATGTTAAACTCGACAACTTGTTGTCTGTCATTTACTCTGATGTTAAACCCGACAACTTGTCTGTCACTCACTATGATGTTAAACTCGACAACTTGTTGTCTGTCACTCACTTTGATGTTAAACTCTGACAATCTGCTGTCTGTCACTCACTTTGATGTTAAACTCTGACAATCTGCTGTCTGTCCATCTCTTGATATTATGCTCTCATTTGCAGCATTGTCTTCCTCTAGCCCATCTGCCTTCATTCCATACTTCTTGTAGCTCACACAGTGTTCCATATAGTTTTCTATTCAGTGTTGTTTCACTAGATCAGTGAGTTTGTCTCAGTGTATCATATTTGGGCAATCTTGCAGTATGTGCTCTGCAGTCTGGGCTTTCTTGTACACATGACTGAACTGCCAATCTTGAATTTTGTATACATGTGTCTGCAGAGTCGAATGTGTCCAGTTCTGAGATGCAGAATGACAACTTATTCTAATCTGCTCATATTATAGTAGTCATCTTGTGTTGGTATTGGATGCTTTCTGATTGATTTAATCATATTTTTTAGGTGGTAGGCAACTGATCAATCAGGTTGCTCTCCTTCATCACCTTCCTTGGCCAGTCTGTCTGCTGCTTCATTTCCTGGTATTCCACAGTGAGACAGTATCCACTGCGAGATGCCCTTGCGCTTCTTGTCAGTAGGGTCTGTAGGCCTGGCAATTTTTTTGGACTGAGTGCTGATTTTGCATCTGTCAAAAATACGACAGGTTGTAAATCAAATTTGGCGTTCAACAGCTTCTCAGTTGCCTCCCTTGATTGTCTGAATTTCTACTTCATAGTTATGACAGAATTTCCCCATTACTACTAATCATACTTGGTGCAGCCTGAAAAGAACGACATACTAAATATGCAAGAGATTGATTAATCAACATCGAACTGGCGTTTGGGCGCTGCTGGATTTGCAGAGACGGAGATCGGAGCACCTATGGACATGTCCAGAGTGCTATGATGATAGTCCTCATATAACTGATAACTTTAATCGTATCTCTAACGTTGTTTATGTATTCTCGTACACTCCTGCTCATTCATTCTTTACTGCAGCTTTCTGCTGACCCATCTAATCTACTATTACCATATATGCACTGAGCTGGATCCCACAGCAGAAGAGAAAACTAGTGAGACTAGAGAAACTGCAGTGTAAAACTTCACAGAATAGAGATCTATGTAGACTTACGAGTTCTGTGCTATTCTATGGGGAACTAGGGTCAACATAGTCACTGAAGAATTTGTTGAAGTATCTATTTGTTAATGAATATTACAGTCATGTAAATATGTTTGGATGTAAATATGTGTATGTACGTGTGTGACTGACAAATAAACATATGACATCACAAGAATGAGTTACTTATGTATTATCTTTGAACAGAGGAGTTTCAGCATTGTCAATCCCAGTCGCTCATAGGTGTCAATATTGAGTACGGCCCAAAAGAATGAAATACCAAATATGCAAATAGATTGTACAAATCAACATCAAACTGGTGTGTTGGAGATGCTGTGGATTTGTTGATGTAGGATAGGAGCAGGGACCTATGGACATGTCCGGAATGCTATGATGATGGTCCTCATATAATTGATAACTTTGTACAACTACACATATAATGCATTCTCGAGATATTGTGTGAACTTCTTAAGTATAAGTTTGATCATTAGTTTTCACTGCATTTTTTCACTTTATTCTATTTGCAAAGCAAACCCGAAAGAGTTGACATTTGGAACCCTGAAAGAGTTTCATTTGATCATTCATATGCTTATTCTCCCTTTTGTGCTATTCTAAACCCTAGTTGTGGCATATGTCCTCAACCAACTCATGAAAAATTCATAGTTGATTGGATTTTTAGAGCTAAAGTTTAAGATTCCTACCGGATGAGGCAGCCAGTCCCAACTCTACATTAGTCGCCTCTTACAACATGCGTTGTAGGTCACAGTGTTACAATTCTTTGCTTCCATTGTTAGCCCCAGCAGCACACAGATGTAATAAGTGACTTCACAACATCCACTTTACATTAAAGGTGTTAAGCGGGGACTGCCTAGAGTAGTTGATAGTAGCTCGGCCTGCTAGCTGTGAGACGCCTCATAGCTCGGGTTCGAACCTACTGTCCGGCATTTGTTCGAGTCCCTGGTCTTACTCATGACGATAACGTGAGTACCTCTGAAGTCGGAGAAAATCTGCCTGTATGGCGAGGAATACTAATTACGAGTACATTGAGCACACGGCTGCCAGTGTAAAGTAATTTACAATGTGCACGCTGCTGCCATTGTAAGAAATTGGAAAACGGATTTTCACTCAAAATCAGTTTCAAAAGATGAAACTTCTATGAGTTGAAAGCGGACGAAAAAAAAAAAAAAAAAGGTGTTAAGCAATTAAACCTCAGGACAAATAAATATCGCTAGGAAATTGACTGGTAGAACTATTATCTTTCTTCTTCTTCGCCCCTAGGGAAGCATAGGTCCGCAACCAAGGCCTTCAAGCCCGCCTATCCAAGGCCATCCTTTCCAGATCTCTCCCCATTTTCTTGCATTCCGTCTCCAACTCCGTCTCAGGTGTGCCTGGGTCTTCCCTACCTCTATTGCCCTGGGGTTCTTTCGGAGAGCCTGTCTTGTGATGCTGTTAGGGGATTTTCTCAGTGTGTGTCCTATCCATCGCCACTTTCTGCTACTTATCTCTTGTTCCACCTGTTGTCATACATGATGTTGACAAGATAAGCTATCATGTCATTAGTCAAAGAGAAACATGAACTTAACACTGTATTCCCCAAAATTCCAACAACAAAGTATGAAAACAAGTTCATTACTCATTTCTTTGTTTACTTTTCAACTGCAAGTTCAAAACATGTTTTGTTTTTCATTATTACACAAACTTCAAATAAAACTGAGTTAACAATACTTAACATCAAACATAACAAGTCAAGTAAGACAGTATTCCCAGTTAATTACAATATAACATAACCCTATTCTAGTTAATTACCAATATAACATAACTCAGTATTTCTAGTTAATTACCAATATAACATAACTCAGTATTTCTAGTTAATTACCAATATAACATAACACAGTATGTCTAGTTAATTACTCTGGTGATCTTGACTCTCACTCATGTGCAGATGTGTCAATACTAAAGGTGCACTAAGCATATGTTGTGGAGGGCAATGCTTTACCTTCTTGATTATCCAACTATGGAAGACAGAACAATTATGTTCCATATGCAAACCTACCTCTGAGTCAATGCTGACACACATCCTCTGTACAGGCTAAAAAGTGGAAAATCTTGGATGGATCAGGCCACATTCAACAGGTGTGTTCACTTGAGGACAATGAACCCGGTGAAGAATGAATACGAGTGCCAACAGGAAGCAATACATCGTTATCAGTATGTATCAGATAGATAGAAATTGCAGACAGAAAAACCCAGTGGTTGTGGAGGCAGAAGTTCGGGTGTTGATTTCTGAAAACTAGGAGGATGATGCGATGGGTCAGTGGTTCAGCACATGCGGAACTCATAAGATGTCACTGCACAAATCAGAGGGGATGTTGTGAAATAAGACAGTGGTGGTTTTGCCGTGATTACAAGTAGTCTCAATATGAAAATCATAGCAGTAACTAAAGTGGTAGTCTGACTGGAGTCACAGACTTTTATCCATGCATGTTTTTTCTGCGACTCAATGAGTATGCTCAGGAAGATTAAAATAGGCTCGGAGACAATGTTTACAGTCTCTGAAGATGTCGAGGCTGACAAAAATTAGTATTTTAGTGCCTGGACATGCAGGTGTAATGGGAAAGCAGCATGCCTTTAGGCTTGTGGCTACTATAGAAAACAGACAAGTAATGGACCAGACTTATATTCTGAACATCCTAAGGGAGAGAGCATGTGTAAATAATTCAAGGAATGGGGTTGAATCTGCAATCTTAAACAGACTGCAAGAAAATCAAATGTAATGTAGCTAGACAAGAGCACTATACAGGAAGCCAAAGAAAAATAGTAAACCAACAAAGATCTAGTACTATTAGTTTCCTCACGAGGAGGGATATACTGAGGAAGAGATAAGAACACTTATGAACTAATTGGTTTGATGTGCAGGGATGACGATCTATCCACTAAACTTCTAGTTATTTACTAATATAAAGAAACTTAATCTACCACTGGTAGTTCTGTTAAATGTATATCCAACATACCCATGCCAGACTCTTCAGTGATAAATACAGAAGCATGCATAAACATCAGTTAAAGGTTGGTTTTATTTACATAACAAAATATATATGCCCTACAGATTTTCTGTTTAAAAAAAAAGATATCTACTAGGGAAGACTGGGCACCTCTGTCCTGAGTGCTATGGTGTCAGTACAGTAACCACATAAGAAGTACACACAACTTATATGCTCAAAGTAATCTGTCACAAAAGTAAATAACAAAACTTATGCCCTACACATTCTATATCACAGAAGTATACAACAAAAATACATGCCCCAAACATTGTCACAACAGTATACATATATTTGGAGGGTCGCTTAAAGGTTAATAGCTTGCCTCACATTTCAAAGGTACTCAGTTTGCTTCCCTGTGGAGCCATTTGGATATTTTTCCAGAGATCCCTGATATCAGGGTAGGTGAGATTGAGTTCCTAATCCTATCAGAGACGGATGATAAAATGTAGGTCCTGTTTTCAAGTTGAGCTCGTAAAGAACCTTGGCAATTCAAATTGAGAAGAGCAGGCTGGAAAGCTGCTGCCTGTGCAAAATTCATTAGAAAATTTTTTAAGAAAATAAATTTCCTAAACAATATTTTCAGTGTCTTCTAAATTACATCGGAGACCCTTGCCGGTGCTACAGAGTTCAATGCACTACCGCTGAGATCTTCCTGTGTAAAAAAGAGATCGAAGCACACACTCACCGATGTGCAAAGATGATGGTCCTATCAATTAATCAAACAAAATTATACAACAAAATTGTATGCCCTAAACATTCTCTGTCACAGATTGGGAAATCAAAGATAGTTGCATATGAATGACACATTCTATCAATGAGGTACATTATTTTTTGTTTATGTGTAACGATTCAATCAACAGTAAAGTCTAAACACAGGAGTTCCCAACCTAAGCTCTCAAACACAGGAGTTCCCAACCTAAGCTCTCAAACACAGGAGTTCCCAACCTAAGCTCTCAAACACAGGAGTTCCCAACCTAAGCTCTCAAACACAGGAGTTCCCAACCTAAGCTCTCAAACACAGGAGTTCCCAACCTAGCTCTCAAACACAGGAGTTCCCAACTAAGCTCCAAACACAGGAGTTCCCAACCTAAGCTCTCAAACACAGGAGTTCCCAACCTAAGCTCTCAAACACAGGGAAAACTCTCTCAAACAGGAGCTTCTAAACCTTACTCTCAAACACAGGAGTTCCCAACCTAAGCTCTCAAACACAGGAGTTCCCAACCTAAGCTCTCTAAACACAGGTTCCAACTAGCTCTCTTGATTTCTCTAATCCTGTTTTGCCTCAGTGTCAGGATAAGAAGAGATTTCATACGAGCCCTTATGTGCGCGTAATAAATAGTATCTTTCGTCACCCCTGTTATCTCTGAGGTGCATCTTTTGCATGACAGCCTTTTGCTTTGTATCCATTGTATTGGAGCAACATCGCTCTTTGAGGTGTCTGTTGGTAATCTGCTTATTTGGCCGAAGCATTTAATTTGTTGTTTCTTGATGAAGTTTAGTACTGATGTTGTACCCACTTTTTCCTGATGTCTTTATTTCTCAACCGGTCTTTTCTTGTTACCCCAGCATTCTGCGTAGACACTTCATCTCTGTTGTGACTAGTTTTCTTCTATCATTTCATGTCAACGTCCAGGTTTGGCGCTGGTAGAATAATGTAGGGAGAAAAGATTATGTTGAGCATTGCTCTTTTTGTATTCATGGTGACATGTCTTATCATTTGATTTGCTTTGTTGCATCTGTGTTGGATTTCATTAGTTATTCTTCCTGTAGGTGTAGCAGGTTTAACTGATGATCTGTTTCCGAGATAGTGCACACTCAGTTGCTTGATATGCTGTGGTATTGTGGGGATGGGGGGGTGAGACATGAGCCTGTGGAATTTAATGGCTAGTGCAGTCTCAGTGAAACTGTTCAGGTTATGATATTTGTCTTTATGCCCCAGACAGAAAAAAACTCCTTGGTCTTACCGTGGATCAAATCTGTGTCTCCCACATGGGAGCAGCACTCTAATTCATTCAGCCAGTCGCCCCACAAACTGATATGCAAACAAGTTAAATTGAAAATGTACAATTAATATGTGGTTTGTTTATGAGGGAGTTATATGTCTAACATGAATTTCAAGATAGCCATGACCTACCAAAGGTTGGGAACCCTTGGTCTAATATTTCTAACAGAGTTAAACATAGCATTACAAATTCTTGGAATCATTAATAGTGCATGCCACAGTAACACTAAATATATAAACAGTGAAAACATGCAGTCATGTGGTTTTACAAAGTACATAATCAGACTACATTGATACACATCAGAGGGCCTTTATCAAGCAAAGATAATAACAAATTAACAAAGGTGTCCTATTGAACAATATGCATGCAGCCTCTGTGGTTGGAAGGAAATCGGAGTGATACTGACTAGACCTGTAGATAGGGGAACCGATATGTGCAGCTTTCTTCTTCTTCAAATGCTCCATATCAACCACTTGTTAAACCACTCTTTGTGATTTGTATGTGATCTGATCCTAAGAGCGATTGTACATTGTGCCAGATATGCACCTACAAGTAGGCCAGCACATTTTATTTCTGCTACACTTTTTATTTACTAGGGTAGCTTCCCTAGACCCTACTTCAGTGGCCTCTTACGACATGCCTTGTAGGTTGCAGGGTTACTATTCTTTGCTCCCCTTGTGAGCCCTGACAACACACAGGCATATAGCTTTCTGATGACTGACACCCATCGTAACGGTACAGTGACTTTGGATGTGATGATTCTCTTACTTTGAACATGGGAACAATGAATGGCATTCTAAACAAGGACTTTCCAGACAAAGGAGGACTTTCTAAACAAAGAAATACTGTAGCTACTAGGAGAACTATGATAACAAAGTGGTTAGTTGACTTGCTTCCGGGAAGATGGGTCTTTGTTTGAACCCTCCGTTGACGTGAGGCTTTTTTCTGACCACAAATGGTTCTCAAGTTAACCCAATTGGGTACCAGTAAAACACTGAAAAGTAAAGGCAGATGGCATATTGACCACATCTCAAGTTAGCCAACTTCAATTGAGTACCAGTGAAACACTGAAAAGTAAAGGCAGATGGCATGATATTGACCACATCTCGTTAGCCAGCCTCAATTGGGTACCAGTGAAACACTGAAAAGTAAAGGCAGATGGCATGATATTGACCACATCTCAGGTTAGCCAGCCTCAATTGGGTACCAGTGAAACACTGAAAAGTAAAAGCAGATGGCATGATATTGACCGGCATCATGTGTCAAAGAAAAATATGGGCCTAATATACCAGATAGCTTTAAGAAAACAGGCCCTTTTCTTTATTTTCAAGCTGCTGATTTAGTTATAACTCATCAATCAAACTCAAAATGGCAGTATGTACTGAGTAACATTTCTGATCTTTTTTCTACTTGCTACAATTTTTCTACATGCAATATTATCAAGCAGTCAACAGACACATCAAATTTCAGCAATCACACTTTATTAGGTTTTCATAAACCAAGTATTGCTGGAGTTCCATTCAGTGCAGAGAATATAACATCAATCTACAGTCAAGTGGTTCTAATGTCCGTGATTACACCAACCACAACCAAAATATATACATTTGAATGGAGCATAAACTAAAGGAATCATCTCTGAAAATTCAGAAAAACAATGAAGAGAATTCATTTAATAAGTATCATTTACTATAAAACACATCAGAGAAAATAAATAATCTTGGTAAAACATGGAAGTATACACAACATAACTTTGAAAACATATTAACAATAAGAGAATGAAATAAATGGATCATCAAAACATGAACTTTGCTTGACTGGTTTGTCTTGGCAAACACACAAGTCTACATAGTTGATAACCTGACATGGCTACAGTCTTGCAATAAAAAATTAATGTTCTTCTTATAAAGAATTTCCAATGTAATTGTACAATAACAAGAGAGAAGAAATGCTTGCATTGATTGTTAGGGAGTTTAGGATGGATAAGGGGGATGTTCTTCAGTCTCCTGGTGACCTAGTGTTGGATGAAATGAAAATCGTGGCATATCCTTTACAGGACTTAGCCATCAACCACAGTAAACGAGTCATAAATCTTGTAGGCACCACTTATACATTTAGCAGTTTGCCATTGCTTTCTGAATGATGGGGGTATATTTTTACAGTATATTACTTCTATATATTATAAGTTTTGTCCTAAGATTTAGCCCTTTTGTTTTCCAGATTTTGTTGAGCATGACAAAAGTTTGCCACGCCTTCTTGATTTTTTCGATTGCATCATCATCATCCCTTATGTTATCTGCTATCAGTTGCTTATTTGCAAGTTCAGATTTCATACTGCCTCAATCTCTACATTCCCTTCCAAAAGTAATGATAACATTGTGGAAGTTGGCCACATACCCATCTCTCTGGATCCATTCTTCCCTTTAGTAGGATCACAACTGTGGCCCCTGACCAACGTTATCTCAACATTGGCTATCAGTATTGAGTATCAAAGTAAGTTACAAACAAGCAAGTAAACTGTGTTGTAGTCTATAGTACTTTTAAGCCCAATATACCTATTTTCAGCACTGAATCTTTCAGACTGGATTTTTTCTTCCCTCTTAGATCTCTACTCACTTAGTCTGACTGCAATCTGTTCAGAAGGTCACTGCCTGGAGTTTAAATAGGGTCTTGGTATCGATCTCTGGTTCTATTCAGCTCTGGTTAGTCTGACTGCAATCTGTTCAGAAGGTCACTGCCTGGAGTTTAAATAGGGTCTTGGTATCCATCTCTGGTTCTATTCAGCTCTGGTTAGTCTGACTGCAATCTGTTCAGAAGGTCACTGCCTGGAGTTTAAATAGGGTCTTGGTATCCATCTCTGGTTCTATTCAGCTCTGGTTAGTCTGACTGCAATCTGTTAAGAAGGTCACTGCCTGGAGTTTAAGTAGGGTCTTGGTATCCATCTCTGGTTCTATTCAGCTCTGGTTAGTCTGACTGCAATCTGTTAAGAAGGTCACTGCCTGGAGTTTAAGTAGGGTCTTGGTATCCATCTCTATCTATTCAGCTCTGGTTCATTGACTCTGGCTTATGGTATCTCATTCACTGTGTTATATGTCCAGAAAGGTGATGTGTGCATGACATGTATTATGCCTCTGGTGGATACATATTAGGACACACATTGAGAAGAACAACTGGAAGCATTGCAAGACAGGTACTGTTTTGGAACCCGCAGGGATAGAGGAGTAGGGGAAGGCCTAGAAATACCTGTAAAAGAGAACTGGAGACTGATATTAAAAAGGATAGGTAATAAGTGGAAAGAATTGGAAGGGATGGCAAGAGAGAAGCAGGGCTGAAAGAAGTTTGTGAAAGACCTGTGCTCCGTTGGGAGTTGAAAAGTGAAGAAGAGGAAAGATACAACATAATGAACAAGCAGATTAACTATATGACAATCAATTTGCTCTCAACATGTTTACATGTCTAGTACCAAGGAAAACACTGCATAAACAACAAGTCAACTGGCAGTGAGACATGAATATGATGAAAATTAACTTGGCTACATTTTCACAGTGCAGAATCACCTCTTCATCTTCTATAAAACAGTCTTTTTTTTATTTCTATAAAGAGAAGTCAAGTGTTAAATTGTGCAGCATGTTTCATATCCAAAACATTCTTACTGAGTCGCAACATTGGCACAGCATGCTCATGCTCTTTGGCTCGGATCATGTTCAAGTTACAAAGAATGGTTGAAAAGTGTGCACAAATGTTAGAGTGTTCACAAAAAATGATGCTTGAACGAATGAATAGTATCCAGTAGGCAGTGAGAGGGGCATGTTAGAATAATGCATGTAGCGCCGCTTATTTATCGAATCAGACACAAGAGGATTGTGGGTTTAGTCCCACATGTAAAAAGGAATTGGTCCTCTTACCCCTTGCACACTTCAGCCTAGAAATGTGAAGGGATGGGCCTTCATACCCTAAGTTCTGAAAAGACTATAGGACATTTTTATAAGGGTAAGAAGACACAGGCTAGGAAGGCAGATCTAACATCATGCAGCACAAAACTTTAGATATACATGGTCAACAGACTGTAGTTGTCTAATAAGAGCACAATATACTTACGTTCTCTAGTGCAAATCACACACAGATCACAAAGAGTGGTTAAAAAGTGGTTATACACACAATAACAACAATACCACAATCCCTGCAAGAAAATAAATCAAAGGAAGAGGTCAACTACAAACATAAATTGCACATAAAAATGATACATTAATAAACGTATACAAATTATATCATACTACTTTTCAAGTTAAATGTGGGAATAAAAATCAAACTGTTTTTTATTGCCACCAAAAATGAATGAATTCTTGTAGCCACTAGCTTGAATTTACTATTATCAGAATTGAAAATCGTGGCATATCCTAAAGGACGTAGCCATCAACCACAGTAAACGAGTCGTTGATTTTCTAAGCACCACTTATACATTCAGTAGTTTGCCATTGCTTTCTGAACGGTGAGGTCTATTTTTACCTTTCGTAAAAATCCACGGAAACGAATTTGCTTCCAAACTTGCCCACCGTGGGGTTTGAACTAGGTACGCTAGGGTTCATGATCGAGCTCACTACCGCTCACTATCAGAATTAGGCAGCATAAAAATGTTAACAAGAATATTGTCAGCAGTCACAAATAAATTAAAAGAAGAAAAACACAGCCTTACCAAAACAAACACCCAAACAACTAAAACAGTATGGAATGAAACAGATACAAAAACCAAAATCAGAATACTGAGAGGATGCATATTCCAAGTAACAATATCATCATCATCAAGGTGCTTATCCTTTATAGGATGTTGCTCTCTTTGCAGCACATCTGAAATTCACTCTGTCTCTAGCCAGTTCACCCACTTCGTCGATGGTCATATTCATGGTTTCTTTAATATCTTGTAGCCATATTCTTCTTGGTCTGCCTCTGCGTTCTGGGACCCTGCCCTCTAATATTGTTCTTTCCAGGCCATCGTGACACTTGATGTGACCAAAGTATCTAATTTTTCTGTATAGTATGTTTATCTGATAATTTTCTTTAACATTTAGTTCTTTCAGGACATCAGTGTTCTTTCTTTTTCTGTCCATGGTATTCGTAGGATCTTTCTGTAGCATTTAGTTCGAAGGACTGGATTTTCATTCTTGTTTTTGTGTAATAGTCCATGATTCACAACCATAAGTAGCCACTGGGAAAATGCATGCTCTCGATATTTTTAACAATATATGGGTATGAAATGGACATTTAACAAGACAGAAGAGAAAAAGCATATATGTACTTTTGAGCTAAGTATTAAGAAGAGTTCTCTGTATACAATGGACAGAGGACAAATAGATCTATCCAGAAAAAACTCAAAATCAAAGAAAACTGGCTGATTCTACAAATAGGAAAGAGAAAATTGAGGTATTTTGGGTATATAAAAAGACACAAAGTGGTGGATAAGACCAATATGGAAGAAGGCATCCTGAAAAAGAGGAAGACCATGAAGAAGATGGTTTCAGAATGTGACATGGTTTAAGCACGACATATGCAGAAAGAAGTCTATAAAGGGTTTAAAAGCAGAAGGATTGACTTCATTGCACGGGTTTTACCCCATACGGCTCGGTCCTCTCCGCTGAAATGGCACGCCACCTGCAGAGTATTGCACAAAGCACAACTCCATAGCTCCAGCAACAATCCTAGGGTCTCTGGAAAAACTGCACTCGTGAACAGAATGGCGCGGTCCGGATTTGAACCCATGACCTTCGACTCACAAGGCAAAGGGTTTAACCACTTAACCACAGAGACCCCAAAAAAGTCTATAAATGAGAGAAATTCCGAAGAACTATTAGGATGGCAAAGTTCTGCCCAGGACAAACGATTAGATGATGATAATTCACATATAATGTTATATATATTCTCCTCTCGTACCATTATACATTACATAGGGCCTGCAAGTAATTCAATACCGCTCTGTCCTGGGAAACACGCTCAATCTTTTCCTTAGGATGAAGTCTGATATTTTTTGTCTCTCTCAGCAAAGCTTGTCTCAGGGTTTCCCTAGAGCATCCTTTCTTACAAATAATGTTAGTATCCCCAAATAATGTCAGCAATTACAAATATATTAATCGGCTGGGGAATGTACTACAGTGACATTAGTTCCATTCTTATACTCCAATCATACGATATACAATATGACTACAACATTAGAATATTCTGTGACCTTCAATAATAAGTCTGTGATCTCCAGTGACAAGTATCACAGTTTTTGTGAAAGTATTCCCCACAATATAGAAATTACAAATCAAATGTTGAATAAAATGACTTTCACTGAAATTATATGAACAATGCAAGTCAATCTATTGGAATAAATAAACAAATTCATCTCACATCAACAATCTTCATGTACAAATTAAATATAAGAATATATTACATATTTTAATCAATCAGATTTCAGCTCTCAATTTAAACAAAACTCTTCATGTACAAAATAATACAAAATTCAAACTAAATTAAAGTATCTAGAACATTGGTGTTTCTTATGTAAAGATCCAACTTTTGAATTTCCTATACTACACATATATAACAAAGTCATCTATTCTGTGTTTGCATTCAACTTTATATTCTAAAGTATCATATGAATTTATTTGTCAAATGTATTAAAAATGCTTATATTAACCATATCATTAAACAAATGTTTCCACTTCTTTATTAGTTATCATATAATGTACACGGCCAAGTGGTTACCGAGGCCCAAATTGGGGTGTAAAGAATAGAACCACTGTTACTTGCCACGCATGTCGTAAGAGGCGACTAAGCTGGTTGGGCATGGGTCTAGCTACCTCACCCCGTAAAAAACACTAGATGGCTACAGAAACCACAACTAGGGAAATTCATAGCTTGCCACCCGAGGAAGAAGAAGGATTTGGATAGGCTGACTTGGAAGGCCTTGGTTGCTGACCTATGCTCCCTAGGTTTGAAAGGTGAAGAAGAAGAATATAATGTACACAATGAGGGTATCAATGGGGAAGTGGTTAAGACATTTGTCTTGCCTGCTGAAGGTTGTGGGTTCAAATCTGGATGTCTTTCAGTTCACATGTGCCTTTTTTCCCAGAGATCCCTAGGATTGTTGCTGGAGCCACGGAGTTTGTGCAACTCAGAAGGCGGCTTACCATTTCTGCCAAAAGGGATGGAGCCATACAAGGAAACCCAGTGAAATGAAGTCAATCCTTTGCTGTCAGTACGCAATATATATTATATATATATATATATATACAATTCAAGAGCCTGAATTGTTGTTTTTGTTCCAGCTGTTGCTTAATCATCTATATTTATCTATTTAAGGGAAGACTGCAGTAAAACTATGTAGCAAAGGTGAAACATGTAAAAAAAAATTACTGTATTTTTTACAAAATACAAAAACAATATACAGCAACGTTTCGACCAAAAGGTCTTTATCGAGCAAAGGATACAACAGAAGTGAAAAAATTCACTTCTTACACGTTATCACTATATTTCTTCCGTATACAATAATGGATAAAATATACACTATGTGACTCATTTGAAGAGGCACCAGGGCAGACCACTGCTAAGATATAAAGATGTCTGCAAAGCCTCAATGAAAAACTTTTCTATAGGTTCCAGCACATGGGAAAAACTAGCTGATGACAAAGTTGTGTGGAAAGCCAAATTGCGAAAGGCGCAGAGTCTTTTGAGAAGAGACTTATGTATGAGCTGAACGACATGAGAGAAAAGCGAAAACTCAGAAGTTGTCACAGTAAAACACTTGCCAATTGACCGTCTGTAAAGACGAAAAGGCCATATATATATATATATATTACAATTTGAAGGTTCGCTGATAACAAGCGGCACTAATGACCAAGTGCAGTGGAAATTCCAGGGTTCAAGATCATCTTGGACCACAAATTCTTGGTGTACACATAATATGTGATTGGACTTCTGGAAACGTTGATCCTTGACTTGGGGATATAAATTACAAGTACTGTGGTTACAACAGTGGCCACAATGCACAACTCTTGTTCTGTGCTGGTTGATGTATCTACTCGCCCGAGTGGTTACCAGGGCCCAAATTTGGGGTGAAAGAATAGAACCACTGTTACCTGCCACGCATGTCGTAAGAGGCGACTAAGGAGATTTGGCTGAAATCGGATGCATGTGTCCTAAACGTGTAGAAGTCTATGCGTTTAGGGTCTACCAAACCAATGTTCAAGGTATACACGTTCTTGGCAAAGATCAAACATATCACAAAGAGTGATTAAATTGGTTGTAAAGAATGAACGCAAAGAAGAAGAAGATGTATCTACTGAGGGTTTCTCTCATGGTTTTCCCATCTTTCTCCTATCAGTATGTATATATATATATTGGCATCGTGTCACTACTATTAGCTACAAATGGGGAGGAACGATACATAGTCTTTACATGCTGGAGAAGACATTGAACTATGTCCAGACAATAAAACTTGATGATCTAGCATGACTAATAGACTGAACCAGAAAAAGAAAACCCAACAAAAATACACAACTCTGTATGAATGAACTCTATCTTCATATTATTTGCCACTCCTTCTTTTGTAGCCACACTGTTACCGAGTTGTAGTCCAGTGTTGTGTGCTTCTTAGGTAGCTTTGAGTATATTGATTTCTGCATTGTTTCTATATTCTACCATATTTTGACTATTTTCTGTTTAACAATGACCCCCTCCTCCATACGATTATGTTGTATAACAAAAGCTCACTGTGTATATGTCTATATATGTGTATGTAGGCATGGTGGGACGGATTAATAACAGATACGTAAGCGTTCGTCTATCGACTTGGGAACAAGAAAGTTGTGGGTTCAATCCACACTTGATGTTCCACTGAAGGAAAGATATTAGCCCTCCTACCTCCTGCACACAAGGGTCTAGAAATGTGAAGTGATTTAATACCCTAAGGTCTGAAAAGGCTACAGGAAATTGTATTTTATTATGTAGCCATGTGTAATGCTTTATGTACTTTGTTTAATCCCCTCGATAATCGTAATTTTAATACTTCAGATTTACTAACCATTTACTCTTATTATTGAACATATTTTTCTTTTTATCCGTCTTTTATCTGGTTTTGTTTTTAGTGATTACTATTCTCTGTGGTCTTTCTGAGTCTTGCTTGACTTTTCCAGAACCTTCTTTATGCAACCAAAGAATTTGCTGTTACTTTTTTTAAAGCATTATTTTTAAAATATTGTATTGCTGTTATAATATTTCCTTATGATATGGCTAACTGTCAATAATATGCATAGTATCATTCTGTAGTACCACATTTCTATTGCTGTAAGTGGTTGTCAATTAAGATCAGAATGAGAGTTATACAGTGCTACATAAAACCAATACTGACATACGGATGAGAGTCATGGACAATAAACAAACAGTTCGAAAAACCTCTGAGGGCCACAGATATGTGGTTTTACAGAAGAATGATGAGAATCCTATGGACTGCTAAAATGACTAATGTGGAGGTGTTTAATGAGATCAAGACACAGAGAAAGTTTATTATCAATATAAGAAAGAGGCAGTCATCATTTTTCGGGCATGTGATGAGAAGGGGAAGTTTAGAACACATTGTAACTACCTGTAAAACTGAGAGGAGACAAGACAGAGGAAGACAGAGAAATAAATTTCGGATAGCCTGACTTCAAGGCACGGAAGAGCGTCAACATCTGAGATGATAGCAAACACCAAAGACAGAGATTTGTGGAGATCCATGATCGCCTACACCAACCGGCACCTGAAGATGATGATGAAGTGATTTTCTGTTTACTCTACTAACTGTCCACAGTGTACATTCATTAAATCAGCAGCACTTTTTCTACATAACAATACAGAAGTCTAACGGCAAAAAATATGGTAGTAGGCCTATAGTTGTCTGCTGCCTTCTGATGAACTACTTTTTTCCCAGGAGTCTTTGGTATTATCTGCAAGGCAACTTAACAATATTAGTGTTTACATAAAGTATATGGTCACATTTGTCAATTTGCATGATTACACAGAAATTAATTTTTAAATATCCATTTTCTTGACAGTTTCTAAACACAAATCACATGAAGTAAATATCTGCAAGTTCTGGAAAAGTGTTAAATTAAAGGTGTTAAATTATCACTGGATATACATTTTTAAAATAAAGTGCACGACAACAAGAGAGATTCTTAAATTATTTTTACACTAACATTTTTTAAAAACTGGTCACTTGCTGAAACCCATAAGAGCATTTATAATTTTAACAAATTGTTAACATGATGAGGGTCTGTCTGAATGAATTAAAGCGCCACTCCCATGCGGAAGACCTGTGTTCAATCCATAGTAAGGCTAAGGATTTTTTCTGACAGAGCATAAAAGAAAAATCCAACCTGAACAGTTTCACTGCGACTGCACTAGCTATGTGACCATTAAATTCCTCAGACTAATTCCCCCAACCTACACAGCCATAAAAAGCGGTATTACAGGCAGTAACGATAGTTAACACCATTTTATGTATGTCTTGTACACTTTTATTTATATGTCAGACTAAAAATAATAATAATAGACGTCCATTGCAAGTGATCATGACAACAGTCTCAGATGTGTGTTGCTGCACCTCTCTGGTGTGTGCGGAGGTGACTATAAAGTTCAATCCTCAAACACAATCACTTACCACAGGTGGGGCATACATGATCGAGGTTAGAATCTGGATGTTGTGTATCAGACTAATACTATGGCAGTAAAATAATATATTAAAAAATTATCGTTACTATCTGTAATACCGCTTTTTGGTCGGAGTAGGACAGGAGGGATATAAGCCTGTGCAATTTAATGGCAGCATAGCTAGTTCAGTCACAGTAAAACTGTTCAGGTTAGGATGTTTTCATTATGTCCTCAACAGAAAAAACTTCTTGGTCGTACCATGGATTGAGTCTGGGTCTCCCGCATGGAAGCCGAGCTCTCATTGAGGCTCCCCAATGGCAATAACAGCAATAAAAATGATTGTAGTGTTCATCTATCTGTTCACTTTTACCATGATGCAACACAGGAAGAGGAAGTTGTTGAATCAAGTTAGTCTTCACAAAATTGACCAAAAATATACAACAAACATTAACAGCGCAGGCAACCACTTTCTGATACAACTATGAAATCAGATGAGGTGTGGTTGAAAATAATAGATAAGTTAAGAAAAGATGACAAATACACTTGATACAAAACAGTTTAGTTCTGCTCTTATCTACATGAACACTCTGACAAAACTAAACCATGGTTTGAGTTATTTGGTCAGTTTACAAGAACATCAATATAAATATGGATTATAAAATACACTTCACAAATAACAATATGAAATCTGAAGATACAACATAATAATCAACATCATTTGTTCTCAAAACTCACTCAACATGGACTATTTGTTTCTCATGTGTTGATTTGAAACAATTCTTAACCTTTTATGTACCATGGGTCCCTTTGGCAGCCTAATTAAGTTCATAAACCCCTACTTAAAATAATATTGTTTGAAATGTATAATAAAAAATATAACACAAGCAATGTGAAAAGGAAGATTGTAATTATGTGAAATAAAACTATGGGTCAAATATTTCAAGACATCTGCAATAAGTGCAATGTGATATTAAAATATATGTGATTTCTATTAGTGACAAAGTCATAAGTAATGCTAAATACTACTAAAGGGTTTTAAAGGGTTTTAAAGTCGAAGGATTGACTTCATTGCACAGGGTTTTACCCCATATGGCTCGGTCCTCTCAGCAGAAATGGCACGCCACCTGCCGAGAGTATTACACAAGCACGAACTCCGTAGCTCCGGCAACAATCCTAGGGGTCTCTGGAAAAACTGCACTCGTGAACAGAAGGCCGCGGTCCGGATTCGAACCCACGACCTTCGACTCGCAAGGCAAAGGGCTTAACCACTCAGCCACAGAGACCCCCTACTAAATACTACTGTGGCTTGTTGCCCACGTTCCTTAAAAAAAGTGTCTATCGGTGAAGGATGGACTTCTTTGCATCAGGTTTCCCCACATGGCTCTGTCCTTTTCATGGCAAGACACCTGCTGAGAGTGTTGTACAAAGCATGAACTTCGTAACTCCAGCAACAATCCTAGGGATCTCCAAGAAAAGAATGCACATGTGAACTGAATGACACAATCTGGATTTGAATTCACAACTCTTAGAATGCAAGACAAACCTCTTGAACACTTCACTACAGAGACCACCATGTCTATTCAACGCCTATATTCCTCAAATGAAAGAAATGTTATATTTCAGTTAAAGGTTAACATAACTAAATTTCATTTTCCCTCATTCAGATTCATATAACGCTTGAAATATTTTCCCTGACGTCCATTGAGGTCATAGAGCTGCAAGTTAAGACTCACTATTCCAAACATCAAAAAAACATTTCTGCAAGATGTGAGACAAATTTGTACAAATAGAAATTAGTCCACAATGTTGAACACAAGCTCCATAATGATTCCTTCTTCTGAAGCTTGATGTACAATGGGAACAAGATAAGTGTCCAAATTATTGATCATGGCTGCTGGTAATGATTGACCTTTTGAACCGATTTCATATCCAACCTTGAGAGAAATAGAAATCAATAACAAATAATTCACATGGATCTGACTAAAATTATTAACATTTGTACAATAATCTATTTCAAGATGAATTATATTAATAATAATCAGTTAAACAAGGATGCCTGCTGTTCCCCTCCTCTTCTTGATGCTACTTGATTGGGTTACATGCACAGCATATGCCAGGTCCGGAAAAAGCATTCAGTGGACACTTATGTCAAAATTTGAAGACCTGGACTTTGTGGATGATCTTGCCTTGCTCTCGTACATGCTACAAGACATGCAGGAAAAAGTGGAGGCTCTGACGGAAAGCGACCACGGGTCGGTCTTAAAATCAGTCAATAGAAGACAAAAATACTGTGAAGCAACAACATACAGTAAGACCCAATATTGATTGAGGGAAGGGGTATAGAAGATGTTGGTGAATTTGTCTACCTTGGAAGCAAGATCAGCAAATCAGGAGGTACAGATGAGGACATTAATGCCAGGATTAGGAAAGCCCGACAAGTCTTTGCTATCCTGTACACAATGTGGAAGTCCACTGCCATCTCCACAAAAACAAAGCTCAAGATATTCAGCTCAAATGTGAAATCTGAATTGCTGTATGGCTCAGAAACATGGCGAATCACAAAGTTAAATACAAATAAGATTCAGACCTTTGTCAACGGATGTCTTCGGCGGATTCTCAGACTGAGATGGTATGATAGAGTTGCTAACACAGACCTGTGGAGAAGAACAGGACCTCATGATGACCCAGGTCAAGTGGAGACAATGACGATGGGTCGAGCCTATGGGAAGACAGAGTCGAGTGTCACTAGACAAGCACTTGAGTGGAACCTGCAAGGAAAACAAAAAAGAGGACGCCCTAAACAGACTTGGAGACGACGTCTTCTTGAGGAACTGAAAAGTACTCAACTATCCTGGGAGAGCATAAAGAAAACAAGCCAAAGAGGCAGAGAAGTGTGGTGAACAACTATCCTGGGAGAGCATAAAGAAAACAAGCCAAAGAGGCAGAGAAGTGTGGTGAACAACTATCCTGGGAGAGCATAAAGAAAACAAGCCAATGAGGCAGAGAAGTGTGGTGAACAACTATCCTGGGAGAGCATAAAGAAAACAAGCCAGTGAGGCAGAGAAGTGTGGTGAACAACTATCCTGGGAGAGCATAAAGAAAACAAGCCAAAGAGGCAGAGAAGTGTGGTGAACAACTATCCTGGGAGAGCATAAAGAAAACAAGCCAATGAGGCAGAGAAGTGTGGTGAACAACTATCCTGGGAGAGCATAAAGAAAACAAGCTAAAGAGGCAGAGAAGTGTGGTGAACAACTATCCTGGGAGAGCATAAAGAAAACAAGCCAAAGAGGCAGAGAAGTGTGGTGAACAACTATCCTGGGAGAGCATAAAGAAAACAAGCCAAAGAGGCAGAGAAGTGTGGTGAACAACTATCCTGGGAGTGCATAAAGAAAACAAGCCAAAGAGGCAGAGAAGTGTGGTGAACAACTATCCTGGGAGAGCATAAAGAAAACAAGCCAAAGAGGCAGAGAAGTGTGGTGAACAACTATCCTGGGAGAGCATAAAGAAAACAAGCCAATGAGGCAGAGAAGTGTGGTGAACAACTGTCCTGGGAGAGCATAAAGAAAACAAGCCAAAGAGGCAGAGAAGTGTGGTGAACAACTGTCCTGGGAGAGCATAAAGAAAACAAGCCAAAGAGGCAGAGAAGTGTGGTGAACAACTATCCTGGGAGAGCATAAAGAAAACAAGCCAAAGAGGCAGAGAAGTGTGGTGAACAACTATCCTGGGAGAGCATAAAGAAAACAAGCCAAAGAGGCAGAGAAGTGTGGTGAACAACTATCCTGGGAGAGCATAAAGAAAACAAGCCAAAGAGGCAGAGAAGTGTGGTGAACAACTATCCTGGGAGAGCATAAAGAAAACAAGCCAATGAGGCAGAGAAGTGTGGTGAACAACTGTCCTGGGAGAGCATAAAGAAAACAAGCCAAAGAGGCAGAGAAGTGTGGTGAACAACTGTCCTGGGAGAGCATAAAGAAAACAAGCCAAAGAGGCAGAGAAGTGTGGTGAACAACTGTCCTGGGAGAGCATAAAGAAAACAAGCCAAAGAGGCAGAGAAGTGTGGTGAACAACTATCCTGGGAGAGCATAAAGAAAACAAGCCAAAGAGGCAGAGAAGTGTGGTGAACAACTATCCTGGGAGAGCATAAAGAAAACAAGCCAAAGAGGCAGAGAAGTGTGGTGAACAACTATCCTGGGAGAGCATAAAGAAAACAAGCCAATGAGGCAGAGAAGTGTGGTGAACAACTATCCTGGGAGAGCATAAAGAAAACAAGCCAAAGAGGCAGAGAAGTGTGGTGAACAACTATCCTGGGAGAGCATAAAGAAAACAAGCCAAAGAGGCAGAGAAGTGTGGTGAACAACTATCCTGGGAGAGCATAAAGAAAACAAGCCAATGAGGCAGAGAAGTGTGGTGAACAACTATCCTGGGAGAGCATAAAGAAAACAAGCCAAAGAGGCAGAGAAGTGTGGTGAACAACTATCCTGGGAGAGCATAAAGAAAACAAGCCAATGAGGCAGAGAAGTGTGGTGAACAACTATCCTGGGAGAGCATAAAGAAAACAAGCCAAAGAGGCAGAGAAGTGTGGTGAACAACTATCCTGGGAGAGCATAAAGAAAACAAGCCAAAGAGGCAGAGAAGTGTGGTGAACAACTATCCTGGGAGAGCATAAAGAAAACAAGCCAAAGAGGCAGAGAAGTGTGGTGAACAACTATCCTGGGAGAGCATAAAGAAAACAAGCCAAAGAGGCAGAGAAGTGTGGTGAACAACTATCCTGGGAGAGCATAAAGAAAACAAGCCAAAGAGGCAGAGAAGTGTGGTGAACAACTATCCTGGGAGAGCATAAAGAAAACAAGCCAAAGAGGCAGAGAAGTGTGGTGAACAACTATCCTGGGAGAGCATAAAGAAAACAAGCCAAAGAGGCAGAGAAGTGTGGTGAACAACTATCCTGGGAGAGCATAAAGAAAACAAGCCAAAGAGGCAGAGAAGTGTGGTGAACAACTATCCTGGGAGAGCATAAAGAAAACAAGCCAAAGAGGCAGAGAAGTGTGGTGAACAACTGTCCTGGGAGAGCATAAAGAAAACAAGCCAAAGAGGCAGAGAAGTGTGGTGAACAACTATCCTGGGAGAGCATAAAGAAAACAAGCCAAAGAGGCAGAGAAGTGTGGTGAACAACTATCCTGGGAGAGCATAAAGAAAACAAGCCAAAGAGGCAGAGAAGTGTGGTGAACAACTGTCCTGGGAGAGCATAAAGAAAACAAGCCAAAGAGGCAGAGAAGTGTGGTGAACAACTATCCTGGGAGAGCATAAAGAAAACAAGCCAATGAGGCAGAGAAGTGTGGTGAACAACTATCCTGGGAGAGCATAAAGAAAACAAGCCAAAGAGGCAGAGAAGTGTGGTGAACAAATATCCTGGGAGAGCATAAAGAAAACAAGCCAAAGAGGCAGAGAAGTGTGGTGAACAACTATCCTGGGAGAGCATAAAGAAAACAAGCCAAAGAGGCAGAGAAGTGTGGTGAACAACTGTCCTGGGAGAGCATAAAGAAAACAAGCCAATGAGGCAGAGAAGTGTGGTGAACAACTATTGAGGCCCTATACTCTACAAGAAACAGAGAGGAATAAGTTAAGAGAATCAGTTAAAGTCAAAGAGAATGTTTTCATACAAAGTAGTCTATTTGGGGAATGTGTTGTAAGGTCCCATATATTTCTTTCAGCAATGATGAGGGTGATGTGGTCAACAAATGTTGGTCGAATTTACTTCAGAGTTTTCTCCAGTACACAACAGAGGCTGGAGCGACCTAAGAAATGCTACGGTCAGAAAACAATTTGATCCTGAGATCTATGAAGCATGTTCACTAATGACATATGCTATCTGAGACCTATGAAGCATGTTCACTAATGACCTATGCTATCTGAGACCTATGAAGCATGTGCACTAATCACCTATGCTATCTGAGACCTATGAAGCATGTTCACTAATGACCTATGCTATCTCAGACATATGAAGCATGTGCACTAATCACCTATGCTATCTGAGATCTATGAAGCATGTTCACTAATGACATATGCTATCTGAGACCTATGAAGCATGTTCACTAATGACATATGCTATCTGAGACCTATGAAGCATGTTCACTAATGACCTATGCTATCTGAGACATATGAAGCATGTGCACTAATCACCTATGATATCTGAGACCTATGAAGCATGTTCACTAATAACCTATGCTATCTGATACCTATGAAGCATGTTCATTAATGACCTATGCTATCTGAGACCTATGAAGCATGTTCACTAATGACCTATGCTATCTGAGACATATGAAGCATGTTCACTAATGACCTATGCTATGTGAGACATATGAAGCAGGTTCACTAATGACCTATGCTATCTGAGACATATGAAGCATGTTCACTAATGACCTATGCTATGTGAGACATATGAAGCATGTTCACTAATGACCTATGCTATCTGAGACATATGAAGCATGTTCACTAATGACCTATGCTATCTGAAACCCATGAAGCACATGCAATAATGGCCTACTAATTAACAAACACACAGCACTCGGAGTACCAAACTAGCTAGGATTTTTTTCCGATCCAGAAGCACTTGAGCTTTCAGCTCTTGGCTGAGTGTCATGGACATCGTAAATCTTGTTCGGTGCCACGAACACCGTGAATCTGGGGAACCTGTGGCTTTTCTGCCAGCCCCGGAATTGAACCCGCACTCACAGAGGGCTAGTCACATGCAGTCCAACGCGCTACGAACACGCTGGGCAGATGGGCAACTAGCTAGGATATGTACCTCTCTATAAGGAGACTTACACATCTACTAAAGAAACTAGTTAGAACATGTTACCTAGCCATTAGAATGTCAGTTCGACTTGGAAAATACTACAAATTTTTTCATGACTCAATAATGTAGCATGACTGACTGATGTAATATTACTGATTGATGTAGCATGGCTGACTGATGTAGCATGACTTAATGATGTAATATTACTGATTGATGTAGCATGGCTGACTGATGTAGTATGACTTAATGATGTAATATTACTGACTGATGTAGCATGGCTGACTGATGTAGTATGACTTACTGATGTAACATGCCTGACTGATGTAGTATGACTTAGTTTGTTCATTTGTGCCAAAGGCGGCACATAGGGCAGAGGTTTTAGATCTCCATGTGATGCGGTTCTTTGCTAGCAGTTGGAAATCTTGTATGGTTTTACATCCCAATAGTTTACTTTCTTGTTGGATGGTTCTTCTAAGAGTGGTCTTTGGTAGTCCATTTTCTTTTCTCAACTGGTGACCACATAAGGACTTGTCGATTTAGTCTCTTTTCGTCTGATCTAAGAACATGACCTAAATATTTCCACCTTCGTTTCCTTATAATATTTGATACGGGTTGTTGGTGTGTTCTATCTCTCACTGTGTTGTTAGAAACGAAATCACTCCATTTTACTTTTAATAATTTTGTAGACATTTATTCTCAAAGCTGTCCAGTTTCTTATCAATTTTCTTTTTTGGTTTCCAACTTTCACAACAGTAGGTCAGTACATTAATCACACATGACCTAAATAATTTAACTTTTGTGCATATACCAAGGTCTTGAGATTGCCAGATATTCGTTAATTTAGTGAAGGCACTAGCTGCTATAGCAATACGAGAGTTTATTTCTTTCATCGTGTCTCCGTTGTTTGACACTTTACTACCCAAATATGTAAAATGTTCAACTTTCTCCAGTGTTTGGCCATTTATTACGATGTTGCGGATGGTGAGGTCCATAATTGAGTATGACTTAATGATGTAATATTACTGATTGATGTAGCATGGCTGACTGATGTAGTATGACTGATTGGTGTAGCATGGGCTGACTGATGTAGCATGACTGACTGATGTAGCATGGCTGACTGATGTAGCATGACTGACTGATGTAGCATGACTCACGTAGCATGACTCACGTAGCATGACTGACTGATGTAGTATGACTTGATGTAATATTACTGACTGATGTAGCATGACTGAATGATGTATGACTGACTGATGTAGTATGACTGACTGATGTAGCATGACTGACTGATGTATGACTGACTGATGTAGCATGAACACAGACAGAATAAGGTATGTATCAACGATGATTGACAGACAGATATCACACATAAATCACTTACTGAATCTGCAGTCAGGTTGATACGAAGTCCTAGTTTGACCTGTCCTTCACTTTTCAACTCCTCTAAATGCTTAACCAGAGCAGTACAGCATGCCTGTGCTATATCTTCTGTCAATCGGCTCAGATCCATAGGATCAAAGTGATTGGACGGTGAATCTTCATGGTGAAGGAAGTAAACTCGTGTCCAACGAAGAGCAAGAGTATCACCAAGGAAGTCGGTTGGACATTTAACGCTCACACTCTCAAGACCTTCCAAAGGAGTTTCATCAATGTAGCTCTTTACTCTGACAATTAGAATTAGAGTTACTTAAGCTATTGTCATTCAAAATTGCACATTTTACTGCATAAATTATAGGTATTTGTAAACTCACACTGCAAGATCAAGGGGAATGAAGATGCTGACAGACTGGCTAAAGAGGAGCAGGAATGCCCCAAGATGACAACCTGGTTAGCTATGAAGAAGCAAAAACCATCGCCAAAGGACACTACAGGGCAAAGTGGAATAAAGAACACCCAAAACACAACAAGAATGATGGATATTACCAACTGTCCAGAAGGTACCAGACAGCTATACTTCGCCTTCGGACGGGTCACAACAGAATGAGACACCACCTGTACACCAAATTCAAGATAGGCACCAACGACCTGTGCCCTGTGGCTTAGCAAGTATGACAACAGAACATATCCTACAGAACTGCCCCCAGTATGCAGACCTGAGAAGAAAGAGGTGGCCCACTTACACCAGCGTCCAAGACAAACTGTATGGCGTGGCTGATGATCTGAGGCAGACGGCTGCCTTTGTTAGAGAATCCAAAATCCCAATTTAGTGAGAATACAGAAGAAGAAAAACTTTCACGTTTAATAATGTTACATGTCATCTGATAAATGCTATCTTTTTTTTTCCCCCCGATCCAGAAGCACTTGAGCTGAAAGCCCCTCGGCTCGGTGTCATGGACATCGTAACCCTTCGATTCGGTGCCACGAACACTGTAAATCTGGGGAACCTGTAGTTGTTCTGGCAGTCCCCGGAGTTGAACCCGCACTTACAGAGGACTAGTCACCTGTAGTCCACGCTATGAACACGCTGGGCACGCGGGCGATAAATGCTATCATGGAACTCCACAACCTAAAGGGTCTAATAGAGAAGAATTGACCTAACTGCACTGGATTTTCCCATATCGTTTGTCACAGCCTGAAAAAATGGCAGATCATCTGCTGAAAGTGTTGCACAAAGCCCGAACTCCGTAGCTCCAGCAACAATTCTTGGGATCTCTGGTATTGCATATATCAACAGACAAATTTACCTTTCCCTGAACTAAATCTGGCAGTCATATTCTTAAGATTGCCACAGCTGCCACCGGACGGTCACTTTCTCTGAGAATGTACTTCTTGGAAATGGAACACTACCTCGACCACTGTATATATATATATTGCTTGCATTACTACTATAATATCATCCAGAACACCAATGTACTGCATATTTATAGGTATCAATGCAGTGAGTGCTCATTTATGTGGTACATGTGAGTCTCAGACATGACCAATTGTGAGAATTTGGAGTTAGGTTTGGACATGCCAGACAGTGTTGTCTTCATAGTAGAGAGAGAAGATATACTAATCAACTTCTCATGGGTACAGTGAGCAAGTGGACTTTGATATGGCTGCTGCAAGGAAGGTCGGAGCATGCATGGAAATGTCCAATATGCCAAGAAGTTGATTGAATAACATGACATATTGATAGGTAACAAGCGATAGAATCAAATAATGTAACTAGCCTTTGAGATCTAAGGCTTGCAGCCTTAGCAACTATAAATGTCTCAGCCCCTTTTCTGGTGCTGTCATGTCCTATATAAAACCATCTGAAGATTATATCAATATATTAAAAACAAAGCTAAACCATATATCTTTGCTGAGCTGATTTGGAATAAAAGTCCTTGTGTGTCAAAATGATGTAGTAGTTGATAAACATGACACCTAGATCACTCTTTCAATCTAAGAGATTTGCCTAAATGAATTTAATAAATTTCCCATAGTTCATGAAGTCAGGTGTTTGTTTCTGTAGGGTAAGTAAATATGTGACAGATCTAAAGCCGAAGGTTGCCTTCATTGCGTTGGATTTTACACCACATGGCTGGCTCTTCTCTGCAAAAATAGTACACCCTTTGCAGAAAGTATTGCACAAAGCACAAACTCTGTAGCTCCTGCAACAATCCTAGGGGTCTCTGGAAAAAAATTCACCCGTGAACAGAGCGGCACAATTCAGATTTGAGCCCATGACATTTGCAACGTAAGATGAAGGCTTAACCGCTTAGTCACAGAGACATGAGACATTTTCAAACTGGCCGATTTAAGGTCAATAGGTTATACTATTTTTAGAGATTCTAGAATTGTAAACAACATAAATGAAAATAGAAATAAGTGAATCTGAGAACCATATATAGCGTAAATTTGATGATTCATAGAAAGGTAAGTTCATTATACACTCATGGGTGAAAAACCATGAGCAGGTTAGCCGCTAGACACATAGTATTATAAAGATATGTGTAGATTGAATACATCTTTTACCTCTGAAGTTGGAAAAGCCCGCTTTCATGGCGAGGGACACCCATAAAATGATAAGCAAGCTTTCACGCAAAAACCAGTCAGAAGCGCCACCAAAAGTGCCATGACTACGTTCGAATTCATAGCAGGCGAATACAGAAGAAGAAATCTTTAACAAAAATAAACATCATACCCAATGTTAAAATTTATATCATTATCCACCCATCTGAGCTCTACTGTTTCATCTGTAGTACTTGTATCCACTGGACCACACTGGATAACATGGTCAGTCATGTTCTTTATGGCGTCTTTGATGCTGATCAATGCTTCGGGTAAAACCTGTACCATCAAGCCATCCTCTACAATGCTGGATTTTGCCTTCAAGCCTGTGCTTGACTTGAGAGCCCCATTGAAAACAACAAAGCTGGCCCCTGTTACTGTAAAGATTATAATAGTGGTAAAACTTAATCATCATTTCTAAAAACTATTTAGAAAGTAAACAAATGTTAACAGTGGAAACATACATAGTGTAAACATACATTAAGAAATTTGTTGAACATTAGATATGAACAAAGCATACTCAGACTGCACAGTATGCAAGTCCAACTGAAATACAGACTCCAGAACACATCCTACAGTCATGCTCAACATACATACAGCAACAAAACGAAACATGGTCTTGTGAACGAAGCTTACAGAGAAAGCTATGGGGAACTCATAAGGAACTCCAACTGACATGCACACAACCCATCTCATGGTTTAGACGAGCATATGAAACCAGAAGATAAGAACATTAGATACAATGACACTGGAACATTGAAAATGTATTTCAATTATGATGTTTGAGAAAATTTTATAATTTAGAATAATCATCATGAAAGATCTTCATTCGTTATGAAAATGCTATTTGTTAGAATGTGTCGCAGTTTATAGTAAGGCTGTTATATATTCACGTTTCTTTTGGCCCAACACGTTATCAACACTGCATTTTTGTACAACCAGGCTTTCCTTTCTCTTCAATCCCTACTTGCTTAGCTAGACTGCAGGGATGCAGCTTGTTGAAAGGGTCACAACTTGGAGGTGAAGTAAGGTCTTGGTCAGTTCTGGTTCGCTGACCCAGACTTCTGTCATCTCACTCACTGTGTACAAATAGATTCATAAGTGATTAAGTATTCCCCTAGCAGATGTGGCAGGATATGTATGCTGATGGTTCCAGTAGACAACTGGTTAAATACACTTCTCATTCAACTATAAGATGAATAAAGTCTTCAAGACATCGGAACAAATAGATAACCACAAAAACAGGATATAAAAATGTAGATTGTTCTGGCTTGATCAAAATTGGAAAAAAATTGGGTTATAGAAAATATTGGAAGACATTCCTTTATGAGAAAGAAGAGAAGATGGGACAAATGGGATGACCAGCAAACATGTTATTGCACTTTTCAAGTTGTACCAATATCGACACCCATCTCTCTCAATCTGGCCAGCGGCTGGGATTCACAACCCTGGCACTTCTCTGTTCAGAAAGGTTTTAACAATGTCAATTTGGTCCATTGTTGATTTCAATTTCAGTATTACATACCATAATAATCAATGTTGGTCTCTATTAAATAGGTCAAACATTGATAGATATTGAAGTTGCAAGCTCAAGAGACGAGTTATCTGACAATGGTCATTTGCCAGAGTTGTGTCTGAAAAACAGGGAACACAACATACATGTATAGTTGACCTGGTTGAGAGTGCAGTGTAGTTGCACAGGCTTTGCTATCTATTGGGAAGAAATAGTGAAATTGTGCATAAGAAAGAAAGTTGGGACAGAACCTTGCTTGAATTACAATGAGAAACAAAGAATGAAGTGGTTCGGCCACTTAATAAGAATGCAACCAAACTCTACCGTGAACTGAGTCTTCTAAAACAACAGAACATCAGGAAAAAGGCAGATGAAGACCACAAAAATGATGGACAGATAGCATAGCAGAATCCTGTCAAAAAGCAAAAATAACTATCACCCAAGCCACTAGAGCAGTGCAAGACAAAAACAGAAAACCATGAGAGTGGGCAACAACTCCGTAACAGTGTGATGACAAAAGAAGGAAATAGATGTTGGAATATAAGCTCCAAATAAGGAAAGTATTTCAAACAGAAGATTCCTTCCAAATCTAGTTTAACCAGTACTGACTTGTTTTGTATTTTTCAGATACTGAGATGACTTTTCAACATAAATGTCTCCATTATGATACTACATTTACATCAGACTTACCCAGTCTTGGCTTGTTCTGAATATTAATTGCCTGGGTCTGGTAGTTTCCATCCTCATTTTGTATGCATACCAAATGTGAATCTGCCTCCAAACTGAATGATGAGCCTAGTGCCATGACATGCTCATTGCTGTTGCGGACAGCCTTCATTACCTGCATATTAACCACATTTGAAAGACTTACTACTAGGTTGACATACAAATCTTCATAAATAATCAATGTATATCTTGAAAACTTAGGTAATGGAGAAACAGCATCTATGCACTAAAAGCAGCCCTACA
The DNA here is from genome assembly GCA_020796225.1 of Arion vulgaris. Lineage (NCBI taxonomy): Eukaryota > Metazoa > Mollusca > Gastropoda > Stylommatophora > Arionidae > Arion > Arion vulgaris. Next base: position 22,975,050 of record CM036763.1, on the reverse strand, counting down.
GGTTCTTTTCAGCTGAAACTAGTTGAGCATCAACGGTAGAGCACTTACAGAGTACCTCCAAGTATGTCTCTGAATCACAAACAACACAGTAGCTCCAGTTGTTGTCTCTGAACTATACTTACTTATTTCTTGTGGAGCATATAGTTTCAACAGTTGACTTCCACTTTTCTTAATCTCTGGCTGGTTTCTTTAAAGCTTCACAGGCTAGTCCAGCGTCATTTAGTTCCTCAGGATGACTGTCTCCAGGTCTATTTAGGACAACCCTATTCTGCTTCCCTTGTGGGGTTTCCCCTCAAGTGCTTGCCTTGTGACACTCAACTGTGTCTACCGAAGGGTATGCTTGACCCATCACCATTTTATCTTCCTGGCCTGGGTGGGTCATCATGAGTTCCTGCCTTGTCTCTGAATCATAGACAACAATAACAGAGCTAGACCCAGTTATGTCTGAATCATAGACAACAATACAGAGTAGACCCAGTTATGTCTGAATCAGACAACAACATAGAAACTCCAGTAAAATTTCAAATTTTTTTTTAACTCAGCCAATTTGGGTAGCTGGAGACAACAGAGAAATTGACTTGAGTGACGCTCACTGCTTTTCAAATCCAGCTCATTATTATTGTACCAAACCAATCATATAAAAAACAATCTAAGAAAATACTGACAATATAGACTGTTTGCTAGCACTGTCACTTCTTTCCTATTATTGTATTTTTTTGTAAAACTGTTATATTTCATATTATGTATATTCACTGATATAATTATATTCTGTTTGTAAAACTATGAGCAGTGTCTGGCCGAATGGATTAGAGCATGGATCCCATACGGGAGATCCGTGTTCAATCCACGGTAAGACAGGATTTTTCTGTCAGAGGGCATAAAGAAAAATCATAAACTGAACAGTTTCGAGCACCACACTAGCCGCAGCCACTGAATTCTTTAAGCTCTCGTTCCCCCTGTTCTACACCACCCTACAAAGCGGTACTACAGGCAATAACGACAGTTGTAAAACTATCATACTTGATATTTTCTTTATATACCACCCGTGTGGTGCCAGGGTCCATGAGGGAATCAAAGAATAGTACCACTGCGACCTACAAGAGATGTCGTAAGGAGCCGACTGATGTAGGGGCCTAGGAAGCTACCTAGTAAAGAAACAGGGTAGCATAAATCGGATGTGCTGGCCTACTTGTAGGTGCATAACTGGTACAGCATGCAATCGCTCTTGTAAAGCTATCATAATCAATGTTTTGTTCATTTATCTGCCTGATATCCTTATATCTATTGTTCATTTGAGGATCATTGACATCAGACATATCCATAATTGCTTCGATCTCCTCCCAAGCATGTATTGCAGTGTGTTTAGACTAACAACTCCCGTTCTGCGTTGGTTGATGTATCTACTGAGGTTTCTATCATGGTTTTCCCCATTTTGCAGAACCTATTGGTATGCATAACTTCCATAACTGAAATGAGAATACCTTTTATCTTCTTCGTTGAAATATGTTTTCTCTTAGAGCATTGTTGATGTTTCTTTTGTTTACATTTATTTGTTAAACTATCATACTTGATATTCCATCCATCTTTCCCCACTGACACCACCTAGACTTACATCATTGTATCTGTTTCTTGGAAAGCTGATGACTGTTTTCCTGTTCTCCATATGTATAGTCACGCCTCTTATTTGTGACAACATGTACTGATAATTGCGAAAATCTGCCAGTAAGTTGATGATGGTGTGACCGATTTCGAAGAACACAGGCTTCCTGTTCCTCACACTGACCAGAGAGCAGGGGTAGTCTAAAGCAAATGAAAGTAAATTATGTTAATCAAGAGGAAGAGTGAGGACTCTTCTATCACACTTATATTCAAAAGCACATATATGCTTGTTCACTGCCTTGTTAAATGTCCATGTTTCACATCGTTACATTGACAATTAGCTCAGTTAGCAGCAACTGAATACAATATGAGAATAAACATCGACAAAACTGAAGTAATTACATTCGCTAGAGAGGAAAACATCAATATCTCCATCGACAAACATTCATTAAAACGAGTCAAAGACTTTACATACCTAAGGAGCATCTTTTCAGCAAACGGAAGAATAACTAACAAAATCCAACACAGATGCAACAAAGCAAATCAAACACTAGGACAAATGGTGCCAATTTTAAAATGTCACCATGAATACTAAAAGAGCATTGTTCAACACAATATTTCTCCCTACACTATGCTACCAGTGCCAAACCTGGACACTGACATTAAATGACAGAAGAAAACTAGTCACAACAGAGATGAGTTTCTACGAAGAATGCTGGGAGTAACAAGAAGAGACCGGTTTAGAAATTAAGACATCAGGAAAAAGTGGGTACAACATCAGTACTGAACTTTATCAAGCAGCAACAAATTAAATGGTTCAGCCACATAAGCAGATTACCAACAGGCAGTGCGCCACAGAGAGCAACGTTACTCCGATACAGTGGATACAAAGCAAAAGACTGGCCACACAAAAGGTGAAACCTCAGAGATAACAGAGGCGATGAAAGACACTAATTATGAAGCACACACACGAGTCGTACTAGAAATCTCTTCTTACCCTGAAGCGGTGAGGCAAATCAGGATTGGAGAAGAGAAAGAAAGACAAGGTGCATAGAGAGTCTCGCTCTATGTGTCTCCTTTTTCGACCTGACGCTGAAAGGCAAACAGGATTAGAGAATAGATAGATAGATGTTGTCAATGGGAATAAGCTATACAGTTGAATCTACAGTGATTAAAAAGAGTTTGGAATTTCATGTTGGAATGTCTGAGGAGTAGAATACGGAGTGTGTGTAACTAGTAAGTGATAAGAACCATCAGAATGCATATGATTCAACATCTGTTGGAGAAGACTTGGCACCTATGGGTCTGTCTAGAGTGTTATGACATCAGTTCAGTAACCAACAACCAATCTGAGGTCATCTCAATTTGTTAGACTAAAGCTTCTTCTTCTTCTTTGAACACTTCATATTGACCACTTGTTAACCCCGCTTTGTGATTTGTATGTGATCTGAGCCTAAGAGCGGTTGTACGTTGTGCAAGTTTTGCGCCTACAAGTAGGCCAGTACATCCGATTTCTGCTGTGCTTTTTATTTACTAGGGTAGCCTCCCTAGACCCCTACATCAGTCGCCTCTTACGACATGTCTTGTAGGTCGCAGTGGTACTATTCTTTGCTTCCCTAGCAGGTCCCGGCAGAACAGGCGGCTGACTACAGCAATACAATCTGTTTCCAAGGCCATCATGGGAAGGGGGAGTAGAGTCTTGATCACTGCCAGCTCACTGATTCTGAAACTACCTTGCCATCTTATTTCATTGTATCTAAGGCCCTAGTTTTGCACATCATTTACTTTATTCAGTTATAGTAACTGTTCTCTCTCTCTCGTGCGCGCGATCACCACCCAGACGATGTACTAGATCTACCATAAATTCTATTCATTGGAAATCTGATTCATGCAGCTAGTTGGTATGTTCTACGTCACATCTTTAGCACCATTTGGAGCTCTGGTGCTTATCCTATGTCCGGTTTCAGCCAGCGTTTACTCGGTTCGCTTTCCGTTCTGTAGCCATCTAGTGTTTTTTACGGTGTGGGCTAGCTAGCCTCACGCCAAACCTTCTTAATCGCCTCTTATGACATGCGTGGCAGGTAACAGTGGATCTATTATTTAGACCCCAATTTTGGACCAGGTAACCACTGGGGAGCAACTGTTCACATTACCTTCCTAAACAATAATTTTTTCAGTTTTGGCATACTGTAAAACTAACATTTCACACCTTTATATCTTTCATTTGACACATGTTTAGATAAAATGTATATGTATACTCTAAAAGATAACATAACTGGGGGGGTCTCTATGGCTAGGCCATTGCCTTCTGTTACTAGGGTTGTGGGTTTGAATTTGGACTATTTAATTCTGTTTGCGAGTGCAATTTTCCCAGGATTGTTACCGGAGCTATGGAGTTTGTGCTTTAGCAATACTCTGGCATATGGCGTGCCATTTCTGCAGAGAGTGACAGAGTCATATGGAGTAAAAACCAACGCAATGAAATTAATCCTTTGTCTTTACATCCTTTAGATAACATAACTGTTAAATATAAATAAAAAGCAAGAGTTATCATAGAACATTTCCAAGTTAGTAAAAGAATTAAGATTAACGAGTGACATGCTACGAATGCAGAAAGAAGAAATAACTCACATCTGTACTCTGCCCCAAGCCGTAGCATGAGTCTTATAGGAAAAACTTTGGCCCAGGGCACCTCCCACTTCTGCAGAAGAATGCCAAATAAATAAGGAGGCTCTGGAAGAGGAAGTTTGTTCAAACACTGAAAGGTCGGCCTCAGGAACAAAAATCCCCCATGGTCTCTGTTTTCCAAAAAGGTTTGATTGAAGATGGAGTGACCCAAATCTTGAATCGTGCCGCCTGTAGAATATATAATGAAAACAATAGGAATCTTCCTGCTCTACTAATATATATATATCTCTCAAGTAGTAGTATGTCGGTGGCGTCTGTGGCCTAGGGGATAGTGGCTCGGTCTATTAACCCTGACATTGTGAGTTCGAATCACGCTGCAGACAGTTTGGTTGCAAATTGTTTTGCGTGGATTTTTACAAAAGGATGATGGCACCACCAGTTCAGAAAGCAATGGCAAACTACTGAACGTAAAAATGCCTACAAAAATCACAAACAGCGTTAAAAAGCTGAGGTTGATTCGCAAAGTCCTGTAAAGGATATGCAATTAACTAGTAGTATGTCACTTGCGGAATATTGCTTTCATCACAACCTGCATGAAAACTTTGTCTCTAGTAGGTGGGAACCATGCCTTCCATTAACTTATATATGTATGTATGGCCTTTTCATCTTTACAGACGGTCAATTGGCGGATGTTTTACTGTGACAACCTCTGAGTTTTTGCTTTTCTCTCTTGTCTTTCAGCTCATACATAAGTCTCTTCTAAAATGAATTTGCGTTCTTGCGCAATATCACTTTCCACACAACTCTGTCAACAGCTAGATTTTCCCATATGCTGGACCTACAGAAAAGTTCTTCATTAAGGCCTTGCAGACATCTACTTTAGAATGTGTTGTACCCCTGTCTCTTAATATAACACAAATATAATCAGAAGACATTTACTTTAGAATGTGTTGTACACCTGCCTCTTAATATAACACAAATATAATGAGAAGACATTTACTTTAGAATTTGTTGTACACTCCTGTCTCTTAATATAACATAAATATAATCAGAAGACATCTACTTTAGAATTTGTTGTACACTCCTGTTTCTTAATATAACATAAATATAATCAGAAGACATCTACTTTAGAATTTGTTGTACACCCCTGTCTCTTAATATAACATAAATATAATC